>JASUUH010000113.1:1401776-2102665 GCA_030449925.1 Citropsis articulata | reverse complement strand
AGTTGAATAATTTGAGGCGCGAGTAGAGCAAAGAACATCGCCCATTGAAACAGCGAGTTGATGCGTTGGCCGAAATGCGCCTTTAGTTGTTGAAATCTTTTCGCATTCCTCGACCACTTGATCTTTTCCTTTCTTCATTAATTCAAAAAACGGATGGCACTTATCTGATGCTTTTGAAATGAACCGGCTCAGCGCGGCAACTTTCCCAGCTAGGCTCTGAACATCTTTAAGATCCTTAGGTGACCTCATTTTGAGGATGACCTCTACCTTTTCTGGATTAGCATCTATCCCTCTTTGACTGACCAAGAAGCCCAGAAATTTCCCCGACTCCACTCCAAAAGCACACTTTTCTGGATTCAACTTCATCTGACTCTTTAGCTCAAAGCGTCTCGCGCGGATGTCGCGTATTCGACCAAACTCAACAGACTTGGTTATCATGTCATCTACATATATCTCCATCGTTTTACCAATCAAAGGCTTGAAGAGCTTGTTCACCAACCTCTGATAAGTAGCTCCTGCATTTTTTAATCCGAATGGCATCACACGATAGCAATATAATCCCTGATCGGTCACAAAAGCTGTCTTATCTTCATCTGCTGCGAACATACGAATCTGGTTGTATCCTGAGAATGCATCCATAAAACTCATCAAGCCATGACCGGCTGTTGAATCTACTAATTGATCAATCTTCGGAAGAGGAAAACTATCTTTAGGACAAGCTTTGTTGAGGTCGGTAAAGTCCACACACATCCTCCATTTTCCATTTGCCTTTTTAACCATTACCACATTCGAAACCCATTCTGGGTAATTCACTTCCCTTATAAACCCCGCTTTCAACAATTTGTCTACCTCATCATGGATGGTGTCACGGGCTAATTTCTTCGATCGGCTAGCACTTTGTGATGGCACTAAGTTTTCTGCTTAGCCAGCCACTCAACAATTCGCAACGGAGGCTATGTGTGCAAGCACACCCCAAGAATTTCAACGATCCAACAAACAAAGGATCAAGACTCACAATATTTACGGAAGCACCGACTTGACCTTTTCTTATTTCTCAAGAACAAGGATTACAAATAAGCTTAAGCAGAGAACTAGAGAATGCCACTCACTCTCTGCAAAACTTGGCCTCATGGCTCTCCTCCCAATGCTATTTATAGCATTTGTGAGTGACAACCCCACTCACTAGGCTCCTCCCCAATACCACATAAACAAATAGCCCACTACCTTAGTGCTTACCCCATACACTATTATTTAGGTTACATTGAATAGTGGCGGACCATCCCCACTAAGACAAGATCCCCATTTTAGGTAGTGCCCATGTAGTGGCGGGCCGCCGCCACCAAGAATTGCTCCCACAATCTCCCTTGGCTTGTTTGCTTGTGTGTGGCACATGTGTGCTTGTGCGCTCCCCTGGCGCGCTTGTCCGCCATCCGTTATGTGCATGTTGCTTGGCGCGATTTGGCGCGCCCTCGCCCGCTGCCCATCAGCGTGCACAAGACTTGCGCACATTCGTGTGCGCGCCATCCCTCGGAGCACTTGTGCGCTGCCTCGCACATATCTTGCATGCTGCTTCGCGCATACCTCGCGCGCCGCTCATCAGCCTGCTGGTTGCTGCCACGCCCTAGCCTGCGTGCAGACTTGCCTTGTTTTCTCGCACATCCACTGCCCCATTATGCTTGGCACAAGGCCGCAGGCCAAGCATCGGCGTGCCTCGAGCTTTAAGGCTGTAACAAACCTCCCCCACCAGAAGAACCCGACGCCCTCGTCGGCAAGGAGTCCAAGTACGCCTTAACCTCCCGCTCGAATTGCCATAATGAAACTTCCCTTTCCCAGCTAGCATCCGCTTCGCTGCTTCCCTTCCATTGAACCAGATACTCCGTTCTCCGATTCTTCTTGCTCTGCCCCATGGTTTTATGATCAAGAATTCTCTGAATTTCTTTGTCATATTGCTTCCGAATTACCGGTGGAGCACGCTTGGCTTGTTGGCGCCCCTCGTTAGCCAAGTCTTCGTTGAAGGGTTTGAGGAAACTTACATGAAATGTCGGATGGATTTTTAACCGTTCGGGTAGACGCAACCGATACGCCACCTGACCCACCCTCTTGACCACCTCAAATGGCCCATCATACTTCGGCACCAGCCCCCGATGCACTGTCTTGCTGCTGATTTTCTTCCAAATCTGTGGCGTCAACTTGAGCAACACTTTGTCGCCCACATTGAACTCCAATGGCCTCCTTCCAGCATCCGCATACTTCTTCATCCGCCGAGATGCCTTGGCCAAGCTGTCAACAGCCCGCTCAATTATCTCTTGCTTGTCTTTCGCAAATCGGTATGCTGCTGGGCACTTCCCACCCACATCTTTGCTTTGCCGCCGTGAGAGTCAGCGGTTGTTGCCCGTTACCGGCTCCATTGAGCTCATCCGTTCTTTGACGAGCGATGGATGTTATGGCGAGCCACATCCGTGAGTCCCAATTCTTTTGGCTTCAGTTACGTAGTGCGCAGTATTCTTCCAACAGTGAATTCACCCTATCCGTCTGTCCATCCGTCTGAGGATGATTGGTAGTAGAGAACTTCAATTCTGTCCCTATTAAATTGAAGAGTACTGGCTAAAACTTTTCGGTGAACTGAGCATCCCAATCACTAGTGATGTCCTTCGGAACACCAAAATATTTCACCATATGATTAAAGAACAACTCCAGTGGGCAAGCATGAGGTGTAGGCATAAATACCGCATATTTCGAAAACTGACCAACTACTACAAGAATCAATTTCTGCCCTTCCGCTTTAGCTATTCCCAAAATGAAATCCATCGAAACGGACTGCTAAGGTCTCTCTGGATTTGGCGGTACATGTAGAGAATCCGTAGAACTTCTTCTCTCCGACTTGTCTAGTTGACACACTAGGCAAGTTTTGACGTATAACCGCACGTCGTCTTCCATTTTGGGCCAATAGTAAGAACGTTCCAGCAACGCCATCATCCGTTCCACCCCCGGATGTCCAGCCCATTGAGAATCATGTGTATCCCGCAACAAGACTCTCCGCAAGTCCCCTCCCGAAGGAACATATAGTTTTCCACCCCGTGCATAAATTAGGTCCTCATCAACCCAATATCTCCGCACCAAGCCCTGCTTGATCTTCTCACGGAGTTGGCAGTAGCTTGTATCCGTTTCTGCTTGCTGCCGAATTTTATCAAGAAAATCCGTAACCACGGTAGTCAAAGCGGCCACATACGCTTCAACTTCTTTGCGGCTGAGGGCATCCGCAACTTGATTTTGCCTCCCCGGCCTATGTACCCACACGAAATCATATTCGGCAAGAAACTGTTGCCATCTTGCTTGTTTTGGTGATAGTTTCTTCTGTGTCTTGAAATAAGTATTAGCAACATTATCCGTAACAACAGAAAAAATCGTACCTAGCAAGTAATGCCTCCAGGTGTTTAGGCAATGTATCACTGCCGTCATCTCTTTTTCGTGTGCTGAGTACCTTTGTTCTGCATCCTTTAGCTTCCGACTCTCAAAAGCTACCGGGTGGCCATCTTGAACCAGCACGCCACCAATGGCCCTATCCGATGCATCCGTGTGTACCTCAAATGGCAAGTTGAAATCAGGCAGCTTGAGCACCGGCTCCGAAGCTACTGCTTGCTTGAGTTTCTCGAATGCTTGTTGGCATGCTTCAGTCCATTCCATTTCGATCTTTCCATGACAAGTCCGTGAGTGCATTCACCCGTTTGAGTACCCTTGATGAACTTGCGGTGTAGTTAAGCTAGCCCAAGGAATGATCGAAGTTCCGCCACCGTGAGTGCGGGCCAATCAATGATAGCCTTGACCTTTCCCTCATCCATTTGAATTCTGTCTTGGCTCACCCGATGCCCCAAGAATAGAATCTCCCGTCGACAAAACTCACATTTTTCCTTATTGACAAAGAGTTTGTGCTCCCGCAATCGTGAGAACACTAGTCTAAGGTGATCTAAGTGATCCTCCAAAGACTCACTATATACAACTATATCATCGAGATATACAACCACAAAGCGGTCCAAGTACTCATACAATACATCATTCATCAAATTACAAAATGTTGCAAGTGCATTGGTGAGTCCGAAAGGCAACACCAAGAACTCATAAGATCCATATCGAGTTACGCAAGCTGTTTTTGCTGCGTCACCTTCTGCAATTCGTACTTGCCAATACCCCGATCTTAATTCTAGTTTAGTGAAGTAAGATGCTCTACCCAAACGATTAAATAAATTCATAATGTTGGGGACAGGATATTTGTTTTTTATTGTTACCTTGTTTAAGGCGCGGTAGTCCACACACATCTGCATTAAGCCATCTTTCTTCCTCTGAAATAATACCGATGCGCCATATGGTGCTTTGGACGGTTGAAAGAATCCCGCATCCAATAACTCATCCAATTGCTTCTGAAGTTTCACCAACTCCGAAGGCGACATCCGATAAGGAGCCTGGGCAGGTGGTCTTGCTCCAGGTTCAAGATCAATCCGAAGATCCACTGCACGTTTCGGTGGTAAGGCTCGAGGGAGCTCCGACGGCATAACATCCGCAAACTCTTTCAACACTTGCGCGTACTCATCAGGCACCTCCACAACCTGATCGGGTTTTATCTCCACCAACGCTGCCAAGTAAGAGTTCTCCTTCCGTTTCAAGCCTTTTTCAAATTGTCCAGCAGATTGGAGTGATGGTTCCATTCTGCCGTGAACCAAGAATTGGCACGGTACAATACATGGTACATCCGTTCCCATAATCAAGATGCTCTTCCGATAAGGCATCAATTGCACCATTGCAGCCATAAAGAATTCCATACCAAGGATTAAATCAAAATCATCAAGAGGCATGACAGTGAACTTTACCGTTTTCTGCCATGTTCCGACCCGCAATGAAGTTTGCACAGCCCCTTGAACGCCCACACTAGCCGAATTCACAGCCTTCACCTTGCTACCCACTGCCGTTACTTTCAATCCAAGGCGCACCACCTCGTGAGACGCCAGAAAGTTAGCCGTGGCTCCCGTGTCAAGCATGGCACGCACTTCCCTCCCATCCACCAAAACAGTCGTGACCATCAACCCTTGATTGAAGTCATTGCACACGACCTCTTCCCTCAAAGTATTCATCAACTGTAAAGGGTTCATACGAGAAGTACTTGCCTCATTATTTGAAGGTTCCGCCTCCATTTCTCTGACCATAGCATTCAGCTGCGTCCGCTTTGGGCAATCCCTCGCCCGGTGTGGTCCGTCACATATGAAGCAGCCCGAGCTTTTCTTTTCATTTCCATATTTCGGTTTGGCTTTCCCCGCAAAGCTCCCTTTCTTTCCACCATCACGTTTAGAAGGGCCAGCTTTCTTAGAATCTTTGTTCTTTTTAGGTTCAGAAGGAGAAGAATTCGTAAACCTAAAATCAACCAAACCTTCCGCAGCAGCAATCGCCATAGGCAAGTCACGCACTGCTTGCCTTCTCAATTCAGTTTGCGCCCACGGTTGCAAACCACTCATGAAATTGAAAAGCTTGTCTTCATCAGACATATTTTTGATATCTAGCATTAAAGAACTAAATACCTTGACATAATCCCTGATTGAACCAGTGTGTTTGAGCTTCTTCAAGCCCTCTCTCGCTATCCAGCTTGCATTTTCGGGCAAGAACTGACCCTTCAATTCCCGCTTCAGTGATTCCCATGTCTCGATAGCCGGTCGGTTGGCTTCAGCATCCTCTTGGAGTCTGCTACGCCACCAAAGCTTCGCATCCCCCTCATCGTACATGCTGGTTATGGAAACTCGCTCCGCTTCGGGTACTCGAGCAGCCTTGAAATACTGCTCCATATCCCATAGGAAGTTTTCCAGCTCCTTGGCACTCCGCGTGCCTCCAAAGGATTTCGGCTCCGGAACCTTAATTTTCGAAGGTCCTCCCACCGAACGAGTAGAAGTAGAACTTACAGCGCGCTTTAGTAAGCTTACCTCACTTTCAAGATTTGCAACGCTGCCCTTTAGCTCCCCCACCAAAGCTGCAACGTCTTCCATCACCGATCCGAGTTTTTCAGCAACATCTGTCGAAAGCCCATCAAAGGCCGTCTTCAGATTCGCCAAATCAATGGAGATAACTTCCGTTCGGACAGCCAAAGAGTCCTCTCCAGGCTGTATGTCCCCGACAGCAGCTTCCACTCGACTCATTCTATCCTTCATGGAATCACCCGCCATGTTGTTGAATCGAGGCTCTGATACCAAACTGTCACAGGGCTAATTTCTTCGATGCGGCTAGCCTGTGATGGCGCTAAGTTTTCTGCTTAGCCAGCCACTCAACAATTCGCAACGGAGGCTATGTGTGCAAGCACACCCCAAGAATTTCAACGATCCAACAAACAAAGGAACAAGACTCACAATATTTACGGAAGCACCGACTTCCAACCTTTTCTTATTTCTCAAGAACAAGGATTACAAATAGCTTAAGCAAGAGAACTAGAGAATGCCACTCACTCTCTACAAAACTTGGCCTCCTTAGCTCTCCCTCCCAATGCTATTTATAGCATTTGTGAGTGACAACCCCACTCACTAGGCTCCTCCCCAATACCACATAAACAAATAGCCCACTACCTTAGTGCTTACCCCATACACTATTATTTAGGTTACATTGAATAGTGGCGGACCATCCCCACTAAGACAAGATCCCCATTTTAGGTAGTGCCCATGTAGTGGCGGGCCGCCGCCACCAAGAATTGCTCCCACAATCTCCCTTGGCTTGTTTGCTTGTGTGTGGCACATGTGTGCTTGTGCGCTCCCCTGGCGCGCTTGTCCGCCATCCGTTATGTCATCATGCTGCACCGCCCTTCTGGCACAAGACATCTGCAGCGTGCGCCATCCCTGAGCACTCAGGCGCCTCAGACATATCTTGCATGTCGCTCACAGATACCGCGCTACGCCATCACCGCCGATTGCTGCCACGCCACGCCTCAAGGCAGACTTGCCTTGTTTTCGCACATCCGCCGCCCCATTATGTTGGCATAAGGTCAGTGCCAAGCATCGGCGTGCTCGAGCTTTAAGGTAATGATGGCCTCATACCTTTCCCGGTTGAATACTCTTCTTTCTCGCTCACGGCTTATGTCCTTTATCTATAGCCAACCGTGACACATAAGCGCGCTGGTCTATTCCCTGCATATCTTCATGGCTCCAAGCAAATATGTCATTATACTCCACCAATAAACTTAAGCTCATTGAAATGCCATCTATCATCTTTGTTCCCACTCTATTACTACTCGCCGGATTTTCCTCGCCATCGGCACTTGTTTCATTTCTTCATTAGGTCGTTGTTGGCATAACCTGCTCTCACTGTGGATCGATAGTGATCCGTGCATGGATTCTCTTCACTGCTATGCAGCCTTCGAGCCACTTGTTGTTGGCCCCTCATCACGCCGACCCCACATTGAACTCTAAACTTCACACATTGCATGTGGGTTGAGCTCACCGTTCCAGCTATCCTATTGAATGGTCTACCCATAATAACTTGATAAGGGCCCGGCTCATCAACTACCACCCATGTCACCATCACTGTCTTTTGTAGTGGGCCTGACCCTATGGTTAGTGGCAAGTCAATCAACCCAAGGGGAGTCAACTCAACTCCTCCAAACCCTTTTAGTGATGTTCTGATTGGATCAAGCCTGAGGTCTCCTATTTGCAGATCATCCAGAGTTTGCTTAAACAAAATGTCGACCGAGCTTGCCCCATCTACAAGAGCCCGGTTCAATTCCTGGCCTGCCAATGCAACCTTTACTACGAGCGCATCCTCATGTGGATGTGCGATCGCTTCCTCGTCCTCGTCTGTGAACATGATCGGCACCCTTTGAACCCGCTGTTTCTTTGGTGCCGGAACATTAAAATTCACCTCATAACTTTTTAGTGAATATCTGCTATAATTTCTCCTCGAGCGGTTTGAGTCTCCTGCTATGGTCGGCCCTCCCATAATCATCATCGCTACATTGTCTCTTATGTCTCCTCTTCTCCCACATCTTCCTTGGTCATCTACATACTCCTTTAAATATTGATTTTGCACTAGCCATTCAATTTGTTCTTTTAAATCTATGCAATCTGCAGTTCCATGTCCGGTCACCTTGTGGAAATCACAATACTTGTGGTGAGCACTTCCGCCTAGATTTCCAATGTCAAACTAATTCCTCGGTCAGACAAATAAGTTTTGAGATCGAACTTCTTACTTCCAGGTCGGACTGATGAAATTCCCGGTCGTTCATTTAGGTTTGAGGTTGTATTCTTAAACAAGATTATTCACATAAATCTTAGGTGGTACTTGTAAATCAGGTCGCCAACATAGGCTCCAGGTCGTACTTAAGGGTCAGCTCGACAATAACGAGCTCTGAGTAGATTGGGGTCAGCTTATTTATAAACATTACCAGGAAAATCCAACCCGAACAATGCGCTTTATTCTTTAGATGCTATTAGAAAAATCCAACCCGAACAGGTCGTACTTAAGGGTCAGCTCGACAATAACGAGCTCTGAGTAGATTGGGGTCAGCTTATTTATAAACATTACTGAAAATCCAACCCAACAATGCGCTTTTATTCTTTGGATGCTATTAGAAAAATCCAACCCGAACAATAGGCAATACAAGGATGGCATCAATTTTGTTTCCTTTTCTAAAATGCAAGAGACGCTAATCCATTTCGGCTTGCCTCCCCGAGGGAAACGGGGTGGCTGTGAAACTCGTTCGTCCTTGCAGAATTCAGTTATTTGACCTGGATATAATATGCAAAATCTGCAGTGTAACAACTAATAACATTCATTGTCTGCTATGAAAAAAATTACCTAAATAGGAAAACAAATTAAATTAAAACTCAGTTAAATAAAATATTCCTAAACTCTATAAACTTAATAAAAAAACTGAAAAAGTAGATGTTACACTGGCCAAGGAATCCTTATATAATTGTCTACGATGGTAGTATTTTTTGAATTAACCGCCCATTACCGGGGAATTATGTGCCAGGGTGTTTGTCTTTACCCATTCAAGGAAATTATGAAATGTCTTGTGAGAGGAACCACCTTCTCTGACGCTACTCCTGGCTTTTTCCTTGAGTTCCAAAGCCCTTGCTTTAAAATCTGGATCACCGAGCACTTGCTCCACCTTGTTCTTAATTTATTCTCTTCCAATGATGCCATTTTCATTTTTTTCGAACCTCAATCCCGCCTTCCAAAAATCACAAATGTATCTCTCGTTCAGGAATTGATCAGCAAAATATGGCCAGCACAAGAAAGGAACGCCATTGCTGACTCCTTCCATGGTGGAATTCCAACCACAATGTCTCAGGAAACAGGCAATAGAAGGGTGGTTAAGAACCTTCTGCTGAGGTGCCCAGCTGATCATCTGTCCTCGAGCAGCAACTCTTTCTTCAAATCCTTCTGGGTATCTATCATTTGCATCAGTGGTTATATCTGGCCTCACAACCCATAAAAATGGTCTGGTTCAAAGTTCTAGTCCGAGTGCTAATTCTTGAAACTGATCTTGGTCAAGAATTGTAAGGCTGCCAAAGGCAGCATAAATGACAGAGCTTGGTTGCTGCTGGTCTAGCAATTTCAAACAGTTTGAGTCTTCCCGCCAGAGTATCCTGCTGAATTCCCTAGGCGGTTGCTTGCCAAAAGTGGTCCTATTGGCAGAAGTTTCGGAAACATGGTGAATGCTTCAGACTCGAGCTCATATGTTGAGTTACAAAATTGGAAATTTGCCGCTATCGTTACTCTCATGTTTCTAACCTGCAAATAAAAAGAAATCTTTTGCGAGGTCAAGTCACCAACGTGTGCCCAAAAACAGTCTCTAGAGTTCATTTCAGGCATATTTGGTGCAATCCGAAACATCTGCATGCTCATAGGAGTTCCTGAAGTTGAATACAAAACAAAGAAAATTACAATTGCATAAAATAAGCTACTACTTTGACATGCATCAAAATTAAGGTTTGTTGGAGGAAAGCAAGGAATTAAATGACATAGAATCATACCATGACTGTCAATGATTCCATCATCAATCAGTTTGGGGATACGAAATACCAAGACCAAGGATGCTGCTGATGATGGCCAAAAGACAGCCCCCCGGACGTTCATCTTTTTTGCTACCTCCATGGACCAACCCATGTTCCCATCTGCAATGAAACAATCAATTTTTTCATCTTCTCTACTGTTGATCTCTTCTATGAGCTCCTCCAGCTTCCCCGGCATAACCTGTAAAACCTTTTCAATTAGCTTTCCTAAATCGTTTCTATCTTCCCAGGGTTCCATCCCATCTGGGATCGACACCAAATGGATTTGCTCCCCCAGATAATTCTTTCCCTGCAATGATTCCACTACCCGCTTGTGATCATAATCCGTATTAACGAATGTGACTCGGAAGCCATGTTTTGCCAGATATTGCGAAAACTCCAGTAAAGGAATTACATGGCCTTGAGCTGGAATAGGCAATACCAAAACATGTGGACGGTTCATTTTCTTTTTTATTTTTACCTCACTGATTTGGTTTCTATCAACCTTGTGCTTTTATCGGGATTGTGAGGGGCAGCTCAGCAGCTCATGTGCGGTTTTCTGTCTTTCTTTCCGTATATGTAGTATGTCATATGTGTTTAATCTTGAACCTGAAGCTGGTTATCTTCTTGTTTCCCGTTTTTAGGTGCTTGGTCCATCTCTTTGTTTTGTTTCCTTATGTGGCTTGGGTGATATGTTTGCTTTTGAACAAACTGCGCTGTTAGATCCAACGTTTAAAACAGGATGCTCTGCTCCAACTTTTCTAGACCCCAATTTTTAATGCTTTGTCTAGAATAAGGATGGCAATGGGGGAGGGGATTAATATTCTCATATCAATACCCGATATTTTGCATATGTTCACATCCCCTTTTTGTTTCCATCAGAATTGCTTAAAAGGAGTTCTTATCCCATTCCCGAATAATAAAAAGGGATCTCTGAGGATTTCCGATCCCTGAAAAATCTTTAAATAACCAATAAATTTTTAGTTTCTAAATTTAATTTAATCTATTAAAATAAAATGTTTTTTTAATAAAAGTAAGGTTTGACAATATATTTTAGTAAAGTTCGAATGTTATAGCTTTAGTTTTTACTTTAGTTTTTGTTTTATTAGATAATAAAAATAAAAAATTTTAGGCCAAGGCCTTTTGAATAAGACCTAATTAAATAGTAATATAGGACTCCAATTTGTTAGTTGGGTATAAAATTTTCATAATATATTTGTATAAATAATTTGATATTTGTTGTTTATACTGATATTTAATATTTTATTATTTAGATTTTATTTTTTAGAAATAGTATTTATTCATTACTATTTCTAAAAAATAAAATTAGAATAAAAAATCAAATTGGGAAAAAGGGGAATTGAGGAGGGGACGAGGATTCAAGCTCATCTCCGTCCCTTTCCTGAAAAAGAAATTGGGTAAAAAATAATCTCCATCTCTTCCCCAAATAAAAAATTAGGTATAAAATTGTCCCCATACCTTCTCCGAATGGATAAAATCCTCAAGGGGCCCCGTCCCCATAGAGATTTCTGTCATCCCTAGTCTAGAATAACTGAATAAGGTAACTAAAACAAATTTTCACATCCTTCCACTAGCATATGCTCAATATATAATATTATAATTTGCAACACACGAGTGGTGTTGATTAAGGGAAGGGTTGGCAATTTGTAGGTTTAGGTCGGGTTTTCCCAAGATCAAATCCATATAATTGATACTAGGTTCAGGCCGCCCTGTGAATGTTTGTCCAACTTGAGCGGGCTTAGGCCTTCAATAATTTTGTTAAATAAATTTTTAATTAATTTATATGTTAAAAAAATTAAAATTAAGATGATGATTATTATTATTAAATAAAAAAAAATTAATTGCTCCCTTGAATGGGCTTGGACCGATTGCCTCTAAGCAAATATTTGCATTTCTTTTTCTTTATTCCTTTTTCTCTTCTTCTTATTGTTTATTATTGTAAATTAAAATTATTTATTTTTTAGATATTAATTGTGTTTATGTATTGTAATTTACACAGAAGCTTAAGACTCATGTAATACCCCAATTCTCCTAAGGGTATTTAAGTTTTTTAATTTTTAGTGATCTTTTTAACCCTAGTATAAATAGAATAATATGTCTTTCTCATTATAAGAGAGGAAAGAGAGATCGGTTGAGGAAAAAGGATAGAAAAAAGAAAAAGAAAGAGAGATGGAGAGAAAAGAGAGAAAAAAAGAAAAGAAAGAAGAAAGTCTTCTTTGTAGTTCGCTTATAGGCAACACATGTGATCAAGTTGTGTTGTTTGAATTGGATATTATTGGGAGAAGTTTTGGATGTCGATGATATCAGTACACATTTGTTACATAATGATGCCAAGAGGTAAGCAAACTAGACTTCAAAATGAATTACAATAAACAATATATATGTTTGTCTTATGTGAAAAACCTATTTTTGATATGTATGAATATGGATTTATATGTCTTTGCTCATGTGTTTATGTGATGTATTGTTATGTGTCAAGCGTGATTATACACATGAGCATATGTATGTGTAAAATTTCATTGGCATCAGCACGAAAATGCATTGAGTTTTCTATGAATAAGAAAGTAGATTTTAGCAAATGAAAGTTTTGTTTTATGAGATTTTGCATTGGGGGCCACCCCTTGAAGTTGTGTGAGGGCCTCTTGAGATTGTACGAGGGCCACCTCTCGAGGGTCGATGTGCCACAAGGTGCCACACACGTACAACGCAAAGTGCCATATTGTAAGATATGTATTTTATGAAAAGAAAATGTGAAAGTTTGAAAATGACAGAAAGAGATTTTCATAAATTTATTTTACAGTATTTTCAAAAGATCATGGCATATCATCCATTTGCATTATGCATAAGTATATATAGAAAAACTATTTTGCTTACTGAGTTTTATACTCATTGTAGTTTATTGTGATTCAATTTTCAGAAGTCAGGATTAATTCGTGATGAGTGAGAAGATGGATTTGAATAAAAGATGGTAGATGGTTTGGTTTCTTAAATTATTATGCTGACTTTTTTACTTGAGGCTTGAATTATTATCAGTTGTTAATGGTTATTTAAATTCATATGTGAGTTGTGGTCAAATTTGCCCTCTGAATTTGGGCTGGGATGTTACAACTCATGTTTATTAAAAAAGATGTTAATATGAAATGGAACGAGGGATTTAATTAACTCATGTTTATTAAAAAGGATATTAATCCGAAATGGAACGACGGATTTAACTCTTTTAATTAAAAAATATTTTTTAATTTAATTTAATTTTTTAATTTATAAATTAAAGAGCCCATGCTTTTTACAAAAGCCTTTAACCAGACCCCCTTGGAGTGGGCTTTAAATTTTTCGGTCATATCTATGATTTTATGATGTTAGGTCCAGCCTAGACTTTTTGGCCAACCCTAATTACGAGTGGTATTATGGCTTAGGATTTTTTTTTTCAATTCAATTTGAGTCAAATTAAGTAGGTATAGGTTTGAAAATATTGATTTGTTTAATAAATGAGTGAATTTATTTTGATTCATTAAATAAACGATCAAATCTAGGTTTAAGTTCATTTATTCGATTATTCGTTTAAAATTTGTTTATTAATCAGGTCATAAACAAATAGAATAATAAATGACCTTTTTAACATAATTACTTTTTTGCCATTAAAATTCAAAAATCTTGTTGAAACATTTTCAAGGTGTAAATTAGTTTTGTAATTATGAAAAGATAATAAGCCAAAAAAGAAAATGAAAGCAAAGGCATCATTACTCTTTAGCCGACCCTAGAGATGGCAAATGGGCCGGACGGCACGTGGCACTGCACGTGTCCGTATAGCACGGCACAACACGAGCACATTTCGGTAGGGCAGATGGCATGCACGTGGGCTGGGCTGGGCCGAGCTTTGAATTTTAGTTCCACAACATTTTTTGTGTCTTTCTTATCTTTAAATTTCAAGTCAAATTCCTGCAAAAGTACACCCAATGAATTAGTCTAGCTTTTGTATCTTTCTTTATAAGAAGATATTTAAGAGCAGCATGATCTATAAATACAATTATTTTACAACCAATGAGGTAAGATCGGAATTTCTCTAATGCAAACACTGCTGCTAGGATTTCTTTTTCAATGGTTGAATAGTTCAACTGTGCACCATTCAATGTCATACTAACATAGTAAATAATATAGGGAATTTAATCAACTCTTTGTCATAATACTGCTCCAACTGCATAATTAGATGCATCACACATAAGCTCAAATGGTAAGTTTCAGTTTGGAGGCTGAATGATAGGTGATGATGTCAACAACTGTTTTAGTTTTTCAAATGACACAAGACATGAATCATTAAAGACAAAAGGTACATATTTACCAAATAGATTGCATAAGCGTCTAGAAACTTTGCTAAAATCTTTAATGAAACGTCTATAAAAACCAACATACCAAAGAAAAGATCTTACTTCTCTGACTGTTTTAGGTGGAAGAAGATTAGAAATGAGATCCAACTTAACTTTATCAACCTCAATGCCTTTGCTCGAAATGATGTGATCGAGAACAATATCTTATTTTACATAAAATGACACTTCTTCCAATTTAAGACTAAGTTCTTCTCATACATTTCAGTGTTAGATGATGTAAACATTGATCAAATGAATCATCAAAAACAGAAAAATCATCCATAAAAACCTCAAGGAATCGTTCAACCATATCAGAAAAAATGTTTAACATGTATCGTTGAAATATTGCAGGTGCATTATATAATCCAAATGGCATTCTCGTATATGCAAAAGTGCTAAAAAGGCAAGTAAAAGTAGTATTCTCTTGATCTTTTGGTGCTATGAGAATCTAACTGTATCCTGAGTAGCCATCTATAAAGCAATAAAATTCATGACCTGCTAATCTATCAAGCATTTAATTGATAAATAGTAAAAGAAAATGGTTTGTATGTGTGATAGAATTCAATTTTCTATAATCAATGCATACACACCATCCTGTAGTCACTCTAATGGGTACTAATTCATTATCAGCATTTGGTAACCATCATGACTCGACTTTGGGGACAACTTACACATGATTGGCCCACAAACCATCGAAATGGGTAAATGATATCTGATCTAATAGCCAAGGCTTTCGTTCTAACAACCTCTTTCATGTTGTGGTTCAACCGATGTTGCATTTCTGTAGTTTAGCATTTTTATCAAGGTGAATGTAATGCATGCCTATCGTGTTAATAAATTTTACGGCTATGGTTTATCATAATACTCATTTGTGCTCTTTAACACTTTCAACAACTTACCTTTCTGTTTGTCATTTAAGGATGATGAAATGATTACCAGTAGAGTACTTTCTTCTCCCAAGAATGCATATTCTGAAGTGTTGGGTAATGATTTGAGCTCGAGTTTTGGTGGTGATTCTGATGATGGGCTAAGTTTCTTCCCTGATGGTGCTAGTTGTTCAACTCTTGACTTCCATTTAGTAGTGTCCATGGATGGTGCTAAGTCAAGTAGGGCGTTGACCTCATCGACTGATCTGTCAATATCAAAATCCAAAGCAAAATGAGTTAAACATGTTTGTAAAGAGTCATCACTAAGGTTTGAAAGAAAAGTATTATCAACTAGTGTTTCTATTAAATCCACATCAACAATTCCATCATCTACATTGTGAGGTTGTTTGGTAATGTTGAAGATGTTTAGCTCCATAGTCATATTGCCGAAGGACAACAACATATTTCTAGTCCTGCATTAAATGTGAGCTTCGATAGTTGCCAAGAAAGGTCGGCCTAGGATAATGAGGATGTGCTTTCTGGACTGGCTGAGTGTCAATTACAATGAAATCAATAGAAAAATAAAATTTGTCTACCTAGATAAGCATGTCCTCCACAATACTACGAGGTATTTTCGTGGACCGATCTGCAAGCTGTAACACCATTGGAGTTGGGTGTAATTCGCCCAGTCCAAGTTTCACAAAAACTAAGTAAGGCAATAGATTTACACTATCTCTTAAGTCCAACAAAGCATTCTCAATTGTGTGGTTCCCTATACTACGTGAGATAGTAGGGGAACCTGAGTCTTTGTATTTTAAAGGTATTTTTTGTTGGAGTATAGAACTAACGTTTTTTGTTAAAAATGTCTTCTTTGAACATGAATGTTTCTCTTTTTATATAAAGGTCTTTAAGAAACTTAGCATAAGATGACACTTGTTTTATAGCATCAAGTAAAGTGATGTTAACACTTACTTGTTTGAAGATTTCAAAAATCTCATATGTTGATTTTCTCTTCTTTCCTTTAGCTAACCTCAGAGGAATTGGAGCTTTAGAAAGTATTCTCGTGGGTTGCTTTCTTCTTTCTCCTCAACGATGAGTCCTCAATGTTCACAGTGCAATTTGAGTTGTTTTTGTCACCGGCATTTTTACTTGTTGTCAACTTCTTTCCTTTTCCCATAAAGGCGACGTGGTTTTTTCAAAGAATCTTTTCTTGTGGTGCTTCATGCACCCTCACCTGGGATCGCACCGTTGACGAGAATTTGCCTTCGTCATCATTAATAAAGTTTAATCAAGAAACAAGCATCCCACCATCTGAGATTAAACCCATTGAGCAAATCAAGTCATAAGGCAGCATAAACCGAAAGTACATCACTAAACCACCAATTCAAGTTGCTGAATATAAAAAGTGGCTCGTATGAAAATTACCTAAAGTTTCAAATATTGTTATTCAACAACAATTTTATGTTACATTAGTTTCTACACAAATTTTATATAAATAATTTATAACTCCATTATTATTTAAAAATTGTAGCAATTGTGGTTATATCACATGAAAAAATTATAATTAAAGAAATTGACATTATAAGTTAAGGGATACTTGCTCTTTTAATCATTAGAATTTAAGCCAATTATCTAGCTTATCATTGCATTCTTAAAACTATATACAATACCATTATCTCGCTTTTAGAAGCTATTGAATTCGACTTTCACGACATAAATATTTATTAGCAACAACGTGAAATTCAAACGAACCTAACATGTAATGTATGAAATACAAATAATAACTAAACAGATTTTGATTATTTAATATTGAAATATATTCATATTAATATCTTAAGGATAGGTGATATTCAAATAATTTTTTAAAATCAAACTTAAAATTTAAAATTAATGTTAATGTATATGTGTATTATTTTTGGATTACTAATTTTACTACATAAATTAAGTCTATTAATAAATATGTGGGTCCCACCACTTATTAATTTTTTCTTTATTTTTGAAAAGATCGAAGTTAGATTAGCTGTAACTTAACAACAGCACCCCTAGTATTTTACTTTATACACCATTAACAAACAATACCAATGCATGAAATAAATAAATAAAGAATCGATAACGAAATTAGGCCTATCATTAGTTTGTCATGGTGTGAACCTTTGACGATTCTCCCGTATCGCTCCAAAAATTTGTCATATTACGAAAAAGTAATGTCAATTGCAATGTCGTTTCCCATTAGTCATGATGGCCAATACTACTAGAATTTTTTGAAACCCTTAAACTTAATTTTCATTTTGGAAATAAGAAAAGGACACCTGTCTAGAGAAATAATTTTGTAAAGAACTGACAACGAAATTAGGCCTATCATTAGTTTCTCATGGTGTGAACCTTTGACGATTCTCCCGTGTCGCTCTAAAAATTTGTCATATTGCGAAAAAGTAATGTCAATTGCAATGTCGTTTCCCATTAGTCATGGTGGCCAATACTACTAGAATTTTTTGAAACCTCTAAACTTATTTTTCATTTTGGAAATAAGAAAAGGACACCTGTCTGGAGAAATAATTTTGTAAAGAACTGACAACGAAATTAGGCCTATCATTAGTTTCTCATGGTGTGAACCTTTGACGATTCTCCCGTATCGCTCCAAAAATTTGTCATATTGCGAAAAAGTAATGTCAATTGCAATGTCGTTTCCCATTAGTCATGGTGGCCAATACTACTAGAATTTTTTGAAACCCCTAAACTTATTTTTCATTTTGGAAATAAGAAAAGGACACCTGTCTGGAGAAATAATTTTGTAAAGAACTAACAATGAAATTAGGCCTATCATTAGTTTCTCATGGTGTGAACCTTTGACGATTCTCATCGCTAAAAAATTTGTCATATTGCGAAAAAGTAATGTCAATTGCAATATTGTTTCCCATTAGTCATGGTGGCCAATACTACTAGAATTTTTTGAAACCCCTAAACTTATTTTTCATTTTGAAAATAAAAAAAGGACACCTGCCTGGAGAAATAATTTTGTAAAGAACTGACAACGAAATTAGGCCTATCATTAGTTTTTCATGGTGTGAACCTTTGACGATTCTCCCATATCACTCCAAAAATTTGTCATATTGCGAAAAAGTAATGTCAATTGCAATGTCGTTTCCCATTAGTCATGGTGGCCAATACTACTAGAATTTTTTGAAACCTTTAAACTTATTTTTCATTTTGGAAATAAGAAAAGGACACCTGTCTGGAGAAATAATTTTGTAAAGAACTGACAACGAAATTAGGCCTATCATTAGTTTCTCATGGTGTGAACCATTGACGATTCTCCCGTATCGCTCCAAAAATTTTTCATATTGCGAAAAAGTAATGTCAATTGCAATGTCGTTTCCCATTAGTCATGGTGGCCAATACTACTAGAATTTTTTGAAACCCCTAAACTTATTTTCATTTTGGAAATAATAAAAGGACACCTGTCTGGAGAAATAATTTTGTAAAGAACTAACAATGAAATTAGGCCTATCATTAGTTTCTCATGGTGTGAACCTTTGACGATTCTCCCGTATCGCTCTAAAAATTTGTCATATTGCGAAAAAGTAATGTCAATTGCAATATCGTTTCCCATTAGTCATGGTGGCCAATACTACTAGAATTGTTTGAAACCCCTAAACTTATTTTTCATTTTGAAAATAAAAAAAGGACACCTGTCTGGAGAAATAATTTTGTAAAGAACTGACAACGAAATTAGGCCTATCATTAGTTTCTCATGGTGTGAACCTTTGACGATTCTCCCATATCACTCCAAAAAATTTGTCATATTGCGAAAAAGTAATGTCAATTGCAATGTCGTTTCCCATTAGTCATGGTGGCCAATACTACTAGAATTTTTTGAAACCCCTAAACTTATTTTTTTCATTTTGAAAATAAGAAAAGGACACCTGTCTGGAGAAATAATTTTGTAAAACCTCATATCGTGAATAACGGATAATAAGACCCATCCTTTTTTTAATTATAATATTTTTTAAATTTATTAACTAAAAAAATTAACTCTAATATTTTATAATAAATAAAAATAAGATATTAAAAATAAAAATAATAATATGTACATATTAAAATAATTTCAATATATAAAAATATTTTAATTTTTTACAATCTCGGATTCTATTAAACCAAATTATAATAAATAAAGACATAATATTCAAATATATAAAATTTAAATTATTTTCAATATCATATAAAATAATTTTAATATTATTAATGCATGAGAAATATTATATTAATTGTTAAATCTATTGAACTTAAGGATTTATTTAAAATTTTTATAATAATTACAAATATATTGATTTACATTTAAAAAATTAATATCGAAATTAATTATTTAAATTACAGTTATTAGTCTACTAGAAAATTTAAACTATTTAAATCATATTTATATGTAGTAAAAAATTTTCAAGTCAATTTTTCTTCATTCTAAGATAGTCAAGATCTGAACCAACCATTGCAATGTCATTTCATTATTTAGTGGCAGATAATAGAGGTATAGGGACAAACCAGAAATTATTTTGACCCATGGACTTTTTTTATTTACTTTTTTCTTTTGACAAAAAAAAAAAAGTCTTATTGACTTCATGTCAAACTTTGAGAACACCTTTGCACTGGCTATCTTTTTCAAAAGGTGTGTTGGTGGAACGAGCTTGAAGGAGCCATAGATTGGATGGATGAACAAACTGGTCCGAACTAGAAACCAGAGGTAATGATGAATGGCCAGATTGGGAAGACGTCATCCAGGACAGAGAGGCATCAGGAATGAGTACCCCGACTGGCTGAGGTATGATGTATCCCTGCTTTATCTGAAGTCCCAAAAAATGCGAATATTGCATTCTTGGATTGTTCTATCCGGTATAGTCCTCATCAAAATTTTCTTCTTAGACTATCCGGAGTAACTTAGTGGGATCCGTTGTTTGACTTACACTATCCGGCATAGTGGCCTTTCCCGCCACATACGAAGCATTTGCGGATCCTTTCTTTCATTTTCTTTTCTTTACAAAGCGGTACTTGCCGTTTAACATGGCTTTGTACTTTTCTCGCTTGTCCTTTCTTTTCTCCCCGCGATCATGCTTTCTACATGCCGCATCCAAACTTATTTGGTTTGTCGTCGCAATCAGAATGGACGGCGTCTTCTCAATTGCTTCATGTACTTCTTCAATCATCGAGATCCGATGTCCTTGTATCATTTCTTTCGCTATTTGATACAAGCCAATGCTATCTTGGCAAGATTATTAATCCCATCCGCCTTGAATCTCGCCTCATCATCTCAAAGACAGGTCTTGACATATTCAAGACGATAATGTTCTGCATTGTATCGATTGGCTTGTGGAAGATGAAATACAACCTCTCTTGTTCGAGGTAGTAATCCTCAAGCTGCCTGACATCACAGCACTTGTTCTGCAGCAACTGTTTTTCTGCAATCTCCTCTTCTCTAGCGAACTGTCCTATGAAATCCGTCATTAGATTATTCATAAGACTAGCACATGGATCTGGTCTGGTTTGGATGAAGTGCCTTTGCTCTCTCGTGAGCTTAACTCCCCACCATCTTCTCAACGAACCAGTAAATTCGGATACCAGCCTTAGTATGGCTGCTTCTTTAGTTAACTGGGGGGCTCTCTGACATTCTCCTTCGTACCACGACACCATTTTTTCGAGGTAAGCCAGTCTCTCCTTTGGTTTCATTCTGTCTATGTTCCAGAACATTTTTCCAGTGGTGGAGTGAGGAAATCGGACTCCAACCTCCCATTCTTCTTCTTCTTGTTCTGGGTTCTGTGCTGGCTGAGCTGGGTTTTGTTGTGGTGGTGGTGGTGCGTCTGGATTGGATTCAACTCCAGTGATGCGATGGTGGCGGTGTCATATGTCCGAAGTCGACCGCCCATTGGCATTATGTACCTCTGCCTTGTCTCCACATAAAATGGATTAGCACCAGGTATTCCTGATCTCTGTTCGGGTTGCTGCATGTGGATAGGAATGGTCGTTTCTGAATTGGTGGAAACACTTGATACTGAGTCAAAGTCATCCTCAGGTTCCCATCCAGTTGGTTGTTCCATACATGTGGGCGGAGCCTGGTAACTTCTCCAGAAGGCTTTCTGGTTATTTCCAGAAGCACCTTCCTCCCATATGTGCCATGGTTTGCTGGGTTTACTTTTCCAATGCCTGGATACCTTCTTCTTTTCAAAGCACCGTCTCGTCACCTCTCTCTTGTCATCATCAACGACTCCTGTCATTACGATCATGTGGATAGGTGTTGATCCATCATGATGGAGATCTGTCTAGAAGTCATCTTAGGCTTTTTCCTCACCTTCCTGACTTCTTTCTTTAGCTCCTCGATATCCGAGATGATCTGCTGTTGATTGATCAGTATCTCATCAAGGGCCTGGTTCTGCTCTATCGCATTGATATTGGTCCAGTTGACTGCTTTCTTAATGGGTCCGAATTCTGACGGACTCGTCTTCTGGATTATCCATTTTACCGCGGATACTCCTCCTGGTATATCCTTAAAAAATTCATTGTCAAGGTGAGGAGTACTTTCGGCTTAAAGAATGCCCCGTCAGAATTCCAAAATAGAATGGATGAGGTTATGCGGCCCATCGAATTACGCTAATCTACATTGATGATGCTTTCGATCTCTGACCATGATGAACATGCAGAGCACTTATCAAGATTCAGGCTAACCTACCAACATGGCTCTATCCAGTCAAAGATGAAGATAGGTCTTGAAGAAATAGATTTTTTGGGACTTCAGATAAGCGGGATACATCGTACCCACACATTCTTTGAAAAGATATCGAAATTCACGAATAGCCGTCGGCAAAGCGATGGTTTCTTGGAATTATCAACTATGCTGCGGATCATATCCAGAATCTGACAAAAATGACTAGTCAGATTTCCAAACATCTAAAGAAGAATGCCCCACAATGGTGGGATGATGCCACGGGCCGCGACCTAAAGCTAAAGTGTAAGTCACTTCCGCCTTTAAAGATTCCAAGTGATGGACAACTTATCCTACAGACGGACGCAAGTGACAATTATTGGGGAGCACTGTTGATAGAGGAATCCGAGGGAAACAGGAGAGTCTGTGGCTATAAATCAGGACAGTTCAGTGATTCTCAAAGCCACTACCCATCATCAAAGAAAGAGGTCCTTGTAGTGGTTAAAGGAATAAGAAAGTTCCAGTTCTTTCTCTCTCTAACTCCTTTTGTAATAGAAACAGATTACAAGTTCCTTCAGGGGTTACTAAGAAGAAGAGAATGAGAGATCCCAGATCCAGCGTGGTGGTGAATCCTCAGATTCAAGAAGTCAGGCACATAAAAGGAGAATCCAATACCGTTGCTGACTTCCTTTCCAGACCTATCAACATGGTGGTAAAGCGGGCTTTGCCCAGGAGCTTAGAAGCAGAATCATCCAAGGCAGCAGAGGAGCGTGCTCGTGCTGCAAGAGCTTATTTTCTTCAGGATATAACCACCTTCATAAACTGGCTACCACCAGACAACCAGAAGCTGGTATTTGAAAATGTTGCAAGCCATAAAGATATCCTGAACAATGATGCCATGACATGGAGACTATGGAAGCTCATGGCCCAGCAAGAATTTAGGCCATCCGCTACAACCCACCGAGACCATTCAACCACATCCAGATCAAGACCAGATGCACGAAACCGTGTTCAAAGTCGGATGCACGTTTCACTACGTCATCGACAAAAGCTCTAGCTGGGGTCATTGCCTTGTCTCCACATAAAATGGATTAGCACCAGGTATTCCTGATCTCTGTCCGGGGAAGAAGAATGGGAGGTTGGAGTCCGATTTCCTCACTCCACCACTGGAAAAATGTACCCAGAAGAATATTGCTAAGACTTACGAGCTCAACTCATTCTCACTCAAAGACTCGATGCCCTATACAAGCGGAGGCTCCTTTATAGTGAAGGAATCCACACATACACCTTCTTTTTAAAGCACGTCTTGTCACCTCTCCGGTCATGGTAATCAACCTGGGAAGGAAGCAAATAGCCCTTGAATGGGGAGTTGCGTTAGCGGGGAGCCGTGAGAGCCCCTAGTTAACTAAAGCAGTCACCGAGGTGGTGTCCGGATTTACTGGTTCGTTGAGAAGATGGTGGGGAGTTAAGCTCACGAGAGAGCAGAGATACCAAAGAAATACTGTATCCCGACAAAGGTGACGTTCAATGGAGTCAGTGGAGTGGCCTTTCCTGCCACATATGAAGCATTTGCCAGATCCTTTCTTTCCTTTGACGGACTCGTCTTCTGGATTATCCATTTTACGATCATGTGGATAGGTGTTGATCCATCCCTGGTGATCGGTCTTCCTGTTTGACTCATGGAGAACAGGTGGGTCTGGAGTTGCTGACATCCTTTCCAGACCTATCAACATGGTGGTAAAGCGGGCTTTGCCCAGGAGCTTAGAAGCAGAATCATCCAAGGCAGCAGAGGAACGTGCTCGTGCTGCAGGGTTTAGGGTTTAGGGTTTTAGGGTTTAGGGTTTAGGGTTTAGGGTTTAGGTGAAGCCTTATGGTGTAGGTGAAGCTTTCAGGAACTTCTCCAGAAGGCTTTCTGGTTATTTCCAGAAGCACCTTCCTCTCATATGTGCCATGGTTTATTGAAACACTGACGATTACAAGACAACAATCTACCCAGAAGAATATTGCTAAGACTTCTGAGCCTATAAAGTCCAGACCCACCTGTTCTCCATGAGTCAAACAGGAAGACCGATCACCAGGTTCGTTGCTGGTGCCACCTTGTGTCAAGGATGGCTATGAAACATGTTACATTCTTACCAGCTAGGAACAGAGGTTGTAATCCTATCTGGATAGTCGTTCTGGAAATATGGTGTCCCCCAATGAGAGTGAGGGTCAGGTTATCTTCAAAGATGGTTCGATAGGATGTTCGCCCCTATCTTTGAAGATATCTGACGATTACAAGACAACAATTTTCTGATGTGGAGGATCCGATTAACAACCGGCAACCACAGAGCATACTGATGTTGATTTCCTTTTGGGAAAACTGGCTCTGATACCAATAAAGAATCCTTCAGTTCTAAACCCAGAAGAATATTGCTAAGACTTCTGAGCTCAACTCTCATTACTCACTCAAAGACTCGATGCCCTCTATCTGACGAGGCTCCTTTTATAGTGAAGGAATCCATTACATCTTGTGGAACACACTCATTACTTACTTTACAGCTCACTACACACTAAGTGGGGAATCCACTTATGACTCTATACTTTACAGCACACTAAGCTTCATCCTTATCTCTATACTTTCTGACACTAAGCTACCATCTTATCTTGCTTTATCGCCACTGGCGGGTCCAGTCTTCCACTACAATCTCGAATTGCCACTGGTCGGGGTACTCATTCCTGATGCCTCTCTGTCCTGGATGACGTCTTCCCAACCTGGCCATTCATCATTACCCTGCGGGTTTTCTGGTTCGGACCAGTTTTGTTCATCCATCCAATCTATGGCTCCTTCAAGCTCGTTCCGCCACCTCTCAACTTGAGGTATCTCCTTTTCTCGTCCATGCCTGATGAGGTAGTCATTGTACATATCCTGGACCTCAATGGCTTCCTTTCATGATGTGGTGGAGATTGATCGATTCTACGTATAATAGGTGCAGTTATGCGATGGTGAGATTGGACTGTGCGTGTTGTACATGGGTTGCGTCCCGTATTCATCTGCTAAGGCTATCCTAGCGGCTAGACAGCATGTCCACATGGCCTCTACATCCACATCCGTGTGGTGGTGGTCTACTACTCTGACCAAAGGTTTCTCAAACCTTCCCCAGATAACTTTGAGCTAGACTATGACTATAGTCGATTACGGAAATTGGTGTCCCCAGTGAGGTGAGGTGGGATATCTTCAAAGATAGGGGCGAACATCCTATCGAACTATCTTCCTTTTGCATATCTTCTACTGTTGTGGATGAGAACTGGTTCGAAGAGAATGGCAATTGTGTACAGGTTTAGCCAATACCAGAAAATATAGTAAGCCTGTAGGGTAATGTCACAAATAACATAATGACCCCAGCTAGAGCTTTCGTCGATGACGTAGTGAAACGTGCATCCGACTTTGAACACGGTTTCGTGCATCTGGTCTTGATCTGGATGTGGTTCAAATGGTCTATGGGTCAGTTTGTAGCATGATGGCCTGAATTCTTCTTTGGGCCATGAGCTTATAGTCTCCATGTCATGGCATCATTGTTCAGGATATCTTTATGGCTGGCAACATTTTCAAATACCAGCTTCTGGTTGTCTGGTGGTAGCCAGTTTATGAAGGTGGTTATATCCTGAAGAAAATAAGCTCTTGCAGCACGAGCACGTTCCTCTGCTGCCTTGGATGATTCTGCTTCTAAGCTCCTGGGCAAAGCCCGCTTTACCACCATGTTGATAGGTCTGGAAAGGAAGTCAGCAACGGTATTGGATTCTCCTTTTATGTGCCTGACTTCGTACTTGAATATAGAGAGGGATTCTGACCACCTTGCAAGCTGTGGATTTGGGATCTCTCATTCTCTTCTTCTTAGTAACCCCTGAAGGTACTTGTAATCCGTTTCTATTACAAAAGGAGTTAGAGAGAGAAAGAACTGGAACTTTTTTATTCCTTTAACCACTGCAAGGACCTCTTTCTTTGATGATGGGTAGTGGCTTTGAGAATCACTGAACTGTCCTGATTTATAGCCACAGACTCTCCTGTTTCCCTCGAATTCCTCTATCGGTGCTCCGATAATTGTCACTTGCGTAAAATGCAGGGATAAGTTGTCCATCACTTGGAATCTTTAAAGGCGGAAGTGACTTACACTTTAGCTTTAGGTCGGCCACAGCCTTCATGGCATCATCTGACCATTGTGGGGCATTCTTCTTTAGATGTTTGGAAATCTGACTAGTCATTTTTGTCAGATTCTGGATATGATCCGCAGCATAGTTGATAATTCCAAGCTACTGGATCGCTTTCCTTTCGACAATTTGTTGGAATTACGATATCTTTCGAATGTGGCTGAGGTATGATGTATCCCTGCTTTATCTGAAGTCCCAAAAAATCTATTTCTTCAAGACCTATCTTCATCTTTGACTTGGATAGAGCCAAGCCATGTTGGTAGGTTAGGGCCTTGAATCTTGATAAGTGCTCTGCATGTTCATCATGGCTGTTGCTGTAGATCAGAGCATCATCAATAGTCAAACAGGAAGACCGATCACTAGGTTCGTTGCTGGTGAAGGTAGAAAAATACAATGACACAGAGCATAAATAGGCCTTATACAGTTATACTCACTGAAATTATATTCTACATTAAATAATAATATAAAAAAGTACGATTATCAATTATTGCACAATGCCTAAAATGTCCTTGAACCCGCCGCGCAGATATGCAAAAGTTTTACAAGTGGATTAATATTTATTTCCCCCCCCCCCCAAAAAAAAACCCCAAAAAAAATGTAGCTGCAACAAATTTAAAGGCATCGAGAATAAAGAGTTCGATAACGAGTTTAATTAATATAATTTAATAAAAATGGACGAGTGTAAATTGACTTAAAAAAAAAGTAGTTCTTTTACTAATGGTAATGGCACAGGTTCGTGGACATTCCCAAACTGAAAGCAACCTCCGAACCTGCCTCCATGCTCGAAAATTCAATTTGAATTGGAAACTACAATTATCCATCCATAGAGCTTCAATTTGTTTTTTTTTTTTTTTTGTCTCCTAAGTTTCAATTGCCAAATGTTATCATTGAGTTGATTTTTATGGATTAAATATTTGATGCTGTTGGAAGCTATTTCGGTGAAGAAACCCGATAGACTTGAAACTAAGTGAAGAATGATGTAATTATTCAAGGTCAAAATTGTATTTATAATAACAAAATTAGCTATTGCATAAAAAGTGGGTGGAATTACTGTCATCCTATCTTTCATTTGACTAGAAATTATGAGTCATTTATTTAAAGTTTATTCAATTATTAAAATATTATAAAATTTAAATTTATTTAATTTTACACCCAATGTATGCAATAATATATACATTTTATAATAATTTCAATATTTAAAAGATATTTGAATACTTTACAATCTTATATTATATTAAACTAAATTTAATAATAAATGGAAACATAATATTAAAATAAATAAATAAATAAATTTTAAATTAGGCTTAATATTATATAAAATTCCACCTAGCAGAGGAAGTGTTTTAGGCGACACTTTCCAACAAATGAAAGTAGTGAGCTCTCATACACTGTGATCATTTTCTACTATTTAAAAAACAGGGCTCCTCTGTTTTCATTTTGGTGATTGCAAATAGCATCGTTTTTACTTCTACTCCTTATTTAATTTTTTTTTTTTTAACTTTTAGCTCATTAATTCTTGTTCTCGTTAAACCGTCTAGTAACTTATATGATGATCTGATCATATCCGTAACATTAACATACCCATAATCCATTAATAAAAGTTATTTATTTTATATTTATAAAAATTGAAGATTAGGTCATGCAATTTTGTATGATGTGTTATGAATTTATTAAAATAAATGTGGATGTTCATAACATATATCTCTTAGTCTGCCCACTATTTCCCATTAGTAACATTTAGCTTCCATATAACTCCCACCATCTAACAAGAAATTATGATCTATAATTCTTCATTAATTTTATGGGGTGATTATGTAACTATAAAAGAAGTGCTCATCTCTTTATTTTGTACACACAATTGGAATGAATAAAATCAATCTATAATACATTGCTCTCTCATTTTATTATTTGTCTTGTGTTGCTTCTTGTTACTTCTTTATTTGTGTTGCTGGCTAATAGCTTTTCTAATACGTTATCAGCACGAGTCTCTAGTCACAAGAGATCAATTTTTGTCCTCTTAAAAATATGGTAATATCTCTTACTTGATCTTATTCGTAGAAGTATGAGGTGAATCATCTTGATTTTGTCTAAAATCTTACATTTGTTTATGCATTTTGATAATTTAGAATAATAAATCAATTAATTCATACTTTTATCATAATTACTTATATTGTTATTGTTTGATATTTCTTATTCTAACATTCAATTGCTATTATATATTTTGCATTCTTAGAATTAAAAAATTCATCTTGAAGTGTGAATCTTATAATATACAATAAAAGAAAATTGAGAATGCATCTTTGAAAGATTGCACTACACATAATGAATATTTTCTTACAAAATATATTCCTGAAGAATATTATGAAGTTATTCACTAGTGTTTTGTTCATGAAAGATACACTATATAACTGTAGAGTTTACATGTCCCTGAAGGATTGATTACACAAATATTATAAGTTCATGTGTAAATCATATAAGACTATATATAAATTTCCTTCTCTATGTCTCCCAGAAGGAGTTACAAAATAAAGATATAAGTAAGGCATAATTGTTTTGTTTGAAAAAATTTTAAGGAAAAAATATGACAATAAAAAGTTTTTGAGTTATAAATTGTTCGTTTTCGATATTAACAACTTCATGACTTCATTGGCTCATTGTTATGTTTTCAATTTCTTAGACTTCTAGTGATAGATATTTACATGCTTATTTTATATTAGATAATTTTCAACAATAGTTTCATATGATAAAACATAGGAATGAGTTGTAAATGACATATATATATACTTGAACTTTTAAATTGGTCCCTATATTTTCATTGAATTCTTGATGAATGATTTTTTTTATTATTACTTTGAATTACTAAAGTCTAATTAATATTCATATGTTTAAGATCACGAATAATACTAAAATATTTTTATGGAAGAAATCAATTCCTGAAGAATTCTAAAAGATTATGGTTTTCCTTTATGATCATCTCCCTGAAGGAGCTAAAAATTCATATATATGCTTGAAGATAATTTCAAAAACTCGATTGATTCTCTTATTCAAAATTATGTGGAGAGAAAAATCTGAAAGAAAACATATTAGATGACATAATTTTATACCGCACATATGCTCCTGCAGTAGCAAAATTAAGAGTGCAAATATAAATTAACATATTTTTTCTTTTATTAAAAGAAAAAATATGAATTTTTGATTAAAAAGAAAAGGATGACTATAGATCTTATTATAAGAGATTAACATGTGAATATTATACCATCAGAAGTGGTTTGAAATTGAATCAATATCGACGATGAACCAGAAGTTCAAATCCAAAATATTCATAAATTTAGCGCAGTAAATTTGCTACAGAAGCTTAATAATTTTGTGAAACTTCTCCTATAATTAAAGGGAGCAAAGTGATTTATATTTGGTGAATAATGAAGATGGATTTTTGGTGGATAGTGCAACAATTCACACAATTCTATAATATAAAAAATATTTCCACAATTCAAATTTAGCTAAGGCTAATGTTACTACAATATTTAGTTCTGTTAATCTAATTGAAGGCTCCGAAAGAGTTAATATCATATTACCAAATGTTACAAAATTACAAATAGATGATACTTTATACTCAAGCAGATCCAGCAGAAATCTACTTAGTTTTAAGGATATTTGTCAAAACGGATGCCACATTGAAACATCTAGTGAAGGTAATTTTGAATTCCTTTGCATTACTTCAATTATTTCATGCTAGAAGCATGTATTGGAAAAACTACCTTCTCTTTCTTCTAGGTTGTATTATACAAATATAAGAACAATATAGATAAATTTTATAATGAACTAGAAGTTCTCTGATCCAAAGATTTTTAAACTTTGCGTGATCAACTTGGGCATCTTGGATCGATCATAATCGTTGTATTATAAAAAATTTACATGGACATCAATTAAAGAACCAGATGATTCTTTTGCCAACTAAAAGTCCATGTGCTGCTTGTTCTCAAGGCAAATTAATAATTTGGCCATTCCCAATGAAAGTAAGTCTTGAATCTCCTAAATTTTTAAAAAGAATCCAAGGGGATATATGTGGCCCTATACATCCAAGTTGTGGACCGCTTCATTATTTCTTGGTCTTAATAGTTGCACCAACTAGATGATCACATATCTCTTTACTTTCTAGTCGTGGTGTTGCATTTGCTAGATTTTTGCATTTGCTAGATTTCTTGCTCAAATCATTAGATTAAGAGCACAATTTCCTGATTTTCCTATTAAAAAAGCAAGACTTGATAATGCTGGTGAATTTACATCTAAATCTTTTAATGATTATTGTATGTCTATTGGAATTGATGTTGAGCATTCTGTTGCACACACTCATACACAAAATGGCTTACCTGAATCTTTGATTAAGCGTTTACAATTAATTGCACGGCCATTAATTCTTAGATCAAATTTACCTTTTTTTATGTTGAGGACATGCAATATTACATGCTGCATCATTAATTCGCATTCGACCAAGTTCTTATCATACATATTCACCTTCACAACTTGTTTTTGGCTAACAACCAAATATTTCTTATTTGAAAATTTGTAGATGTGCTGTTTATGTCCCAGTTACTTCCCCGCAAAGAAATAAAATGGGTTTGCAATGAAGACTTGAAATTTATGTTGGTTTTGATTCCTCTTCAATGATTAGGTATCTTGAACCTTTAACTGGAGATCTTTTTACTGTACGATTTACAGATTGTCATTTTAATGAAAATATTTTTCCATCGTTAGGGGAAAAAAGACAAAAGTAAATGAATGACGTGAAATTACATGGCATGCATCATCATTATCTCATCTTGATCCTTATACAAATCAAAGTGAACTTGAAGTTCAAAGGATCAATCATTTGTAAAATATTGCAAATCAAATTCTTAATGCATTTATTGATTCAAGAAAAATAACAGAATCATATAGTCCATCTGAAAATGCACCAACACGTGTTGAGATCCCTGAAGACAATACAACAAAACTAATGAAAGTAAAGTACGTTTGAAACATGGAGGACCAATTGGCTCAAAAGACAAAATTTCCCGAAAGAGGAAAAAACAAAAAAAGTTACAAAATGAAATTAACACTCCTGAAGAGTCATTGCCTGCTAATCAAATAACAGAGATTGATCAATCAAATAGTATTCATCCCATTGACCAAGAAGAAGAAAATTTACCAACAACTGAGAAACTATCAATGTCTCCTGCAGAGAAATAAAATAATAAAATCATAATTGGTTTTGTTGGTATAGAAAAATCTTGGGATCGAAATAAAATAATTATTGATGATATTTTTTTCATTCACTATGGCTCTTAATATCATAAATGATGATGAGGATCCTGACCCAAAAACTATGGAAGAATATCGACAAAGAAACGATTAAAATGGAAAGATGCTATTCAAATAGAGCTGAATTCACTTATGAAACATAAAGTATTCGACAGAGTCCTGACACCTGAAGATGTCAAACCTGTTGGTTATAAGTGGGTATTCATTAGAAAATGAAATGAGAAAAATGAGATTGTGAGATATAAATGAAGGTTAGTTTCACAAGGTTTTTCTCAAAGACTTGGTATTGATTGTAAGGAGACATATTCTCCTGTTATGGATGCAATTACATTTCGATTTTAGTTGGTCTCGTAGCCTCTGAAGGGCTTGATATGCGTGTTATGGATGTTGTGACTGCACATCTATATGGTTCTATTGATACATATATTTATATAAAAATCCCCGAAGGATTTAAAATGCCAGAAGCAAAAAAATTAAAACCTCATAGTTTATATTTTCTGAAACTACAACAATCCTTATATGGATTAAAGCAGTCTGGGCGTATGTGGTACAATCGCTTGAACAACTATTTATTGAAGGAAGAATATGTAAATAATCCAATTCGCCCTTGTGTTTTTATAAAAAAATCTGAAATTGGATTTGCAATAGTTGTTGTATATGTTGATGATTTCAATCTTATTAAAACTCCTGAAGAGCTTTCAAAAACAGTTTCTTGTTTGAAAAGTGAGTTTGAAATGAAAAATCTTAGAAAAACAAAATTCTTTCTTGGCTTACAGATTGAGTTTTGGCCAAGTGAATACTTTGACATCAGTCAACATATACTAAAACAATTTTGAAGCATTTTTATACGGACGAAGCTCATCCATTAAGTACTCTGATAGTGGTGTGATCACTTGATGTAGAAAAAGATTCATTTCATCCCAAAGAAGATGGCGAAGCAATTCTTGGTCTTGAAGTATTATATTTAAGTGCAATTGGTGCACTTATGTATCTTGCAAATTGTACTCGACCTAATATTGTATTTTCGGTTAATTTATTAACAAGATATAGTTCTACACCAACTCGTAGACATTAGAATAGTGTAAATCATGTATTTCGCTATCTCTGTGGAACAATTGACATGAGATTATTTTATCCAAATGGATCAAAGTCACCACTAATTGGATATGCAAATGCTAGATATCTTTCTGATCCACATAAAACCTGTTCTCAAACGAGTTATTTATTTACCTCTGGAAATAGTGTTGTGTTATGACGATCAATGAAACAAATAATGGTTGCAACAACTTCAAATCATTCAAAAATACTTGCTATTCATGAAGCAAGCCGTGAGTGTATTTGGTTAAGATCAATGATACAATATATTCGAGAAATATGTGGATTGTCATTAATTAAGAATAACCCCACAATATTATATGAGGATAATGCATGCATTGCCCAAATTAAAGATGGTTATATAAAGGTAATAGGACTAAGCATATTTTACATAAATTCTTTTATACACATGAACTTCTAAAGAATGGTGATATAAATATTCAGCAAATATGCTCAAGTGATAATCTTGATAATTTATTTACAAAATCCTTACCAACGACATTCAAAAAGGTAGTATACAAAATTGGGATGCGCCAACTCAAAGATATTTTTTTCAAATCTTGAAGAATCTATGTCAAGATGAGGGGGAATATACCTATTGGGGAACATAATTTATTTTAGAGGAAGTTTTATAAGTTGTACTCTTTTTTCTCACTAGATTTTTATCCCATAGGGTTTTTCCTAGTAAGGTTTTAATGAGATAACTCTATATCTCGAAAATTATCTAAGGCATCAATGAATGACGTACTCTTTTTTCTTTACTAATTTTTCCCTAAGAGTTTTTTTTAGTAAAGGTTTTAATGAGGCATATTCTTTATAATGAACATCCAAGGGAGAGTGTTATGAATTTATTAAAATAAATATGGATGTTCATAACATATATTTCTTAGCATTCTCACTATCTCCTATTAGCAACATTTAGCTTCCTTATAACTCTCACTATCTCACAAGAAATTATAATTCATACTTCTTTAATAATTTTATGGGGTGATTATGTAATTATAAAAGGAGAGCTCATCTCTTTATTTTGTACACACAATTAGAATGAATAAAATCACTCTATAATAATATTGCTCTCTCAGTTTATTCTTTATCTTGTGTTGCTTCTTGTTACTTCTTTATTTGTGTTGCTGGCTAATAGCTTTTCTAACATGATAAACAATTTTTCATTTTCTATGAAACATGAGGAGAACTTGTAAATAATGTCCACGTGGAATAATTTGTAACAGCGAAGCAACATTTGCGGACAGAATAAGTGAAATAACAAAACAGCATAAATCAAGTCATCATTGATCTTACTTTCTAAAGTGCCTTTTGTGATTTTTATCGGCATCCGCTTTTACAAAAAGTTTTGGTCCTCGTTCATTCACCAAAGCTTCTATTTTATCTTTTATTAGGCATCTTACAAAAAGCTTAATTTAATTGGAATCATGTTCGGTGCGAAGATTGTTTCACTTACTTCAGCAATCTTTCAATCAACCGAATTATTCTTTTCTGATCTGGCAATTATTCATGAAAATATACGCGTCAATAGGACAACAGTGACCAAGTACATAATCTGAAAATTCATTTGTATTACTTACTCTAATAAGCTCTTAACTCACACATTCCTCTGCCTTTACCAGTGATGTTTTGCTCACTAAAATTGTTAATATATATTCAAGGTGAATAAAGAAACTCATCATCCCAGATAATTAAAGAGGCGAGCTTGTACCAAATCCTTTAATAATTTCTACTAATATCATATATAATCTCTAATCCTTGATCTTGATAGTAGTTCTTTCTTAATGTCCACCCCAACAAAAAAAGGAACAAGTTCTCTATTTAATTCCCAGTTGGTTCAGGATCATTATCACTTGCTAGCTGTCTCTTCAAACTTCGTCTACCTCCAAGAAAATTATTTCAAGATCATTATCAATGGGCGGCGTGGGTAAAACCACGCTAGTCAAGCAAATTGCAAAGCAAGTTATGGAAGATAAGGTGTTCGATAACGTCATTATGGCTGAGGTAACGCACACAGGTTATAGAACAAAGAATTATTAGTATACTGATGCCAAAATTACTAAGAAACGTTACTTCAAAAGTGTAACATATTTTGAACAATTGTAAGGAAAGAACACATTTGACACTTCACGAAACGGCTAAGATATAAGCTTCAATTCTTGTACAACAAACTAATATAACTACCTTCAACCGTCAATGGATCAGTAATTCAGTCACAAAAAGGACAGGTATCCTAGTCTTTCTTTGCTAATGAAGCAAGCCATTTAACTTCGAAAGCTATTTCTATTTCTACATTCTTCATGTACCAAAGCAGCCAAAAAAAAAAAAAAATGAAGCAACAAAAATTTGGAAGTAATCATCTTTATTCAGCGGCATGCATATGAATTAAACATATTCAAAAAGAGATAGACAATATCAGGTCTGGAGACGAAATGAATTTCAAGAGGAAATATACTAGTGAGCCTACCGAGACTACCAATAATGTAGTGGCTTGATTTGCTTAATTAAAAATATTTTTGCTATCATTCCCCCGTTCTCTCTAAATAGTTGTCACCATTTTTTTTTTTCCGTTTGCCTGAAATTCCAAGGAAAAATATAATTAGAAGAGCAAGAGTTGAGGGTTTAAAAAATGGAAAATTAGGGCTCCTCTGTTTCATTCCCCTGTTTTTCTGTTCGGTTATTGCAAAGATTTAAATCAGAATTTATGATGCAGGCTACACGGCACCTGGTGGAAGACTGTTAGGGTTTATCTTTTATTCTTAGTTAGGAATTTAATTTAGAATTTGTAGTGTGCGCCTTATATAAGTAGGTTTCCTAATAGTAAAATTAAATAATCTAAATTTATGATGCACGAGGATATGATTGTGATAAATGAGTTTTTTTATGTATCCTGTGAGGCTGATTATTATTTTATTAGATTGAAGGTTCATTTCTCTCTTTGTAATCTTGTGAATCAACCAGATTTAGTTAGTAGAAGGTAATACTTTGGACTTCACATACTAAACGGAACGGAGCATTATTTTATCCCGCTCAATCAGTTTATTTTTTTAAATTAAAAAATAATTAATCAAACACTTCATAGCTCTGGTTTTAAGTTGGTAAACCCCTTAAGCCGCAACTTTAAATTCATTTTACGAGATCCCTAACGGTCACAGTGGCTTGGGTAGAAATGAATATACTAGCATAAGTAATGCTACACAGGAAATGTAACTGAACCTAAGCAGACTAAAATCAGATCATGAAAGCTTATATACACCAAGAGACTTATCTAGAAAGTACACTTTGCAGCCAGCTAGCTCGTTTGTTTCTGAGTTTGTTTCCAGAAACCCGGAAACTGCCCTGTTTCTGCAAACAGGGCTCCTTTGTTTTTATTCCCCTGCTTTTCCGTTTGGTGATTGTAAAAATTTAAATCTAAATTTTTGATGCAGTCTACACGGCACCTGCTAGATGATTGTCAGGGTTTATTTTTTATTCTTAATTATGAATTTAGTTTAGATTCGTAGTGTGTGCCTTATGTAAAATGCAACCCTTTCAAGTGATCACTGCCGTGTTCATAGCAGAGGTCCTCAAAGCAGTCAGAAGAGCACCTTGACTTCTGGAGGTTTAACCACAGAAGTTCAATTTCTTCATCACCTTGGCATAAGCAAGAGGAACTAACGCAGGTTGTCTGAGTCTCCTTTTTGATTTTTTTGACTGCATTAAACACCAAAAAATTGTAAATCTCAAGTATATGTCGTTTTCAACTTCTGACTAAACAGTTGAAGCTTGATCAAATTTGAGAGTAGGATGCAATATGTGAATCTTCAATTACAAGCAAAGCTGTATTCCAGAGTTCTAGAGGGTAGAAACTGTTATTGAGTTTTTGTGTTTTGAATGTGAAGGAAACACCTCCAGTGGTTTTTCAAAATGTGGACTTTCTCTTGATATTTTCATACAAATCAAGACAAACTAAATTATGAGCAACAAGTACTAGGACTATGTGCAGACAAAAGAACTAAAATCCATTCATCATGTAAACTGGGGTTTAATATTGATACCAGTGGAGGAAATAGGTAAGGCAAAAGACATAGTATGCGGTGTCAAAAGTTTACTAGTGAAAATAAGCTATGTACAAATGAAGAGTCATTTTATCAAGGTAAAAGGAAACAGCGGAAGGATTCATTTCTAAGATCTGAAATATTAGCTAAATCGTAAAACTTCTGGTGATGGATGTAAACATCTCCCTAATACAATGATACGGTGAAGAGGGACACCCTTGCTTATCTCATTGTGGCTCAGAAGAACCTCACTAAATACATGGATGTGCATTCATTCAAATGCAAGACCAAAAACTTTCAAGAACCCATGAACCAAAAACTTTCAAGAACCTGTGAACCTTAGTGTATCATGATATAACCCATACTAACATCCTGCATACTAGCTAATATACAGCACATCAGAACAATGTGTACAGACTGACAGATCATCTTGTAATCGCGTTCAAAATATATAATCAAGCATTTGAAAAACTCTTTCAAGATGACAGAACATCATGTAATGATGACGATCAGCAATTCTTTTTTTGAGAAGATGCAATAAGAAAATTCATTGAATGATTTTAAAATGATTCTTTAAAGCATCAGAAGAATATCGATAAAAGCCAAATCAAATTGGAAATGATTAGATGCAAGGTCATGAAGCCATCCTTTCTTATGCTTAACGAAAATTTTAGAACTTAAGCAATCAAATTAGGTCAAGTTGAAATTAAAGTTTCAAACACAAGCGTAATTCAAATTGTTTTAGTGTCAGTTTAAACTTAAAGTCGGAATCAAACGTTTCAGACAAAAGTGCAATTAAGGTTGCTTTAGCGTGTGGTTTAAATTAAATATTTGGTAATGAGAATTTTAGAATTAAGCAATCAGATTTGCGTAAGCTGATATTAACATTTCAAACACAAGTGGAATTCAAATAGCTTTAGTATCATTTTAAATTTAAAGTAGTCGAACGTTTCTAAAACAAGTGGAATTAAGGTTGCTTTAGTCCCTGGTTTAAATTAAATATTTGGTATTACAGCCTTCAGATCTATAGAAAAAAAAGCAAACCAGATACTTTATTACTCTTAGTAACCTGTAACCAAGTAAAAACTAATGCACAGATCTATCTCCATACAACTATCATATTTGTGCTAATTTTCTCTATTATCACGGACAAAATTATTTATGGCTAGATTAAAATAGATGACCTGCCTTAGTCCTGCATCAGCCGTTACCACTGAGATTCATTAGCTATCTACAAATTCACTTTCCCATTTTCTTGTAACTATAACAAATAGCAGAGTTGTGTGAATTGTAGGGAAAACAAAACAAAAGAATAGTGCACTAAGAGATTCACACATCCAAAGTAATCTTCATGATTTCGTGAATATATGTGGCCTTTGGCTGTCCGGTCTAAGTGGGTTATGAGGCATATTCCTCAGCCTATCCAGTCTACAAAGAGGGATTCAGGGTTTCCCGTTATAGTACTGCTCTGACTGTGTCCTTTGTAAACGGGTTCTATCTCAATTTCGCAATTTACAAGTGCAAATTGAATTTTCAAAATTTAATCTAAGCTTAAAAGGACTAGTTTTTATTTATCGCTATCATCTTGTTCTTGGAAATTGTCAGATAATTTGTCATTTATGTAGTATAATTTTCAGTAATGCTACACATACATAATTTTCATACGTAAAAGTAGCTGATATAATGTTCAGATCAAGATCGAAATCATGTTAACATTTCACATGATAAGATATAAGATTCCTTTTATTCCCCTCATCTCATGATCTATATATTGGCCATATGGTATACAGATGAAGGCAAAGAGCTAGATTGAATTTTCACAATCATCTTCTAGTCTTCTATTCTTATTCACAGCAAGACAATGGCTGCCTCTCACCATACTCGCCCAAATAGCTTTCCCACCATATCATACCCACTCACTTCAGAAGTCGAGGAGGGTTTGAAAAGATTAAGGTTTTCTCAAACCTATTTCATCGTCTTTATCAATAGGCCATGAGTTGAACGGCCTTCAAGATTTTCAGGATTCTGTTGATAAAATGCTTCAATTGCCCCTCATTCAACGAGCTTTAGCTGAAGGCCAGAATAAGAAATGGGTTGATGAGCTTTTAAACGGATTTTTGATAATCTTGGAAATTAACAGCACTGCTCAGAATGCTTGTTGCAGATTAAGGAATCTGCTCAAGGACTTCAATCGGTTTTGCGCTGAAGTAGGGGTGATGAAAGCGAACTTACAGGTGAGATTAGGAAGTACATTGTCTCTAGGAAGGCAGTGAAAAATGCAATCCACAAGGCCTTGGGGAATTTGAAAGGCACGAACAGCAAATGCTCCAGTCCGATCACTCAGGAACATGCTAGCAGCTAGCTTGTTGAAAGAGGTTGAAGCCGTCCCCTTGGCTGCATTTGAATCCTTGCTGTCTCTTGTCTCAAGGCAGCTTGTATTGGTTTCAAAGCTAATTTGGCACAAAAGAATAGCATGCGAGGAAGATGAAAGAGAAATGAATGAATTTTAGAAGATGGATGCTGCATTGACCACAATCCTTAGTCACAAGACAAGCAACTCGAATGACATCCAAAACCAGCTTAAAGAATTGGAGTCCAGCATCCAAGATCTCGAAGAAGGTCTAGAATCCTTGTCTAGGCGTTTAATCAAAGCTAGAATCTCCCTACTAAACATCCTCGACTATTAGCTACGGTACAAAATTTTGAGGGCCTCATGCTTGTAAATGATGGATTGAATATACATATTGTATCATTCAATGGAAAGAAAATTGAATACGCAGAGAATATTTCTATGATGTTCACATTTCATCAATCTCAAAATCAACGATTGGTTGGGGTAGGATGCAAGCTACTTTCTTCTGTAGGTCAATTGGAAATCAAGTGTCATAAAACTAACAACATTTAAGAGACAAAAGCAAATAATATGAGATAAAAGAAAGGCTAAATATATCACAGAAATAATCTATTTGTGTGTAAAATTTTCTTTCTATATAATGATACAAGTATATTTCAATTCTTTGCAAGTTTGAAGGTGTCAAAATCTTGTAATCTAATTGTTGAGAATATTAAGGAGGGAAACTCTAGCTTTGATCAAACGCCTAGACAAGGACTCGAGGCCTTCTTCAAGATCTTGGATGCTGGACTCCATTTCTTTAAGCTGGTTTTGCAAATAAATGATGTTATCGGATTTGATTGCCTTGTGACCAACGACTGTAGACAATGCAGCATCCACCTTTTGTCTTCCTCGCATGAAATTCTTTCGGGAGCGGATAAGCTTGGTTACCAATGAACACCTGCTTAGATTTGATGGAGTCCTAGGCCCGGAGATAAAGGGCAACAAGGATTCAAATACAGCCAAGGTGACTGCTTCAACCTTCTTCAACATGCTAACATGTTCCCACATCGATTGAAGAGGAGTATTTGTTTTCCAGGACTTTCAAATTCCTCAACATCTTGTTGATTGCCTTTCTTACTGCCTTCCTAGAGGCTAAGGTTTCCTCAATCTCACTTGTAATTTCAGTTTCATCACCCCTTCTTCTGAGCAGCACTGACCAAAGTCCTAGTGCAGGTTCCTTCATCTGCATCAAGGAATTCTGAACAGTGCTGCAAACATCCAAGATCCTGAAAGAGCCGTTCAACAGCTCATCAACCCATTTCTTCTAAAGGCTGTGGGCTAAAGCTTGTTGATTGAGGACAATTGAAATATTTTTTCAACAGAGTAGTGTAAATCTTGAAGGCCATTTAACTCATGGCCTAATGATGAAGTAGAAGCAGATTGAGAAGACCTCAATCTTCTCAAATGCTCATCAGCTTCTGAAGTCTGTGGGTGCGATCTTGTGGGAAAGCTGTTTGAGCCATTTCTTTTGTTGCTGTGAATTAGAAGACAAGTTGATTTTCAAATTCAATCCGGCTCTTCATCCGATCACCTTGTGCTCAAATCTCAATATATACAGCATGAGATGAGGGAAAAAGAGGAGTCTCACCCTCTTAATATAAAAAATAAACACTAACATGAATTCGAGCTTGCTTTGCATGTTATATCGGCTACTTTTATGCTTTGTTTCCTCCCACCAGCATACCATCTTAGTTTTTTTAGCCACAAACTTCTCATAAGCTAGTACTAAAGAAACATATCCACGAACTTCTCATAAGCTAATACTAAAGAAACATATGTTTCTGAGGGATCCATAAAATAGGCACACAAGGATGGCATCAACTCTGTCTCCTCTTCTAGACGACAAGAGAGGAATCCAGTTTGGCTTGCATCCCAGTGGGAAACAGGATGGTTGTGACACTCGCGTGTCCTTGTAGAATTGATTTATTTGTTCTGGTTATAATATGCAAAATTTGCAGTGCATTGATGGAGTTGAGGCAGCCGCTGCACCTTCAATGCATGGATGGGCAGTTAAGTCGCCAAATTAAAGCAGACCCAAAAAAGATCTGCATCGTTCATTGCGGGCATATTTTGGTACCAAATGAATCACTTGTTTCTTCATTGGAGTACCTCAAGTTAGTATTAACTATTAAGAGACTGGCTCCTCACTCAACAGAACAACTAATAACATTTATTTTCTGCAATGAAGAAAATGACCTAAATAGGAAAACAAATTAAATTAAACTCAATTGAATAAAATATTCCTAAAACTCTATAAACTTAATTAAAAAACTGCAAACATAGATGTTACAATGGCCAACCTTGCATAATTGTCTACGAAGATAGTATTTTTTGAATTAACCGCCCATTACCGAGGAATTATGTGCCGCGGCGTTTGTCTTTACCCATTCAAGGAAATTCTGAAATGTCTTGTAAGAGTAACCACCTTCTCTGACACTACTCATGGCTTTCTCCTTGAGTTCCAGAGCCCTTGCTTTAAAATCATGATCACCGAGCACTTGATCCACCTTGTTCTTTATTTCTTCTCTTGTAACGATGCCACCTTCGTCTCTGTCAAACTTCAATCCCACCTTCCAAAAGTCACAAATGTATCTCTCGTTCAGGAATTGATCAGCAAAATATGGCCAGCACAAGAAAGGAATGCCATTGCCGACACCTTCCATGGTGGAATTCCAACCACAGTGGCTCAGGAAACAGGCAATAGAAGGGTGGTTAAGAACCTTCTGCTGAGGTGCCCAGCTGATCATCTGTCCTCGAGCAGCAACTCTCTCTTGAAATCCTTCTGGGTATCTATCATTTGCATCAGTGGTTATATCTGGCCTCACAACCCATAAAAATGGTCTGTTGCAAAGTTCTAGTCCCAGTGCTAATTCTTGAAACTGATCTTGGTCAAGAATTGTAAGGCTGCCAAAGGCAGCATAAATGACAGAGCTTGGTTGCTGTTGATCTCGCCATTTCAAACAGTTTGAGTCTTCAGAAGTATCCTGCTGAATTCCCTAGGCGGTTGCTTGCTAAAAGTGGTCCTATTGGCAGAAGTTCCGGAAGCATGATGAATGCTTCAGACTCGAGTTCATATGTTGAGTTACAAAATTGGAAATTTGCCGCTATCATTGCTCTCATGTTTCTAACCTGTAAATCAAAAAAAATTTTTTGCGAGGTCGAGTCACCAACGTGTGCCCAAAAACAGTCTCTAGAGTTCATTTCAGGCATATTTGGTGCAATCCGAAACATCTGCATGCTCATAGGAGTTCCTGAAGTTGAATACAAAACAAATTACAATAGCATAAAATAAGCTACTACTTTGACATGCATCAAAATTAAAGTTTGCTGGAGGAAAGCAAGGAATTAAATGACATAGAATCATACCATGACTGTCAATGATTCCATCATCAATCAGTTTGGGGATACGAAATACCAAGACCAAGGATGCTGCTGATGAAGGCCAAAAGACAGCCCCCCGGACGTTCATCTTTTTTGCTACCTCCATAGACCAACCCATGTTCCCATCTGCAATGAAACAATCAATTTTTTCTTCTTCTCTACTGTTGATCTCTTCTATGAGCTCCTCCAGCTTCCCCGGCATAACCTGTAAAAGTTTTTCAATTAGCTTTCCTAAATCGTTTCTATCTTCCCAGGGCTCCATCCCATCTGGGATCGACACCAAATGGATTTGCTCGCCTAGGTAATGTATTTTTTTTAAAGGCAATATTCCAAGTGATGATGTATTTTATTCCTCACGGCACCACAAGAATGTTGAACGCGCCTTTGTAATTGCTAGTCAGTTTCATACTTTCTTACATTCATTTGTTACAGTTTGCCAAAGCATAAGATCCATTTTCTTTCGAACCAACAATTTATAATCTTATAATTATGGAGTGCTTCTGTGGTAATTGAGAACGATTATAATCTTTTGAACATTAAGTGCTAATTTTATTTTTTTTTTGTCTTTGAAAGGATTGGATATTCAAAGTTATTTTAATTGTTGTTCAATGAAAGTTCATGAATCCTGTAACTGATAAATTGTGTTTGCTAATATGAAGTACCAATTCATATTGGACTCCTGTTTTGATCGAAGGAATACGAATAAATAAAGAACAATGATAAAAATCTTAGATTTGATTTTAAACAACGTATCATTAATAGAGTGGTGAGTAATTTTTTACAAAATTTAAGTGAATTAATTATATTATCTTACGAATCATATTGATGAAAGCCACTGATGAATATATCATTCTAAAATTTCAAATGCGTCCCTTCAACTAATTAAAAGAGCATGCATATATATACATACTTATCCCACCTGAAAATACGAATGAAGATTTATTGCAATAAAAAAAAAATTAAAAATCCCAATAAAAACAATTACCAGAAGGGAAGTTTAAACTGAGATTGCCATTACACTCTTGACATCCAAATAAAAAAATGTATTTCAGTCGTCAAAAAATGTATTTCAGTCGTGTGCTGGTTATCTTCTTGTCTCCCGTTTTTAAGTTCTTTGTCCATCTCTTTGTTTTGTTTCCTTCTGTGGCTTGGGTGATATGTTTGCTTTTGAACAAACTGCGCTGTTAGATCCAACGGCTAAAATAGGATGCTCTGCTCCAACTTTTCTAGACCCCAATTTTTAATGCTCTGTCTAGAATAAGGATGGCAATGGGAGGGATTGGTATTCTCATATCCATACCCGATATTTTTGATATGTCCTCATTTCTTTTCTGTCCCCATCAGAATTGTTCAAAGAAATTCCCATCCTCTTCCTGAATAATAAAAAGGGATTTCTGAAAGTTTTCAATCCCCATAAAATCTTTAAATAACTAATAAATTTTTTGTTTTTAAATTTGATTTAATCTATTAAAATAAAAAATTTTAATAAAAGTAAAGTTTGACAATATATCTTAGTAAAGTTTAAATGTTATAGCTTTAGTTTTTACTTTAGTTTTTGTTTTATTAGATAAAAGTTAAAAATAAAAAATTTTAGGCCAACGCCTTTTTAATAAGACCTAATCAAATAGTAATATAGGACTCCGATTTATTAGTTGGGCCTGAAAATTTCATAATATATTTGTATAAATAATTTGATATTTGTTATTTATACTAATATTTAATATTTTATTTAGATTTTATTATTTATTCATTGCTATTTCTAAAAAATAAAATTAGAATTAAAAATTAAATTGGGAAAAAGGGGAATTGGGGAGGGGATGGGGATTCAGGCTCATCTTCGTCCATTTCCTAAAAAAGAAATTAGGTAAAAAATCACCTTCATTCCTTCTCTGAATAAGAGATTGGGTATAAAATTGTTCTCATACCTCTTCAAATGGATAAAATCCCGAGGAATCCCGTCCCTATGGAGATTTCTGCCATCCTTAATCTAGAATAATTGAATAAGGTAACTAAAACAAATTTCCACATCCTTCCGCTAGCATCTCAATATACAATATTATAATTTGCAGCACACGAGTGGTGTTGATTACAGGGAGGGTTGGCAGTTTGTAGGTTTGGGTCGGGTTTTCCCAAGATCAAATCCATATAATTGATACTAGGTCCAGGCCCTATGAATGTTCATCCAACTTGAGCGAGCTTGGGTCTGGCCCGGCCTTGGGCCTTCAATAAGTTTGTTAAATAAATTTTTAATTAAGCTATATGTTAAAAAAACATTTAAATTAAGCAGATTATTATTATTATTATTAAACAAAAAATCAATTGCTCCTTGAATGGGCTGGACCATTGCCCTAAGCAAATATTTGCATTTCTTTTTCTTTGTTCCTTTTTTCTCTTTTTCTCATTATTTATTTCTGTAAATTAAAATTATTTATTTTTTAGATATTAATTATGTTTATGCATTGTAATTTACACAAAAGATTAAGACTCATATAATACCCCAATTCTCCTAAAGGTATTTAAGTCTTTTAATTTTCATTGATCTTTTTTACCCTAGTATAAATAGAATAATATGTCTTTCTCATTACAAGAGAGAGAGAAAGAGAGATCGATTGAGGGAAAAAACGATAGAAAAAAAAGGAGAGAGAGATGGAGAGAAAAGAGAAGAAAAGAAATCATCTTCTTCTTTGTTTTGCCATAAGCAACACGTGATCAAGTTATATTGCTTGAATTGGATATTGTTGGGAGAGGTTTTGGAGGTCGATGATATACATTTATTATATGATGATGCCAAGAGGAAAGTAAAATAGACTTTAAAATGAATTACAATAAACAATATATATGTTTGACTTATGTAAAAGACCTATTTCTAATATGTAAGAATATGGATTTATATGTCTCTACCCATGTGTTTATGTAATGTGTTGTTATATATTGAGCGTGATTATATACATGAACATATGTATGTGTAAAATTTCATTCGTATCAGCACGAAAAAGCATTGAGTTTTCTATTAATGAGAATGTGGATTTTAGCAAATGGAATTTCTGCTTTATGGGATTTTGCATTGAGGGCCACCTTTTGAAGTTGTGTGGGGGCCACCTCTTGACACTGCTCGAGCGCCACCTCTTGAGGGCTGATGTGCCGCGAAGTGCCACGCACAACAGAAAGTGCCACATTGCAGGATATGTATTTTATAAAAGGAAAATGTGAAAATTTGAAAACGACAGAAAGAGATTTTGATAAATTTGTTTTACAGTATTTCCAAAAATCATGGCATATCATCCATTTGCATTATGTATAAGTATGTATATATAGAGAAACTAGTTTGCTTACTGAGTTTTGTACTCATTATAATTTATTGTGATTCAGTTTCGAGAAGTCAGGATTTATTTGTGATGAGTGAGACGATGAATTGGAATTGAGGATGGTAGATAGTTTGGCTAAATTCTTAAATTATTATGTTGGTTTTTATATTTGAGACTTGAATTATTATCGGTTGTAAAGAGTTATTTAAATTTACATGCGAGTTGTGGTCATATTTGCCCTCTGAATTTGGGTTGGGGTGTTACAACTCATGTTTATTAAAAAAAATATTAATTCAAAATGGAACAAGGGATTTAATTAACTCATGTTTATTAAAAGGATGTTAATCCGAAATGGAACGAGGGATTTAACTCTTTTAATTAAAAATAATTTTTTAATTTAATTTAATTTTTTAATTTATAAATTAAAGAGCCTAGGCTTTTTACCCGACCCACTAAGAGTGGGCTTTAACGTTTTGCACAATATCCATGATTTTATGATGCTAAGTCCAGCCCAAGCTTTTTGGCCAACCCCAATTACGGTATTCGAGGATTTTATTTCAATTTATTAGTCAAATTAAATAGGTATAAGTTTGAAAATATTGATTTGTTTAATAAATGAGTGAATTTATTTTGATTCATTAAATAAATGATCAAATCCAGGTTTGAGTTCACTTATTCGATTATTCGTTTAAAAATTGTTTATTAATCAGGTCATAAAGGAATAGAATAATAAATGACCTTTTTAACATAATTACTTTTTTACCATTAAAAAATAAAAATCTTGTTAAAACATTTTCAAGGTCTAAAGTTAGTTTTGTAATTATGAAAAGATAATAAGCCAAAAAAGAAAATGAAAGCAAAGGCATCATTACTCTTTAGTCGACCCTAGAGATGGCTAATGGGCCAAACGACACGTGGCACGGCAAGTGTCCGTACAACATGGCACGATACGAGCACATTTCAGTGAAGCAGATGGCATAGCATGGCACACACGTGACTTAGAATTTTAAATGTTGGAAGAATGAAACTAAATTTAAAATTTTATGATTTTACAAATAACTAGAAGTTGAATTTTTTAAATTTATTTAATTCTTAGTTTAAAAAAAATACTATAATTGATTTATATTTATAATTTATTAAATAAATAATTGATATCATGATTTTAATGAATAAATTTATAAATATCAAGATTTTATTAATATGAATTAATATTATTGTAAACTATAATCTATGACTCTATGTAACTCTAATTTAACAATTAAGTTAACCTTATTTTTATTATTATTACTAAAAATTCTAATACTATAAGGTCAAACTTAGTAATTAATATTACATTTTATTACTATTATTAGTTTGTTATTATTGAATATGGATTTGAGTTTTGAATTTTTTTAACCTAAGGTTAAAAAAATTACGACAAATTTTAGTATGCGCTCTTAGAAAATTAAAAGAAAAAACTTACTAGGCTTTTTTTCTTAGGCACGGCACAACACAGCACGACACGTGTGGGCATTTATGAATGGGCATGGCACGTGTGCCAGGCTGGGCCCAAAACAAAAATTTAGGCATAACCCGAGAGAAATAGAGGCAGACGGCATGGGCACGATCACATGGGCTTGCTTTGGTGTACCCATTGGCTATCTCTAGCCGACCCTAGCTCCACTCTTCATTTTCCTTCCTCTATTGTTATTTCTTTCAATTGAATTTGAACACCCATTTCTTTATTTCCCAAATGAAAACGATCACCAAACCAAACACTCCCAAAAAATCAAATCAATGGTCTTATCCAAACTTTTTCGGCAAGGTTCACTTCTCTTGGCTGTGGCAATGATAAGACCTTGAATAGCTACAATTGGGGTTCTTTTGCTACTTTTGTCCTCCACGTGGGAATTATTGATCTCAATGTTTTATAGATTACAAAACAGTGGTTAAGCCTGCTATCCAGTTTAAGGATGGCAAAATCTGGATTCAAATTCATATGTAAGTGTATTTGGATGAGCCTTTGCATTAATATTTTCATATACCACACAAATTATGGATAGATATTTTAGATATCCGGACCCACAAAAATTAAAATTTAAAAATTTAAAATATAACTTAAAAATTGAATGATTTACCTAATAATATCAAATAAAGTTAACTCATAGTTCAACAATTAAAAATGAATATGAATGACATACAATAACAATATAAATCGACAAATAAAAGTACCATAATATAAATCAAACATAAAAATAACACACATTTTGAAATTGAAAAAGTTTCGATATAGTTACTGCTCCCTATTGGCAAACATGATATCAAGGATAGGTACACAAATAGTCAAATATCAACCTGCATCGGTTAAAAAAATCAAAAATGAAAATGAAGAATCATAAAATTGCAGCAAATTTAAATAGCTATGCATTCAATTTCAAAGCATAAATGATATTGATATGAAGTCCAAAATTGAAAGTTTTCCAATTGCAAAGGACGAAGAAGCCCAAATGTAAAGGAAATTGAGCTTATATTATGCGCGAAAAAAAGAAAGTTGAATCGGGATTAACACATAAATAAGTAATGCATTTCAGGATAATCAAGAGCTCCATAAGTTTGTTTCTAGGCAAAATATATTTGATTAAACATATCATAGCAAAGTTTGTTTTTCATTTTTAATCATTTCATAACAGAACAGAATCCTAAACAATTATTAGGAAAGAACTATAATCAATAGTGTTTAAAAGAGAAAGCAGACTCAAAGCTTTATGACATATAGATCAAACATAAGTTTTTGGACAAAGACTTACAATATCTAGATATTCATAACTAGTGCACACTGATAAAGTTAAAGGCAGATACACAAGGTGAAATCTTATATATATAATATTTAAAACCCATTTAAATCGTATTTGCAAATAAACCCATTTAAATCTTAAATTGCAATCACGAATACGATCCCAAAAATTAATTTCATTAAAAGAAATTTGAATTTTTTTATTTCAGTTTTATTATAAAAATTTGGAATTATATTTGTGATTACAAAGCTAAAACTCACTTTTGTTTAACACAAAACTCACATGAAAATAACTAATTTCTAATATGCCATGGTTTGTTTAGCTCATCACTAGTGCGAGTCACACTAAAAACGTGCAGCAGCTTCTTCAACAGCTCAAACACAACATTAAATCAATTTTCAAACACGGCATCAAGTTATTTGGAAATTTTCAATTTTTATGAGGTTTAATTACTCATTCGTTCCTTGGCTGTCGCCAGCAATGGTCAATCGACTGTAGCATTTTCCCGCCACCATCACTTTGTTGTTCATCACTCTTCTTTTAAAATGAGGCTTCTTGGAATTTGAGTTTCATTTGGCAAGGTTAGAAGCACAAAGAGAAGAATCTAGGCGAGTTTAGGACTTTGGGTGGATGAATGGATTGCTAATTAGCTTGGGTTTGGAAGTGTGAAAGTTTATAATGAAGTGTTTGGTTACTAAGAAAAACAGAGTAGAAAAATATTAATCAGAGAAGAAAATGACTTGTTTTATTCCATTGATTAACCGACTGAATTGATACAGAATCTAGTATTTATATTACATCATTACAATAAACTTAACAATTGTACAACCAACAACAATTTGACGGTTGTACAATTTATAACAAACTAATGCCAAGTTGGCTTACATGCACACGTGAATATTAACTAATTTTCTTAGCACCAACTGAGCTTTTCAACAACCTGAGCAACCTTGAGATCATTGAAGTATTCTGGAGGTTTCTCGAATATCTTTAACATCCCCCCTCAAGCTTAGCATTAGGAAGAATGTTGAGATTAGAACAAAAATAATAAAAGGACTGTGAAGGAAGGGCCTTAGTAAAAATATCTACATTTTGATCATGACTGGGAACATACTGGATTTGAAGACTATGATTTGCTACTTTCTCCCTTAAGAAGTGCACATTTAATTCAATGTGCTTAGTTCTTGAATGGAACTTAGGATTACTAGCAAGTGTCGTGGCACTCTGATTATCACACCAAAGGATAGAAGTTGGAATGGACACAACATTGATTTCAGCAAGTAAGGACCTCATTTAGAAAACCTCTGAAGTAGCCATAGTAAGAGCTCGATATTCAGATTCAGTGCTGGACCTGAAAACAACAGATTGTTTCTTAGAGCACCAGGACACCAGATTTGAACCTAAATAAACACAATAGCCTGCGACTGATTTTCGAACATCTCTATCTGCAACTCAGTTTGCATCAGAAAAACATTCAAGATGGATATGACCAGAGGAATATAACTGGAGACCAAGAATAATAGTGCCTTTTAAATATCAAAGCACCCTCTTACAGGCCTGCCAGTGAAGATCAGTTGGTGCACAAAGAAATTGACTGAGTTTGTTGACTGAGAATACAATTTCAGGCCTAGTTAGAGTAATGTAATAAAGAGCTCCAATTGTACTTCTATATAGAGTAGGTTTTGAAAAATAAAGACCAGCATTCTTTGTGAGAGAAACCCCCGAAGCCATTGAAGTGGAGGGGTACTGTCCTGTATATTAACCTTGGCCAGTAGGTCATCAATGTATTGGACTGTGAGAGAAGTAAACCAGCTGAATTTTTAGTAACTTAAATGGCTAGAAAGTAGTTTAGCTCACCAAGGTCCTTTAAGGCAAATGTAAACTATAAATCAGAGATAACTTGAGCAATTAATGAAGGCCTGGAGCTTGTAACCACAATATCATCAACATATACCAGAAGTAAAAGAATATGACCACCAACTCTTTTAAAGAAAAGATAGGTATCTGATCAAGAGTTGGAAAACCCTCCATTACTGTGTTAAAGCCAATTTTAGTCGATCAAACCAGGCTCTAGGTGCCTGTTTAAGACCATACAAAGCTTTATGAAGCTTACAAACATGATCAGGCTTGGTTGAATCAACAAAACCTTGAGGCTGCTGCATATAGACTGCTTCAGTTAGAGAGCCATTTAAAAGGGCATTATTGATATCAATTTACCTTAAAACCCACTTATGCATCACAGCTAACCTCAGTATAACTCTTATAGTAGAGGACTTCACAACTGGACTAACGTTTCAGTATAATCAATACCTTGAACCTAATGAAATCCTTCGGCCACAAGTCTGGCCTTATATCTATTCACACTTCTATCAAGATTTCATTTGATTTTGAAAGCCCATTTGTAGCTAATGATCTTGACTGGAGAGGAAGGCTTAACTAATTCCCATGTTAGGTTATGCAACAATGCTTGATACTATTAACTCATAGCTTTGTGCGATTTTGGATTAGCAAGAGCTGCTGACATATAAGTAGGTTTTGTATCTAGAGTTTGACACTTAAGAATATAGGCTTTTGGTTTAAAAATGCCATTTTTAGATCGAGTAGTCATTGGATGACCAGAGTGGAAAGGTTGTGGTGGAGATAAATTATGGGGTTCATTGGTTATTGGTGAGGATGAAAGTTGCTGAGGTATAATAGTTGATGAGTGAGGAGGAGCAGAAGGAGTTGGAGATAGGGAACAAGAATTAGTTGTTGCTATTGATTAAGATTAAGAAATTGGAACATCAAGTTGAAGTATAGTTTGAGGAAACAATTGAGTAGAAGATGAGTTAGAACTAGACTCAGTAGGAAGACAGGTTTGTGAGACAAAAAAGAAATTAACTCCAGATTGAAAAGGAAATGAAGACTCATAAAAAATAACACGATTATTGATGTAAATTTTTCCAAAGGAATGAAGACATTGATAACCCTTATGGAAGGAACTATAACCCAAAAATATGCATCTGCTGGTTCTGTAATGGAGCTTATGATGATTAAAGGTCTTAGACATGGATAATAAGCACAGTCAAAAATTCTAAAATGAGAATAATCTGGTTTTCTATGAAATAACAATTCAAAAGGTGACCTATTATTAAGAATGGTAGTTGGAAGTCTATTGATAAGGTATGTGGCAGTATGAAAAGTCTTCCACCAGAATTTGAGAGGAAGATTTGCTTGAGTAAAAAGAGTAAGACATGTTTCAACAATATATCTATGCTTTCTTTTAATTTTTCCATTTTGATGATGAATGTATGGGTAAGAATGTCTAAACTGAATGCCTTGTTCAGCTAAGTAGGAAGTAAATGATCTAAACTCTCCACCCCAATTAGTTTGTAAACATTTAATCTTTATAGATAAGCTGTTTTCAATCATTACTTTGAACTCCTTGAATGTTTACAGGGCTTTAGACTTAGTAGAAAGGGGAAAAATCCAGGTGAATCTAGTAAAATCATCTAGACTGGATAGATAATATTGGTAACTCTAAGATGACAAAATAGGAGCTGGCCCCCAAAGGTCAGCATGTATAATTTCTAAAGGCTCTGTAGTTGTTGTGTCGACAGAAGGAAAGTGCTGCATATGGATTTTACCAAACTGACAGGCACTACAAAAATCGATCTTGACATGTTTGTTAAGAGTGAATGCTTGATCTAAGAGTTTCATCACGTGTGTGAGACATGAACTGTTGGATGGCCCAATCATTTGCGCATAATATTACTGTCAAAAGACTTGAATGAATGAGTAAACAAGGCCATTTTGGCATCTTTATTGAATTGAAATGGTTTTACAGCAAATGAAGGTGTTACATTTGCCGTAATACATTGTGAAAATATAGAAAGAGGATTAAACTCGGAGTTGACAATAGACACTGATTTAGAAGACAACAGAACATGAGATTGATTTGAATGACAGGCTGTGGTTAAACCTTTAACTTGATAGAGTCCATTTCTAGCAATCCCCTCGAGCAATGTGTTCCCTGTATTCTTGTCTTTGACAAAACAAACAGACTGATAAAATTCAACTATGGCATTGTTATCAGTTGAAAGTCTAGAAACACTAATTAAGTTTTTGGTTATAGCAGGCACATGTAAAATATTTGTGAGGTAAAGCTTTTGAGTTGTAAGAGTATTCAAGATTGCTGAACCAACATGCTGAATTTGTAAGCCTAAGCCATTGCCTATGTGCAACTTCTCAACACCAGTATAAGTTGAATAGGATAAAAAAATACCTGTATTCTGAGTAACATGATTTGTAGCTCTAGAATCTATGTACCAAGCTAGATCAGCAACAACATTGTAATCAGCAAGAGGAACTCTAATATTGTATCAGGAGGTATTGCACATAGTTCCAGAAAAAATATTTCCAGAACTTGGACCAGCATTCCCTGCATACATGGCTGCAGGTGCATATGTGTTGTAGACACCAGGGGCACCACTAAAGTTCATAAAGCTTGGTGACATTTGCAGCTGATAACCAAGAGGTGGCTGATATGCAACATATCCTTGAAAATTTCCATTTTGAGGAAAATTTCTAGGAAAATTAGTATTGAATCCTCCTTTGAATCCTCTACCTAAGCCTCCTCTTCCAAAATTTCCTCCAAAAAATTGTCAACCCCTAGGTTTAAAACCCCCTGCATTACCTCAACCTTGCTTTGGAACAAAGGTATGATTAAACCTATTTCTACATTTGTAAGCTCCATGATCAGGTATGAAGCAAATCTGACATATAACGTTCTTATCCCCTCCAAAAGAGTTAGCAGAAGTTCCATTACTAGCCATATTATTTCCAGCATTAACCTTGTTATAATTTTGTCCTTTCTGTGTAAAATTTGAGCCTTTCCCTTACTCATCTCCAGTCTTATTTCATGACTCAATAACATTGAAAATAATTCCTCAACCGAGATTTTTTCTTTCTCTAGTTTATATAGCACATTTGTTACCAATGACTCATAAGAATCATCTAAGCCAGCCGGAACATGCATGGTAAATTCATTTAATGAGAGTGCATTACTTCCAATTGCCAAGCTATCAGAAATCTTTTTCAACTTGTTGAAGTAATCACTGATAGAAAGTGATCCTTTCTTAGTGGGTTGTATTTGCATCAACAATGGCATGTAACGTGCCTTAGATTAAGACATAAAAATCTCAGCAAGTCTTTTCCACAATTCCTGTAAGGTCTCACAACTTATCACTATTATTAGCATATTATCTGCCATTGAAGAAAACATCCAGCTTTGAAGCATTTTATCAGTTTTCTTCCATGCAATGTATTCTGGATTTTCAGTTTACCTTAGAGGTATAATTTCAGATTTGTTTGATTTTTCATCTGATTCAATTAAGAATTGAGTAGAACACAGCTTATCTCCATTGATGAAGCCCTCAAGACCATTTCCAATTATTGATGCCTCACCTTGTGTCTTTCACACAAGGCAATTAGCTTGATCCAGCTTCACAGGTTGGATAAAGGTAAAGGAAAGTGAAGAGGACACTGTAGTATTCGTATTTGCCACAGTTGAAAGGCTCTAATACCATGTGAAAGTTTATAGTGAAGTGTTTGGTTACCAAGAAAAACAGAGCGGAAAAATATTAATTAGAGAAGAAAATGATTTGTTTTATTCTATTCATTAACCAATTGAATTGATACAGAATCTAGTATTTATATTACATCATTACAACAAACTTAACAATTGTACAACCAATAACAATTTAACAGCTGTACAATTTATAACAAATTAATTCCAAGTTGGCTTACATGCACATGTGAGTATTAACTAATTTTCTTCTCACCAGCTGAGATTTTCAACAACCTGAGCAGCGTTGAGATCACTGAAGTATTTTGGAGCTTTCTAGAATATCCTTAACAGGAAGATGAAAGAGAAGATATGTCCAATGCATCCTTGGAACCAGTGGATAATGAAGTGCACAAGGATCAACTAGATCATAAGGTTACTTTTGATTTTTTAAAAATTTTAGATAGTTGTTTTATGAAATTCCCTTATTCATTGACAAGATACTAAATAAAACATAAATGGCAGAGGAGTATTTAATTATGCACTCATACTTTATATCTAAGTGTTAATACGCCTAATCTTAGGAGAGGTCCCTAAAAATTACCTCATGAGGTAGTATTTTTTTTAATTAACCGCCCATTATTAGGGCATTATGTGCCAGGGTGTTTGTCTTTACCCATTCAAGGAAATTCTAAAATGTCTTGCGAGACTACTCATGGTTTTTTCCCTGAGTTCCAAAGCCCTTGCTTTAAAATCTTGACCACCGAGCACTTGCTCCACCTTGTTCTTAATTTCTTCTCTTCTAATGATACCAGTTTCGTTTTTGTCAAACCTCAATCCCACCTTCCAAATATCACAAATGTATCTCTCGTTCAGGAATTGTTTAGTAAAATATGGCCAACACAAGAAAGGAATACAATTGCTGACACCTTCCATGGTGGAATTCCAACCACAATGGCTCAGGAAACAGGCAATAGAAAGGTAGTTAAGAACCTTCTGCTGAGGTGCCTAGCCGATCATCCGTCCTCGAGTAACTCTCTCTTGAAATTCGTCTGGGCATCTATCATTTGCATCAGTGGTAATATCTGGCCTTACAACCCATAAAAATAGTCTGTTGTAAAGTTCTAGCCCTAATGCTAATTCTTGAAACTGAACTTGGTTAAGAATTGTAAAGCTGCCAAAAGCAACATAAACGACAGAGCATGGTCACTATTGGTCTAGCCACTCCAAACAGGTTGAGTCTTCGAGCCAGAAGTGTCCTGCTCTATTCCCTAGGCGGGTGCTTGCCAAAAGTGGTCCTATTGGCAGAAGTTCCGGAACTACGGTGAATGCCCTAGACTCGAGCTCATAAGTTAAGTGACACAACTGGAAATTTAAGGCTCTTTTGGCTTTTAAGTCTTTATCCGTTAAATCAAAAAGAATTTTCTTCGTGTTCAAATCATCCATATCTGTCCAAAAACAGTCTCTAAAGTTCATTTCAGGCATATTTGGTGCAATCCGAAACATCTGCTTGCTCATCAGAGTTCCTGAAGTTGAATACAAAGCAATGAAAATAACAGTAGCATAAAGTAAACTACTACTATGACATGCATCAAAATGGAAGTTTGCTGGAGGAAAGTAAGGAATTAGATGACATGGAATCATACCATGGCAGTCAATGATTCCCTCATCAATAAGTTTGGGAATATGAAATAGCAAGGCCACTGATGCCGCTGATGAAGGCAAAAAAAGAGCCCCCCCTTGACGTTCATATTTTTTGCTACTTCCATAGACCAAGCCGTGTACCTATATGCAATGAAACAATTAAGTTTTTCATCTTCTCTACTGTTGATCTCTTCTATGAGATCCTCAGCTTCCCCGGTATAATCTGCAAAACGTTTTCAATTAGCTTTTCGAAATCGTTTCTATCTTCTAAGGGTTCCATTCCATTTGGGATGGAAACTAAAGAATTTCACGATGGAAAATCCATACGTCTCTGCTCTCTATTGAACGATATTTATATGTACATTGGTTAAAGTTTACCCTAGTTCACAAGGAAACCTTATCAAACTAGGAAACATATAACAATCAATAATATATACACGTGACTTGCTCTATATATATACACGTGACTTAACACCCCCCTTAAGTTGGAGCATAGAGATCACGAATGCCCAACTTGCGAAGAAGGAACTCGAACTCTTTGCTGCCAACTGCCTTTGTGAAGATATCAGCTAGCTGAACAGTAGTAGGCACATAGGTAGGCCGTATGTTTCCTCGTTGAATTTCGTCTTGAACAAAATGACAGTCAACTTCGATATGCTTGGTCCGTTCATGAAACACGGGATTGGCAGCTAGATGAAGAGCAGCTTGGCTGTCACAATACAAATGCGTGGGCCGTGAGTGATCAACTCCGAGAGACATTAACAACCCTTTGAGCCATATGAGCTCATATGTAATCATACATGGCACGATACTTACCAAGAGATGTGTTGTTTCTTAGATTTCCAGGATATAAGATAGGATCTAAGCATAACAAACCACCCAGATAAAGAGCGCCGAGATAGAGGGCAGCTTGCCCAATCAGAATCACAGCACCCATAAAGTTGTAAGTTACAATCTGAGCTCAAAAACACACTTTGTCCAGGGTTACCTTTCAGATAGCAAACAACCCGCAAAGCTGCTTCCCAATGTCGCTCCCGTGTCTGCTACATAAATTGAAAAAGAAGATGAACTGAATAGGACAACTCTGGCCGTCTAGCGGAAAGATAAATTAATCTACCTACGAGTCGTCGATATTTCACAGGATCAGGAAAATAAGAGCCTTCATCTAAAGCTAGCTGATGATTCAGTTCCATGGGAAATGAGGCCGGTTTTGCACTAAGAAATCCAGCCTCAGAGATAATATATAACACATACTTCCGCTGAGACAGGAAGATTCCTGTCGAATTTCTTGCAACTTCAATACCTAAAAAATATTTCAATTGACCCAAATCTTTCATATAAAATAATTACTCAAATACTTCTTGAACACCCGAATAACTTTACTATTGTTTCCCAAAACAATTATATCGTCAACATACACAAGCACAAGTAGATGTACGCTATCTAAATACGAGGTAAACAGAGAATAATCCGAGCTCGATTGAGCAAAGCCGTAAGTCTTTAAAGCTGCTGCCAACTTTGCAAACCAGTAACGTGGAGCTTGCTTTCATTAATATAATGAATTTCTTAAATGACAAACCATTCCAGATTCGTTTGAGGTGGAACCAGGTGGTAGGCGCATGTAAACTTCTTCATTGAGCTCACTGTGTAAGAAAGCATTGTGAACATCCATCTAATGAAGCTCCCAATTCTTAGTCGCAGCAACAACTAGAAAAGTTCTAACTATAACAAGTTTTATGACAGGAGCAAATGTCTCTGTGTAATCAATTTCTTCAACTTGCTTGTTCCTAAGGATCACTAAACGAGCTTTGTATCTTTCAACTGTACCGTCGGCGTTGTACTTAATCTGGCACACCCACTTATAGCCCATGGCATGCTTTCCAGGTGGTAGAGACACAATAGTCCATGTGTTATTATTTTTCAGAGCCTACAGTCCACACTTCATGGCCTCACACCATCTAAGATCCCTCACGGCCTCAGCAAAAGAGGCAGGTTCAACTCCTGTAGTAATCGCTCTTAAAAAAGCACAATGTTGAGTAGAAAAATTATTACAATTCACATAATCAAGTATGGGATAAGAACTACCTGCAGGAAGTGATTGAGTGTGTGAGCATGAAGGGGACTACGAAGAGGGACTTAAATGCCGAACAGTATGCAAGACATAATCTTTTAACTTAATCGATTGTTGCCACTGTCTAAGACTGCGCCCCAAAAGCCGGTTGTTGTTGCAATGATGTCTCAACAGCCTCAATGCCCCCTATCGTTACAAGTATGTATATCAAGAGTAGAAGAATCGGGTACAGATGATAGAGTATCAATGGTCTCAAGAACATCGCCTGTCCTGTGAAGCAACTGGAACCGAATCTGGTGAGACGATAGGAGCACTTAAATCATGTGATAAATCCTTAGCTAAAACTGGTTCATCAGGCTCAGAAGCAGGCATGGCAGTAGTAGCTGGTTCGGTTAGAGCCTTGTAGGGAAAGTTATGTTCAACAAACGTTATATCCCGGGAAGTAAAAAATGAGGCATTCTCCAAATCATATAAATGCCATCCCTTTTTACCAAAAGGATAGCCCATGAATATACAGCGACGACTTCGACTAACGAATTTATCATCACGATGATCACGATTGTAAGTATAGGCGAGGCAACCAAATGACTGAATATTTGTATAAGATGGTGCCTTGCCAAATAGTTGTTCATAAGGAGTCTTTCCACCAAGAAGATCTGAGGGTGTTCGATTGATCAAGTAGCAAGCAGTTAAGATACATTCACCCCAGAATTCAACTGGTAAGAAAGCTTGAAAGGGCAGAGTGTGAGCAACATTAAGAATGTGTCAATGCTTGCGTTCGACTCGACTATTATGTTGAGAAGTACCCACACAAGATGTCTGATGATGAATGCCATGCTTAGTAAAGAAATCAGATAAATACATTAATTCTGTCCTATTATCTGTTCGTATAATGTTAACAAGTTTATGAAATTGTCTAGAGACCATACTCAAAAAATTATGTACTACACGCCCAACCTCATTCTTCACGACTAGCAGATATGTCCAAACACTTCGAGAAAAATCATCAACAATAGTCAAGAAATAGTGAGCACCACATGAACTAGCTGTGCGATAAGGTCCTCACAAGCCACAATGAATCAATTCAAAAATAACTGAAGCTTTATTATTGCTTAAAACAAATTTGTCACGACACTCTTTTGCTCGAAAGCATACATCACAAATTTGAAAACTAGACAATCAAAAAGATGAATCAATAAAAAGGAGCAGCTGAACCACTTTAGAAAAGGGATACCCCAACCTTCGATGCCATAAATCACAAGCTCAATCAGCAACACTAGACAAAGCGGTGCCCGAACCAATGTCCTAAAAACAAAGAGTCCCTCTCACTGTTCACCCGCTCCAATCAGCATCCTCGTAATACGGTCTTGTATCACACATAATTGATCAGAAAATTGAATAAAACAATTGGCATCTCGAATCAGTTGTGTTAGCCTAAAGGGCTGCACATGTTATAATTTTGATGATAACAAACATACGTATTAAGTGTCTGAAAAATTTTTATATTTCACAAGTTCACTAGTTTTTTAAGGATAATTTTTATGCAAGTGAATCAAGTGAAATCAAGTTCAAGACACTCAACGGGCAACGGTGAAATCAAGAATAGAGTTTATAGCTCAACGGACAATTTATTGCGACAATTTCTTGTAAAGCCGGTAGGATTTAAATTTATGCTTGGTTTAGCTCTTGAGAAGCTCAATATATTATTTAGTAAAAATTATTTTGTGGATTTGAGAAATTTGGTTTAAAATAAAAAAGTTTTAAATTTCGAAGTTGGACTTATTTGTCAAGTTTTAAACCTTTTGGGCTATATTGGGACTTATAAAAGATTGAGGGTCTAAGTGAAAGGTTTTGAGAAATTTAAATTTTATGATAATTATGTTAAAACTTGAAAAGGATTTATTTGAAAAGGTTTACTATAGTTTGGGCTATATTATAATTTCAGAAAGTTTTAGGAATTACATATTATTTAGAAATTCTGGATTTGGACCTTTATGCAAAGTTTTATGAGTTTTTGGGCTATAATATAATTATAAAAAGTTTTGAGCAAAATTATAATTTTATGAACAGTATTACTGTAGCAAATTTCAAATCTAATAGTAAATTCACTGTTACAAGCGCTGATCCGGTTAATTTAAGCGGCTAGCAGCTTGGGCTCTGAAATTTGTCTATAACGGCTAGTTGTCGAGCTTTAACTATAAAAAGTCAACTTCAACTTCATTTTAAAGACTAATGCAAGTATAAACAAGATCTCATAACATATATTGGGCTTTCAATTCGCAAAATCACCATAGATTAAATCATTTTGTGCTATTATTTGTGAATCCACTCTTTTAGAGAGTTTTTTGTGTAATTTTTATTTTTTATCAAATTGAGTGTGTTCAAGTGAGGGAAACACCTGGGATAAAGAGATTGGGGTGATAATCTCTTCATTCTAAAGGTCTATTGACACCTTGAAGTCAAATGTAAAGAACGTAAAGTCTTGGGAGGCTTGGATAGTGAAATCCTCAAGCTTGGTTGGTCTAGAGGCGTAGATGTAGGCGGGGATTGCCGAACCACGTAAAAATTGATGTGTTTGCATTCTCTTCCCTTACTTTTTTATTTTTAAGCATTGTTTAATTTATTGTATTTGATTTAATTTTTGTAAAATTTATTGTTTTTATGTGTATTAAGGCATTAGATTAAATTGGTGGGCGATTTGCTTAGCATAAGTTTTAAAATCCCAATTCACCCCTCTGCATCACCAGATTTCAATTAAGAGAGCTTGGTTCTCTTATTAGGACTTAACCGTCTAGAGTAAAAGATCCATGGCAACCCAAAGTGACTCAACCTTTAGGGAAGGACAATCCACAACTAGACCACTATTCTTTGACGAAAATGACTAATCATATTAGAAAACTAGGATGAGAATTTATTTACAAGCCCTAGATTATGAAATTTGGGAAGTTGTATGTGATGGTCCATTTATGCCGTTGACTAAAAATCAAATTGGGGAAGATATTCCAAAACCTTCATGGGAATGGAATGAATTGGAAAAGAGAAAAGCTTCTCTAAATTCCAAAGCTATGAATGCCTTATTTTGTGCATTAGACGAGAAAGAGTTTCATAGAGTGTCTAGTTGTAAAAGTGCTTATGAAATTTGGCACAAACTCGAAGTTGTCTATGAAGGCACGAATCAAGTGAAAGAGTCTAAAATTAGTAGGTGTACTCGACAATATGAATTGTTTCAAATAAAACAAAATAAGAGTGTATATTCTATGTATACTAGATTTACGGACATAGTGAACACTCTAAGAGCTTAGGAAAGATCTTTTCAAATAGCTAGAAAGTTAAGAAAATCATTAGATGGTTACCTAAGGAATGGAGGCTAAAATGAACTGTCATTGATGAAGCCAGAGATTTAAATGTCTTACCTATTGATGATCTAATCGGTTCTCTTATTTCTTATGAGGAAGATTTGGCAGGCGAAAGAGGCAATGAAGAGAAAAAGAAAAGCATTGCTCTTAAAGTCACAAAATATGAGAGTGAAAGGGAAAGTGAGCCAGATGACGAGGGGTTGGCTATGCTAGCAAGGAGGTTCAGAAAAATTTTCAAGAAAACCGGTGAGCGAAGAAAATTTAAAGACTTCAAGAACCAAAAGGAAAAGAAAGAAGTAATTAAATGTTATGAGTGCAAGAAGCCTAGCCATATAAGATCGAAGTGCCCTCTTCTCAACAAGTTTAAAAAGAAAGCAATGGTGGCCACGTGGGATGATAGTGATGAAGAAACGAGTAATGGTGAAGAGCATCAAGAAATGATAAATCTAGCTCTCATGGCAATTGGAGATGAATCAAATGATGAATTAGATGAGGTAAATGATCTTCCTACCTATGATGAATTACATGATGCCTTTAAAAAATTGCATGATGAGTTGATAAAAATTGGTAAAAAGAATGTATGTCTTAAAAAGAAAATGGTAGAGCTAAAAAATGAAAATTAATTATTAAGTGCAAAGATTACATGCTTAGAACTAAAGAATAAAACATTACATGATAGAATTACATTATCAAATAAGAAACCTAATACCTCATATGAGCATGAAAAATCACAAGAATTGACAAAAGAAAATGAAGTGCTTAAGAAAAAGAATAATGAGTTAAATGAAAATGTGATAAAATTAAAAAATGGGCAAAAGATGATGGATAATATGCTTAACTCTAAAAAATGTGTATTTGATAAAGGAGGACTTGGGTATAAGCCTAACTTAAAGCAAAAGTATTATAAAAATTATTTTATTAAAGCTACTTCTGTAAGTGATCATAAGATTGTTTGTCATTACTGCAATGGAAATGGTCACATGAAAAATAGATGTCCTATAAAAAAAATGCATATTATGGTGTGAAATGTGTTTGGGTTCCAAAAAGAACCATTGCTAACACTCAAGGACCCAAAAAGGTTTCGGTACCTAAGACTTGAAATTCTCTCTGCAGGGCTTAAAGAAGAAGAAGAACAAATGGTACTTGGACAACAGTTGTTCAAGACACATGACTGGGAATTATTCTTGGTTTTCAAGTTTTATCAAGATCGAAAATAGTGGAGATGTATCCTTTGGAGATAATTCAAAAGGAAAGATCATTGGTATTGGCAATGTCGGTAGTGTATCTTCTACTCTTATTGAAAATGTGTGTTTGGTTGAAAACTTAAAACATAATTTACTTGGCATTAGTCAATTATGTGAAAAGCGTTATAAAGTAGTTTTTGATAAATCTATATGTGTTATTAAAAATGCATGTGATGGAAAAGTTTTATTTGTAGGAAATAGATGTGTTAATGTTTATACCATTAATATGGATTGTGCATCTCCTATTGATAAATGTTTCTCGGCATTGCATGACAATGGATGGTTGTGGCATAGAAGACTAGATCATGCAAACATGGATTTAATTTCAAAAATTTTGAAAAATGATTTGGTTAAAGGACTTCCAAAAATCAGTTTTCAAAAGGATAGAATTTGTGAAGCTTGTCAATTTGGAAAACAAATCCAAACTTCTTTTAAAAACAAGAATCATGTCTCTACTTCAAAACCACTTCAATTGCTTCACATGGACTTGTTTGGACTATCTAGATATGCTACCTTGAATGGCAAGTATTATGCATTTGTAATTATGGATGATTATTCTAGATACACATAGGTATTGTTCTTAGCTAATAAGGATGATGCCTTGATGCATTTAAAGTTTTCTGTAAAAAGGTTCAAAATAAAAAAGGTTATTCTATTTCTTGTATTAGAAGCGATCATGGTAGAGAATTTGAAAATCATTCATTTGAGACTTTTTGTAATGATTTTGACATTGAGCATCAATTTTCATCACGTAGAACTCCACAACAAAATGGAGTTGTTGAGAGAAAGAATAGATCTATTCAAGAAATGGCTAGGACTATATTGAATGAAAATGCATTACCTAAGTATTTTTGCACTGAAGCTGTCAACACCGCTTGTTATGTTTTAAATCAGGTGTTGATTAGATCTCATCTCAATAAAACTCCCTATGAGCTTTGGAAAGATAGAAAACCCAACATTAGTTATTTCAAAGTCTTTGGATGTAAATGTTTTATTTTAATCACAAAAGATAATCTTAGTAAATTTAATTTAAGATCTGATGTTGGTATTTTTCTCGGGTATTCAAATTCAAGCAAAGCTTATAGAGTTTATAATAAAAGAACTTTGGTCGTGGAAAAGTCTATGCATGTTTCTTTTGATGAGTCTAACCCCTCCTCTGCGGAGAAAGGAGTTGTTAATGATGATGCAGATGGAAAGTTACAAGAAGGATCATCAAATGATAAACAAGAGAATGCACCACAAGAAAATCAAGAGGATGGACAAGAAGAGCAAAGAAATACGGAGCAACAAGAAGGTATTATTCAAACACTCCCCAAGGAGTGGAGGTATGTTTCTTCTCACCCTAAGGATGTTATTTTAGGAGATCTATTAAGAGGTGTTACAACTAGATCATCACTTAGGAACACATGTGATCATACTGCATTTATTTCTCAAATTGAACCAAAATCCTTTGCGGATGCGAAAAATGATGAATCTTAATCAATTTGAGAGAAATAATGTGTGGGAATTAGTTCCTAAACTGGAACATCAATCCATCATAGGTACTAAATGGGCATTTAGAAATAAGATGGATGAATCCGGTGTGGTTGTAAGGAATAAAGTTAGATTAGTGGCTCAAGGGTACAACCAAGAATAAGGAATTGATTTTGATGAAACATTTGCACCTGTAGCTAGATTAGAATCCATTAGAATGTTGTTAGCATATGCATGTTATAAAGATTTCATTTTATTTCAAATGGATGTCAAAAGTGCTTTTCTAAATGGTTATATTATGGAGAAAGTTTATGTGAAACAACCCCTGGTTTTGAAAATGAAAAATTTCCAGATCATGTTTATAAGTTATCAAAAGCATTGTATGGATTGAAGCAAGCACTTAGAGCATGGTATGATAGGCTTAAAAATTTCTTGCTTGATAATGGTTTTTCAATGGGAAAAGCGGATACTGCACTCTTTGTTAAGAATAAGAACCAACACATACTTATTGTTCAAATTTATATTGATGATATTATTTTTTGTTCTATTAATGAGTCATTGTGCAAGGAGTTTTCATCTTGTATGAGTAAGGAATTTGAAATAAGCATGATGGGAGCATTGAAGTATTTTCTTGGACTTCAAATCAAGTAAAACAATAAAGGAATCTTCATTAACCAAGCTAAATATGTCAAAGATTTGCTCAAAAGGTTTGGAATTGGTGACTCAAACACTAAGAGCACTCCAATGACCATAACAATCAAGCTTGACAAAGATGAAAAAGGTAAAGAAGTTGATATTAAAAAATATCAAGGTATGATCGGCTCTTTACTCTACTTAACTGCAAGTAGACCCGATATCATGTTTAGTGTATGTTTATGTGCAAGATTTCAATCATGTCCCAAGGAATCTCATTTGCTTGCTGTTAAAAGAATTTTTCAGTATTTGAGTGGAACCATAGATCTTGGCCTTTGGTATCCTAGAGGAACTCCTATAGATTTATCTCGTTATTTGGATGTCGATTTTTTCGGTTATAAAATCGATAGGAAAAGTACTAGTGGGACCTGTCATTTCCTAGGTAATTCTTTTGTTTCATGGTTTAGTAAGAAACAAAACTCGGTTGCACTCTCAACTACCGAGGCAGAATATATTGCCGCAGGTAATTGTTGTACACAAGCTCTTTGGATGAAACAAACACTTGGAGACTATGACATTAATCTTGAACAAATTCCCATCAAGTGTGATAATACTAGTGCTATTAATCTATCAAGAAATCTCATTCAACACTCTAGAACCAAGCATATAGAGATTAGACATCATGTCTTAAGAGATCATGTACAAAAGGGTGATATTGCATTAGAATTTATCTCTACAGAAAAACAACTTGCCTATATTTTTACAAAATCCCTTTGTGAAGAACAATTTTCAAAAATTCGGCATAAACTTGGGAAGATAAAATTTTCACATTAACATCTCTAATTATGTTATTGAATCTATTAAAATTGTTTGCTTGGTGATTGTTGATGTTTATGAAGTGTTTAAGCATGATAGAAATGTGAAGTGTTTGATTTATTTATCTTTGAATGCTTATATGCTTCACGATATATGTTTGATGGATGACTTATTTGTTCGAATTAATCATGTTTTAAATGTTTAAAATCATGATTCATGCATTAAAATGGCTCTTGAGATGTTTCAGAATCAAGAAATGATGACGGGATTGATCGAAAATGAACCCGAGAGTAAGCGGCTAGCCACTTGGTCACGGGTTTGTACCCTTTTTCTTCTGCACTTCATCTTTCTTCTTCACTTGCTCTTTTTCTCACCAAAACCGTGCATCCCTCCTCTATTTTCCATCAAATTTTCTTCATTTCTCAACCATTTTCATGTCAAAATCAATGATTCAAACCATTACCCATCCATTTAACTTTCATTAAACACCTCTCAATCATCTTTTCTTCACTTATTCTTCACTTGTTCATCTTTCTCTCTCACGTGTAAATAGTAACTCACCATTTCTCTCAAAAATTTCTTCATTTTTCACTCATTTACTTGTTAAAATTAATCATCCAACCCATTATCCATCCATTACTCCTTTAATTTTTATTCTCCAAATACCATTTCATCATCTCTTCACAAAAATCCCAAATCAAAAACCAAGCTTTGGTCGTTTCTCTCTCTTAGTTTTCAAGCTTCATCTAGCTCATCTTTGATCCAATCCACATCATATATTAGCTTCATTCATCTCTAGGATCGATTTTCTTAGCTCAAACACATTCATTTCACTCAAATCCGAAATTGGTATTTAAGCTTGTTCTTGTTTCAACAATGGTGGATGGTGAAAAATCCAAGAGCAAACAAATAGCTAAGAGATGCAAGGAAGATTATGGAGATAATACGGAGTTTTTGTCAACCCATTTTCAGCATCTCACTCCTCAGAAATGATTTCTCGACAACTTCAAGCCAAGGTCGGCTATTCTTCCTCATTTTGTTAATCTTAAGAATTTAGCAAATTTGGCACTTTGTGATACATCTCTTGATAAATTTCTTATTGCCATGGGTTGGAAAAATGTCTTAGTTATTAAAGAACCATATTATGAGAATTTAATCAAAGACTTTTATTCGAATATGGATATAGAAATTTCGGATAGAGTTGTTACAAGTGTTGGGAGAGTTCGAATTGAATTTGATGTTGCAAAGTTAAATCGTATTCTTGGAACTCCAAATGATGGATTGGAACTATATAGTGCTAGAACCAAAATAGATTATCCATGGTTTACCCTTGAAAATGCTGTTCAGAAAATTTGTCGCCGTCGTGACTTGTCCTCTGAGTTTTGTCGATCACCTTTGAAATCTCAAGCCTTACCTCTTCAAACTAGAATCCTGCATTATATTCTTCACCATTTTATTACTCCTAGGTATGGTCATGGGGATGAAGTTAACCGATTGGATGTGGCCTTGTTGGATTGTATTTTAGAGGGTAGGAAGCTCAATGTTGGTTATTATACTTCATCATATGCTTAGCACACCTGTATAGCCAAGAGATCCCTCCCTTATGGTAGTATTATTACCCTCATCCTTAACTATTTCAAAGTACCTATTACCGAGCCAACCTTTTCAAATACAAGGAAACTAGAAGATGACGCCATCGCTAATCTAGGATTTATATCGGTGGAGAATAAATGGTCTAAAGATCGGAGACACTCAACCAAGGTTACTGAACTTGCTCCTACAGATCATTGTTTCTTTAACAATGTTCTTCCACTAGAGCTGCTCTATGATCTTAGTGTCCTACAACGCTCTCATTATCCACCTTCTGCGAGTTCTCACTCCTCTTCAGCTGCCCCTGAGGATCTGATGCAGCAGATGTTGGCTAGAATGGATTCTCTTTTCACGCAGTAGAGCCAACTTCAATCTCAGCTTGAGGCCTTTCAAATTCAATCTATTTTGGAGCACAAATGACTCTTTGAGCAGCAGCAGCAACTATTTGATCAACAACATCGGCTTTTTGCTCAGCAGTAGCAGATTCTTGATGGCCAGCAGCAGCTTTTTGCCGCTCTTGGGTTTCCACTACCATCATCTTCATCACATCCACCATCTCCATAGCAATTTATTTTTACTTTTTCATCTTGTGTCACTTTGCACTACATTTTTCATATGCATTTATGTCTTATATATGGATTGCGGATGATTATTATGAGATGTTTGGATGTTTAGTATTTGGATGCTATGTTATGACTTCTCGAAATATTGTGAATCTTCGGATAATTGGTTGCTAAATTTTCCTATCTCTTGCTTATATTTGGTTGATTATTATTATTATTTGTCTAACCATTCCTTTAGTTTAATTTTGATGATGAAGGAGGAGAAGTCATGTATTTTTTAATTGTATTTTTGAATTCGGAGGCAGGTAATATATATATATTTTTTTAGTATTTATGCATGGTTTTGAAATATTAAGAGGGAGCATATATGTCTTAAATTTAATTTATATGTTTAATTATGTATGCCATGTATTAAGGGGGAGCATATATGTCAAAATACGTGATATATTTGTTGTCATCAAAAAGGGAGAGATTTTTAGCCTAAGGGGCTACACATGTTATAATTTTGATGATAACAAACATATGTATTAAGCGTTTGAATAATTTTTGTATTTCACAAGTTCACTAGTTTTTGAAGGATAATTTTTATGCAAGTGAAATCAAGTTCAAGACACTCAACGGACAACGGTGAAATCAAGAATAAAGTTTAAAGCTCAACGGACAATTTATTACGACAATTTCTTGTAAAGCCGGTATGATTTAAATTTATGCTTGGTTTAGCATTTGAGAAGCTCAATATGTTGTTTAGTAAAAATTATTTTGTAGATTTGAGAAATTTGGTTTAAAATAAAAAAAATTTAAATTTCGGAGTTGGACGTATTTGTCAAGTTTTAAACCTTTTGGGCTATATTGTGACTTATAAAAGATTGAGGGTCTAAGTGAAAGGTTTTGAGAATTTAAATTTTATGATAATTATGTTAAAACTTGAAAAGGATTTATTTGAAAAGATTTACTATATTTTAGGCCATATTATAATTTCAAAAAATTTTGAAAATTACATATTATTTAGAAATTCTAGAATTGGACCTTTATGTAAAGTTTTATGAGTTTTTGAGCCATAGTATAATTATAAAAATTTTTGGGTAAAATTATAATTTTATCAACAATATTACTGTAGCAAATTTCAAATCTAATGGTAACTTTACTGTTATAAGCGGTGATCCCGTTAATTTAAGTGGCTAGCCGCTTGGGCGCTGGAAGTTGTCTATAATGGCTAGTTTTCGAGCTTTAACTATAAAAAATCAACTTCAACTTCATTTTAAAGACTAATGCAAGTATAAACAAGATCCCATAATATATATTGAGCTTCCAATTCTCAAAATCATCATAGATTAAATCATTTTGTGCTAGTATTTGTAAATCCACTCTTATAGAGAGTTTCTTGTGTAATTTTTATTTTTTATCAAATTGAGTGTGTTCAAGTGAGGGAAACACTTGGGATAAAGAGATTGGGGTGATAATCTCTTCATTCTAAAGGTCTATTGACACCTTGAAGTCAAGTGTAAAGAACTTAAAGCCTTGGGAGGCTTGAATAGTGAAATTCTCAAGTTTGGTTGGCTTGGAGGCGTGAATGTAGGCGGGGATTGCCGAACCACGTAAAAATTAATGTGTTTGTATTCTCTTCCCTTACTCTTTTATTTTTAAGCATTGTTTAATTTATTGTATTTGATTTAATTTTTGTAAAATTTATTGTTTTTGTGTGTACTAAGGCATTAGATTAAATTGGTGGGCGATTTACTTAGCATAAGTTTTAAAATCCCAATTCACCCTCCCTCTTGGGTTGCATCACTTGTATTTCAAGTTGCGATATAGAAATAAAATTGCAAGTTAAACTTGACACAAATAAAACATTATTCAGTCGCAGGTGGCTAGTAAGCACAACTGTTCCTTCTGTATTTGCCATTTTCGTGTTTTCATCAGGCAACCGAATAGAACAGGGAATAACAGATACAGTGTTGCATAAGATTTTTCTGTTTCCAGTCATATGATGTGAGGCCCCAGTATCAAGATTCCACTCCATTGAATTAAGCTTACCACTTATCTGTGAGGTGCTGTCTTTTTTACTGTTGAAAAGATTAAGCAATGTGTTCCACTGTTCACTACTCAAACCGCTGACACCGCTTGCGGCTAATTCTGAGAGTTCTCTAGACAGATTGTTAGACCCTGTTGCGATTTGAGTAGCGTTGGCATGAGTAGATCCTCCACGTCTACGCCCATTGTTTCCACCATTCTGTCGTGAATTGCCGCGACCACGACCTGCATTCCTCACAACTTTTGGCCGTTCACCCCACCATTCGAGATATCCAATAAGCTGGAAGCATAAAGATGCTTCGTGTCCAGTCTTGTTGCAATGGGTACAAAGTACAGAAGACTTATCCCAATTATTATGTGATAGGTCATAAATAGTCATGCTATATTTAGTTTAATTCCCTTATATTTTGATTGATCTTGTGCTAATTTATGGAGATTATGTTTGATTTGATTTAGGAGGAGAAACATGGAGATTATGATAAAAAGTGGATAAAAAGAGCTTTATTTGGGCTTTGGAACGTGGGCTGACCGTTGACTTGAAGGAGACGGTTTCCTAGCATTAAGAGGAGAAGAAGCCAAGAAGGATTAGAAAAGCTAGCAAAAGAGGAAAAGCTAACGTGAGAGAGGACTCCCACTTTGAAAAGAAAAAGGAGAGCTTGCCATTTCTTATAAAAGGCAAAGTGAAGAAACAAAAAGGAGGCTGGGACGTGAGGAGGTCAAAAAAAAAAGGGCTGCTGCAATTATTTTCTTCTCAATTCTTTTGTTTTGTTTAGCCACCATGAGTGGCTAAGGTTTTAATTCCGGTCCAGGGGTTAATCAAATTCCAGTTGTAATTTTGTGAGGCTTTGAACTTAACAAGAATTTCTTCAATCCAAGTAATTTTTATTTTCTTGTTCTCATTATCTATGAATTATTTATATTGATTGAGTTGACGCCTTAATTCAATATTTATTTTTCTATCGCTAGTCATGAGTTTGTGATCCGTAATTGTCATGAATGATTGAATTGAGTAGCAAGGAGTTGGCTCATGTGTGTGTATATTGACGGCCGCAATTACATAGCTTGCATGATAGGCTCTAGGGGAATAAAAATACAAATTGATTAAATTGGAGTAATCTGAATTAATTGATCTTGTTTTAGTCATTCTCACTATTCTTAATGCTATCACTAAATTTGATATGGAACGATGATGCCCAGTTAAATTGGTGATAAGTTTGGATTTAGGCGATTGTTTGAGTCTAATGTATTAGGAGAATAATTACTTTCTACGGCTTTTCCGATTAAGTAGACTAAGTTCTTGGATTGAGTAATTTATATTTATGCCTATGATCGAAATTGCAATTGGATGGAATTGACACCCTTGGATTGGAAGCTTGGTAAGATTGATTTTTCCTTGTTTAATTTTACATCTTGTTTTATTTAATTTTTATTTTATTTTCATCAAACTCTCATTAGAAACCCTTGAAATCAAAGAAATCGGATAACCGGTTTCATTAACCGGATTGCCGTTTAGTTCCAGAATCCGGAGAACAGACAAACGGCTTACCGGTTTTCATTAACCGGCTAGCCGAATCAGTCCAGAGAAGAGACCACCCGCATTGACATCAATTTTCTAACGGTTATCCGGTTTGGCTCGAAAAATAACAGCTACAACCGGTCTTAGGTTCTCCCTATCCGGATTGCGGATCGTCAGAAAGGAGAAGAACAGATTCGGTCTTGTTCCCTCATCCAGTCATCCGTTTCCTTTCGAACCGTACAAATCGCAACCGGCTTTCCGTTTGTCCATATCCGGCCAGCCGAAAAGGTTCCAGAATCATCACAACCAAGATTCGGTCTTCCGGATTTCACAACCGGTTGTCCGAATCAACTCCAGAAGCATCACAAATCATAAACGGTCTTCCGTTTCCCTTATCCGGTTAGCCGGTTAACTCCAATTTCAAACATCAAACTGAAGAAACCTTAGCCGGTTTTGAAATTAATTGTTTTAAACTTTGAGAAATTAAATACATAGTTCTCTTGGGATTCGACTGGTTTCACTACTTCTACAAATTTATTTAGGTGAATCGATTTGTTTTGAGGAGCTTGACAACTCATTCAAAATTGGCGCCGTCTTGGGAACTAATTTTAGTTTCTCATTGTTTAATTGTTTATTTGATTTAGTTTATGACCCGTTCTTCTCAGACTCCTAATTTGCAGTATAATCCTGAAATCGAGAGAGGACGTCAATTGAGAAAAGAGACTAGAAGGGAAACGTCGTCTTGAGGAAGAAGCGAGATAGATTTAACCATCTGGTGGTACATCCATCTTTGCGAAATTGAAGAAAAGATGGCGATGAACTCTCAAAGAACTCACGCACTGATTTGAATCAATCAACTGCATTACTTTTCCTAATTTTGCTAATGATTTTGAATTAAAATCTGGTTTGATTCATTTACTTCCTTCTTTTCGTGGTTTTGCAGGAGAAGATCCTCATAAGCACCTCAAGGAATTTCACATTGTTTGCTCTGGAATGAAGCCACATGGTGTATCCGAGGAGCAAATCAACCTTAGAGCTTTTCCCTTCTCTTTGAAGGATCAAGCTAAAGATTGGCTCTACTATCTACCTTCCGGTTCTATCACCACATGGAATGAGATGAAAAGACTTTTTCTGGAAAAATTCTTTCCTGCCTCACGAGCTGCTAGTATTAGGAAGGAGATTTATGGCATCACGCAGATCTCTGGGGAGACGCTGTATGAATACTGGGAACGATTCAAAAGATTATGTGCTAGCTTTCCCCACCATCAAATTTCTGATCAACTCCTTATCCAATATTTCTATGAGGGATTGTTGCCAATGGATAGGAGTATGATTGATGCAGCAAGTGGTGGAGCTTTAGTGAACAAGACACCTGAAGCAGCCAAACAATTGATTTCAAATATGGCTGAAACTTCTCAGCAATTTGGTACAAGAGCGGGTGGAGGATCTATCAAGCAAGTTAACGAGGTAAGTGATCTTAAAAATCAAATTTCTGATTTAACTGCTTTGGTTCGTCAAATGGCTGTAGGGCAATTGCAAACAGTAAAAGCATGTGGAATATGCTCACTCCATGGGCATCCTACTGATATGTGCCCTACATTGCAACAAGACTCCACACAAGAAGCCAATGCCATAGGTGGGTTTCCTGGTCATGCTCAAAGGCAATACGATCCCTATTCAAATCACTACAATCCTGGATGGAGGGATCATCCCAACTTTAGCTATGGAAACCAAGGAGGACAACAAAGGCCACCTTTTCAGAACTTCACTAGACCACCTCCAATCCCTACACATACTCAAGCTCCAAACTCAGGTATGTCTTTGGAGGATATTGTTAAGAATCTGGCTAATAGTACTCTTGACCAACAGAAACAAGGACAAGCATCCGAATTTAGGCAACCAAATTACTCAATTGGCCACGTCGGTTAGTAAATTGGGCTCAAAATTGGAAAGTTACCTTCACCGTAAGTCAACCCATGGAGAATTGTGGTGCAATTTCATCATGAAAAGAAATTCCCTGGATCAACTCCACCTTTAAAGAAACCGAAATGGCCATGAAGATGAAGAAGCTCCATCTAAAACAAAGCGTGGGGTAAAATTCGATCCTCCTTTATCTCTTTCATCTTACACACCTACACCTCCTTTTCCTAGCAGCTTAGCTAAGCCAAAAGAAGATGAGCAAGAAAAGGAGATTCTGGACACGTTTAGGAAAGTGCAAATTAACATCCCCTTGTTGGATGCAGTCAAACAAATCCCCAAATACGCAAAGTTCTTGAAAGAGTTGTGCACCAACAAGAGGAAGATGAAAGAAAAGGGGAAGGTGGAGGTAAGTAAAAATGTGTCAGCGATATTACAAAAGAATATGCCAGAAAAATGCAAAGATCCAGGTATGTTTACATTACCTTGTGTAATTGGTGAAAAGAAAGTTGAGCATGCTATGCTAGATTTAGGAGCTTCAATTAATGTCATGCCATTTTCTGTTTACCAAGAATTAAAATTAAATGACTTGCAAACGACTGGTGTAGTTATTCAATTGGCTGACCGTTCTTATATTCACCCACTTGGGATAGTAGAAGATGTTTTGGTGCAGGTTAATGAGCTTATATTTCCTGTAGATTTTTACATCTTAGAGATGGAGGGTAATCCCTCTTCAAAATCAGCTTCGATTTTGTTAGGGAGACCTTTCATGAAAACTGCCAAAACAAAAATTGATGTAAATGAGGGTACTCTCTCTGTCGAGTTTGATGGAGAGATTGTTAAGTTTAAAATTTTTGATGCTGTGAAACACCCTACTGATGTGCATTCTCTTTGTCAGATTGACGTGATTGATTCTATTGTGCAGGATGTTTTTGCCCAAGGAAGTGTTGGGAATGAGCTAGAATTAGATGCACAATCTAATTTAAAAGGCATTGGATGATTTATTCGCTTTGCGACTTTGTCGAGCAAAACGACGTTAAAAAAATTGCGCTATTGGGAGGCAACCCAAATATTTTCTTTATTCTTGCTTTTGAGTTTTTATTTTTATTTTTGGTTTTCTTTACTTTCGTTGATTTTATTTTAAGCCTCCAGATGTTCTTGATGAAGGAGATTAACCTCAATAAATCGTGCTCACGCCATTTTTCAGCTTTCCTTGGAACCCTCTCCCTAGCTCATTCGAGTCCACACCGCTCACATCCAGGGGAGTTTCTTCTTCCCTTCTCATTTACTTTCTCATTATCATTATTATTTTTTGTGAGCTATTTACTTATTGATACATTGAGGACAATGTATTATTTAGGTGTGGGGGAGGATTTTGGCATGTTCTTAAAAATAATAAAATTTTTGTGCTTTAAGTCTTTTTAATATCTTTGAATACCTTGTAAGCTAGGGATACATCTTTGTTTTGAGTTTTAATGCATGAAAGAGGTAAGCATGAATAGTGTTTTTCTTTAAAATTTTCGATGGTGTCGAATTTATTTGTTGATTGAAAAGTGCACAAGACTTGATGCAAAATAGACACTCTAGTGAGCTTTTGAGCCTAAGAGCAACTCATTACAATTTTGCTCCTTTTATTTTTGTTGAGTGTATCAAACTTAGTGTGTTTATTCTAGAACTTGCTTATGAATGTATGTTGAGACCACATTTTTGAATTGATGCTTAAGTGTGATAAGGGCAATTAGGTTTAACCAATTCTTAGACTCTAAAAGACCCACCTTTTATTTTCCCCTAGTTAGCCCCTTTGAGCCTATTCTTCCTTTTCTTTGTTTTCTAACACATTGTTTAACCCCAAGCCTTTTGTTTGTTATCCATGTTTTCTTTCTACCTTGTCAAGACAAGAGTGAAGTGATTGCATGATTAAAAAAATATATATATAAAAGAGAAAAATAAAAAAATAAAAAAATAAAAAAAAAAAAAAAAAAAAATTCCGTTGTGAAATTTATTCCCTTAATTTGATGATTGGAGAATTATTTGCAAAAGCAATTGAATTACCAAATTGTTTCTCCAAGTGTTTTAAGTGCTTAAATGTGGGGATAAATTTCATTATCTTAGAAGTTTGTTCGTTTATTTTATGTGGCATCTAAATCATGCATGTAACTAACTCTTTGTCTTGATCGTTAAACCCTTCATTTTTCCTTCTACCATACCCTTACCTAAGCCCCATTTCAACCCTTGTGAAGTCCCTTTGATTTTTGCATCATATTCATATGCAGTGGTGGAGATTTAAATCATTTGCAAGCCTATGGTAATGACATGCTATGTTTTGATTTTGAGAGTAAAACACGCACCCTAAACACTTTGAGAGCATTGAGCGAAATCATGCGAGGGTGTTAAGTCTTGCTGCATTTGATTTTGATGAATCGATGAGATGCTTATGTTTTTGTTACAAATTCTATCCTATGAATGCTTATTCTTTTGATTGTCACTATGATTTGACTCATTGATGTGTGCTTAGCTTTATTGGTATTCTTGAATGGTTTGAAAGGAGGAGAAAGGGAGGATTGGTATGATGATTTCAGATATGCTTGAGGACAAGTATGGTTTAGGTGTGGGGGAATTTGATAGGTCATAAATAGTCATGCTATATTTAGTTTAATTCCCTTATATTTTGATTGATCTTGTGCTAATTTATGGAGATTATGTTTGATTTGATTTAGGAGGAGAAACATGGAGATTATGATAAAAAGTGGATAAAAAGAGCTTTATTTGGGCTTTGGAACGTGGGCTGACCGTTGACTTGAAGGAGACGGTTTCCTAGCATTAAGAGGAGAAGAAGCCAAGAAGGATTAGAAAAGCTAGCAAAAGAGGAAAAGCTAACGTGAGAGAGGACTCCCACTTTGAAAAGAAAAAGGAGAGCTTGCCGTTTCTTATAAAAGGCAAAGTGAAGAAACAAAAAGGAGGCTGGGACGTGAGGAGGTCAAAAAAAAAAGGGCTGCTGCAATTATTTTCTTCTCAATTCTTTTGTTTTGTTTAGCCACCATGAGTGGCTAAGGTTTTAATTCCGGTCCAGGGGTTAATCAAATTCCAGTTGTAATTTTGTGAGGCTTTGAACTTAACAAGAATTTCTTCAATCCAAGTAATTTTTATTTTCTTGTTCTCATTATCTATGAATTATTTATATTGATTGAGTTGACGCCTTAATTCAATATTTATTTTTCTATCGCTAGTCATGAGTTTGTGATCCGTAATTGTCATGAATGATTGAATTGAGTAGCAAGGAGTTGGCTCATGTGTGTGTATTTGACTGATTACATAGCTTGCATGATAGGCTCTAAGGGAATAAAAATACAAATTGATTAAATTGGAGTAATCTGAATTAATTGATCTTGTTTTAGTCATTCTCACTATTCTTAATGCTATCACTAAATTTGATATGGAACGATGATGCCCAGTTAAATTGGTGATAAGTTTGGATTTAGGCGATTGTTTGAGTCTAATGTATTAGGAGAATAATTACTTTCTACGGCTTTTCCGATTAAGTAGACTAAGTTCTTGGATTGAGTAATTTATATTTTTGCCTATGAACAAAATTGCAATTGGATGGAATTGACACCCTTGGATTGGAAGCTTGGTAAGATTGATTTTTCCTTATTTAATTTTACATCTTGTTTTATTTAATTTTTATTTTATTTTCATCAAACTCTCATTAGAAACCCTTGAAATCAAAGAAATCGGATAACCGGTTTCATTAACCGGATTGCCGTTGAGTTCCAGAATCCGGAGAACAGACAAACGGCTTACCGGTTTTCATTAACCGGCTAGCCGAATCAGTCCAGAGAAGAGACCACCCGCATTCGGCTTACCGAATTTCTCTAACCGGTTATCCGGTTTGGCTCCAGAAAAGTAACAGGCTACAACCGGTCTTCCGGTTCTCCCTATCCGGATTGCCGGATACGTCCAGAAAGGAGAAGAACAGGATTCGGTCTTCCGGTTCCCCTCATCCGGTCATCCGTTTCCTTTCCAGAACCGATACAAATCGCAACCGGCTTTCCGTTTGTCCATATCCGGCCAGCCGAAAAGGTTCCAGAATCATCACAACCAAGATTCGGTCTTCCGGATTTCACAACCGGTTGTCCGAATCAACTCCAGAAGCATCACAAATCATAAACGGTCTTCCGTTTCCCTTATCCGGTTAGCCGGTTAACTCCCAGGAATTTCCAAACATCAAACGGCTTACCGTTTTGAAGAAACCGGTTAGCCGGTTTTGTGCAGAACCTTGAAAATCTGATTTTTCTTGGAAAATTAATTGTTTTAAACTTTGAGAAATTAAATACATAGTTCTCTTGGGATTCGACCTGGTTTCACTACTTCTACAAATTTATTTAGGTGAATCAGTATTTGTTTTGAGGAGCTTCGACAACTCCGTCATTATGTGATCCTTGTGCGGCTTGAACGGCAAATGCTACAGGTTCACTTCGTTCTTCCTTTGCATGTATCATTGACTGAACCTGCTCCTTCTGAATAACTATGGCATAAGCACAATTCAACTTTGGCAGCGGCTCGGTGCTTAAAATATGAGACCGCACACCATCATACACGGCTTCATCAAGACCCATCAAGAACTGATGCAATTTTTCTTCATCTCATTTCTTGTCCCATTCCGCGCCTAGATTACACGTACAATTATCGCATAGACAAGTAGGTGATTGCTCGTAATTACTCAATTCTTCCCACAACATCTTGAGTTTCCCATGATAACTCAAAATAGTCATACCTCGCTGCTTGCAATTTGCCAACTCAGATTTGAGTTGCTGCACACGTGGTCCATTCCCAACAGAGAACCTTTCCTTGATATCATCCCACAGTAACTTAGTAACTTCTGTATAAGTCACAGTAGATCGTAGGTTTGGTTCAATTGTATTCTGTATCCAGCAAACCAACATTGAATTCACCATCCACCAATCCTCTAAATCAGCCGAGTCATCAGCAGGCAGTTTCACGGTTCCATCAACAAAACGGAATTTCTTCTTGGCACGCAATGCAGTCCGCATAGCCCTTGCCCACTCATCATAGTTGGTTCCTCGAAGTTGCACTTAAGTGATGATAGTTCCAGGATTATCACTGGCCAAGAGGAAGTAAGGAGACATCATTGTCTTGCCCAATCCACTTCCGCTAGCCTCTTTATCTTTTGTTTTTGTTTGAGTTTGGTCTTCCATTATGCTCTGATACCATGAAGAATTTCACGATGGAAAAACCATGCGTCTCTCTTCTCTATTGAACAATATTTATATGTACATTGGTTAAGGTTTACCCTAGTTCACCAAGAAACCTTATCAAACTAGGAAACGTATAACAATCAATAATATATACACGTGACTTGCCATATATATATATATATATATATATATATATGTGTGTGTGTGTGTGTGTGTGTATACACGTGACTTAACAGAAACCAAATGGATTTGCTCCCCTAGATAGTTCTTTCCCTCCAATGATTCCACTGCCCGTTTGTGATCATAATCCGTATTAACGAATGTGACTCGGAAGCCATGTTTTGCCAGACATTGCGAAAACTCCAGTAAAGGAATTACATGGCCCTGTGCTGGACCAGGCATCACCAAAACGTGCGGGCGGCTCTTTTTTTTTTTTTTTTTTTTTTTACCTCACTGATTTGGTTTCTATCAACTTTGTGCTTTTATAGGGATTGTCAGCAGCAGTCAGCTCAGCAGCCCGTGGTCGGTTTTCTGTCTTTCTTTCTGTACATGTACTACGTTCATGTGTCTTTGATTTTGAACCTCAAGCTGGTTATCTTCTTATCTCCAGTTTTTAAGTTCTTTGTTCATCTCTTGTTGGGTTTCCTTATGTGGTTTGGGTGATACGTTTGTTTTGAACAAACTGCGCCGTTAGATCCAATGTTTAAAACAGGACGCTCCAACTTTATTAGACCCAAATTTTTAATGCTCTTTCTAGAATAAGGCAGTTAAAACAATTTTTCACATCCTTCTGCTAGCATCCGCTCAATATATAATATTATAATTTGTAACACATGGATGGTGCTGATTACGGGTGGTATCCTGGATTAGAATTTTTATTTCAATTCTATTCGAGTCAAATTAAATAGGTATGGGTTTGAAAACATTGATTCATTTAATCAATGAGTGAATTCGATTTGATTCATTAAGTAGATAATAAAATACATGTTTGTGTTCACTGATTCGATTATTTGTTTAAAATTCATTCATTAAACAGGTTACAAATTAATAGAATAATAAATGACTTTTTCATAAATTTACTTTTTTCCATTAAAATTAAAAAAAAAACCTTGTTTAAGCATATTCAAGGTATAAGGCTAGTTTGGTAATTATGAAATGATAATAAGCGGAAAAGGAAAATGAAAGCGAAGGCATCATCACTAATTAGCCGACCCTAGGTCCACTCTTCATTTTCCTTCCTTCATTGTTGTTTCTTTCACTTGAATGTGAAGACCTGTTTCTTTACACCGCAAACGAACGCCAAACCAAACACTGCCAAAAATCAAATCCATGCTCTCACCAAAAATTTTCCGACAAGCTTCACTTCTCTTGGCAATGGCAGTGACAAGGTCTCGAATAAATACACCTGCCGCAAATTCGACCGTCAATTTCATCCCTCCTTACGCCTTTCGATTTTCTTCAGCTTCTTGGTTTTTGATTGCATTAGCGTTTAGCTTAGATCTTGCCACGCATCCTTGGAGAAAAGGAAAAAAAAAAAAAAAAAAAGCCAAACGTGGTAATCTTCAAAAGCAACAGCAGCCGCTTGGTCGTGCATGCTTCAAGCGGTGGCATGCATATATATGTAAAATGACAAAATTGAAGCAGTTCACCATTTTGAATAACGGAACCACACAGAGCAAGACCGAGAGAGAGAAAGAAATAAGTTAAATAGAGAAATTGAAAGGAAAAGTTATAGAAAATAGAATTTGACAATTAGATTAATATCCAGTAAACTAGTGGATAATAGATTTATGAAGTTTGAACAATTATGTTACAGTTTACATGATACGTATAAGCTTTTATATTAGTTCTAATGATTAATTTTTCGAATCTTGTATTTTAGGAGGATCTCGAGAATCTGGGAACCTATCAAAGCCCCAACGAACCCTAGATTGAAACAAGATCTATGAGTGGATACTATTATTACTATTATATATTCCGTGAAACATTTATATTTGATATTGTGATTTAATATCATGTTATAATTACATGTGCGCATATTATATGTTTGATTGAGTTATGAGATGTGATTGCCAGTCATCATATATGCACATTTCCCCATAGACTCTGTACATGTGTATTGAGAGTTATGTTACTCTACTCGTGCGAGATAATTTAATTACATCGGGTATTGAGAGGCTTTTCCCCGCTCTACTCATGCGATGATGATCCTGGCGAGTATTGAGAGTTATTTTCCCTAGGTACTAGTGCTTATGCATAATTATGTCAGATAACTCCACATTGAATATCATACATCAGCAGACATGGTATGCATACAAACATATATATATAATGACATCCACTCACTGAGTCGCGAGCTCACTATTTTCTTATTTACCCTTTTTCTCCTAGGATTCCATAGGATTTCGTGCAAGTTAGTTCTAGTTAATTGAGGTTGAGCCGCAAGACGCATTGCTCCATGTCTTGCATTTTGAGCACGTTTATGTTGATTATGTTTATATGTACATAAACTTGGAATGTAAGTATGTATAATGAGACATGAGCTATGGAAGTTTTGAATATATATATAGTTTTAGAAAAGGCACAAAGATTATACACATATATTCATGAACTAAATTTGTGGCATAAGTTTTACTTATTAGATCGCATGATTCGCTTTAGACTCAATATAGGTTGGGACGTTGTGTCAGATCTAGTTGTAATGAATTAATTTTTTTATTAGATTGTAAATAAATTTAGGTGAATCCATTCACTTCTTTATTCACTGTTTTCGTTTGTTATTTAATTTAATTTTATATAATAAATAAATTTAAAAATTGTAAACAAATATTCATTTATTAAACGAGTGAAATTTGAATCTTGAGATTACGATTCGTTTATTAAACGAATCGAATCTGAATCAACTGAATTTTGATTTGATTCTATGCCGATTCCATTCATCAATTCATTTTTCTACCCCTAGTATTGATACGCATTACGAGCTTTGACTGAGTTGTGTTTAAATAATTTTTTTGATTGACTACCCAAATTAAAATATTAGAAAAGTTATATTATTAATTATTATAACTTTATTTTATTTTTTCAATGAAAATATATTGTTGGATAACTTCTCGTGTTCACAGAGCATTTTAAGTGAAGTCTTTTAAATTTTTTCGAAAGTCAACAGATGCAGTTTTCTTTTGCTGATTTTGTCCTCCACGTGGGAGTTGTTGTCCGCAATATTTTACAGATTATGTAACAGTGATGAAGCCTGCGGTTCAGCTAGGCTCGCCTCTCACTTGGAAGGCAATGCCTGTGCATTAAAAAATTGGTGTCGTTCCGCGTATTGCTACAGAGCATAAAGTTTTATTGATGGAATTTTATACACCAATGTCAGATAAGTTAATATACCAGTTAATTAAATGAGTTTAGGCAATGATTTGAACCAAAAAAAATATATATCATTGTAATTAAGGAAAAAGGATATTTATACGCTTATGGTTTAGGCAAATGATCACAAAAACTTCCAAGTTTCTAATAAGGGATAGTAAGATCTTTTTTTGACCATAATGTCTTTTGATTCAAAAAAGAAACTCTAAAATTTTATAATAAATGGAAATATGGCATTAAAATAAACATAATAATATATACATTTCAAAATAATTTTACTATTTAAAAATATTTTTACGTTTTCAATCTATTAGACCTATTTTATTATATTAAAGTAATTTTTAATAATATATAGAAACATAATATTAAAATAAATAAATTAAAATTAAAATTATTTTGAATATTATGTAAAAGTTAATTTTAATATTATTAATAGGGTATTTTTTCAATTATAAAATATTACTAAAATAAATATAATAATTTAAAATTTTAATATTATTTTAAATGTAAAAAATTATTTAATATTATTAGCCTACTAGATAGATAATAATATTTATATTAAATTTGTGTTAATTAAAAACCTTTAAAGTCAATTTTTTAATTATTATAGTCAAAGGATATTTTGGATAAAAAAGGGTCTTAATGTCCTTTTATTAAAACTTGGGATCTTTATGATATTTTTTCAAACCTTAAGTATAAATGTCCTTTTTTCTTCAATTAAATCAAATATTGGCTTCTTCAAAAAATTGTTGCTGCTAAATTTCATTTTTCTTTTTCTTTCTTTGTTTCAGTCAAAGAAGGAAGCAATGCCTTCTTTTTCAAAATAGGCGGGCCCACCTTCTAGAAGGGCGGTGGCCGCATGCTATATTTTTGTCACGTCTGCCAGTTATTTTCCTTGTAGTAGAATCCCGTACCTGAAGTCAACAGAGCTAAGGGGAAAGCCAGAAGTTGCATTCTCACAGAATCTGCTTTTATAACATGCTGTAACGGTTGCAGTAGTGTCATTCAAAATGATGGGAAGATGAAGTAAATTATCGACAAGTAAAGGAAGAAAATTGCCTCGAGGCACAACTGGCCTAGGAAAAAAAATAACCCCTCAGTGAAAATGCACATTGATGAAAATGATGACAAGAAAATTACCATCAGGCTTGTAATTGCATGAGGATTTTTAAAAAGGGACAGGGAATATGATTCGGGCATAGAGGAAGTCGTGTTGGTGATTGCCACTAGCCTTAGTGTGACAACATTGAGCATGCCAATGAGCCATTTGAGGCCACTGAAAATGGACACAACCCAAAGGCTATCAAATGGGTCCTTTTTGTTCCTAAGCATATGGTAAGTGAAAGCAGAGAAAATGGCAGAGCTTAAGCCACCAGCAGCAGTGGCGTATTCTGAGAACCAGCCAGAGACCCCTCTTCTAGTTGGGAATTGGATAAGTTTAGGTTTTGGTCCACTATAGCCGCGAACCATAAGGCCAAGATGGCGAGTGTGGGAGGCTGAAGCAACAATGTATAATGCAACAATAGCTGCAATATAAAATGGGAAGCTGTATGGGGTTTTAATGAAGCCACCAGGGAGACAAAAGAGGGAACCGATGGCAGTTGCAGCCCTAGCAATGAGTTGTGGTTGTAGCCATGGTCAAGTTGCTTGGAGGTCAAGCCAAGCAAAGGACTAACCAGAATTAGGCCTATAGCCCATGAAATTGAAGTCCATTCCCTTGCTGAGAGATTCAGATTGTTCGTTGATATTGATTTGTGTGTTAGTCAATCATACCGGCAATATATGAAAAATATTTCATCATGCTGAACATAGACACATACAAAATTGATCCTCTGTCTAGTTTGACGGGCCGTGAATGTGCTTTATCCCTGTGGCCACTCAAGTTTAAGTAATAATTAATAAAAAGTAAGAGTTTGGCTAATGAATTAATCATGATGAATTAATTAAAGGAGAATGAATGAAACTTTATTCCCACTAAGAAATTGTTTTTGTTCTTTGGGTTTGGATAAATTTTTAATAGCATAATCAGTAAATCTCTTAGTATAATTATTTTGTATATGAAAATTTCAACTAAGAATGAGAAATTCATTCTCCCTTAATAAAATTAAATATGCATAATTGCATCATCTACGTTTTTTACTCTTTTTGTGCTAAGAATCTTGGAGTCAATTCGATCTTTAATCCGACTTTTTGTGTAAATTGCATCATGGGCTTTGTATATATAGAATTTTGATTGAATGTTCTACTAAGTAGTAATAGATGTAGCTAGAAAAGAACTTACAGCTTGATCTCTCTGAGAATACAAGCAATGCCCAGGTTGGGGTTTTTCCCCAACCTTTTTCATCACCATCATCATTTTTAGAGACAATTTCACTGATAATGAGAGGAAAACCGATTGGCACGACCGTTGTGACTATGAGGTGTCCAAATTTCAAGCTTCGATGGCTTTTCTCGTAGCCCTGGTGATAAGCCAACAGATTGGTCATGCGTGGGGCGTCCAAAGTTATTATTGTGACAAAGACTTTGAGATGTTGTTGAGTGCAGTTTGTTGACTACGTGTCCACTAGCTTGTTAACCTAAAATTAGGTTGAATAGTGATTATTTTGTTTTGAATAATCTTTGGCTATTTTGTTGCCATCAACTAGCAGTAAATGTTCTATTTCTTATGGATATTACCTAGGAATTAGGAATGGTTGTTAATTTCTTTTATATTTAAATTCTTTTTGTTAATTTCTTTTGTATTTAAATTCTTCAATAATCATTAATTAAGGGAACTGAATCGAATTAAAATTATTGTGGTCTTTTCTCACCTTAAGAAAATACTATTATTATTATATAATTTACGGCATTGACTGAGACCTATCACCTAAGTAGGCCATGTAAGTTCCCTTGGCCCTCTCAGTTTTCATTGCAGCATCGTGTGCCTCAGGTATGTTTTCATTCACTTCCTGATCTTCTACTGATACCGATATTCCTTAATCATCACTGACAACCTCATGTTTTCTTTCTGCTGCTGCTGCTGCCGCTGCCGCTGCCATATTCAAATAATAGGACGAATTTACGGGTTGCTTTGTGAAGTTAAAAAAAGGAGCTGAATTGGCTATATATTAGAACGGTGATGATTTAATATTTGCATGGCCAGCTGGTGCCGACACTTTCAAGAATTCAATTTGCCTGATATATATGTATAAACCCCGGTTTCATATGTAAGAAGGTATTTCCGTATCAATCGTTTTAATTTATTTGTCTTCTCTCTTTTACAGCAATGCATATTTTAGCATATGATTTCTTATGATTTCAATTTTCTCATGCCTTCTTTTGCACAGCACTGATTGAACTCCTAGTGCAGATTCCTTGATCTGCAGCAAGGCGTTCCGAGCAGTGCTGCAAACATCCAAGATCTTGAAAGATCCAACAGCTCATCAACCCATTTCTTCAGGTGGCCGTGGGCGCAAGCTTGTTGAACGGCGGGCAATTGAAGTATTTTTTTCAACAGAATCTCATGAATATTGAAGGCAATTTAATTCATGGCCTAAAGATGAAGTAGAAGGCAATTTAAACCTCTCAAATGCTCTTCAACTTCTGAGTCTCTCTCGTGGAAAGCTGTTGGAGCGAGTATATATAGTCAGAGGCAGCCATTGCTTTTGGTGCTGTGAATTAGAAGACTAGAATTAAAATCTCAATATACATATATAGCACGAGATGAGGGAACAAGAGGCATGTCATCCTCTTAAAATAAAAAGAAATAATAACATGATTTCAAGCTTAATCTAAATATTATATCGGCTACTTTTAGGCTTACTCTCTTCCCACACGAGTATTCTATCTCAGTTCTTTTAGCTGCAAATCCCACTAGTGTCTTCTCATAAGCTAATACTAAATAAACAAATGTTTCTGAATGATCCATAAAATGGGCAATACAAAGATGGCATGAATTCTGTTTCCTCTTCTAAAATGCAAGAGACACTAATCCAGTTTGGCTTACCTCCCCGTGGGAAACGGGGTTGCTGTGAAACTCGTGTGTCCTTGCAGAATTGATTTATTTTACCTGGATATAATATGCAAAATCTGCACTGCATGGATAGAGTTGAGGCTGCACCTCGAATGCATGGATGGGTAGTTAAGTCGCCAGATTAAAGCAAGCCCATAAAAGATCTGCAGTGTTCATTGCGGGTGCATTTGGTGCTGAAACGACCCACCCCGAATTTCCAGGGCGAATCTATCGGATCTTGACTGAATTAATAAAATTATAATATCTGAAAAATTCTATTAAAAATTCGGCAAAACCTCCTCCATAAATATAATATACCCAACCTGCAAATTCATGAAATTAACACTCCTAATATGATTTCAAATCCAATCAACACCAAACTCTAACCTCTTCAATCCACATACCAAATCTTCTCCAAATATTATAATATCAAATATAATAAAATATTCTTAACCACAAATATGAAATAAATTATACAATCCAAAATATCTTAATAAAAATATCTATAATTCCTATCACCATTATATAACTCAAAAAATCAATCTACAATTACTGCTATTGGGTCGCCTGATATGCCTGCAAGTCTCATGGGGAGAGAAATATAATAAAAGCAGAGTGAGCATAAAACTCAGTGAGATCAGTGAGTGGATAGTAGTTTTCGAAAATAAATGATTTAATCTTTTTTTAAATAATCTCATTAAAATCTCGAAAGAACTTTCATAATTTCTTTTAATTCAAGTCATACACTAGGAGAATAAAATTACTTAAATCCGCATAAAATCAATGAAATAATAATTTTGATAACATCAAATACTGAATCACGAAAACCATCAACTTCTAAACACAATTTCACCAAATCACATATGAAACAAAATCAGTAATAAATCATTTAACATTTGAATCAGATTACTAACCATGAAAAACATATAAAATATCGTACTCAATATCCGTGGAAATCATATCACAATAACATATAGAATACACAAATCTGAAAATCATCACTAAACAAGTACCCAGGGGAATAATCTCATCTATCCGGACCTCAACAGACGGGCAATGACGTACTATCTGGGTACCATCACGCCCCGGAGCTACACGGATAGGCTGGGAAGTACTATCTCATATCTCAACATATATGTACGTATATCATCTGTAATCATCATACTGCATGCATATGTCCCCAAAAGACGAAAGCGCCCAAACACACGGCCCAAAGCCTCTATGTGTGTTCAGACGGGCCCCAAAGGCCTCTCATCTCATCTCATCTCATCTCATCTCATCTCAGACATCAGATTCTGAGGAGACAGATCGTCTAATGATTTTAAAAACAACAATCTCTATACTCATAAATCATCATCCCATAAATTCAATTCATACTTCAAATAATACATTTCTTTTCATCATCACATTTAAATCTACTTTTTTCAACTTCAAAATACCATCGTATTTATTCAAAATCAATACGAAAATTCAATAACTAAATATTTTAATATAATACCAATGCGTGAATAAAATCCATTTCAAGAAAATCATTAAATCAAACATTTAACATACTCATTTTGTAAACATGCTTTACTATCACAATTAACTATAAAAATAAGTTTTGTATATTCCACTCACAGTGACAATGTCCAGTCTCGGTATCAATAACGTCTGTAGGCTGATTCTCGTTTGTGGATTCTCCTATTTCAATTAAACGACATAATTATTCTCCGTAACATGAAATACCGCTAATTTTACGCAATAAATCTCAAACGAATATTTATCCGAAATAAACTATTCCCGTATGAATAAAATTACCAAAATTACCGAAATACCCCTATATATATGTCAAAATTACCAAAATACCCCCAACATCAATATTAACCAAATTATCGTCAAAACTATAATTTATCGAATTATCCATGAAATTATAAATTATCAATTTGTCCTCAGTCCGAATCACATAATTAATCACAAGTTTCGAATTTACAAAATTACCCCCGAAGTACGAAATTACCGAAATGTCCTTAATAACTCAAATTACCGATTTACCCTCATAATGTCAATTTACCACACTGCCCTAACTGAAAATTACCAATTTATCCATAACTTTTCAGAAATTATAAATTTACCCCCAAAGCTTGTGAATTTATCGAATTGCCCCTCACCGGTCAACGGTGACCGGACTTCGATCAACGGCAACGGGAAGCTGAACTCTGCTAGTTCCGGCCACGCTAAGTCCAATGGTGCCCGCGGTGAGGACCCACGTGCGGTGACGGCGCCGTATCGAAGCTCCAAAGCCCGTGAGTTTTCCGGTGGTCGTTCCTTGCAAATCCGGCGTCCCTGGTGGTCGTGGTTGGTCGGAAAAGGTTGCTGGAAAGCTGAGGAACAAATTCTAGCTGGTGGCATCACCCAGCTCCGGCGATATCAACGGCGACGAAAACGGGTCTTAGCCGCAATTTTCGGCCTCTTTTCGCCAGCGTTCCGGTCAGTTTTCGACGACGAGGATGGCATGGATACGACGCTCGTCTCTCAAGCTTCGAAACGGTACCTTGCTTGCGCCGAACGGAGGTCGGAAGAGGGAGATCCGGCCGGGTCAAACTCGCGGATCGCCGGTCAAACGGGTCAAACCCGAATTTCTTCTCTCTCTCGCTCTCTCTCGCTCTCTCGCTCTCGCTCTCTCTCTCTCTCTCTCTCTCTCTCCTTCTCAATATATAGAAATCGGGAAAACGAAAATCTTTTCTTTTTTTTTTCTTTTACAAAATACAAATTAAACGAATATCGGACCCGTGACGGAAATAAAAATCCGATTTTCCGAGCTTTTAATCGCGCTCAATTTATCTCAATTCAACACCGTAATATTTTCTAAATTAATTCGGGCATCAAATAAAGTAAAATCGGGTCTGGGGTATTACAAACTCCTCCCTTAAAAGAATTTCGGCCGCGAAATTCACCGGTAGTCGTGCTTCGATAATCTAAGCCTCAAGATTTACCCATGATCTCTAAATCCTTATAAGATCAAAACCAAACATATCACGCCATACAAGGCTTCGATATATATCACGCCACTGACACTCAAAAATATACCGTACTTGTAAATAAAATCACAAAGCCTAATGATACCATTTGTAAAACCGAACTATCTCAACCACACAAAATATTTCTTAACTTATCCATCGAATAAGTCATCTTGAAAGATAAAAAAAATGAGTAGCTTTTGTAAGTTAACCGATAATTGTAAACTCCAATACTCTCAAATTCCTCAATATAATCACATTCCATACTTTAACCTCAAATAATCTCAATTTAAATCATAAATCACCAAGATAATCATAATTCTGAAATTACGAAATTACCCTTGAATCCAAAATTACCAAGTACGTAAAGTCGGTTACCCATAGTTAAAACTCCATCATCTCTCATCGCGAAATCAATTCGTAATCATTTCTGTACATCCTCTCAACTTTATTAATTGTGGGTCCTGTTCCTGTATCTGATGGACTTTATCACTCAAAGTTGGCCTAACAAAAAAATTAACTCTTAAAGCTTTACAATTATCTGCTTTTAACCCAATTTCTAAATATCTAAGCTCAATCATCAAAAGCATATATATCACTCGCAAGTGAGCTATAGAGCTGGAGAACTTCCTACTTAACGCATCAGCTATCACATGCACCTTGACCAGATGATAATCAATAATACAATCATAGTCCTTAATCAACTCAATTGATAGGAACTCGTAACCTCAATAACATTTATAGACTGTTCCCAATTTATGATTGCTTCAATCTTTTGAGGATCGACATAAATTCGTTCAGCTAATATTACATGGTCCAGAAATACTATTTTATCTAATCAGAACTCACACTTGTTGAACTTAGTGTACGATTGCTTTTACCTTAAAGTCTGTAAAACACACAAATATTCTGCATGTTCCTCTTGATTCCAAAAATATACTAAAATATCATCAATGAACACAATTGCAAATAGATCTAGATAGAAGGGAAATACTCTATTCATAATGTTCATAAAAGTTGCTAGAACATTAGTCAATCCAAATCGCATAATCAAGAACTCATAATTTCCATAACGGGTTCTGAATGTTGTTTCAGAATTATCGACCTCTTTAATCTTAATCTGTTGAATCCCAAACTTAAATACTCTATTCATAATCTCTACCAAACTTTTACCTCAGCTTCTCCAAACTTTTTAAACATATCTTCCTATTTGAAACAATCCATAATAGCACATTGATATGCAAACTCAGCCATACCCAAAATGGTATTGAAATCTCGAATGTCTAAAATAAATAAATTCACTCCAAATTCATACTCACCCAATCTAATCATACCACATCTCGATACACACTCTCGACAAACAATGACGCTTTGATAAGTGTACCAATAATTAAACCATAATCCAATGGTTCAGGCTTTATCTCCACATACATGACAAAAATACGAGAAATAAAAGAATGCATAGATCCAAGATCAATAATAATACGAGGCCTAAGTAATTGCAACATGTCTCTGATATTGATGTTCTACTGTTTATCACCAAATAGAAATATAGCAAAGGAAAGTCTATTTCTCTGAGCATTTCATCACATCAAAACTATGTCCGACTTTAACAAATTACGAGTCAACCTCAGATGACTCTCTGAAATCATTTAAACTCCTTATCCTTAAACTTCTCACACATACAATAATATTTGCATGACTAACATGCGCATGAGTCTGATAATGTAATACTGCAGTCATAATCTGAGTTTACTTATTAATCAACTGTTCAATATTCGATATATTTCCTGGTGTCTGTTGTGCAACCTTGTGCATCAAATACTCAAATATTTCCTCATTTTCGAGATCACTTTTACCCTGCAGGTACATCACCTACGTTCAACCCAACTACTACTCTAATACAATCTCGGCCACTTTACTACTATAATAAATCATGATGGGGTCCACAAAATATCAATTCTGATTTTAATAACTACAAAACTTATTCTAATCACAACGTTAAAGTCTACAGAATCTAAAACCATGCTCTGATACCACCTGAAACAACCCACCCCGAACTCCCAGGGCGTATCTATCGAATTTCGCTTAACTGAATTAATAAAATTATAATATCTGAAAAATTCTATCAAAAATTCGGCAAAACCTCCTCTATAAATATAATATACCCAACCTGCAAATTCATGAAATTAACACTCCCAATATGATTTCAAATCCAATCAACACCAACAACTAACCTCTTTAATCCACATATCAAATCTTCTCCAAATATTATAATATCAAATATAATAAAATATTCTTAACTACAAATATGAAATAAATTATACAATCCAAAATATCTTAATAAAAATATCTATAATTCCTATCACCATTATATAGCTCGAAAAATTAATCTACAACTGCTGCTATTGGGTGTTGACATGTCTGCAAGTCTCACAGAGAGGAAATATAATAAAAAAGAGTGAGTAAAAGCTCGGTGAAATCGTTGAGTTGATAGTAGTTTTGAAAATAAATGATTTGTCTTTTTTTAAATAATCTCATTAAAATCTGAAGAACTTTCGTAATTTCTTTTAATTCAAATCATATTTGGGAGAATAAAATTACTTAAATCATAAAATCGATGAAATAATAATTTTGATAACATCAAATCTTTGAATCAAAACCATCAACTTCTAAACACAATTTCACCAAATCACATATGAAACAAAATCGGTAATAAATCATTTAACATTTAAATCGGATTACTAACCATGAAAAACATATAAAATATCGTCAATATCCAGTAAATCATATCACAATAACATATAGAATCTGTAAACTGAAATCATCACTAAACAAGCAGGAGAATAATCTCATCTATCCGGACCTCGGCCAGACGGGCAATGACGTCTTATCTGGTACCATCACGCCCGAGCTACTACGGATGGGGTGGAAATCTTATCTCATATCTCAACATATATGTACATTATATCATCGTAATCATCATCTGCGTGCATATGTCAAAAGACGTGCAAACACACGGCCCAAAGCCTCTATGTGTTAGACGGTACCCAGCCATCTCATCCGTCATCTCATCTATTCAGACATCAGTATGGAGGATGGTCTTGTCTAATGATTTTAAAAACAACAATCTCTATACTCATAAATCATCATCCCATAAATTCAATTCATACTTCAAATAATACATTTCTTTTCATCATCACATTTAAATCCACTTTTCTCAACTTCAAAATACCATCGTATTTATTCAAAATCAATACGGAAATTCAATAACTAAATATTTTAATATAATACCAATGTGTGAATAAAATCCATTTCAAGAAAATCATTAAATCAAACATTTAACATACTCATTTTGTAAACATGCTTTACTATCACAATTAACTATTAAAATAAGTTTTGTATATTTCACTCACAGTGACAATGTCCAGTCTCGGTATCAATAACGTCTGTAGGCTGATTCTCGTTCGTGGATTCTCCTATTTCAATTAAACGACATAATTATTCTCCGTAACATGAAATACCGCTAATTTTACGCAATAAATATCAAAACGAATATTTATCCGAAATAAACTATTTCTGTATGAATAAAATTACCGAAATTACCGAAATACCCCTATATGTCAAAATTACCAAAATACCCCCAACATCAATATTAACCAAATTATCGTCAAAACTATAGTTTATCGAATTATCCACGAAATTATAAATTATCAATTTGTCCTCAGTCCGAACTATAATTAATCACAAGTTATCCAAATTATCGTCAAAACTATAATTAATCACAAGTTTCGAATTTACGAAATTACCCCCGAAGTACGAAATTACCGAAATGTTCTTAATAACTCAAATTACCAATTACCCTTACCCACAAATTACCAATTTATCCATAACTTTTCAGAAATTACAAATTTACCCCCAAACTTGTGAATTTACCGAATTGCCCCTCGCCGGCCAACTGTGACCGGACTTCGATCAACGGCGACGGGAAGCTCAACTCTGCTAGTTCCGGTCACGCTGAGTCCAATGATGCCGGCAGTGACAACCCACGTGCGGCGACGGCGCCGGATCGAAGCTCCAAAGCCAGTGAGTTTTCCGGTGGTCGTTCACGGCAATTCCGACGTCCTCGGTGGTCGTGGTTGGTCGGAAAAGGTTTCTGGGAAGCTGAGGAACAAATTTCAGGTGGTGGCATCACCCAGCTCCGGCGATATCAACGGCGACGAAAACGGGTCTTAGCCGCGATTTTCGGCCTCTTTTCGCCAGCGTTCCGGTCAGTTTCCGACGACGAGGATGGCACAGATACGTCGCTCGTCTCTCAAGCTTCGAAACGGTACCTTGCTTGCGCCGAACGGAGGTCGGAAGAGGGAGATCCGGCCGGGTCAAACTCGCGGATCGCCGGGTCAAACGGGTCAAACCCGAATTGTCTCTCTCTCTCTCTATATATATAGAAATCGGGAAAACGGGAAATCTTTTCTTTTTTTTTCTTTTACAAAATACAAATTAAATGAATATCGGATCAGTGATGGAAATAAAAATTTAATTTTCTGAGTTTCTAATCGCACTCAATTTATCTCAATTTAACACTATAATAATTTCTAAATTAATTCAGACATCAAATAAAGTAAAATCGGGTCTGGAGTATTACAGGTGCCAATTTAATCACTTGTTTCTTAAGAGACTGACTCCTCGCGCTATAGTAACAACTAATAACATTCATTGTCTGCTATGGAAAAAATAACCTAAATAGGAAAACAAGTTAAATTAAAACTTAGTTAAATAAAATATTCCTAAACTCTATAAACTTAATTAAAAAAACTGAAAAAACAGATGTTACAACGGCCGGGGAATCCTTATAATTGTCTATGAAGTTGGTATTTTTTGAATTAACTGCCCATTACTGGGGAGGCGGGGAATTATGTGCCAGGGCGTTTGTGTTTACCCATTGAAGGAAATTCTGAAATGTCTTGCGAGAGGAACCACCTTCTCTGATGCTGCTCATGGCTTTTTCCTTGAGTTCCAAAGCCCTTGCTTTAAAATCATGATCACCAAGCACTTGATCCACCTTGTTCTTAATTTCTTCTCTTGTAATGGTGCCACTTTCGTTTTTGTCAAACCTCAATCCCACCTTCCAAATATCACAAATGTATTTCTCGTTCAGGAATTGTTCAGCAAAATATGGCCAGCACAAGAAAGGAATGCCATTGCTGACACCTTCCATGGTGGAATTCCAACCACAGTGGCTCAGGAAACAGGCAATAGAAGGGTGGTTAAGAACCCTCTGCTGAGGTGCCCAGCTGATCATCTGTCCTCGAGCAGCAACTCTCTCTTGAAATCCTTCTGGGTATCTATCATTTGCATCAGTGGTTATATCTGGCCTCACAACCCATAAAAATGGTCTGCTGCAAAGTTCTAGTCCCAGTGCTAATTCTTGAAACTGAACTTGGTCAAGAATTGCAACGCTGCCAAAAGCAACATAAACAACAGAGCTTGGTTGCTGTTGGTCTAGCCACGTCAAACAGCTTGAGTCTTCGCGCCAGAAGTATCCTGCTGAATTCCCTAGGCGGTTGCTTGCCAAAAGTGGTCCTATTGGCAGAAGTTCCGGAACCACGGTGAATGCCTCGGGCTCGAGCTCATACGTTGAGTGACACAACTGGAAATTTACCGCTCCCATGGCTATTATGTTTTTATCCGCTAAATCAAAAAGAATTTTCTGCGTGGTCAAATCACCAATATTTGTCCAAAAACAGTCTCCAGTGTTCATTTCGGGCATATTTGGTGCAATCCGAAACATCTGCTTGCTCATAGGAGTTCCTGAAGTTGAATACAAAAAAAAAAGAAAATTACAATAGCATAAAAAATACTACTAATTTTACATGCATCAAAATTAAAGTCTGCTGGGTGAAAGTCAGGAATTAAATGACATGGAATCACACCATTACTGTCAATGATTCCATCATCAATAAGTTTGGGGATATGAAACAGCAAGGCCACTGATGCTGCTGATGAAGGCCAAAGGACAGCCCCTCTGACTTTCATCTTTTTCGCTACTTCCATAGACCAAGCCATGTACCCATCTGCAATGAAACAATCAAGTTTTTCATCTTCTCTACTGTTTATCTCTTCTATGAGCTCCTCCAGCTTCCCTGGCATAACCTGTAAAATTTTTTCAAATAGCTTTCCGAAATCGTTTCTATCTTCCCAGGGTTCCATTCCATCCGGTATCGAAACCAAACGGATTTTCTCCCCAAGATCATTGTTTCCCTCCAATGATTCCACTATCCGCTTGTGATCGTAGTCCGTGTTAACAAATGTGACTCGGAAGCCCTGTTTTGCCAGACGTTGTGAAAACTCCAGTAAAGGAATTACATGGCCTTGAGCTGGAATAGGCAATACCAAAACATGTGGACGGTTCATTTTCTTTTTTCTTTTTTACCTCGCTGATTTGGTTGCTATGAACTTGGTGCTTTTAAAGGGATTGTGAGGGGCAGCTCTGTAGCCCATGTTTGGTTTTCTGTATTTCTTTCCATACATGTAGTATATCATTCGTGTTTAATTTTGAACCTCAAGCTGGTTATCTTCTAATCTCCCGTTTTTAAGTTCTTTGTCCATTTCTTTGTTTTGTTTCCTTATGAGGTTTGGGTTGATATGCTTGTTAATAAAATTCGTTTATTAAATGGCTTATAAATGAAAGGAATAATAAATTATTTTTTAATAAAATTACTTTTTTGACATTAAAATTTAAAATATTTCCTTTAAACGTTTTTAAGCAGCAAGGTTAGTTTTGTAATTATGAAATGATAATAAGCAAAAAATAATAATAATAAAGGCAAAGGCATCATCACTCATCATTGTTATTTCTTTTACTTGAATTTGCAGGCTTGTTTCTTCATTCCCCAAACAAATGCCAAAATTAACACTCCCAAAAATGAAATTGTTTTCGAATATTTATTTTTTAAACGAGTGAAATTTAAATCTTAAGATTACGATTCATCTAATAAACGAATGAATATGAATTTATTGAATCTTGATTTGAATTCTATTCATCAATTCATTTTGCCATCTCCAAAGTTGATACGCTTTATGAGCTTTGACCGAGCTAATGAGCTATGTTTAAATATTTTTTTTATTGACCACCCAAATTAAAATATTAAAAAAGTTATATTATTATAATTTTATTTTATTTTTCAATGAAAAGATATTTTTACATAACTTCTTGTGGTCACAAAGCATTTCAAGTGACGGCTTCTAAATATTTTCGAAAGTCAACAGATGCAGTTTTCTTTTGCTGCTTTTGTCCGCCACGTGGGAATTATTGATCTCAATGATTTACAGATTACAAAACACTGATTAAGCCTGTTGTCCAGCACTCCAGCTTGCCTTGCCTCACTTGGAAGGCAAAGCCTGTGCATTAAAAAAATTGGCGTCATTACGCGTATTGCCACAGGGCATAAAATTTTATTGGTAGAATTTTACATACCATTGTAACATAGGTTATATATACCAGTTAATTAAACGAGTTTAGGCAATTATATAAACCCAAAAAGAAAAAAAAATAAAAAAATTATAATTTCAATTGAGGAAAAAAGACACCTACACCCTCATAATTTAATAAAATAGTCACAAAAACATCTAAGTTTTCAATAAGGGACATTAAGATCTTTTTTCAACCATAGTACTCTTTCACTCTATAAATTTTAAAAAAAATAACCCTGAAATTTTATAATGAATCAAAATATGGCATTAAAATAAATGTAATAATATATGCATTTCAAAATAATTTTAAAATTCAAAAATATTTTTATATTTTCAATCTATTAGACCTATTTTATTATATTAAAGTAATTTTTAATAATAGGTAGAAACATAATATTAAAATAAATAAATTAAAATTATTTTGATTATTATATAAAAGTTAATTTTAACATTATTAATAGGGAGATTTTTTTAATTGTAAAATCTATTTAACCCCAAGATTTATTTAAAATCTTTATAATATTACAAATATATTATTAGAATACATATAATAATTTAAATTTTTAATATTATTTTAAATGTCAAAAATAATTTAATATTATTAGTCTACCAGATAGATTATATTACTTATATTAATTTGTGTTAATTAAAAATTTTTAAAGTCAATTTTTAATTACTATAGTCAAAGGGTATTATGAGGAAAAAGAGAATTTAGTGTCCCTTTTTTATACTTGGAAGTCTATTTGATCAATTCTCCAAATTTTAGAGGTGTAGGTGTTCGTTTTCCTTCAGTTAAATCAATAGTACATTAATTCAAAGCAATGACCAAAAAAAGTGCAAAGGGCACACAAGAAGCTGCTTACATTTAGCTGAAAGGAAAATGATGTTCTCACAAAATTGTGCACAAAGGTTTGCACAAAAACAGAGCGTTTTGTGGAAGCTTTAAAAAAGCCTCGTACGTGCAACATCACACGCGCGCCAATTCACAGCATCATTTTCCCACTTTCCCACTCGCATCTTCCTTCTTTCACAGCAATGGAAACGACAAAACGAATGGGAACCACGCAGTAGCGTATTCATATTCCGATCTGTCCACACAACAGATCCCAGTAGCAACAAAAACCTAGCATCTTATCTCGTCTCCACACACCGTCAGTCTCAGCTCTGTTCTCCCTCGTTCTGTCGAAGCCATTCTCCCTCACTCTCTCGGCTCCGTGCTCCCTCATTCTCGCTGGATCTGTTTTGCCACACTCATTCCCTCACAATATGACTTTACCGTCATTATCACAGAGATTGAAGCCATGAGATTTTGAAAAATAATGCAAAAAGATTCTATTTCATGAGTCTAATTACTCGTTTAGTTATAATTTGATTATTACTCTTACAGAAAAATCATATAAGAATTTTATCTTAATTAGTCATCTCTCTCTTCAACTATTATTAAATTTTGATCCAAATTAATCGTTTGAGGGATAAATATGTTATTTAAATAATCTGAAATGATGTATAGATTAATTACTTAAGAGGTATGGCTCATTATGTCTTCCTTTATTAAATCTTCCATATTAATAAAGTTTTCTCATATTAAATCTTCCTTTATCATTCTCCGATCACCCTCATTCGGTTGTGTTGGGGGAGAGAGAGTGATGCAGCTGAGATCGAGAGATTGAGGGAGATCGGAGCCGAGAGAGTGAGGGAGAATAAAGCCACTGAGAATGAGAGAGAACAGAGCTGAGAAAGTGAGGACAGTGCCGAGATAATGAGGAACGAAGCCGTTGCTGCGTGGTTTTCGTTGCACTGTGGCTTTTGTTGCTGTGCAAGGAGGCAGACGCGAGTGACAAACGTTGCTGCCAATTGTTGCGTGCGTGTGTGTTGATTGCTGCACGTACGAAGAGCCTTTTTAAAGCTTGCACAAAACGCTCCGTTTTCTGCAAACCTTTGTGCGCAACTTTGTGAGAATATCGGTGTTGTCAACTGAATGTGGGTTATAGTTTCTGAACCAAAAGAGAAAAAAAGAACCAAAAAAAGAGGGTAAAAAGATGAAAATCATACATGCCTCAGTTATTTACTTATATAGGATAACCGATTGGACTATTTGCGAAAGTTCACTTGCATTACTTAAGCAGTTTCTCCATGAGCATGTTCCTTTATAATAATGCTAGTATCTAAACGAGGCACTGGGGATCCCTTCTCACTATCTTCATGCAAATGCCCAGCAGCCATGGCTCCACCAACATCACTGATGTTCCCAAAAATCAAAATAAGAATCCCAATCGTAACAGCCAAAAATGAAACCCCAAAAGCAGTGCTCACATCGCTGATCGCTGATGCCACAGCAAACCCGGCACAAGTTCCTAGTCCTTTTACCCACGAGTGCCATACAGAAAAAGCACCTTCTTTGCCATGTGGTGTACAATCTAGCAACAAAACTCTCCCAAAAGCATGCAAAAGCCCTGCAGAAGTGCTTTGAATTGCAGCAAAAAGCAGTACATGGTGCCTCTGCCAGTTCTTTTCCTTGTAGTAGAATCCCGTACCTGAAGTCAACAGAGCTAAGAGGAAAGCCAGAAGTTGCATTCTCGCAGCATCTGCTTTTATAACATGCTGTAACGGTTGCAGTAGTGTCATTGAAAATGATGGGAAGATGAAGTAAATTATCCAGAAGTTGAGGAAGAAAATTGTCTTGAGGCACAACTGGCCTAGGGAAAAAAATAACCCCTCGGTGGAAATGCACATTGATGAAAACTGATGACATGAAAATCACAATCAGGCTTGTAATTGCATGAGGATTTTTAAAAAGGAACAGGGAATATGATTCGGGCACAGAGGATTTTGCGCTGGTGATTGCCCCTGGCTCAGTGTGACAATATGGAGCATGCCAACGAGCCATTTGAGGCCCTTGAAAATGGACACCACCAGAGGCTAACAAATGGGCCCTTTTTGTTCCTAATCATATGGTAAGTGAAAGCAGAGAAAATGGCAGAGCCTAAGCCACCAGCCGCAGTGGCGTATACCGAGAACCAGCCAGAGACCCCTCTTCTAGTTGGGAATTGGCTAAGTTTAAGTGTTGGTCCATTGTAGCCGCGACCCATAAGGCCAAGATGGCGAGTGTGGGAGGCTGAAGCAACAATGTTTAATGCAACAATAGCTGCAATATAAAATGGAAGATGTATGGGGTTTTAATGAAGCCAACAGGGAGACAAAAGAGGGAACCGATGGCAGTTGCAGCCCCAGCAATGATTTGTGTGTTGTAGCCATGCTCAAGTTGCTTGGAGATCAAGCCAAGCAAGGGACTAGCTAGAATTAGGCCTATAGCCCGTGAAATTGGAGTCCATTCCATTGCTGAGAGATTCAGATTGTTCGTTGATATTGATGTATGTGTTAGTCAATCATACCTGCAATATATGAATAATATTTCATCATGCTAAACATGGACACATTCAAAACTGATTCTCTGTCTAGTTTGATTGGCCATGAATGCGCTTTATATATACCCGCGGTCACTCAAGTTTAAGTAATAATTAATAAAGAGCAAGAGTTTGGCTAATGAATTAATTAAAGGAGAATGAATGAAATTTTATTCCCACTAAGAAGTTGTTTTTGTTCTTTGGGTTCGGGTAAATTTTTAATAGCATAATCAGTAAATCTCTTAATATAATCATTTTGTATATGAAAATTTCACATTTACCCTCAAACAATATTTTTTTCTTGTCACTATTTTGAGCCAAATGGTGAAACTAAGAATGAGAAATTCATTCTCCCTTATTAAAATTAAATATGCATAATTGCATCTTCTACGTTTTTTTACTCTTTTTGTGCTAAGAATCTTGGAATCAATTCGATCTTTAATCCAACTTTTTGTGTAAATTACACTCATGTGCTTTGTATATATAGAATTTTGATTGAATGTTCTACTAGGTAGCAATAGATGTAGCTAGAAAAAGAACTTACAGTTTGATCTCTCTGAGAATACAAGCAATGCCCAGGTTGGGGGTTTCGTCCCCAACCCTGATCATCACCATCATCATTTTTAGAGACAATTTCATTGATGATGTGAGGAAAAACAGTCGGCACAACCATTGTGACATTGAAGTGTCCAAATTTCAAGATTCGATGGGTTTTCTCTTAGCCCTAAGTAGGCCATGTAAGTTCCCTTGGCCCTCTCAATTTTTGATGAAGACTAGAAATCCATATTATACTAGGATTAATTTCTTTATTAACTAAAGTTTAACACTTTTAATTTCCTTTCTAATTTAGAATTTTATTTTATTTCAATTTAGGATTTTGATTTACTTCATGAATTAGGATAGTTATTATTACTATAAATAGCTCCCTCTTGTAACCTTTAGATATAGAATTTGGAGTTCAATAATATTTCAGTTTTCAAATCTCTTTGTGAGTATTTGATAGTTAATTCTCGGCATTCTGCAGAATCAACGAGTCTTAACCCCTAAATCTTAACCCCTAAATTTACGGCATTCTTTGAATCAACGTGAATTTAGTTGTTTTTTTATTCCGATATTCTCTAGAATGAACGGAATATGTTTAACAACAAACTTCCGCTGCGTCAATTTTCATTGCAGCATCGTGTGCCTCAGGTATGTCTTCATTCACTTCCTAATCTTCTACCGATACCGACATTCCTTGATCATCTCTTAGAGCCTCATGTTTTCTTTCTGCTGCTGCCGCTGCCATATTCAAATATTAGGACCAATTTGCAGGTTGCTCTGTGAAGTAAAAAAAGGAGCTGAATTGGCTATCTATTAGAACGGTGATTAATTAATATTTGCATGGCCAGCTGGTGCTGACACTTTCAAGAATTCAATTTGCCTAATATATATGCATAAGCCCCGGTTTGTTCATATGTAAGAAGGCATTTCTGTATCATTCGTTTTAACTTATTTGTCTTCTCTCTTTTACAGCAATGCATATTTTAGCAGCGCACTCTGCTACGACTCCTGCTGATCAAAATGTTTCATATGATTTCAATTTTCCCCATCCCTTCTTTTGCACGGCACTGATCGAATTCCTAGTGCAGATTCCTTCATCTGCAGCAAGGCGTTCCGACTTCCGAGTAGTGCTGCAAACATCCAAGATCTTGAAAGATCCATTCAACAGCTCATTAACCCATTTCTTCTGGTGGCCGTGGCCTAAAGCTTGTTGAACGACGGGCAATTGAAGTATTTTTTTCAACAGAATCGCATGAATCTTGAAGGTAATTTAATTCATGGTCTAATGATGAAGTAGAAGCAGCTAGAGAAGTCCTTAATCTTCTCAAATGCTCTTCAACTTCTGAAGTCTGTGGGTGTGATCTTGTGGAAAGGTGTTTGAGCGAGTTTGGTAAGACGCAGCCATTGCTTTTGTTACTGTGAATTAGAAGGCTAGAAGTTGATTACCTCGTGCTCAAATCTCAATATATATATATATAGCACGAGATGAGGGAACAAGAGGTATGTCATCCTCTTAAAATAAAAAGAAACAATAACATGATTTCGAGCTTGATCTAAATATTATATCGGCTACTTTTAGGCTTAGTCTCCTCCCACACCAGCATCCTATCTCAGTTTTTTTAGCCACTAATCTCACTAGCATCTTCTCATAAACTAATACTAAATAAACAAAAGTTTCAGAGTGATCCATAAAACAGGCACTACAAGGATGGCATCAATTTTGTTTCCTTATCTAAAATGCAAGAGACGCTAATCCATTTCGGCTTGGCTCCCCGAGGGAAACGGGGTGGCTGTGAAACTTGTTCGTCCTTGCAGAATTCATTTATTTGACCTGGATATAATATGCAAAATCTGCAGTGCATGGATGGAGTTGAGGCTGCACCTTGAATGCATGGATGGGTAGTTAAGTCGCCGAATTAAAGCAGGCCGGAAAAAGATCTGTAGTGTTCATTGCTGGCATATTTGGTGCCAAATGAATCACTTGTTTCCTAATAGACTAACTCCTCACACTATAGTAACAACTAATAACATTCATTGTCTGCTATGAAAAAAATTACCTAAATAGGAAAACAAATTAAATTAAAACTCAGTTAAATAAAATATTCCTAAACTCTATAAACTTAATAAAAAAACTGAAAAAGTAGATGTTACAATGGCCAAGGAATCCTTATATAATTGTCTACGATGGTAGTATTTTTTTAATTAACCGCCCATTACCGGGGAATTATGTGCCAGGGTGTTTGTCTTTACCCATTCAATGAAATTCTGAAATGTCTTGTGAGAGGAACCACCTTCTCTGACGCTACTCCTGGCTTTTTCCTTGAGTTCCAAAGCCCTTGCTTTAAAATCTGGATCACCGAGCACTTGCTCCACCTTGTTCTTAATTTCTTCTCTTCCAATGATGCCATTTTCATTTTTGTCGAACCTCAATCCCACCTTCCAAATATCACAAATGTATCTCTCGTTCAGGAATTGATCAGCAAAATATGGCCAGCACAAGAAAGGAACGCCATTGCTGACTCCTTCCACGGTGGAATTCCAACCACAATGGCTCAGGAAACAGGCAATAGAAGGGTGGTTAAGAACCTTCTGCTGAGGTGCCCAGCTGATCATCTGTCCTCGAGCAGCAACTCTCTCTTCAAATCCTTCTGGGTATCTATCATTCGCATCAGTGGTTATATCTGGCCTCACAACCCATAAAAATGGTCTGTTGCAAAGTTCTAGTCCCAGTGCTAATTCTTGAAACTGATCTTGGTCAAGAATTGTAAGGCTGCCAAAGGCAGCATAAATGACAGAGCTTGGTTGCTGCTGGTCTAGCCATTTCAAACAGTTTGAGTCTTCGCGCCAGAAGTATCCTGCTGAATTCCCTAGGCGGTTGCTTGCCAAAAGTGGTCCTATTGGCAGAAGTTCCGGAAACATGGTGAATGCTTCAGACTCGAGCTCATATGTTGAGTTACAAAATTGGAAATTTGCCGCTATCATTGCTCTCATGTTTCTAATCTGCAAATCAAAAAAAATCTTTTGCGAGGTCAAGTCACCAACGTGTGCCCAAAAACAGTCTCTAGAGTTCATTTCAGGCATATTTGGTGCAATCCGAAACATCTGCATGCTCATAGGAGGTCCTGAAGTTGAATACAAAACAAAGAAAATTACAATAGCATAAAATAAGCTACTACTTTGACATGCATCAAAATTAAGGTTTGCTGGAGGAAAGCAAGGAATTAAATGACATAGAATCATACCATGACTGTCAATGATTCCATCATCAATCAGTTTGGGGATACGAAATTCAAAGGCCACGGATGCTGCTGATGAAGGCCAAAAGACAGCCGCCCTGACCTTCATCTTTTTTGCTACCTCCATAGACCAACCCATGTTCTCATCTGCAATGAAACAATCAATTTTTTCATCTTCTCTACTGTTGATCTCTTCTATGAGCTCCTCCAGCTTCCCCGGCATAACCTGTAAAACCTTTTCAATTAGCTTTCCTAAATAGTTTCTATCTTCCCAGGGTTCCATCCCATCTGGGATCGGCACCAAATGGATTTGCTCCCCCAGATAATTCTTTCCCTGCAATGATTCCACTACCCGCTTGTGATCATAATCCGTATTAACGAATGTGACTCGGAAGCCATGTTTTGCCAGATATTGCGAAAACTCCAGTAAAGGAATTACATGGCCTTGAGCTGGAATAGGCAATACCAAAACGTGTGGACGGTTCATTTTCTTTTTTATTTTTACCTCACTGATTTGGTTTCTATCAACCTTGTGCTTTTATCGGGATTGTGAGGGGCAGCTCAGCAGCTCATGTGCGGTTTTCTGTCTTTCTTTCCGTACATGTAGTATGTCATATGTGTTTAATCTTGAACCTCGAGCTGGTTATCTTCTTGTGTCCCGTTTTTAGGTTCTTTGTCCATCTCTTTGTTTTGTTTCCTTATGCGGCTTGGGTGATATGTTTGCTTTTGAGCAAACTGCGCTGTTAGATCCAACGTTTAAAACAGGATGCTCTGCTCCAACTTTTCTAGACCCCAATTTTTAATGCTTTGTCTAGAATAGGGATGGCAATGGGGGAGGAGATTAATATTCTCATATCTATACCCGATATTTTGCATTTGTTCCCATCCCCTCTTTGTTCCCATCAGAATTGCTTAAAAGGAGTTCTTATCCCATTCCCGAATAATAAAAAGGGATCTCTGAGGATTTCCGATCCCTGAAAAATCTTTAAATAACCAATAAATTTTTAGTTTCTAAATTTAATTTAATCTATTAAAATAAAAAAAAATTTAATAAAAGTAAGGTTTGACAATATATTTTAGTAAAGTTCGAATGTTATAGCTTTAGTTTTTGCTTTAATTTTTGTTTTATTAGATAATAAAAATAAAAAATTTTAGGCCAAGGCCTTTTGAATAAGACCTAATCAAATAGTAATATAGGACTCCAATTTGTTAGTTGGGTCTAAAATTTTCATAATATATTTGTATAAATAATTTGATATTTGTTGTTTATACTAATATTTAATATTTTATAATTTAGATTTTATTATTTATTCATTACTATTTCTAAAAAATCAAATTAGAATAAAAAATCAAATTGGGAAAAAGGGGGAATTGAGGAGGGGACGAGGGTTCAAGCTCATCTCCGTCCCTTTCCTGAAAAAGAAATTGGGTAAAAAATAATCTCCATCTTTTTTCCAAATAAAAAATTAGGTAAAAATTGTCCTCATACCCTCTCCGAATGGATAAAATCCTCGAGGGGCCCCGTCCCCATAGAGATTTCTGTCATCCCTAGTCTAGAATAACTGAATAAGGTAACTAAAACAAATTTTCACATCCTTCCACTAGCATATGCTCAATATATAATATTATAATTTGCAACACACAAGTAGTGTTGATTACGGGGAGGGTTGGCAATTTGTAGGTTTAGGTCGGGTTTTCCCAAGATCAAATCCATATAATTGATACTAGGTTCAGGCCCTGTGAATGTTCGTCCAACTTGAGCGGGCTTAGGCCTTCAATAATTTTGTTAAATAAATTTTTAATTAATTTATATGTTAAAAAAATTAAAATTAAGATTATTATTATTATTATTAAAAAAAAAATTAAAATTAAGATTATTATTATTATTATTAAACAAAAAAAAAATTAATTGCTCCCTTGAATGGGCCTGGACCGATCGCCTCTAAGCAAATATTTGCATTTCTTTTTCTTTATTCCTCTTTCTCTTCTTCTTATTATTTATTATTGTAAATTAAAATTATTTATTTTTTAGATATTAATTATGTTTATGTATTGTAATTTACACAGAAGCTTAAGACTCATGTAATATCCCAATTCTCCTAAGGGTATTTAAGTCTTTTAATTTTTAGTAATCTTTTTAACCCTAGTATAAATAGAATAATATGTTTTTCTCATTAAAAGATAGAGGGAAAGAGAGATCGGTTGAGGAAAAAAATGACAGAAAAAAAAAAGAAAAAGAAAGAAAGAGATGGAGAGAAAAGAGAGGAAAAAAAAAAAGAAAAGAAAAGAAGAAAGTCTTCTTCTTTGTAGTCTGCCATAGGCAACACATGTGATCAAGTTGTGTTATTTGAATTGGATATTGTTGGGAGAAGTTTTGGATGTCGATGATATCAGTACACATTTGTTACATAATGGTGCCAAGAGGTAAGTAAACTAGACTCAAAATGAATTACAATAAACAATATATATGTTTGACTTATGTGAAAAACCTATTTTTGATATGTATGAATATGGATTTATATGTCTTTGCTCATGTGTTTATGTGATGTATTGTTATGTGTCAAGCGTGATTATACACATGAGCATATGTATGTGTAAAATTTCATTGGCATCAGCACGAAAATGCATTGAGTTTTCTATGAATAAGAAAGTAGATTTTAGCAAACAAAATTTTTATTTTATGAGATTTTGCATTGGGGGCCAGCCCTTGAAGTTGTGTGGGGGCCTCTTGAGATTGTGTGAGGGCCACCTCTCGAGGGTCGATGTGCCACAAGGTGCCACACACGTACAGCGCAAAGTGCCACATTGCAAGATATGTATTTTATGAAAAGAAAATGTGAAAGTTTAAAAATGACAGAAAGAGATTTTCATAAGTTTATTTTACAGTATTTTCTGAAGATCATGGCATATCATCCATTTGCATTATGCATAAGTGTATATAGAAAAACTATTTGCTTACTGAGTTTTATACTCATTATAGTTTATTGTGATTCAGTTTTCAGAAGTCAGGATTAATTCGTGGTGAGTGAGAAGATGAATTTGAATAAAAGATGGTAGATGGTTTGGTTTCTTAAATTATTCCGCTGACTTTTTTATTTGAGGCTTGAATTATTATTAGTTGTTAATGGTTATTTAAATTCATATGTGAGTTGTGGTTAGATTTGCCCTCTGAATTTGGGCTGGGATGTTACAACTCATGTTTATTAAAAAAGATGTTAATATGAAATAGAATGAGGGATTTAATTAACTCATGCTTATTAAAAGGGATATTAATCCGAAATGGAACGATGGATTTAACTCTTTCAATTAAAAAAGATTTTTTAATTTAATTTAATTTTTTAACTTATAAATTAAAGAGCTCATGCTTTTTACAAAAGCCTTTAACCAGACCCCTTGGAGTGGACTTTAAATTTTTGGGTCATATCTATGATTTTATGATGTTAGGTCCAGCCCGGACTTTTTGGCCAACCCTAATTACGAGTGGTATTATGGCTTAGGATTTTTATTTCAATTCAATTTGAGTCAAATTAAGTAGGTATAGGTTTGAAAATATTGATTTGTTTAATAAATGAGTGAATTTATTTTGATTCATTAAATAAACGATCAAATCTAGGTTTAAGTTCATTTATTCGATTATTCGTTTAAAATTTATTTATTAATCAGGTCATAAATAAATAGAATAATAAATGACCTTTTTAACATAATTACTTTTTTGCCATTAAAATTCAAAAATCTTGTTGAAACATTTTCAAGGTGTAAATTAGTTTTTGTTAGCCTAAAGGGCTACACATTATGTAATTTTGATGATAACAAACATGTGTCTTAAGTAATTTAATAAATATTGTATTTCACAAGTTCACTAGTTTTTTGAAGGATAATATTTATGCAAGTGAATCAAGTGAAATCAAGTTCAAGACACTCAACGGACAACGGCGAAATCAAGAATGAAGTTTAAAGCTCAACGGACAAATTATTGCGATAATTTCTTGTAAAGCCGGTATGATTTAATTAATGCATGATTTAGCATTTGAGGAGCTCTAAGTTTTGCTTAATAAATTATTACTTTTTATAAACCAAAATGTTTTATTTTTAAAAAGTATTTTATGGATTTGAGCAATTTGGATTAAAATGAAAATGTTTTACAATATTTGATTTTAATAAATATTATTTTGAATTTGATTTTAAACCTATTTGCAAAGATTTGAAACGTTTTGGGTCATATTGTAACTTATAAAAGATTGAGGGCCTAAGTGAAAGGTTTTGAGAACTTTAAGATTTATGTTGATTATGTTAAAACCTAAAAAGGGCTTCTTTTAAAAGTATTATTATATGTTGGGCCATAGCATAATTTCAAAACATTTTGGGAATGATAAATATTATTTTGAATTCGGATTTGGGTTTATTTGCAAAGGATTAAAACAATTTGGGCCATACGATAATTTATGAAAGTTGGAGGACCCGAATGTAATTCAAACATTTGATATCCAAAATTGGACCTATTTGAAAAGTTTTGTGACTGTGGCCATAGTATAATTACAGAAAGTATTGGGGTAAAACTGTAATTTCATGAACAGTGTTACTGTAGCAAAATTGAAAAATAACGGTAATATCACTGTTCATTCCGGCTAGCCGGTTAAATCAAGCGGCTAGCCGCTTGGTCGCTGGAATTTGCTTATAACGGCTAGTTTTTCGGGTTTAACTATAAAAACTCAATTCCAACTTCATTTTAAGAACTCTAGAAAGCCAAAACAAGTTTATAAAACATATATTGAGCTTTCATTTTGTAAATCATCATTGATTGAATCATCATTGAGCTATAATTTGTTTATCCACTCTTGAAGAGAGTTTTATTGTTGTAACATTCATTTATCTTCAAATTGTGAGTGTTCAAGTAGGAAACACTTGGGGTGAAGAGATTGGGGATATAATCTCTTGTTGTAAAGGTTCATTGACACCTTGAAAGTCAATTGTAAACATTTGAAGCCTTGGGAGGCTTGGATAGTGAAATCCTCGCCGGTGTGCTTGGGCGTGGGCGTGGCGGGGATAGCAACCACGTAAAAATCCTCGTGTTTGTTTTCTCTTCCTTACCTCCTTTATTATTATGCTTGCTTGAATTTATTGTTTTTGATTTGATTAAGGCATTAGATTTAATTGGTGTGCGATTTACTTAGCATAATTTTAAAATCCCACCCTCTTGGGTTGCACAACTTGTATTTCAATTGGTATCAGAGCGAGGTGCTCTTGTGTAGACTTAACCGTCTAGAGTTAAAGATCAATTGCTACCCAAATTAGCTCAACCTTCATGGAAGGCCAATCCACCACTAGACCTCCATTTTTTTATGGTAATGACTATCCTTATTGGAAAACTAGGATGAGAGTATTTTTACAAGCCTTAAACTATGAAATATGGGAAATAGTTTGTGATGACTCATTCATTCCTAGGAATAATGCTTTAAGTGATTTGGATAGGAAAATGATGTGTTTAAATTCCAAAGCTATGAATGCTTTATTTTGTGCCTTAGATAAAAAGGAATTTTATAAAGTTTCAAGTTGTTCTAATGCTTATGAAATATGGAGAAAACTTGAACTTTTGTATGAGGAGACGACAAATGAGGAGGAATCTCATGAAGTGTCAAATGTGGCACTTATGGCAATTGGAGATGAATCGGATGATGAGCTTGATGAGGTAAGTGATCCTACCTATGATGAATTGCATGATGCTTTTAAAGAATTGCATGATGAGTTAATGAAAATTGGTAAAAAGAATGCATGTCTTAAAAGAAAAATTATCGAGCTCACAAATAAAAATGAATCTTTAAGTGCAAAGATTACATGCTTAGAATTAGAGAATAAAGCATTGCATGATAAAATTGCCTTATCAAATGAGAAATCTAGTACTTCATACAAGCATTTAGAATCACATGTAGATGACTTGAAAAATGAAAATGATGCTTTACAAAAATGCAATGATTCATTGAATGAAATGATTAAAGGACTAGAGTTAGACAATAAAACGTTGCATGATGAAATTGCTTCTTTTAAAGGCAAACAAAGTATTTCACATGAGCATGAAAGATCACATGTTGATGAATTAATGAAAGAAAATGAAATGCTTAAAAAGAAGAGCAGTGATCTAAATGAAATTGTGCTAAAATTTACAAATGGGCAAAAGATGTTGGATAACTTGCTTAATACACAAAAATGTGTGTTCGATAAAGGCGGACTTGGGTATAAGCCTTACTTGAAACAAAAATATTATAAGAATTATTTTGTTAAGGCTACCTCCACAAATGATCATAGAATTGTTTGTCATTATTGCAATCAAAATGGTCATATGAAATATAGATGTCCAGTGAAAAGAAATGCATATTATGGTGTAAAATGTGTTTGGGTTCCAAAAAGAACCATTGCTAACATTCAAGGACCCAAGAGTATTTGGGTACCGAAGCACACAACTTGAATTTTTGTAGGTACCATAAACAAGGAATGGTGGAGAGTTCCTTGATGAAGCTTGTGGGGATAATCACTTGATCATGGTGTAAGCAAAAATAATGAGGCAAGATGTTTTAATTGCTTTGGTAACAATTCTTGCCCATTTATCTTGTTGAATAGATCATGATGAATGGATAATAGCTTGGATTTGCGAAAGTATACTTGTATGTTTACATGATTGATTTATCATTATGTATAACATCAAGTGTTTTATTATGATGCATGGTTATATTTATATGATGATAGCTTGTCATGATGGATTTGTTTGGCTTTAATGATTATGTAATGCTTAAGCATAATAAATAAGTGATATGCTTGAATCATTAATCTTTGAATGTTTATATGTTTCATGATTGTGTAAAATACATGCATGATGAATTCTCGCATTAACATATCTAATTATGTTATTGAATCTATTAAAATTGCTTGCTTGGTGATTGTTGATGTTTCCGAAGTGTTTGAGTATAATAGATATGTGAAGTGTTTGATCTAACCTTTTTTGATTATGTGCTTCACAATATATGCTTGATGGATGAATTATTTGTTTGAACTAATCATATTTTAAATGTTTATAATCATGATTCATGCATTAAAATGGCTCTTGAGATGTTTCGGAATCAAGAAATGATGACGGGATTGATCGAAAATGGCCGAAAACGAAACTCGGTGTAGCCGGACAGCAACCAGGCGGCTAGCCGCCTGTTCCAAGCGGCTAGCCGCTTGGATTGTGTCCATGAACCCGAGAGCAAGCGGCTAGCCGCTTGGTCACGGGTCCAATACTCTTCTCCCCTCAATTGCTTTGTTTCTTCAACCTCTCTCCACTCTCTCACTCCCACGGTTTTCCTCCTCTATTTCTTCTTAAATCTTCTTCATTTCTCAACCATTTTCTTGCCAAAATCATTGATTCAATCCATCACCCATCCATTTAACTTCCATTAAACACCTTTCAATCATCATTTCTCAACTTCCTCTTCTCTTGTTAATCTCTCTCTCTCTCCCGCGTGAATAGTGCCGCACCATTTCTCACTCAAATTTCTTCATCTTCCACTCATTTTCTTGTTAAAATCAATCATCCAACCCATTACCCATCAACTTCCTCTTCAATTTTCATCCTTCAAGCACCGGTTGCTCAAGTGTGCTTCAATGTCTTTAACCGGACAGCCGGTTTAGTTATCCGGCAAACCGAATTTGAAGAAAAACCATTGCCTTTTTGCTGCCCAGAACCGGATACTCAAAACCGGATAACCGAATTCTCATAACCAGTAAGCCGAATTCAAGATAGATGCTTGCTGCCTTCAACCGGTTAGCCGGTTAGATAAATCCGGATTTCCGGATTCGTGAGACTATTTATCTTTTTCATGCTTTCTCTCTTTCGGCAAGCCGAATGCTTTCCCTCTCCAAAACCGGTTCTTCCCTTCTCCAATCTTACTTCATAATCAACCATTTTTCCTCTTCTTTGATGAAAATCAAGCCATAAAACTTGTTTCCCATCAGGTTTTATATTCAAAGTCATCTTACTCATCTTATGCTTATATTTGGACACACCAACATTTACTACTTTATGATTTTTCATTTTATATTTTGATTATGTGGATATTTATGCATGCTTGTTATGATTTTGGACTAAATGTCTATTTTGGATGACATGGATTTGATATGGTTATTTGTTATCTTCCTTATTCATGTTTTGGATAATTTTGAACTAATGTGCTTGTCTTGATGATTTTGATGATTGATGATCATATGTGTGTTGCTTGATGAATTGATGGAGTTGTTGGTTTGTTATAATTGTTTAAGTTTATATGGAAGTGTTTTTAACGATGTTGTGTATTTAAGGATTTGCTCATTTTTAAGGGGAGACTCTGCCGAAATTTTTACTCGCACAAAATGGGTAATATCTTCATCGAATTATTTTTTTTATGATTGTGTTTTGATTGCATCTATTATTTCTTTTATGATGAAGGGGGAGATAAATATGATATGTTTTTTGATAAAATCATTTTGGTTAAAATTTTTAATTGGCCATATATTTAGGGGGAGCATACAATATGATTTTTGGATAATATGCATTTTGAATTTCTTTGTTGTCCGGGGGAGACAAAGTAATGTATCATTTTGATGTTTCATAAATGGGGAGAATATCATGAACCTTGAGCATTTTTTTTGGTTGATATATGATTATGGTGATGATTTTAAGATTTGATGGTGATTTAATTCCATGATTTTTTTTATGAGGAGTTGATTTGGTAATAGATGGAATGGTGGTTCATGATCATTTTATGGTTAATTGGATGTTTGGTTATTATATATTTCTTGATTAACCATTGACATATTATTGGCATGAGCATTGAATTTATAGTAATTTTGATGATGAAGGGGGAGAGATCATGTATTTTGAATTCCCGGATAAAGGTAACATGTATTTTGAACTTCAAATATTCATAGTAATTTTGATGATGAAGGGGAAGAAGTCATGTGTTTTGAAATCCCTAAAATATTCATGCATGGTTTTGAAATATTAAGGGGGAGCTTACATGTTTTAAATTTGATTTATTTGTTGAATCATGTATGCCATGTATTAAGGGGGAGTATAAATGTCAAAATACATGAGATGTTTGTCATCATCAAAAAGGGGGAGATTGTTAGCCTAAAGGGCTACACATTATGTAATTTTGATGATAACAAACATGTGTCTTAAGTAATTTAATAAATATTGTATTTCACAAGTTCACTAGTTTTTTGAAGGATAATATTTATGCAAGTGAATCAAGTGAAATCAAGTTCAAGACACTCAACGGACAACGGCGAAATCAAGAATGAAGTTTAAAGCTCAACGGACAAATTATTGCGATAATTTCTTGTAAAGCCGGTATGATTTAATTAATGCATGATTTAGCATTTGAGGAGCTCTAAGTTTTGCTTAATAAATTATTACTTTTTATAAACCAAAATGTTTTATTTTTAAAAAGTATTTTATGGATTTGAGCAATTTGGATTAAAATGAAAATGTTTTACAATATTTGATTTTAATAAATATTATTTTGAATTTGATTTTAAACCTATTTGCAAAGATTTGAAACGCTTTGTCATATTGTAACTTATAAAAGATCGAGGGCCTCAAGTGAAAGGTTTTGAGAACTTTAAGATTTATGTTGATTATGTTAAAACCTAAAAGGGCTTCTTTAAAAGTATTATTATATGTTGGCCATAGCATAATTTCAAAACATTTTGGGAATGATAAATATTATTTTGAATTCGGATTTGGGTTTATTTGAAAGGATTAAAACAATTTGGGCCATACACGATAATTTATGAAAGTTGGAGGACCCGAATGTAATTCAAACATTCGATATCCAAAATCGGACCTATTGAAAAGTTTTGGTTGTGGTAAGTATAATTACAAAAGTATTGGGGTAAACTGTAATTTCATGAGCATTATCAGAAAAATTGAAAAATAACTAATATCATCGTTCATTCATTGGCCAATTAAATCAAGCTTTAGCCACTGTCATTGGAATTTGCTTTTAACTGGTTTTCGGGTTTAACTATAAAACTCAATTCCAACTTCATTTTAAGAACTCAGAAAGTAAAACAAGTTTATAAAACATATATTGAGCTTTCATTTTGTAAATCATCATTGATTGAATCATCGTTGAATATAATTTGTTTATCCACTCTTGAAGAGAGTTTTATTGTTAACATTCATTTATCTTCAAATTGTGAGTGTTCAAGTAGAACACTTGGGTGAAGAGATTGGGATATAATCTCGTTGTAAAGGTTCATTGACACCTTGAAAGTCAATTATAAACATTTGAAGCCTTGGGAGGCTTGGATAGTGAAATCCTCAAGCCGGTGTGCTTGGAGGCGTGGGCGTGTGATACCAACCACGTAAAAATCCTCGTTTGTTTTCTCTTCCTTACTCCTTTATTATTACGCTTGAATTTATTGTTTTTGATTTGATTAAGGCATTAGATTTAATTGGTGTGCGATTTACTTAGCATAATTTTTAAAATCCCAATTCACCCCCCCTCTTGGGTTGCACAACTTGTATTTCAGTTTTGTAATTATGAAAAGATAATAAGCCAAAAAAGAAAATGAAAGCAAAGGCATCATTACTCTTTAGCCGACCCTAGAGATGGCAAATGGGCGGACGACGTGACGCATCAAGACGTGTCCCAGATAGCACCAAGACAACACGAGCACATTTCTAGGCGGATGGCATGCACGGGTGGGTCAATGAGCTTTGAATTTTAGTTCCACAACATTTTTTGTGTCTTTCTTATCTTTAAATTTCAAGTCAAATTCCTGCAAAAGTACACCCAATGAATTAGTCTAGCTTTTGTATCTTTCTTTATAAGAAGATATTTAAGAGCAGCATGATCTATAAATACAATTATTTTACAACCAATGAGGTAAGATCGGAATTTCTCTAATGCAAACACTGCTGCTAGCATTTATTTTTCAATGGTTGAATAGTGCTACTGTGCATCATTCAATGTCATACTAGCATATTAAATAATATAGGGAATTTGATCAACTCTTTGTCATAATACTGCTCCAACTGCATAATTAGATGCATCACACATAAGCTCAAATGGTAAGTTTCAGTTTGGAGGCTGAATGATGGGTGATGATGTCAACAACTGCTTTAGTTTTTCAAATGACACAAGACATGAATCATCAAAGACAAAAGGTACATATTTAGCAAATAGATTGCATAAGGGTCTAGAAACTTTGCTAAAATCTTTAATGAAACATCTATAAAAACCAACATACCAAAGAAAAGGTCTTACTTCTCTGACTATTTTAGGTGGAAGAAGATTGGAAATGAGATCCAACTTAGCTTTATCAACATCAATACCTTTACTCGAAATGATGTGATCGAGAACAATATCTTATTTTACATAAAATGACACTTCTTCCAATTTAAGACTAAGTTCTTTTTTATACATTTCTGCAGAATTAGTGTTATATGATGTAAACATTGATCCAATGAATCATCAAAAATAGAAAAATTATCCATAAAGACCTCAAGGAATCGTTCACCCATACCAGAAAAAATGTTTAACATGTATCGTTGAAATATAGCAGGTGCATTATATAATTCAAATGGCATTCTCGTATATGCAAAAGTGCTAAAAAGGTAAGTAAAAGTAGTATTCTCTTGACCTTTTGGTGCTATGAGAATCTAACTGTATCCTGAGTAGCCATCTATAAAGCAATAAAATTCATGACCTGCTAATCTATCAAGCATTTAATCGATAAATGGTAAAAGAAAATGGTCTATATGTGTGATAGAATTCAATTTTCTATAATCAATGCATACGCACCATCCTGTAGTCACTCTAATGGGTACTAATTCATTATCAGCATTTGGTAACTACTGTGACTCCTGATTTTTGGGGAGAACTTGCACATGATTGACCCATAAACTATCAGAAATGGGGTAAATAATACCTGCATCTAATAACTTAAGGCCTTCAGTTCTAACAACCTCTTTCATGTTAGGGTTCAATCGATGTTGCATTTCCCTGATAGGTTTAGCATTTTTATCAAGGTGAATGTAATGCACGCAGTCTATTAGGTTAATATATTTTATGTCGGCTATGGTCCATCCTAATACTCATTTGTGCTCTTTTAACACTTTCAACAACTTACCTTTCTGTTCGTCATTTAAGGATGATGAAATGATTACCGGTAGAGTACTTTCTTCTCCCAAGAATGCATATTCTAAAGTGTAGGGTAATGATTTGAGCTCTAGTTTTGGTGGTGATTCTGATGATGGGCTGAGTTTCTTCTCTGATGGTGATAGTTGTTCAACTCTTGACTTCCATTTATTAGTGTCCATGGATGATGCTAAGTCAAGTAGGGCGTTGACCTCATCGACTGATCTGTCAATATCAAAATCCAAACCAAAATGAGTTAAACATGTTTGTAAAGGGTCATCACTGAGGTTTGAAAGAAAAGTATTATCAACTATTGTTTCTATTAACATTGTGAGGTTGTTTGGTAATGTTGAAGATGTTTAGCTCTATAGTCATATTGCCGAAGGACAACAGCATATTTTCAGTCCTGCATTAAATGTGAGCTTCGACAGTTGCCAAGAAAGGTCGGCCCAGGATAATGAGGATGTGCTTTCTTGAATCCTGGACTGGATGAGTATCAATTACAATTAAATCAACAGAAAAATAAAACTTATTTACCTAGATAAGCATGTCCTCCACGATACCACGAGGTATTTTCGTGGACCGATCTGCAAGCTGTAACACCACTAGAGTTGGGTGTAATTCGCCCAATCCAAGTTTCACAAAAACTAAGTAAGGCAATAGATTTACACTAGCTCCTAAGTCTAACAAAGCATTCTCAATTGTGTGGTTCCCTATACTACGTGAGATAGTAGGGGAACCTGAGTCTTTGTATTTTAAAAGTATTTTGTGTTGGAGTATAGAATTAACTTTTTTTGTTAAAAATGTCTTCTTTTGAACATGAATGTTTCTCTTTTTTATATAAAGGTCTTTAAGAAACTTGGCATAAGAGCACACTTGTTTTATAGTATCAAGTAAAAGGATGTTAACACTTACCTGTTTGAAGATTTTAAAAATCTCATATGTGGATTTTCTCTTCTTTCCTTTAGCTAACCTCAGAGGAAATGGAGCTTTAAAAACGTATTCTTGTGGGTTGCTTTCTTCTTTCTCCTCTAATGATGAGTCCTTAATGTTCACAGGTGCAATTTGAGTTGTTTTTGTCACCGGCATTTCCACTTTGTTGTCGACTTCTTTCCCTTTTCGCAAGGTCATGACGGCTTTGACCTTTCCATGCTGCTGTGGTGAACTGGTACTTGCTTCATGCACTCCTTTAGGATTAGTGATAGGTCATAAATAGTCATGCTATATTTAGTTTAATTCCCTCATATTTTGATTGATTTTGTGCTAATTTGTGGAAATTATGTTTGAATTGATTTAGGAGATGAATCATGGATGATATGATGAAATTTGGATAAAAAGGGCTTTATTTGGGCTTTGGAACGTGGGCCGACCATTGGCTGGAAGGATTCGGTCCTAGCAATCAGAATTGGAGAAGGATTTGGTCTCCTAGCACAAAGAAAAGAAGAAGCCAAGGAGGGGACGAAAGCATTATAAAAAGGAAGCAAAGTGGCGTGACAAACCATCCAAGCTTAAAAAGAAAGAAATTGGGCGTGAGCAAGGGAGAAACAAACGGCTGCTGCAATTTGTCTTCTTCAACAATTTTTGAATTGTTTGGCCACCATGTGTGGCTAAGGTTTTAATTCCGGTCCAGGGGTTAATCAAATTCCGGTTGTAATTTTGTGAGGCTTTGAACTTAACAAGAATTTCTTCAATCCAAGTAATTTTTATTTTCTTGTTCTTACTTTCTATGAATTATTTATATTGATTAAGTTGACGCCTTAATTCAATATTTATTTTTCTATCGCTAGTCAGGAGTTTGTGATCCGTAATTGTCATGAATGACTGAATTGAGTAGCAAGGAGTTGGCTCATGTGTGTGTATATTGATGGCCACAATTACATAGCTTGCATGATAGGCTCTAGGGAAATAAAAATACAAATTGATTAAATTGGAGTAATCTGAAATAATTGATTTTGTTTTAGTCATTCTCACTATTCTTAATGCTATCATTTAATTTGATATGGAACGATGATGCCCAGTTAAATTAGTGGTAAGAATTGATTTGAGCGATTGTTTGAGTCTATTACATTAGGAGAATAATTGCTTTTGCGGGATTCCGATTAAGTAGACTAAGTTCTTGGATTGAGTAATTTATATTTATGCCTATGATCAAAATTACAATTGGATGGAATTGACACCCTTGGATTGGAAGTTTGGTAAGATTGAATTTCTTTGTTTAATTTTAAAGTCTTGTTATTTTTATTTTATTTTATCTATTTCTCGTTAAAAAAGAAGAACAATTAAAACCCAGAATTTCGGTTAACCGTTTACCACTAACGGCTAACCGTTTGTCACTATCGGCGAAACGGTAATCTCTAAACCGCTAACTGTTAGTGGACAGAACCGATAGAGAAGAGGATCAAGTAATCGGATAACGGTTTCACTAAGCCAGCCGTTTGTGTTCGGAAGAAGAGCGATAAACGGCTTCTTTCCAACCGTTAAAAAGAAGGAATCCTGAAACCGGATAACCGGTTCTTCTAACCGGTTAGCCGAAAACCTCCAGAATTGTTACTGCCACCAACCGGTCTACCGGATTTCACCAACCGGTTGACCGAATAAGCTCCAGAATCGTTACCACCTGCAAACGGCTCACCGTTTTCCCTAAACTAGTTAGCCGATAAAATTCAGAGGTCAAACCCAAAACGGTCTTCCGTTTTCCTCAAACCGGTTAGCCGGTTAACTCCCAGAAAATTTCACCAAATAAACGGTTCACCGTTAACCACTAACGGTTAACCGATTGTGGGCAGAAACTTTGAAAATCTATTTTTTTTCTTGGGAAATTAATTTTGTTTTAAACTTTGAGAGATTAAATACATAGTTCTCTTGGGATTCGACCTGGTTCCACTATTTCTACAAATTAGTTTAGGCGAATCAGTATTTATTTTGAAGAGCTTCGACAACTCCGTCAAATTTGGCGCCGTTGCCGGGGAACTAATTTTAGTTTCTCATTGTTTAAATTGTTTGTTCGATTTAGTTTATGACCCGTTCTTCTCAGACTCCTAGTTTGCAGTATAATCCCGAAATTGAGAGGACAGCGCGTCAATTGAGAAAAGAGACTAGAGAGGGGAAACGTCGTCTTGAGGAAGAAGCAGAGATAGATTTCACTACTGGTGGTACATCCATTTTTGCAGAAGTTGAAGAAAAGATGGCAGACATAACTCTCAAAGAACTCGCCGCACCAGATTTGAATCAACAGCCCCTATGCATTACTTTTCCTAATATTGCTAATGATTTTGAATTAAAATCTGGTTTGATTCATTTACTTCCTTCTTTTCGTGGTTGTGCAGGTGAAGATCCTCATAAGCATCTGAAAGAATTTCACATTGTTTGCTCTGGAATGAAGCCACATGGTGTATCCGAGGAGCAAATCAACCTTAGAGCTTTTCCTTTCTCTTTGAAGGATCAAGCTAAAGATTGGCTCTATTATCTACCTTCCGGTTCTATCACCACATGGAATGAGATGAAAAGGCTATTTCTGGAAAAATTCTTTCCTGCTTCACGAGCTGCTAGTATTAGGAAGGAGATTTATGGCATCACACAGATCACTGGGGAGACGCTGTATGAATACTGGGAACGATTCAAAAGATTATGTGCAAGTTTTCCCCACCATCAAATTTCCGATCAACTCCTCATCCAATATTTCTATGAGGGATTATTGCCAATGGATAGGAGTATGATTGATGCAAGTGGTGGAGCTTTAGTGAACAAGACACCAAGCGCCCAAACAATTGATTTCAAACATGGCTGAAACTTCTCGAATTGTACAAGAGGTGGAGGATCTATCAAGCAAGTTAACGAGGTAAGTGATCTTAAAATCAAATTTCGATTTAAGCGCTTTGGTCCGTCAAATGGTCAGAGGCAATTGCAAATGGTAAAAGCGTGTGGAATATGCCACTTGGGCATCCTCGATATGCCCTACATTGCAACAAGACTCCACACAAAGCCAATGCCATGGTGGGTTTCACGGTCACGCTGCGGAGTACGATCCCTATTCGAATCACTACAATCACGGATGGAGGATCATCCTAACTTTAGCTATGGAAACCAAGGAGGACAACAAAGGCCACCTCCCGTAACTTCACTAGACCGCCTCCAATACTACGAAACTCAAGCTCCGAACTCGGGTATGTCTTGGAGGATATTGTTAATCTTGCTAATAGTACTCTTCAACAGGAAACAAGGACAAGCATCCAGAATTTAGGCAACCAAATTACTCAATTGGCCACGTCAGTTAGTAAGTTGGAAGCTCAAAATTCTGGAAAGTTACCTTCACAGCCAGAAGTCAACCCAAGGGAGAACTGTAGTGCAATTTCACTGCGAAGCGGAAAAGAAATTCCTTCGGGATCAACTCCACCTAAAGACGCTGAAATGGCCAAGGGAGATGAAGATGAAGAAGCGCCATCTAAAATAAGGCGTGGGGTAAAATTCGATCCTCCTTTATCTCTTTCATCTTACACACCTACACCTCCTTTTCCTAGCAGGTTAGCCAAGCCAAAAGAAGATGAACAAGAAAAGGAGATTCTGGACACATTCAGAAAAGTGCAAATCAACATCCCCTTATTGGATGCGATCAAACAAATTCCCAAATATGCAAAGTTCTTGAAAGAGTTGTGCACCAACAAGAGGAAGATGAAAGAAAAGGGGAAGGTTGAGGTAAGTAAGAATGTGTCGGCAATTTTACAAAAGAGTATGCCAGAAAAATGCAAGGATCCAGGTATGTTTTCACTACCTTGTGTGATTGGTGAAAAGAAAGTCGAGCATGCTATGCTAGATTTAGGAGCTTCAATTAATGTCATGCCATTTTCTGTTTACCAAGAATTAAAATTAAATGACTTGCAAAAGACTGGTGTAGTTATTCAATTGGCAGACCGTTCTTATATTCACCCACTTGGGATTGTATAAGATGTTTTGGTGAAGGTTAATGAGCTTATATTTCCTGTAGACTTTTACATCTTAGAGATGGAAGGTAATCCTTCTTCAAAATCGGCTTCGATTTTGTTAGGAAGACCCTTTATGAAAACTGCCAAAACAAAAATTGATGTAGATGAGGGTACTCTCTCTGTCGAGTTTGATGGAGAGATTGTTAAGTTTAACATATTTGATGCTGTGAAACACCCTGCTGATGAGCATTCTCTTTGTCAGATTGATGTGATTGATTCTATTGTGCAGGATGTTTTTGCCCAAGGAAGTGTTGGGAATGAGCTAGAATTAGATGCACAATCTAATCTAGAAAGAATTTTGGATGAACTTAGTGAAGATGAATTATTTTCAGCAACATTATCAGAGCCAATAAATTCTAATGCTGAAATTTCGTCTACTACTAACAAGTTGTTACCTTCTATTGTGCAGGCACCAAAACTGGAATTGAAAGCTCTGCCAGATCACCTTAAATACATATATTTGGGTGAAAAGGAAACGCTGCCCGTGATTATATCAAAAGGACTCACGAAGGAGCAAGAAGAAAGTTTGGTTAAAACCTTGAAGGAGTACAAGGTTGCAATTGGGTGGACCTTAGCCGACATAAAAGGCATTAGTCCATCGATTTGCATGCACATGATTCTACTTGAGGAGGATGCTAAACCATCACGAGAGCCACAAAGGAGGTTGAATCCAGCCATGAAGGAAGTGGTGATGAAAGAAATTCTTAAGTTGCTCGATGCAGGTATAATCTACCCAATCTCTGACAGTAAATGGGTAAGCCCGATTCATGTTGTTCCAAAGAAAACTGGAATAACTGTGGTTAAGAATTTGAATAACGAACTTGTACCAATGCGTGTGCAAAATGGTTGGAGGATGTGTATTGATTTTAGGAAGCTTAATCAAGTCACTAGAAAAGATCATTTCCCTCTACCTTTTATTGACCAAATGCTAGAGAGACTAGCTGGAAAGTCTTTCTTTTGTTTTCTTGATGGATTTTCAAGTTTCTATCAAATCCCTATTGCACAGGAAGATCAAGAAAAGACAACATTTACTTGTCCTTTTGGAACTTATGCCTATAGGCGAATGCCCTTCGGTCTATGTAATGCTCCAGGTACATTTCAAAGATGCATGATGAGTATTTTTTCTGAATTTATTGAGAATTGCATTGAAGTGTTTATGGATGACTTCACTGTATATGGGGATTCGTTTGATGAGTGCTTAGATAATTTAACCAAGATTTTGAAAAGATGCATAAACACTAACTTGGTTCTAAATTATGAAAAGTGTCATTTTATGACCACCCAAGGCATTGTTTTAGGACATGTAATTTCTTCTAGGGGTATAGAAGTTGATAAGGCTAAAGTAGATATAATTGAAAACTTACCATACCCTACCAATGTTAGGGAAGTGCGTTCTTTTCTTGGACATGCAGGATTTTATCGCAGGTTTATCAAGGACTTCTCCAAAATCGCCTTGCCCTTAACAAATTTGCTACAAAAGGAAGTTCGATTCGAGTTTGGAAAGGAATGCAAAGAAAGGTTTGATAAGCTCAAGGAATTGTTGACCAGCGCGCCAATCATTCAACCACCGCGATGGGACTTGCCTTTTGAAATCATGTGCGATGCGAGCAATTATGCAGTGGGAGCGGTTTTAGGCCAACGAATTGACAAGAAAAGCCATGCCATCTATTATGCTTCCAGGACTTTAAATCCTGCTCAGTGCAATTATTCAACTACAGAAAAAGAGCTTTTATCAATTGTTTTTGCTTTGGATAAATTTCGTTCTTATGTGCTTGGTTCTAAAGTTGTTGTGTATTCTGACCACCAAGTATCTTTTGGCCAAGAAAGAATCGAAACCAAGGCTGATTCGGTGGATTTTACTTCTCCAAGAGTTTGACCTGAAGATAAAGGACCGAAAAGAAGTGGAGAATTCTGTTGCTGATCACTTGAGTCGATTGATAAGGGAGGAAGATGATACACCTCTCAATGACGACTTCCCGAACGAGTATCTGTTCCAACTAAAAGGTATGATTCCTTGGTATGCTGATATGGTAAATTATTTAGTTACGGGAAGTCTACCTAACAGTCTTAGTACGTCAAGGAAAGCTAAGATTAAGAGTGAGTCTAAATACTATGTTTGGGACAAACCTTTTCTATGGAAATATTGTTCTGATCAAATGATTAGGAGATGTGTGCCTGAAAATGAATTCCAATCTATCTTAGCCTTTTGCCATGATTATGCATGTGGAGGACACTTTGGACCTAGACGGACCGCTAGGAAAATTTTAGATAGTGGTTTATATTGGGAATCTTTATTCAAAGATGCATATGAATTTTGCAAACGTTGTGAGAAATGCCAAAAAGTAGGAGCATTAACACGCAAGAATGAAATGCCTCAAGTTCCAATTCTTATTTGTGAAATATTTGATGTATGGGGCATTGATTTTATGGGACCTTTACCATCATCTTGTGGTTTTTCTTACATTCTTTTGGCTGTGGATTATGTTTCGAAATGGGTGGAAGCAAAAGCCACCAAAACTGATGACTCTCAAGCTGTTGTAGGTTTTGTCAAGGCTAACATTTTTTCTAGGTTTGGAATTCCAAGGGCGATTATTAGTGATCAAGGCGCGCATTTTTGCAATAGATCGGTTGAAGCTTTGATGAAGAAATATGGAGTGAATCACCGAGTTGCCACCGCATATCATCCTCAAACCAATGGACAAGCCGAAGTCTCCAATCGAGAGGTTAAATCTATTTTGGAAAAGACGGTGAATCCAGGAAGAAAGGATTGGAGCCTTCGTTTAGATGATGCTCTTTGGGCTTACCGCACAGCTTACAAAACTCCTATAGGTATGTCTCCTTACCGAATTGTGTTTGGTAAAGCATGTCACTTACCGGTGGAAATCGAGCACAAAGCCTATCACGGTGCGGCGATGTAATATGGACTTAGACAAGGCCGGTATGTCGAGATTGTTGCAATTGCAAGAGTTAGAGGAATTGAGGTTAGATGCCTATGAGAACTCAAGAATTTATAAGGAGAAATCCAAGTTGTTTCACGATAACATGCTTGTTCGGAAGCAATTTGAGATAGGTCAGAAAGTTTTGCTATATAACTCTCGATTGAAGCTCATGCCTGGTAAGTTTCGTTCTCGATGGGTTGGTCCTTTTGTTGTTATTAATGTGTTTCCTTATGGTGCAGTAGAGATTAAGAGCTTGGACTCGGACAAGATTTTTAAAGTGAATGGCCATAGGTTGAAAATCTATCATGAGGGTGAAATTGCTCCATGCCTCATCGGAGTAAATCTCGGTCATCCTCATTATTTGGATACTTGATTCGCTCTGCGACTCCGTCGAGCAAAACGACGTTAAAAAATTGCGCTATTGGGAGGCAACCCAAATATTTTCTCGCTTTTGAGTTTTTATTTATTATATTTGGTTTTCTTTACTTTTGTTGATTTTATTTTAAGCCTCTAGATGTTCTTGATGAAGAAGATATATTCTGGACAGGAAATTAACTTAAATAAAACGCGCTCACGCCAATTTTCAGCTTTCTTTGGCACCCTCTCCCAAGCTCATTCGGGTCCACATCGCTCACATTCAGGGGAGTTTCTTCTTCCCTTCTCATTTACTTTTCATCATTATTATTTTTGTGAGCTATTTACTTGTTGATACATTGAGGACAATGTATTATTTAGGTGTGGGGGAGGATTTTGGCATGTTTTTAAATCGTTCTTAAAAATTTTTACGTTTTAAAGTCTTCTTAATATCTTTGAATACCTTGTAAGCTAGGGGTACATCTTTGTTTTGAGTTTTAATGCATGAAAGAGGTAAGCATGAATAGTATTTTTCTTTAAAATTTTCAATGGTGTCGAATTAATTTGTTGATTGAAAAGTGCACAAGACTTGATGCAAAATAGACACTCTAGTGAGCTTTTGAGCCTAAGAGCAACTTATTACATTTTTGCTCCGTTTATTTTTTGTTGAGTGCATCAAACTTAGTGTGTTTATTCTAGAACTTGCTTATGAATTTATGTTGAGACCACATTTTTGAATTGATGCTTAAGTGTGATAAGGGCAATTAGGTTTAACCAATTCTTAAACTCCAAAAGACCCACCTTTTATTTTCCCATAGTTAGCTCCTTTGAGTCTATTTTCCCTTTTTGTTTGTTTCTAATACATTGTTTAACCCAAAGCCTTCTTGTTTGTTATCCTTGTTTTCTTTCTACCTTGTCAAGACAAGAGTAAAGTAATTGCATGATGTTCTAAAAAAAAAAAAAAAAAGAAAAAAAAAAAATTTCTGTTGAGAGAATTATTCCCTTAATTTGATGATTGGAGAATTATTTGCAAAAGCAATTGAATTATCAAATTGTTTCTCCAAGTGTTTTAAGTGCTTAAATGTGGGGATAAATTTCATCATTTTAGAAGTGTGTTTGTTTATTTTGTTTGGCATCTAAATCATGCATGCAATTAACTCTTTGTCTTGATCGTTAAACCCTTCATTTTTCCTTCTACCATACCTTTACCCAAGCCCCATTTCAACCCTTGTTAAGTCCCTTTGATTTTTGCATCATATTCATATGCAGTGGTGGAGATTTAACTCATTTGCAAGCCTATGGTAATAACATGCTATGCTTTGATTTTGAGAGTTAAACACGGACCCTAAACACTTTGAGAGAATAGAGCGAAACCATGCGAGGGTGTTAAGTCTTGCTGCATTTGATTTTGATGAATTGATAAGATGCTTGTGTTTTTGTTACAAATTCTATCCTATGAATGCTTATTCTCTAGATTGTCACTATGATTCAACTCATTGATGTGTGTTTAGCTTTATTGGTATTCTTGGATATTGAATGGTTTGAAAGGAGATCAAAAGCAGGATTGGTATGATGATTTAAGATATGCTTGAGGACAAGCATGATTTAGGTGTGGGGGAATTTGATAGGTCATAAATAGTCATGCTATATTTAGTTTAATTCCCTCATATTTTGATTGATTTTGTGCTAATTTGTGGAAATTATGTTTGAATTGATTTAGGAGATGAATCATGGATGATATGATGAAATTTGGATAAAAAGGGCTTTATTTGGGCTTTGGAACGTGGGCCGACCATTGGCTGGAAGGATTCGGTCCTAGCAATCAGAATTGGAGAAGGATTTGGTCTCCTAGCACAAAGAAAAGAAGAAGCCAAGGAGGGGACGAAAGCATTATAAAAAGGAAGCAAAGTGGCGTGACAAACCATCCAAGCTTAAAAAGAAAGAAATTGGGCGTGAGCAAGGGAGAAACAAACGGCTGCTGCAATTTGTCTTCTTCAACAATTTTTGAATTGTTTGGCCACCATGTGTGGCTAAGGTTTTAATTCCGGTCCAGGGGTTAATCAAATTCCGGTTGTAATTTTGTGAGGCTTTGAACTTAACAAGAATTTCTTCAATCCAAGTAATTTTTATTTTCTTGTTCTTACTTTCTATGAATTATTTATATTGATTAAGTTGACGCCTTAATTCAATATTTATTTTTCTATCGCTAGTCAGGAGTTTGTGATCCGTAATTGTCATGAATGACTGAATTGAGTAGCAAGGAGTTGGCTCATGTGTGTGTATATTGATGGCCACAATTACATAGCTTGCATGATAGGCTCTAGGGAAATAAAAATACAAATTGATTAAATTGGAGTAATCTGAATTAATTGATTTTGTTTTAGTCATTCTCACTATTCTTAATGCTATCACTTAATTTGATATGGAACGATGATGCCCAGTTAAATTAGTGGTAAGAATTGATTTGTGCGATTGTTTGAATCTATTACATTAGGAGAATAATTGCTTTCTGCGGGATTCCGATTAAGTAGACTAAGTTCTTGGATTGAGTAATTTATATTTATGCCTATGATCAAAATTGCAATTGGATGGAATTGACACCCTTGGATTGGAAGTTTGGTAAGATTGAATTTCTTTGTTTAATTTTAAAGTCTTGTTATTTTTTATTTTATTTTATCTATTTCTCGTTAAAAAAAGAAGAACAATTAAAACCCAGAATTTCGGTTAACCGTTTACCACTAACGGCTAACCGTTTGTAACTATCGGCGAACCGTTAATCTCAAACGGCTAAACCGTTAGTGGACAGAACCGATAGAGAGAAGAGGATCAAGTAATCGGATAACCGGTTTCACTAAACGGCTAGCCGTTTGTGTTCAGAACCGGAAGAACTGATAAACGGCTTACCGGTTTCCCTAACCGGTTAGCCGAAAAGCAAACAGAAAGAAGGAATCCTGAAACCGGATAACCGGTTCTTCTAACCGGTTAGCCGAAAACCTCCAGAATTGTTACTGCCACCAACCGGTCTACCGGATTTCACCAACCGGTTGACCGAATAAGCTCCAGAATCGTTACCACCTGCAAACGGCTCACCGTTTTCCCTAAACGGTTAGCCGATAAATTCCAGAGAGGTCACAACCCGTAAACGGTCTTCCGTTTTCCTCAAACCGGTTAGCCGGTTAACTCCCAGAAAATTTCACCAAATAAACGGTTCACCGTTAACCACTAACGGTTAACCGATTGTGGGCAGAAACTTTGAAAATCTATTTTTTTTCTTGGGAAATTAATTTTGTTTTAAACTTTGAGAGATTAAATACATAGTTCTCTTGGGATTCGACTTGGTTCCACTATTTCTACAAATTAGTGTAGGCGAATCAGTATTTATTTTGAAGAGCTTCGACAACTCTGTCAATTAGGCACTGGTTGACTTGGGAATTTGCCTTTCTCAACAGTCATTACCAAGTTTGAACTGAAGAAGCAAGCTGTTCCACCATCTTCTCAAGATTTGAAACTGATTGAGCTTGTAAATTGAAGTTTGCCACCGTAAGGCAGCCATAAACTGAAAGCCACATCACTAAAATCAGCCACCAATTCAAGTTGCTGAATATAAAAAGGGCTCGTATGAAAATTACCTAAAGTTTCAAATATTGTTATTCAGAAACCATTTTTATGTTACATTAGTTTCTACACAAATTTTATATAAATAATTTATAACTCCCATTATTATTTAAAAAAATTGTAGCAATTGTGGTTATATCATGTGAAAAAAATTCTAGTTAAAGAAATTGACATTATAAGTTAAGGGATAGTTGCTCTTTTAATCATTAGAATTTAAGCCAATTATCTAGCTTATCATTGCATTCTTAAAAACTATATACAATACCATTATCTCTGCTTTTGTAGCTATTGAATTCGACTTTCACGACATAAATATTTATTAGCAACAACTTGAAATTCAAACGAACCTAACATGCAATGTATGAAATACAAATAATAACTAAACAGATTTTGATTATTTAATATTAAAATATATTCATATTAATATCTTAAGGATAGGTGATACTCAAATAATTTTTTAAAAATCAAACCTAAATTATATGTAATGTTAATCTGTATTATTGTCTAATGTTTGGATTTTACTAAGTTACAACTGCTGTAAATTAAGTCTCTTAAAAAATATGTGGGTCCCACCACCTATTAATTTTTTTCTTTATTTTTGAAAAGACTGTAAGTTAGATTAACTGTAACTTAACAGCATCCCTAGTATTTCACTTTTATACCATAACAAAACAATACCAACAAGGCAATAATGCATGAAATAAATAAATAAAGAACTGACAATGTAATTAGGCCTATCATTAGTTTCCCATGGTGTGAACCTTTGACGATTCTCCCGTATCGCTCCAAAAATTTGTCATATTGCGAAAAAATAATGTCAATTGCAATGTCGTTTCCCATTAGTCATGGTGGCCGATACTACTAGAATTTTTTGAAACCCCTAAACTTATTTTTCATTTTGAAAATAAGAAAAGGACACCTGTCTGGAGAAATAATTTTGTAAAACCTTATATCGTGAATAACGGATAATAAGATCCATCCTTTTTTTAATTATAATATTTTTTAAATTTATTAACTAAAAAAATTAACTCTAATATTTTATAATAAATATAAATAAGATATTAAAAATAAAAATAAAAATATGTTCATATTAAAATAATTTCAATATATAAAAATATTTTAATTTTTTACAATCTCGTATTCTATTAAACCAAATTATAATAAATAAAGACATAATATTCAAATATATATAATTTAAATTATTTTCAATATCATATAAAATAATTTTAATATTATTAATACATGAGAAATATTATATTAATTGTAAAATCTATTTAACCTAAGGATTTATTTAAAATTTTTATAATAATTACAAATATATTGATTTACATTTAAAAAATTAATATCGAAATTAATTATTTAAATTACATATATTAGTCTACTAGAAAATTTAAACTATTTAAATCATATTTATATGTAGTAAAAAATTTTCAAGTCAATTTTTTTCTTCATTCTGCGAAGATAGTCAAGATACCGAACCATTGCAATGTCATTTCCATTATTTAGACCGAACCATTGCAATGTCATTTTCATTATTTAGTGGCAGATAATAGAGGTCTAGGGACAGACCAGAAATTATTTTGACCCATGGACTTTTTTTATTTACTTTTTTCTTTTGACGAAAAAAAATAAAGACTTATTCAAACGGCTAAAATGGTGAATAATACAATGCCACAGAGCATAAATAGGCCTTATACTATTCTACATTAAATAATAATATAAAAAAATACGATTATCAATTATTGCACAATGCCTAAAATGTCCTCGAACCCGCCGCGCAGATATGCAAAAGTTTTACAAAGTGGATTAATATTTACTTGCCCCCCCCCCCCCCCAAAAAAAAACCCAAAAAAAAAAATGTAGCTGCAACAATTTTAAAGGAATCGAGATTTAAGAGTTCTTTTACGAGTTTAATTAATATAATTTAATAAAAATGGGCGAGTGTAAATTGACTTAAAAAAACAAAAGTAGTTCTTTTTACGAATGGTAATGGCACAGGTTCGTGGACATTCCCAAACTGAAAGCAACCTCCGAACCTGCCTCCATGCTCGAAAATTCAATTTGAATTGGAAACTACAATTATCCATCCATAGAGCTTCAATTTGCATGGGCGGATGTAGCTTATGACCAGTGGGGGCTTGAGCCCCCACTGGCCAAAAAAAAAAAATTAAATTAAAAAAGAAAAATATTTTAATTTTTTAATTAGCCCCCATCAAAATTTTATTAAAATAATCACTATAAATTATAAACCCCCATAAAATTTAAATTTTAACTTTTAAGAATTATAAAAATTTATATTTTAATTAAAAATAATGATAATCCACCACTCAAAATATTTTTTATTCTAAAAAATATGATTAATTCTTTCAATCTCTATAATAATAGTAGAGCGAATATTTTTAGTAATGAAACTCATGAAGAATCATCTTTGGAATCAAATGAAATAAATAATAATTTGGTTGTTTATATAGAAAATAATAAATTTAATAATATTAATAATGAATCTATTGCATAACATTTTTAAAATATGAAAATGCGTAGAGAATAATTATAAATGTATTAGTAAATATTTTATATATTCAAAATTTTAGTTTTTCATATTATATTATTATGTAATTTAGCCCCCGGTAAATTATTTTTCTAGATCCGCCACTGTCAATTTGTTTTTATTTTTTTGTCCGCTAAGTTTCAATTGCCAAATGTTATCATTGAGTTGATTTTTATGGATTAAATATTTGATGCTGTTGGAAGCTATTTCGGTGAAGAAACCCGATAGACTTGAAACTAAGTTAAGAATGATGTAATTATTCAACGTCAAAATTGTATTTATAATAACAAAATTAGATATTGCATAAAAAGTGGGTGGAATTACTGTCATCCTATCTTTCATTTGACTAGAAATTATGAGTCATTTACTCAAAGTTTATTCATTTATTAAAAATATTATAAAAATTTAAATTTATTTAATTTTACACTCAATGTATGCAATAATATATACATTTTATAATAATTTCAATATTTAAAAGATATTTGAATACTTTACAATCTTATATTATATTAAACTAAATTTAATAATAAATGGAAACATAATGTTAAAATAAATGAATAAATAAATTTTAAATTAGGCTTAATATTATATAAAATTCCACCTAGCAGAGGAAGTGTTTTAGGCGACACTTTCCAACAAATGAAAGTAGTGAGCTCTCATACACTATGATCATTTTCTACTACTTGAAAAACAGGGCTCCTCTGTTTTCATTTTGGTGATTGCAAATAACATCGTTTTTACTTCTACTCCTTATTTAATTTTTTTTTTTAACTTTTAGCTCATTAATTCTTGTTCTCGTTAAACCGTCTAGTAACTTATATGATGATCTGATCATATCCGTAACATTAACATACCCATAATCCATTAATAAAAGTTATTTATTTTATATTTATAAAAATTGAAGATTAGGTCATGCAATTTTGTATGATGTGTTATGAATTTATTAAAATAAATGTGGATGTTCATAACATATATCTCTTAGCCTTCCCACTATTTCCCATTAGTAACATTTAGCTTCCATATAACTCTCACTATCTAACAAGAAATTATGATCTATAATTCTTCATTAATTTTATGGGGTGATTATGTAACTATAAAAGAAGTGCTCATCTCTTTATTTTGTACACACAATTGAATGAATAAAATAAATCTATAATACATTGCTCTCTCATTTTATTCTTTGTCTTGTGTTGCTTCTTGTTACTTCTTTATTTGTGTTGCTGGCTAATAGCTTTTCTAATACATTATTAGCACAAGTCTCTAGTCACAAGAGATCAATTTTTGTCCTCTTAAAAATATGGTAATATCTCTTACTTGATCTTATTCGTAGAAGTATGAGGTGAATCATCTTGATTTTGTCTAAAATCTTACATTTGTTTATGCATTTTGATAATTTAGAATAATGAATCAATTAATTCATACTTTTATCATAATTACTTATATTGTTATTGTTTGATATTTCTTATTCTAACATTCAATTGCTATTATATATTTTGCATTCTTAGAATTAAAAAATTCATCTTGAAGTGTGAATCTTATAAAATACAATAAAAGAAAATTGAGAATGCATCTTTGAAAGATTGCACTACACATAATGAATATTTTCTTACAAAATATATTCCTGAAAAATATTATAAAGTTATTCACTAGTATTTTGTTCATGAAAGATACACTATATAACTGTAGAGTTTACATATCCCTGAAGGATTGATTACACAAATATTATAAGTTCATGTGTAAATCATATAAGACTATATATAAATTTCCTTCTTTATGTCTCCCAGAAGGAGTTACAAAATAAAGATATAAGTAAGGCATAATTGTTTTGTTTGAAAAAATTTTAAGGAAAAAATATGACAATCAAAAGTTTTTGAGTAATAAATTGTTCGTTTTCGATTTTAACAACTTCATGACTTCATTGGCTCATTGTTATGTTTTCAATTTCTTAGACTTCTAGTGATAGATATTTGCATGCTTATTTTATATTAGATAATTTTCAACAATAGTTTCATATGATAAAACATAGGAATGAGTTGTAAATGACATATATATATACTTGAACTTTTAAATTGGTCCCTATATTTTCATTGAATTCTTGATGAATGATTTTTTTTATTATTACCTTGAATTACTAAAGTCTAATTAATATTCATATATTTAAGATCACAAATAGTACTAAAATATTTTTATGGAAGAAATCAATTCCTGAAGAATTCTAAAAGATTATGGTTTTCCTTTATGATCATCTCCCTGAAGGAGCTAAAAATTCATATATATGCTTGAAGATAATTTCAAAAGCTCGATTGATTCTCTTATTCAAAATTATGTAGAGAGAAAAATCTGAAAGAAAACATATTAGATGACATGATTTTATACCGCACATATGCTCCTGCAGTAGCAAAATTAAGAGTGCAAATATAAATTAACATATGTTTTCTTTTATTAAAAGAAAAAATATGAATTTTTGATTAAAAAGAAAATGATGACTATAGATCTTATTATAAGAGATTAACATGTGAATATTATACCATCAGAAGTGGTTTGAAATTGAATCAATATCGACGATGAACCAGAAGTTCAAATCCAAAATATTCATAAATTTAGCGCAAAGAATTTGCTACGTGTTTAATAATTTTGTGAAACTTCTCCTATAATTAAGGGGAGCAAAGTGATTTATATTTGGTGAATAATGAAGATGGATTTTTTATGGATAGTGCAACAATTCACACAATTCTACAAAATAAAAAATATTTCCACAATTCAAAATTAGCTAAGGCTAATGTTACTACAATATCTAGTTCTGTTAATCTAATTGAAGGCTCCGGAAGAGCTAATATTATGTTACCAAATGTTACAAAATTACAAATAGATGATACTTTACACTCAAGCATATCCAGCAGAAATCTGCTTAGTTTTAAGGATATTCGTCAAAATGGATATCATATTGAAACATCTAGTGAAGGTAATTTTGAATTCCTTTGCATTACTTTAATTATTTTATGCCAGAAGCATGTATTGGGAAAACTACATTCTCTTTCTTGTGGGTTGTATTATACAAATATAAGAACAATAGAGATAAATTTTATAATGAACCAGAAGTTCTCTGGTCCAAAGATTTTTAAACTTTGGCATGATTGACTTGGGCATCTTGGATCAATCATAATGCGTTGTATTATAAAAAATTTACATGGACATCAATTAAAGAACCAGATGATTCTTTTGCCAACTAAAAGTCCATGTGCTGCTTGTTCTCAAGGCAAATTAATAATTTGGCCATCCCCAATGAAAGTAAGTCTTGAATCTCCTAAATTTTTAGAAAGAATCCAAGGGGATATATATGGCCCTATACATCCAAGTTGTGGACTGCTTCATTATTTCTTGGTCTTAATAGTTGCACCAACTAGATGATCACATATCTCTCTACTTTCTAGTCGTGGTATTGCATTTGCTAGATTTCTTGCTCAAATTATTAGATTAAGAGCACAATTTCCTGATTTTCCTATTAAAAAAGCAAGACTTGATAATGCTGGTGAATTTACATCTAAATCTTTTAATGATTATTGTATGTCTATTGGAATTGATGTTGAGCATTCTGTTGCACACACTCATACACAAAATGGCTTACCTGAATCTTTGATTAAGCGTTTACAATTAATTGCACGGCCATTAATTCTTAGATCAAATTTACCTTTTTTTATGTTGAGGACATGCAATATTACATGCTGCATCATTAATTTGTGATTCACCAAGTTCTTATCATACATATTCACCTTCACAACTTGTTTTTGGCTAACAACCAAATATTTCTTATTTGAAAATTTGTAGATGTGCTGTTTATGTCCCGCATTACTTCTTCAAAAGAAATAAAATGGGTTTGCAACGAAGACTTGAAATTTATGTTGGTTTTGATTCCTCTCAATGATTAGGTATCTTGAACCTTTAATCGGAGATCTTTTATCCGCATTTATTTACGATTGTCATTTTAATGAAAATATTTTTCCATCTTAGGGGAAAAAGACAAAAGTAAATGAACGACGTGAAATTACATGGCATGCATCATCATTATCTCATCTTGATCCTTATACAAATCAAAGTGAACTTGAAGTTCAAAGGATCAATCATTTGTAAAATATTGCAAATCAAATTTTAATGCATTTATTGATTCAAGAAAATAATGTAATCATATAGTCCATCCGAAATGCACCAACACGTGTTGAGATCCTCAAGACAATACAACAAAACTAATGAAAGTAAAGTACGTCAAAACATGGAGACCAATTGGCTCAAAAGACAAAATTTCCGAAAGAGAAAAGATAAAAAAGTTACAAAATGAAATTAACACTCCTGAAGAGTCATTGCCTGCTAATCAAATAATAGAGATTGATTAATCAAATAGTATTCATCCCATTGACCCAGAAGAAGAAAATTTACCAACAACTGAGAAACTATCAATATCTCCTGCAGAGAAATAAAATAATAAAATCATAATTGGTTTTAATGGTATAGAAAAATCTTGGGATCGAAATAAAATAATTATTGATGATATTTTTTTCATTCACTATGGCTCTTAATATCATAAATGATGATGAGGATCCTGACCCAAAAACTATGGAAGAATGTCGACAAAGAAACGATTAAAGTAGAAAAATGCTATTCAAATAGAGCTGAATTCACTTATGAAACATAAAGTATTCGCATCAGAGTCCCGACACAAGATATCAAACCTGTTGGTTATAAGTGGGTATTCATTAGAAAATGAAATGAGAAAAATGAGATTGTGAGATATAAATGAAGGTTAGTTTCACAAGGTTTTTCTCAAAGATTTGGTATTGATTGTAAGGAGACATATTCTCCTGTTATGGATGCAATTACATTTCGATTTTAGTTGGTCTCGTAGCCTCTGAAGGGCTTGATATGCTTGTTATAGATGTTGTGACTGCACATCTATATGGTTCTATTGATCATATATTTATATAAAAATCCCCGAAGGATTTAAAATGACAGAAGCAAACAAATTAAAACCTCATAGTTTATATTTTCTGAAACTGCAACAATCCTTATATGGATTAAAGCAGTCTGGGCGTATGTGGTACAATCACTTGAACAACTATTTATTGAAGGAAGAATATGTAAATAATCCAATTCGCCCTTGTGTTTTTATTAAAAAATCTGAAATTGGATTTGCAATAGTTGTTGTATATGTTGATGATTTCAATCTTATTAAAACTCCTGAAGAGCTTTCAAAAACAGTTTCTTGTTTGAAAAGTGAGTTTGAAATGAAAGATCTTAGAAAAACAAAATTCTTTCTTGGCTTACAGATTGAGTTTTGGCCAAGTGAATACTTTGACATCAGTCAACATATACTAAAACAATTTTGAAGCATTTTTATACAGACGAAGCTCATCCATTAAGTACTCTGATAGTGGTGCGATCACTTGATGTAGAAAAAGATTCATTTCGTCCCAAAGAAGATGGCAAAGCAATTCTTGGTCTTGAAGTATTATATTTAAGTGCAATTGGTACACTTATGTATCTTACAAATTGTACTCGACCTGATATTGCATTTTCGGTTAATTTATTAACAAGATATAGTTCTACACCAACTCGTAGACATTGGAATAGTGTAAATCATGTATTTCGCTATCTCTGTGGAACAATTGACATGAGATTATTTTATCCAAATGGATCAAAGTCACCACTAATTGGATATGAAAATGCTGGATATCTTTCTGATCCACATAAAACCCATTCTCAAACGAGTTATTTATTTACCTCTGGAAATAGTATTGTGTCAAGACGATCAATGAATCAAATAATGGTTGCAACAACTTCAAATCATTCAGAAATACTTGCTATTCATGAAGCAAGCCGTGAGTGTATTTAGTTAAGATCAATGAGACAATATATTCGAGAAATATGTGGATTGTCATTAATTAAGAATAACCCCACAATATTATATGAGGATAATGCAGTATGCATTGCCCAAATTAAAGATGGTTATATAAAAGGTAATAGGACTAAGCATATTTCACATAAATTCTTTTAAACACATGAACTTCTAAAGAATGGTGATATAGATATTTAGCAAATATGCTCAAGTGATAACCTTGCTGATTTATTTACAAAATCCATACCAACGGCGACATTCAAAAAGTTAGTATACAAAATTAGGATGCGTCAGCTCAAAGATTTTTTTTTCAAATCTTGAAGAATCTATGTCAAGATGAGGGGGAATATACCTATTGGGGAACATAATTTATTTTAGAGGAAATTTTATAAGTTGTACTCTTTTTTCTCACTAGGTTTTTATCCCATAGGGTTTTTCCTAATAAGGTTTTAATGAGGCAACTCTATATCTCGAAAATTATCTAAGGCATCAATGAATAACGTACTCTTTTTCCTTTACTAATTTTTCCCTAAGGGTTTTTTCCTAGTAAAGGTTTTAATGAGGCATATTCTTTATAATGAACATCCAAGGGGGAGTGTTATGAATTTATTAAAATAAATGTGGATGTTCATAACATATATTTCTTAGCATTCTCACTATCTCCTATTAGCAACATTTAGCTTTCATATAACTCCCACTATCTCACAAGAAATTATGATCCATAATTCTTTATTAATTTTATGGGGCGATTATGTAACTATAAAAGGAGAGCTCATCTCTTTATTTTATATACACAATTTGAATGAATAAAATCAATCTATAATACATTACTCTCTCATTTTATTTTTTATCTTGTGTTGCTTCTTGTTATTTTTTTATTTATGTTACTGGCTAATAATTTTTCTAACATGATAAATAATTTTTCATTTTTCTATGAAACATGAGGAGAACTTGTAAATAATGTCCACGTGGAATAATTTGTAACAGCGAAGCAACATTTGCGGACAGAATAAGTGAAATAACAAAACAGCATAAATCAAGTCATCATTGATCTTACTTTCTAAAGTGCCTTTTGTGATTTTTATCGGCATCCGCTTTTACAAAAAGTTTTGGTCCTCGTTCATTCATCAAAGCTTCTACTTTATCTTTTATTAGGCATCTTACAAAAAGCTTAATTTAATTGGAATCATGTTCGGTGCGAAGGTTGTTTCACTTACTTCAGCAATCTTTCAATCAACCGAATTATTCTTTTCTGATCTGGCAATTATTCATGAAAATATAGGCGCGTCAATAGGACAACAGTGACCAAGTACATAATCTGAAAATTCATTTGTATTACTTACTCTAATAAGCTCTTAACTCACACATTCCTCTGCCTTTACCAGTGATGTTTTGCTCACTAAAATTGTTAATATATATTCAAGGTGAATAAAGAAACTCATCATCCCAGATAATTAAAGAGGCGAGCTTGTTCCAAATCCTTTAATCATTTATACTAATATCATATATAATCTCTAGTCCTTAATCTTGATAGTAGTTCTTTCTTAATGTCCCCCCCCCCCCCCCCAAAAAAAAAAAGGAACAAGTTCTCTATTTAATTCCCAGTTGGTTCAAGATCATTATCAATTGTTTGCTGTCTTTTCTTTCTTCGTCTTCCTCCAAGAAAATTATTTCAAGATCATTATCAATGGGCGGCGTGGGTAAAACCACGCTAGTCAAGCAAATTGCAAAGCAAGTTATGGAAGATAAGGTGTTCGATAACGTCATTATGGCTGAGGTAACGCACACAGGTTATAGAACAAAGAATTATTAGTATACAGATGCCAAAATTACTAGGAAACGTTACTTCAAAAGTGTAACATATTTTGAACAATTGTAAGGAAAGAACACATTTGACACTTCACGAAACGGCTAAGATATAAGCTTCAATTCTTGTACAACAAACTAATATAACTACCTTCAACCGTCAATGGATCAGTAATTCAGTCACAAAAAGGACAGGTATCCTAGTCTTTCTTTGCTAATGAAGCAAGCCATTTAACTTCGAAAGCTATTTCTATTTCTACATTCTTCATGAACCAAAGCAGCAAAAAAAAAAAAAAAAAATGAAGCAACAAAAATTTGGGAGTAATCATCTTTATTCAGCAGCATGCATATGAATTAAACATATTCAAAAAGAGATATACAATATCAGGTCTGGAGACGAAATGAATTTCAAGAGGAAATATACTAGTGAGCATACAGATTTAAATTTAATGGCAATTGACTTTTAGCAATGCCATTATACTTAACAAACAGTCCAGGTCCTCTCAAAGCCCATCCAATTTGGATGGGCCGGGGCTGGGCCTGGACTTTAAAACTAAATTTTAAAATAATTTTTTAATAAAACTATAAATTTAAAAACATAATTATTCAATGCATAATACCACAATAGGTTAAAAAACTTACAAATAATTCTCCAATACATAATTAGACAACACGCAAATATATGAAAATACTAATATCACAAGTACATAATATAAAAACAACTGCTAATAGAAAAAATAAACTAATCCAATATTTGCGGGCCATCTTCGTCCTCATCCTTCAATTCCTCGCCAGTAAAAATTTTTTCTTCAGGAACTCCACCTAACAAAAAATAGTATTAAAATAAATAATAAAGTAAAAAATAATTAGTAATTAATTTTGTAAATAATATTTTTATACCTTGATCGCTAGTAGCCCATAACCAATGCTGAGAGCACATGATCGCTTCTAACGTATCTGGATGTAGTCTGCTCCGATGTGGACTCAATGTTCTACCCCCTGTGCTAAAAGCCGACTCCGAGGCAACAGTTGTCGCAGGTATGGCTAACAAATCCTTGGCCATCTCCGCCAAAACAGGATATTTGCCTTTGTTCATCTTCCACCATTGTAAAACATCAAAGTCCGGAGTTCTTTTGACTAAAGGATCCTCCAAATACCTATCTAAGTCAGACTTCGAACTAATAAGTTGACTATTTTGAGTTGCATATGCATCAAAATCACCCATATCATCAAAATCAATATGAGATTGGTCTGAAGGAATAACAATTGAGGTAGAAGACTCACCAACAACATTGTATCTTGTAGTTGCGGATTTGGCCTCATAATAATTCATCATTTCACCACAAAGCTCTCGCACTTTGTTGAGCTGATTTTCAAGACCGACTATATAAATCTTTGGAGAATAGTAATTAACCAACATCATCTTGTATCTCGGATCAAGAATAACAGCCATGACCAATATCCCACTAATCTCATCCCAATACTTCAAAAAATTTTCAATCATGTTATTCGCCATGCTCTTAACTGCAGGAACATCTGATGTTTGCCATCCCTTCAATGTAATCCTCATTTTACAAACCAATGGAAAAAATAGATTAGCTGCAGGGTATGTTGTACCCGAAAACATCTCAGTCAACCTTGAAAAAGGTCTCAAATAATCCAGCATTTGCTTAGCCAACTCCCATTCCTCACTACTAGGAAAACACTTGTATTGTTGCTCAAGTGTCTGCAGTTGAGAAAAAACACTTTTGTACTTCACTGCAAGTTCAAGCATATCAAAAGTAGAATTCCATCTAGTTGGACAATCAAGTCCCAACTTTTTCACATCCATCTGCATTTGACGGCACGCCAACTCAAATTTTTCCACCCGTTTTGGCGACGAACTCCAGTAAGACACACTGTCTCTAACACATGTAATACCACTTTCAATCACAGACAATCCATCCTTCACAATTAAATTCAAAATATGAGCAGCACACCTCATATGAAAAAAATTACCACCCAATATCATTGACTCAGTTGACAACAATCCCTTCAATCTTTCAACCATCGCATCATTAGTTGAACAATTGTCCAAAGTAACCGTGGATATCTTTCTATCCAGATTCCAATCCAGCAAACACTTCACCAAAATTTGTGAAAGACAATCAGCTGTATGTGGGGCTTGCACATATATAACCCTATTCATTCAAAAAAAAAAAAAATCATGCAAATTTATAAAAAAATTAAATAAAAAATTTTAAATTTAATAAAGTGCCTATAAAAATTTAAATAAAAATTTTTAATATTCAATAAAGTAAAAATACCTTAGGATTCGACTTTGCAAATGCCAAGAGTTGTCAATAAAATGTCCCGTAACAACCATATAACCTTTCTTTTGATTACAAGCAGTCCACATATCTGTAGTAATTGCCACCCTACTATTGTTAATCTCCAATAAATTCATTGCCTTCGCCTTTTCAACATTATATATCTTAAAGAGCTCACTCTTTAAAGTATTTCTAGACATATGCTTTACCAATGGGTTGCAATAATCAACAAAATCTCTAAACGTTTCATACTCCACAAATCTAAGAGGAAGCTCATGTTTTACAATAACTGTTGTAAGTTTTTGACGGGCAACCAATGGATCAAATTTCTGAATTCCAAGCTCACCACTTTCGGTTTTCACCAAGTGTTGCTTATTCTCAAGAACTTCTTCAATTGTTGGTTCATTAAAACCATGAATTTATCTAGTATGTCTATTCAAGTGACTGGTACCCGATCTACAAGAAAGAACTGTTCCACAATGATTACATTTTGCCTTCGCTACACCACCTATATTTATCTTTGTAAAATGATCCCAACAATTTGACACAACCCTCTGTTTTCTTTTTTTATCACTTCGCATTTCTTCTTGAACATTTTCTGACTCCACAGATGGATTTGAAGGTAAATTAGAAGATTCAGAAGCATTTTCCATTATAAACCTGTATGAAATTAAAGGAGATACAATATTAAATTAACTGATTAGTTAATTAATTAATCAAATATCATATAATTTTCTGAAAATTTTCTAAGAGTATGGAATATTTTTACAACATTATAAACTTATATAAAATTAAAGGAGATACAATATTAAATTAATTAATTAATTAAATATCATATAATTTTCTGAAACTTTTCTAAGAGTGCAAATATTTTTACACTATAATGTTAATGTCATCATAAATTTTCTAACAATGCCCCAAATTTGTAACGTCCACGACACATACTTCAACCAAATTTACAGACACAGTGCCCAGAACTGCATTATGCATACTTCATTACTTCAACCCAGATATACCAACAAAACCAACACAGCTCAAAATCATTAACCAACAGCACAATACTCTTATAACATTTTCTACATTAACCAAAAAATTGAGCTTAGATAATACAATAAAAAAAAAATTGAGCTTCACCGGGAGGAGTGGAGTCATTGGTGCTCATCGCTCACGCACGCGGTGGGTGGGGATGCTGACCGCGCTGGCTGGGGATGCTCTGTCACGAGAGAATGAAGATGCTCGCGCTGGCTGTGCGCTACGCAATAATGGAGATAAACGGGATGATGGGATTATGCTATGATGTTGGCTATGACGCGGGCCAAGGCATCTTTGGGAAGAAAGGTTGCCGAAAACGAAAAATGAGGGATTTTGACTTAGATTTTGACTTGCTACGATTTTCCTTTGTTTTGTAAGTACAAAGTTGTAACTTTTGTTTCAGTTCTCCGTTCTCTTGGTTATGTTTTCTTTTCAATTTTTTTTAATTTAATTATATACTGTAATTATAACATACTGTAATTATATACTGTAATTGTAATATATTTTTTAAAAATATATATATATTATTTATTACAAAACTTGGGCTTAAGCCTGGGCTTTTAAAGAAAGCCCTTATCTGAGCCCATTATATATGGGCTTTGCAAGTCAGAGGCCCTTGTCCATCATTTAAAGCTGCGGGCCTGGGCCGGGTCGGCCCGGGCTTTTCAGCCAATCCTAACTTGATTTGCTTAATTAAAAATATTTTTGCTATCATTCCCTTGTTCTCTCTAAATAGTTGTCACTATTTTTTTTTTTTTTTCCGAGGAAAATATAATTAGAAGAGCAAGAGTTGAGGGTTTAAAAATGGAAAAATAGCCTCTATTTTCATTCCCTGCTTTTCTGCTCGGTTATTGCAAAGATTTAAATCGAATTTATGATGCAGCTACACTGCAGTGGAAGACCTAGGTTTATCTTTTATTCTTAGTTAGGAATTTAATTTAGAATTTGTAGTGTGCGCCTTATATAAGTAGGTTTCCTAATAGTAAAATTAAATAATCTAAATATAATTAGAAGAGCAAGAGTTGAGGGTTAAAAAAATGGAAAAATAGGGCCCCTCTGTTTTCATTCCCCTGTTTTTCTGTTCGGTTATTGCAAAGATTTAAATCAAAATTTATGATGCAGGCTACACGGCACCTGGTGGAAGACTGTTAAGGTTTATCTTTTAATCTTCGTTAGGAATTTAATTTAGAATTTGTAGTGTGCGCCTTATATAAGTAGGTTTCCTAATAGTAAAATTAAATAATCTAAATTTATGATGCACTAGGATATGATTGTGATAAATAAGTTTTTTTATGTATCCTGTGAGGCTGATTATTATTTTATTAGATTGAAGATTCATTTCTCTCTTTGTAATCTTGTGAATCAACCAGATTTAGTTAGTAGTAGGGTTGGCAAGAAAATCCGGATCCGGCCCGGATCCGCAAAGATCCGGAAGATCCGGATCCGCATGTTAAAAAATACGGATCCGGATCTTTAAAATTACAATCCGTGCGGATCCGGATCCGGATCCGCATTTTTTTAATAATTAAATTATTTATTTAATTAAATTTCAATTGAAAAATATATAAATTAAATTATTTATTTAAATGTATAAGCATAATTAACTCTATAGTCTTCATTAACTTTAAAAAATATGTTAAAAAATTAACAATAATAATAATTAGAGAATATTGTAATGAATCGGTTTATCTTAGATTTTTTTTATTTTTTAATTAAATTATTTATTTAATTAAATTATTTGTTTAAATGTATAAGCATAATTAACTCTATAATCTTCATTAACTTTAAAAAAATATTAAAAAACTAATAATAATAATAATAATTATTATTATTATTAGAGAATTTGTAATAAATCGGTTTACATTAGATTTTTTTATATTTGATTTATATTATGAAATTATTGTTTGTGAATTTATGGTGTTGTTGTATGTTGAATTGATGTTAAATTGTTGATTTTTAAATTATAATTGAATTTTATTTAATATTATTATGTAATTTATTAAATTTAAAATTATATTTAAATTATTATTATGCGGATCCGGATATCCGGAATATCCGCCCGTAATCCGTGCGGATATTATCCGCATCCGGATCCGCATATTTTTTTCCGGATCCGGATGTGGATCCGGATGCCATAGGTTAAATCCGAATCCGGATCCGGATCGGGATGCACCTACATCCGGATCCGGATTTTGCCATCCCTAGTTAGTAGAAGGTAATACTTTGGACTTCACATACTAAACGGAATGGAGCATTATTTTATCCCGCTCAATCAGTTTATTTTTTTAAATTAAAAAATAATTCATCAAACACTTCAGCTCTGGTTTTAAGTTGGTAAACACCTTAAGCCGCAACTTTAAATTCATTTTACGAGATCCCTAACGGTCACAGTGGCTTGGGTAGAAATGAATATACTAGCATAAGTAATGCTACACAGGAAATGTAACTGAACCTATGCAGACTAAAATCAGATCATGAAAGCTTATATACACCAAGAGATTTATCTAGAAAGTACACTTTGTTGTGGATGAATAACGACCAGGCAAGTTCCACGAGGAGTTCCTGGTCGGCCTATGAGAACGAGATCTCTGCTCGTCCTATAAAAGATTCTTCACCAGGATGCCTTGGCGAGCAGAGATCTCCTGTTCAGTCCGAGCGGGTCGTTTGGGAGCGGCAGATTCACTCCATAATAACTACCGAACGCATGCTCGCGACGAGATCCAGAGCCACGAGGCCCGTTACCCCACCTCCGAAACCTGTGCACGAACCTTCAAACTGCCACGTCACCAACCGCTCACACATCCATGGCCAAGCGGAAAGTGGGAAACGTGAAGTGGAACCGAATCCATGAAACCTATAAATGGCGCAATCAAAGAAGGTAAAAGGGTTGGACAAAAACACAAAAGAGATCTAAGGAGATTCGATTTTTAGCATTGTTTTATTAAGTTAAAACCACAGGATTTGTGGTAAGAGGTTTTCAGGAACTCAAATCGCGACTTGAGCGTCGGAGGGTTCTGTGGAAAACCACCCGCCTCTGGACGGTACTTGTGCAGGATAAGAAGAGAGACGTTTACGCTCGAGATAGAGAAAGAACTAGTGAAGCGACAGTGAATTGGTTAATCAGCGAGGAGAAAATTCGTTGTTCTTAGCGAGACAATTCAGCCATCAACATTTTGGCGCCGTCGTGGGAGGCTGGGCAAAAAGCTTAGGTATCTTGAAAGCGAGAAGAAGGAGAAGAAGGTTGAGAAACTCATGGATATGGCAGTAGTGCTAATGAGGCACGAGAACGAGGGATGCATGAACGGATGGAACGGATGGAAAGGCAGATGGAAACCCTGACAACCAGCCTGTGCGAATTGAGAAGCGGGCAAAGGGAAGCTCAGGAAGAGCGTAGAAGGAGCGGTGTAGGGACGCAGGACCGTTTGGATAGAAGGAATGGCGATGAGAGAGTTACACAGACAAGGAGGGTCACAGGAGCACAGTCGGGGGCCAATGATCCCGATTCTTGGAGGAAGCCAGTGAGAGGGACCATTCCCGATAGGCAAGGTGTTGGTAACAATGGGCCGGGTGAGAATGAGGAGGAAGAGCTCAAAGAACATCTGCGCGATGTCGGCGAGGCGAGACCAAGTGCGACACGTGATCCTGGTCGAGCCATGCAGCTGGAGGAGGAGGTTCGGAGATTAGCGCAAGTCATAGACGACATGAGGGGCTGTAATAAGTCGCCCAGCTGGAGGATAATGCTAGATAATGAGTCACCCCTCTCTGCAGAAATTATAGGAGCAGTCATTCCGAGGGATTTCCGCCTCCCCGACCTCAGATATGCTGGTCGAACTGACCCGCTAGTGCACATCGGCGGTTCAATGACATAACCGATCGATGGGCTTTCACGCCCGAGATGTCGAGTGTTCCCATTGACATTGGAGGGGCGAGCACGGGAGTGGTTTCGACAACTCGCTCGGGGGACCATAAATGCATTCGACCAGATGTGCCGGGAGTTTGCTGAGCATTTTCGGGGGGCGATGGCACCAGAAGATGAAATGTTGTAGCTGATTTGCATAAAGCAGGGGGAGGAGGAGACCTTGCGGGAGTTTATTAAGAGGTACCATCGGGCGGTGCTCGACTGAGCTTTAATCATCCTCAAGCTCTCGAGGGAAAGTGTCGAGAATAGGCGTTTGTGGTATAACACGAAGCCCTGATCGCGCATGAGCGAGCAAAGAGGGACATGGAGATTGAGGAGGAAAAGGCTGCAAAGATTAGAAGCGAGCAGATGGAAGGGTTAAGGAGGAAGGATAAAAAAGTCTCAGGAGGAGGTGGGCCAATAAAACGGAGGGAGCACCGGGAAACACGACCGCCTCCTCGTATCAACCCCAGAGGCCGCTCAATCCCAGAAGCGGAGGGCAACCCGCCACCATCCACCGTGATTCTTGGAGAAGGTGGAGGCGCTGAACGGCCATATCGTCATCCACCGGTGAGCCAGCACGTGATTGGAAGGATGACGAACGACGCCCGCCCTCACCTGGTCGAAATAATGCCCCGAGAAAGAGCGATTGCACAGTGGTCGAGCCAAAGTTATGGGCAATATACACGCCTGAAAGCGCCATTGGACGAAGTGTGTCGAGCGATCGAAACTGGTTTCTATACCCTCCCACTCCAATAACCAAGTTGAGCAGCAGGAGAGACAGAGGGCGATTTTGTGAATTCCATGACACCCATGGCCACACAACCGCGCAGTGTCGAGACTTGCGGAACCAGGTGGAGGACCTAGTCAGGAATCGATACTTGGACGAATTCATTGATGGAACACTCCCTACCACAGAGTCATCACGGGGGATAGACGGAGGACGGAGAATGAGTGGCGACTGTTGTGAGGGTTATTGCTGGGGGCCAACATTAGCTGGAGATTCGAACAGATCCAGGAAGAACTATGCCAGATATGCGATGACCAGCAAGGAGGTATTCTTTAATACTCCAGTGGCAAAGCGGGCCAGAACTAGACAAGTGCCGATAATGTGGACTGACGAAGATGAAGAGGGGGTGTTGTATCCTCACGAGGATGCACTGGTCATCGAAGCCACCATCACTAGTAAGAGGTTCGATAGAATTCTGGTCGATACGGAGCTCGGTTGATGTCCTCTTCAATTCCACATTGGAGGAAATGGGAATAGCGAGATCGAAGATGAGCACCAACACTTCCACGAAAGGGTTTGGGAGGAGGCTAAACCACATTGGTGTGGTCAGCCCTATTACAATTGGTTCGCCCATCGAAAAGACCATGATTCGACTTTGTTGTAGTCGATGAGAAAGTCCCTATCATGTGATTACGGGCCGCCTTTTTAAGCAAGCGTGTATCTACCCATTACTTGGCCCTCAATTATCGGGTGTACGGAATAGTTGGGGTTGTGAGGGGAATTCAGAGAGTCGCTCGGAGCTGTTACTTCACGGCAGCAAAGGAGGCAATGCAAATCACCTCGCTAGATGCCCGGCGAAACCGAGGGTGGAAAGGCAGGAATCGGTCGAAGGGTGGAGCAGTGGACTTGATACAAGGCACCCGGGAAAGCGGTAAAAGTGGGGTCGAGATTGGAGGAAAAAGTGAGCGAGGCGATAAAGCTTCTGATCCCATGTGGATGTATTTGCTGGGCACGAGGATATGCACAGGATCGACCGTGGCTTGCCACCAATTAGCCATAAAGAAGGGCGCCCGACCAGTAAGGCAGAAGAGGCGATGTTTCAATCAGGAGAGGTATGAGGCCATAAATGGCGAGGTGGAGAAGCTTTTGAAAGCAGGATTCATTCGTGAGGTAAACTACCCCGAATGGATATCAAATGTTGTCCTCGTAAAGAAGGCCAATGGGAAGTGGAGAATGTGTATGGACTTCACAGACCTGAACAAGGCATGCCCCAAGGACAGTTTTCCACTGCCTAAGATTGACCAGCTCGACTCGCGTGAGCCACTGGCTTCTTTGAAGTTTCATGGATGCCTTCTGGGATACAACCAATCGATGAGCAAACAAGGCGAGGAGCACGGCGTTTATCACTAACCAGGTGCATGCATTACGGTAATGCCATTCGGCTTAAAAATCTTTGAGCAACATACCGTAGAGGCGGTGAACAAGGTCTTGAGCCACCGATAGGCGGCTATGGAAGTATATGTGGACGACATGATCACCAAGTCAAAGAATCCCACCGAGCACGTGAAACACTTGTAGGAGACATTTGAGCTTTTGAGAAGAAATAAGATGAAGCTCAACCCGGAGAAGTGTGCTTTCGGAGTGGTGTCAGGGAAATTCCTGGGATTTATGGTGAGCCATCGGGGGATCGAGGCAAACCCTGAGAAGATTCAAGCGATAGTCGGGATGAGATCTCCTCGTAACCTGAAGGAGATACAGAGTCTCACAGGGAAGCTGGCAGCACTCACCCGGTTCATATCCAAGGCCACTGATAGGTGCCATGCATTCTTCCAAGTGATGAGGAAGGGAAGAAAAACGGAATGGACCCCTGAGTGTGAAGAAGCCTTCGTGGAAGAAGCGTGATTGCAGGCACCGTTGTTGGCAACACCACGAGAAGGGGACCAGCTTTCTCTATACTTAGCTGTTTCAGACCATGCTACCAGCTCGGTTCTAGTGAGAGAGGAAGAAGGGGTTCAGCATCCCATATACTATACGAGCAAAGCCTTGGTCGACGCAGAAACAAGGTACCCCCCGATGGAGAAATGGGCACTGGCATTAGTCGTGGCCGCTCGTAAGTTAAGACCCTATTTCCAAGCATTCCCCATTTCTGTGATAACAAATCAGCCGTTAAGACAGACACTACACAAGCCCGATGCTTCTGGTCGGCTCGTGAAATGGGCAGTGGAATTGAGTGAGTTCGAGATCAGTTATAAGCCCCGAGCAGCCATAAAGGCCCAAGCAATGGCGGATTTTGTGGCGGATTTCACCGAACCAGAAATAATGTGATCGGTTGGCGTTGCTACGAGCGAAGAGCAGTTGGCGGTCTCGGTTGATGGGTCTTGAGCGAGCAAGGCTCGAGGCGAGGATTGTGTTGAAGAGTCCAGAAGGGGAGGAGATCTCTTATGCGGTTAAATTGGGATTCACGGCTACCAACAACCAAGCGATCGAGGCTTTGATAGCGAGGCTTGGGCTAAAGGCGATAAAAAGGCGAGAAAGGGTGAAAATCTGGACCGATTCCATTGGTAATCATATCGTGAGACGTTCGGCCAAAGACAACAAGATGGGGCAATACTTGGAGAAAGTAAGCGGATGATCAAGATGTTTGAATACATGAGGTGATCAAGTTCGAGCGAAGCGTCGGCGAACATCCACGGCGAATGGCGGTATGTGATCAAGCTACCAAAGTCGGTCCCTTGGAAACGAGCCACTCAGTATTGGCCGAACTTGAGGTGATGAGAATCGGCGAAAGCCTCATGGATGAACCCGATAATCTAAATGCGTAGAGGCGGGATTACGCGTGAGATAAAATGGGAGCTAGAAAGATCAAGTGCGAGCATCGAGGTATACTGATGATTGATGGGGTCTTTGTATCGGCGGTATACCACCGCTTTTACGATGTGCGGGCGAGGGCGGCCGGTACGTGCTAAGGGAGGTGCATGAGGAGTTTGTGGAAATCGTCGGGCGGATCGTTGTACACAAAGTGACTTAGGCAAGGATATTTACGGCCGGCGATCGTCGGGATGCCCGAGAAAACCGGGGCTGCTGGCGCAAAACTGCGAGCATCCGCGACCACGAAAAGCTCACCGGCATGACCTCACCATGGCCGTTCGCTCGATGGGGATCGATCTAATTGGGCCTTACGAGGAAGAGGCGGCCACATGCGGTGGTGGCCGTGAACTACTTCGAAGTGGATCGAGGTAAAGCCAGCGACATCACGAGAAAAAGACAGCGGATTTTGTATGGAGGAATGCAGTGCGCCGTTATGGGATTCCCTACGCCTTAATAATGTATAACGGCAGTGCTTTGACAACCACAACTTTAGAGAATTCCGCCGTAACCCAGAATCGAGTCGAATTTCGTCACCGCTCATCCTCAATCTAACGGGCAGTGTCGAGGCGATGCGAACAAGGTTATTAAGAGGCTCACACTGTGCAGAGCAGGCATGCGGTGGATGAAAGTTACTGTGGGCGCATGGGCGATGTAACAACAAATAAACCGCGACAGAGAAACTCCATTCGCATTAGCTTTGGACACGAGGCTTGCACTCGCGGAAATTGGCGATCCACCCATCGAATCTGAGCATTTTCACGAGGAAGAAACGAGGACCAGACAGCTCGAATCTAGACTTGCTGGACGAAAGAAGAGATATTGCCTCGAGGAAGTCTGCCACTTACCAGCAGAGGGTGGCCCGTCATTACAACCAGAAGGTGCACATCCGACAGTTCAGAATGGGTGACTGGGTGCTGAGGAAAGTCAACCAGAGTACAAAGGATTCAACTCAAGGGGTGCTCGGGCCAAACCGAAGCGTCCAGATAGGTCAAGGTATGGTCGACCAGGGGCTTATAAACTCATTCGTGCAGATGGGTCCGAAGTAAAGCGACCATGGAACGCAGTCCATCTCAAAAAGTACTTCCAGTAAAGCGGACGACTGTGAGTCACGTCTATTCATGTTTTTATCAGCTATTGTTTCTGCTTATTTTCATCAATAATAGACGTGCTAATGAGAATTACGAGGAATTTCATGAATAATACTTGTGCAAAATATTCGTATGCGCAAGGCTCAACGCTCAAAGCTCGTATACGGCGCAGACGCCGGTTGTTGGCATGTGGATCCGCCGACCACGCGGCGCAGCAGAGTCCAAAAGATTTACAAGATAATTCTAAGGCATGCGCAAGGCTCAACGTCTTAAAGCCTGTTACATGGCGAGACTCGGCTGCGCAGATCCGCCGACCACGCCGGGCGCGAGCACAACCAAAAGATTTACAAAATATTTCTAAGGTACGCGCAAGGCTCAACGCCTTAAAGCCTCGTTATACGGCGAGACGCCGGTTGCTGCCAGATCTCGCTCGACCACGCCGGGCGCAGCATACCCAAAAGATTTACAAAATATTTGCAGATGCGCAAGGCTCAACGCTCAAAGCTCGTTACATGGCGAGACGCCGGTTGTTGCAGCAGATCCGCCGACCACGCCGGGCGCGAGCATACCCAAAAGATTTAAAAGATATTTCTAAGGCACGCGCAAGGCTCAACGCCTTAAAGCCCGTTATACGGGCGTAGACGCTGCGCTGCCAGATCCGCCGACCACGCCGGGCGAAAGCATACCCAAAAGATTTACAAAATATTTCTGGCGATGCGAAGGCTCAACGCCTCAAAGCTCGCTATATGGCGAGACGCCGGGTTGTTGCAGCAGATCCGCTCGACCACGCCGGGCGCAGCAAATTCCCAAAAGATTTACAAGATATTTCTAAGGTACGCGCAAGGCTCAACGCCTTAAAGCTCACATACGGCGAGACGCCGGTTGCTGCAGCATGTGATCTCGCCGACCACGCCGGGCGCTAGCACAAGATTTACAAAATATTTCTAATGCGCGCAAGCGCTCAACGCCTTAAAGCTCGTTATATGGCGAGACGCCGGTTGTTGCAAGCGATCCGCCGACCACGCCAAGGCGAGCACAAAAAAGATTTACAAAATATTTACAGGCATGCGCAAGGCTCAACGCCTCAAAGCTCATACGGCGAGACGCCGGTTGCTGCGGTGATCCGCCGACCACGCCGGGCGCGAGCATACCAAAAGATTTACAAAATATATCTAAGCATGCGCAAGGCTCAACGCCTCAAAGCTCGTTATATGGCGAGACCCGTTGTTGCACAGATCTCGCCGACCACGCCGGGCGCGAGCAAAGTCCAAAAGATTTACAAGATATTTCTATACGCGCAAGGCTCAACGCCTCAAAGCTCGCTATACGGCGAGACGCCGGTTTGCTGACAGATCCGCCGACCACGCCGGGCGCGAGCAAAGTCCAAAAGATTTACACGATATTTCAGTACGCGCAAGGCTCAACGCCTCAAAGCCTGTTATATGGCGAGACCCGCCGTTGCTGCACAGATCCGCCGACCACGCGAAGGCGAGCAAAGTCCAAAAGATTTACAAAATATTTCTGGCATGCAAGGCTCAACGCCTCAAAGCTCACATATGGCGAGACGCGGTTGCGTGCATGATCTCGCCGACCACGCCGGGCGCGAGCAAAGTCCAAAAGATTTACAAGATATTTCTATGCGCAAGGCTCAACGTCTCAAAGCTCGTTATACGGCGGACGCCGGTTAAGCTGCACAGATCCGCCGACCGCCAAGACGAGCCGAGTCCAAAAGATTTACAAAATATTCCTAAGGCATGCGCAAGGCTCAACGTCTCAAAGCCTGTTATATGGCGAGACACGAAGCCAAGCGTGCCAGGATCTGCTCGATCACGCGAAGACGAGCAAAACTCCGAAGTTCCCTAACACTTCTAAGGCATACGCAAGGCTCGATATCTCACAACTTGGTCGGTGCCAAGACACGAAGCCAAGCTTGCCCAAATCTCCGAGACCAGGGGAAGGTGAGAAAAATTCGGGCTATCGAATGACTTAAAATTGCGGATCTCGCCCAAGAGAGTAAGGCGATACTAAGCCTATCGGCTCTGCTCAGTCGTTCGAAGCCAAACAGATTATCGGGAGCGCAAAAATGTTTCAAGGCAAAAATACTTGTCTCGAATCGAACAAAACAAAGATAAAGACCAGAAAAGTTTCATCAAAAGGCGATCAGAATGACTTGTACATCACAATATTAAGGTGTTTATAGTAAGTCTAAGAAGACGGAACAACAGTAAAACCGCCTTCATTTTGGCCAAGAGGGAGTAGAGGAGTCTCCCAGCTTGCCTCGGGAGTGTTAATCTCACACCAATAGTGGCGAGAAGAGGCCGTCACAGAACAAAGATCTTGTCTCGGCCTCCTCACCGCCCGCCTTCCGCACCCTCCTTCACGCCTCGCCCTTCATGGCCGAGTAACGCCAAAGAACAAGTCGATCCATTTTGAGGTCCTGTTGCTCGAGGACAGCCATGATGCATCGATAAGAATACCGCAACCCCGCGCTCATACCGAATATCACCTCCGCCTCTTGTCACCGGTGAGCTGCAGACGGAATGACTCCACCGAGCCTCGTGAATGTTCCGCTGAGTCTCCAAGTCATCTTTAGCCTTCTTCACCTCATCTTCGCGGTAACGGCCTCGCTGAGCAAGAGAAGATCCGCCCACCAAATTTCAAATTCTCAACATCGAGATTCCCGCTTTCTCCCATCAAGACGCGCCGATCAATATAATCTTTCATTTTACTGGCCATAACGACCGACCTTGGCTTTATAGTAAGGGCCGACAACCCAAATGGAACGCACCGAATCAGATACCAAGAACGAGCTCACCAAGAGTGTTCCCTTCAAACCTCCAAATCCTTTTGGCCACCACTGGTGAGTTCATTCGCATAAGGCGCCAACTCGATCGGGTCATCCGATGCCTTCGCCAGTCCTTCTCGGTAGAAGAGGGCCACCATCGGTAATGCCACTGGCCTCGCCAAACAAGGACGGTAAGGCAATATTTTCAGTGAGCAGCCTCTCCACTACATTGATCTGCTTATGGGGGCACTTCCTTACTCGACCTCCTACAGGGCTGCACGACGACGCCTTGTTCATAACCCCAATCAACTCGCTTCCATGACCTCACCGGTATCGACGCGATCAATCGTGACTCACGAGGGATAACAGTCCCAGACGAGGTGATTTAGCCAACGCCTGCCTCAGATTGAACGAGTACCGGCCGGTAGGGAAATTCACCCCAAGAACCTCGCAGCTAATCTAATCGTGTCACAAACGACAAAAAAAAAAAAAAAAAAAAAAGAGAAAGACAGGGAGCTGAGGCACAAAACATCCAAAACAAAATGGCAACTCGAACTACGGCGAGAAGGACATAAACCTCCTCCCATCAATCTCCGCCACTGACCCCCTGGCCCCCAAAGAAAGAAGAACTTGTCTTTCCACCTCCCACCACCACCTGGAAGCGTCCTTTAAAGGCTTCCCTCGGTCTTCGAGCTGACATGAAATAATACCACCCGCATCCTTGGATCGCTTCTTCACCGGTATAAATACTTAACCTCATCGATCAGAAGCTCACTTTGACCACATCTACTCCACAAGACAAACAAACCAGAAAGCAATCTCCACCCATCGGGATTGTCACCAGAGCCAGTTTAATCCACCGAGCACCGAACAAAATATGGCTGCAACTAAGTCTCAATCCGAGCTTAAAACTTTCTAATAATAGAGAACGCATCTCTCCTAGGTCGGCCAGGGTGTCCTTTTCCTGTGAATCCGGAGGGTATCTCCTCAGAATACTGACCTAATCCGAGTTCCCGAGGTCTTCTAACGCGGTCGAGCTATCCATATTATCTATAGCATACCGTTTCACCGGGTTTCTACTACCTAACTTTTCTCTCTCCCGGTCCTCACTCCCGGCAGGATGCCTCACTGCACTCTACTGACTCTCACTGGGTATCCTCCCAACACGAAGATCCCCATTACTACCACCACAAGTCGAGTGAGGTTACCTAAGACGCCTCCCTAAGATTACTCCTACCACGTGGTCGCTTCCGCTAATCCCAGAGAACCCCGTAAACGGAGAAGACACACCAAATGTCTCACGGGAATCTGACTCATATCATCAATCTCAATTACTTTCTTCCCCGACATCTCACAAAACCCACTCACAACACCACCACCCAAGGAGAAACGAAACGAAAGAGAAGAACACAACAGCAGAAGACAACAGCAGAAATCATAGTCGAAAGAGGGAAAATGATACCTGAATCGACAAAGACGCCTACGGATCACACGATTCAATGAAGAATCGAAGAACCAAAAATTCTAGAAAAGAAAGAGAAGTTCGATTTCAGGAGTAATCGCGCCCTAAACCCTAAACATTCTCTTTATAACCATAAGATCAAGACGCGCCCGAGAAACTCAGAACCGCCAATTTGAAATTCAAATGGAGGATAAGATCGACGCCACCTCACCAAAGATTTAATCGCGGGCGCGACTCGAGAAGATGATCGCCTATCAAGGGCTGCTGGCCACACGCCATCTCAACAAGCAGTGTCGATCGCGTGGCCACACGCCATCTCGATAAAAAGACAGATTACACCGCTGGTCGGACAGATTACTAAGTTTCTAGTATTAGTCTATTTCATTACTAATACCGTAAACCGGGGACCGTGTCATGGATGAATAACGACCAGCAAGTTCCACGAGTTCCCTCGGTCACCACGAGAACTAGATCTCCGCCGTCCCTATAAAAGATTCTTCACCGTGATGCTCAGCAGAGATCTCCGCTCGGGCCCGAACGGGTCGCTTCGGAGCGTACAGCAGATTCACCCACAATAACTACCGTAACGCCGTGATATCGCGACGAGATCCAGAGCCACGAGGTCTACGCCCCACCCTCCGAAACCCGTGCACGAACCTTCAAACCGCCACGCCCGCCACCAACCGCCACAAGCGGAAAGTGGGAAACGTGAAGTGTGAAACCGAATCCGAAACCTATAAACGGCGCAATCAAAGAAGGTAAAAGGTTGGACAAAACACACAAAGAGATCTAAGGGAGATTCTGATTTTTAGCATTGTTTTATTAAGTTAAAACCACAGATTTGTGGTAAAGAGGTTTTCCGAGGAACCCAAATCGACTTGAGCTTGAGGGTTTACGCCGAAAACCACCCTCACAGACTCGACGACTTGTGTACGCAGGATATTCGGTAGAAGAGAACGGACGCTTCGCCGAGATAGTAGAAAGTTAACTAGAAGAGGCGAGGCGGAGTCGTTAATCAAGCGAGGAGAAATTTCGTTGTTGCCGAGTAGACACCGCTGATCAACACACTTCAGTAGCCAAATTAGCCTGCTCGCTTCGAGTTTGTTTTAAACCCTAAACCCGTGGCCCTTTGTTTTTATTCCCTGCTTTTCCGCTCGGTAATTGTTAAAATTTAAATGTAAATTTTTGATGCGTACCACACGACACCGCTAGATGATTGTTGTGGTTTAATGTTTATTCTTAATTACGAATTTAGTTTAGATCAGTAGGCGCCTTTATGTAAATGCAACCTTTCAAGTGATCACCGTGTTCATAAGCAGAGGTCCTCAAAGCAAGGAGAGCAATGAAAAACAGAGCACATGGTAACAAAGACCTTGACTTCCTGAGGTTTAACCACAAAAGTTCAATTTCTTCATCACCTTGGCATAAGCGAGAACTAACGCAGTTGTCCGAGTCTCCTTTTGATTTTTTCGATCGCATTAAACACCAAAATCAGAATCTCAAGTATATGTCATTTTCAACTTCGACTAAACAAATTGAACCTTGATCAAATTTGAGAGTAGTGACGCACATGTGAATCTTCAATTACAAGCAAAGTGTATTCCGTAGTTCTAGAGGGAGAAACATATTGTTCAAATTCTAAGGATGAGCCTGTTTCATTGCATATAGATAGTCCTACAAAGCATTAATCTCATGACTAGACATATAAAGATACCCTCGACTATAATGTCCCAAACCTGAATATAGAAAGTTTTTGTGTTTTGAATGTGAAGAAAACACCTCTAGTGGTGTTGACTTTTGTAAAAAGCAAGAAAATAAAGATAAGGCACTGAAGCTGCTGGCTCTCCTCTCATGAGGCAAGCTCTTTCTCTTGATATTTTCATACAAATCAAGACAAACTAAATTATGAGCAACAAGCACTAGGACTATGTGCAGACAAAAGAAATAAAATCCATTCATCATGTAAACTGGGGTTTAATATTGATACCAGTGGAGGAAATAGGTAAGGCAAAAGACATAGTATGTAGTGTCAAAAGTTTACTAGTGAAAATAAGCTATGTACAAATGAAGAGTCATTTTATCAAGGTAAAAGGAAACAGCGGAAGGATTCATTTCTAAGATCTCAAATATTAGCTAAATCTTAAAACCTCTGTTGATGGATGTAAACATCTCCCTAATACAATGATACGGTGAAGAGGCACACCCTTGCTTATCTCATTGTGGCTCAGTAGAACCTCACTAAATACATGGATGTGCATTCATTCAAATGCAAGACCAAAAACTTTCAAGAACCCATGAACCAAAAACTTTCAAGAACCTGTGAACCTTAATGTATCATGATATAACCCATACTAACACCCTGCATACTAGCTAATATACAGCACATCAGAACAATGTGTACAGACTGACAGATCATCTTGTAATGGCGTACAAAATACATAATCAAGCATTTGAAAAACTCTTTCAAGAAGACAGAACATCATGTAATGATGACGATCAGCAATTCTTTTTTTGAGAAGATGCAATAAGAAAATTCATTGAATGATTTTAAAATGATTCTTTAAAGCATCAGAAGAATATCGATAAAAGCCAAATCAAATTTGAAATGATTAGATGCAAGGTCATGAACCCATCCTTTCTTATGCTTAACGAAAATTTTAGAACTTAAGCAATCAAATTAGGGTCAGTTGAAATTAAAGTTTCAAAAGTTGAAATTAAAGTTTCAAACACAAGCGTAATTCAAATTGTTTTAGTGTCAGTTTAAACTTAAAGTCGGAATCAAACGTTTCAGGCAAAAGTGCAATTAAGGTTGCTTTAGCGTGTGGTTTAAATTAAATATTTGGTAATGAGAATTTTAGAATTAAGCAATCAGATTTGCGTAAGCTGATATTAACATTTCAAACACAAGTGGAATTCAAATAGCTTTAGTATCATTTTAAATTTAAAGTAGTCGAACGTTTCTAAAACAAGTGGAATTAAGGTTGCTTTAGTCCCTGGTTTAAATTAAATATTTGGTATTACAGCCTTCAGATCTATAGAAAAAAAAGCAAACCAGATACTTTATTACTCTTAGTAACCTGTAACCAAGTAAAAACTAATGCACAGATCTATCTCCATACAACTATCATATTTGTGCTAATTTTCTCTATTATCACGGACAAAATTATTTATGGCTAGGTAAGATTAAAATAGATGACCTGCCTTAGTCCTGCATCAGCCCGTTACCACTGAGATTCATTAGCTATCTACAAATTCACTTTCCCATTTTCTAGTAACTATAACAAATAGCAGAGTTGTGTGAATTGTAGGGAAAACAAAACAAAAGAATAGTGCACTAAGAGATTCACACATCCAAAGTAATCTTCATGATTTCGTGAATGTATGTGGCCTTTGGCTGTCCGGTCTAAGTGGGTTATGAGGTATATTCCTCAGCCTATCCAGTCTACAAAGAGGGATTTAGGGTTTCCCATTATAGTACTGCTCTGACTGTGTCCTTTGTAAACGGGTTCTATCTCAATTTCGCAATTTACAAGTGCAAATTGAATTTTCAAAATTTAATCTAAGCTTAAAAGGACTAGTTTTTATTTATCGCTATCATCTTGTTCTTGGAAATTGTCAGATAATTTGTCATTTATGTAGTATAATTTTCAGTAATGCTACACATACATAATTTTCATACGTAAAAGTAGCTGATATAATGTTCAGATCAAGATCGAAATCATGTTAACATTTCACATGATAAGATATAAGATTCCTTTTATTCCCCTCATCTCATGATCTATATATTGGCCATATGGTATACAGATGAAGGCAAAGAGCTAGATTGAATTTTCACAATCATCTTCTAGTCTTCGATTCTTATTCACAGCAAGACAATGGCTGCCTCTCACCATACTCGCCCAAATGGCTTTCCCACCATATCACACCCACTCACTTCAGAAGTCGAAGGGCGTTTGAAAAGATTAAGGTTTTCTCAAACCTATTTCATCGTCTTTATCAATAGGCCATGAGTTGAACGGCCTTCAAGATTTTCAGGATTCTGTTGATAAATTGCTTCAATTGCCCCTCATTCAACGAGCTTTAGCTGAAGGCCAGAATAAGAAATGGGTTGATGAGCTTTTAAATGGATTTTTGAGAATCTTGGAAATTAACAGCACTGCTCAGAATGCCTTGTTGCAGATTAAGGAATCTGCACAAGGACTTCAATCGGTTTTGCGCTGAAGTAGGGGTGATGAAAGCGAACTTACAGGTGAGATTAGGAAGTACATTTTCTCTAGGAAGGCAGTGAAAAAGGCAATCCACAAGGCCTTTGGGAATTTGAAAGGCACGAACAGCAAATGCTCCAGTCCGATCACTCAGGAACATGCTAGCAGCTAGCTTGTTGAAAGAGGTTGAAGCCGTCCCCTTGGCTGCATTTGAATCCTTGCTGTCTCTTGTCTCAAGGCAGCTTGTCATTGGTTTCAAAGCTAATTTGGCACAAAAGAATAGCATGCGAGGAAGATGAAAGAGAAATGAATGAATTTTAGAAGATGGATGCTGCATTGACCACAATCCTTAGTCACAAGACAAGCAACTCAAATGGCATCCAAAACCAGCTTAAAGAATTGGAGTCCAGCATCCAAGATCTCGAAGAAGGTCTAGAATCCTTGTCTAGGCCTTTGATCAAAGCTAGAGTCTCCCTACTAAACATCCTCAACTATTGGCTACGGTACAAAATTTTGAGGGCCTCATACTTGTAAATGATGTATGGAATATACATATTTGACAGAGTTGTCGAAGCTCTTCAAAATAAATATTGATTCGCCTAAACTAATTTGTAGAAATAGTGGAACCAGGTCGAATCCCAAGAGAACTAAGTATTTAATTTCTCAAAGTTTAAAACAAAATTTATTTCCCAAGAAAATTTCTGGATTTGCAAGTAAGTCACGTAAACGGATCACCGTTTAGTGAAAACGGTTAGCCGTTTATTGTTCAAAGAATTCTGGGAGTTATCCGGCTAACCGGTTAAGGAAACCGGATGTCCGTTTATGGTTCGTCTACTTACTGACTTTAATCGGACAACCGGTAAGGGAAAACGGAAGACCGAATTCGGGTTGGCTTGGTTCTGGAATTAATCGGCTAACCGGTAAGGGAAACCGGAAGACCGAATCTCATTCGTAACCTTTCTGGGCACAATCGGCTAACCGGTTAGCGTAATCGGTAAGTCGATTTTCTAAACTATCGGTTCTGTCCATAACGGTTTAGCCGTTTGGGATTAACGGTTATCCGATAGAGGTTAACGGTGAGCCGTTAGTGATTAACGGTTAACCGTTTTTCTGGGTTTTAATTTCTTCTTTAACAAGGATTTAGATGAAATAAAATAAAATAACAAGACTTTAAAATTAAGCAAAGAAAATCAATCTTACCAAATTTCCAATCCAAGGGTTTTAATTCCATCAAATTGCAATTTTGATCATAGGCAAAAATATAAATTACTCAATCCAAGAACTTAGTCTCCTTAATCGGAATCCCGCAGAAAGCAATTATTCTCCTAATGTAATAGACTCAAACAATCGCTCAAATCCAAACTTATCACTAATTTAATTGGGCATCATCGTTCCATATCAAATTAAGTGATAGCATTAAGAATAGTGAGAATGACTAAAACAAGATCAATTAATTCAGATTACTCCAATTCAATTAATTTGTATTTTTATTTCCCTAGAGCCTATCATGCAAGCTATGTAATTGTGGCCATCAATATACACACACATGAGCCAACTCCTTGCTACTCAATTCAGTCATTCATGACAATTACGGATCATAAACTCATGACTAGCGATAGAAAAATAAATATTGAATTAAGGCGTCAACTCAATCAATATAAATAATTCATAGACAATAAGAACAAGAAAATAAAAATTACTTGGATTGAAGAAATTCTTGTTAAGTTCAAAGCCTCACAAAACTACAATCGGAATTTGATTAACCCTTGGACCGGAATTAAAACCTTAGCCACTCATGGTGGCAAACAAAATCAAGAGATTTGTTTTAGAAGAAGAATAAATTGCAGCTTCCCTTCCTCTCTCTCACGTGGGCTTCTCCTTTGCTCCCAAGAAAAACGTTCTTTCTTCTCTTTTGCTTCTCCTTATATAGGAAACGTGGGCTCTCCTTTTTCTTTTCAAAGTTGGAGTCCTCCTTCTTCTTATATTGCTAGCTTTCCTTTTTCCTCTTGGCTTCTTCTCCTCTTAATGCTAGGAAACCGAATCCTTCTCCACCGATCACAGTGAACTGCTTTCCCTGCCCAATGGTCGGCCCACGTTTGCAAAGCCCAAATAAAGCCTTTTTTATCCAAATTTTATCGTAACCTCCATGTTTCACCTCCTAAATCAAATCAAATATAATTTCCACAAATTAGCACAAAATCAATCAAAATATGAGGGAATTAAATAAAATATAATATGACTATTTATAACCTATCAATATTGTATCATTCAATGGAAAGAAAATTGAAAACACAAATAGAATATTTCTATGATGTTCACATTTCATCAATCTCAAAATCAACGATTGGTTGGGGTAGAATGCAAGCTACTTTCTTCTGCAGGTCAATTGGAAATCAAGTATCATAAAACTAACAACATTTAAGAGACAAAAGCAAATAATATGAGATAAAAGAAAGGCTAAATATATCACAGAAATAATCTATTTGTGTGTAAAATTTTCTTTCTATATAATGATACAAGTATATTTCAATTCTTTGCAAGTTTTAAGGTGTCAAAATCTTGTAATCTAATTGTTGAGAATATTGAGGAGGGAAACTCTAGCTTTGATCAAACGCCTAGACAAGGACTCGGGGCCTTCTTCAAGATCTTGGATGCTGCACTCCATTTCTTTAAGCTGGTTTTGCAAATAAATGATGTTATCGGATTTGATTGCCTTGTGACCAACGACTGTAGACAATGCAGCATCCACCTTTTGTCTTCCTCGCATGAAATTCCTTTGGGAGCGGATAAGCTTGGTTACCAATGAACACCTGCTTAGATTTGATGGAGTCCTAGGCCCGGAGATAAAGGGCAACAAGGATTCAAATACAGCCAAGGTGACTGCTTCAACCTTCTTCAACATGCTAACATGTTCCCACATCGATTGAAGAGGAGTATTTGTTTTCCAGGACTTTCAAATTCCTCAACATCTTTTTGATTGCCTTTCTTACTGCCTTCCTAGAGGCTAAGGTTTCCTTAATCTCACTTGTAATTTCAGTTTCATAACCCCTTCTTCTGAGCAGCACTGACCAAAGTCCTAGTGCAGGTTCCTTCATCTGCATCAAGGAATTCTGAACAGTGCTGCAAACATCCAAGATCCTGAAAGATCCGTTCAACAGCTCATCAACCCATTTCTTCTGAAGGCTGTGGGCTAAAGCTTGTTGATTGAGGACAATTGAAATATTTTTTCAACAGAGTCGTGTAAATCTTGAAGGCCATTTAACTCGTGGCCTAATGATGAAGTAGAAGCAGATTGAGAAGACCTCAATCTTCTCAAATGCTCATCAGCTCCTGAAGTCTGTGGGTGTGATCTTGTGGGAAAGCTGTTTGAGCCATTTCTTTTGTTGCTGTGAATTAGAAGACAAGAAGTTGATTTTCAAATTCAATCCGGCTCTTCGCCTTCATCCGATCACCTTGTGCTCAAATCTCAATATATACAGCATGAGATGAGGGAAAAAGAGGAGTCTCACCGTCTTAATATAAAAAATAAACACTAACATGAATTCGAGCTTGCTTTGCATGTTATATCGGCTACTTTTATGCTTTGTTTCCTCCCACCAGCATACCATCTTAGTTTTTTTAGCCACAAACTTCTCATAAGCTAGTACTAAAGAAACATATCCACAAACTTCTCATAAGCTAATACTAAAGAAACATATGTTTCTGAGGGATCCATAAAATAGGCACACAAGGATGGCATCAACTCTGTCTCCTCTTCTAGACGACAAGAGAGGCTAATCCAGTTTGGCTTGCATCCCAGTGGGAAACAGGATGGTTGTGACACTCGCGTGTCCTTGTAGAATTGATTTATTTGTTCTGGATATAATATGCAAAATTTGCAGTGCATTGATGGAGTTGAGGCAGCCGCTGCACCTTCAATGCATGGATGGGTAGTTAAGTCGCCAAATTAAAGCAGACCCAAAAAAGATCTGCATCGTTCATTGCGGGCATATTTTGGTACCAAATGAATCACTTGTTTCTTCATTGGAGTTCCTCAAGTTGGTATTAACTATTAAGAGACTGGCTCCTCACTCAACAGAACAACTAATAACATTTTTCTTGTTCATGGAGTTCCTCAAGTTGGTATTAACTATTAAGAGACTGGCTCCTCACTCAACAGAACAACTAATAACATTTTTTTTTTTTTTTGAAGATATGAATAGTATAGAATTACTGTAGCAAACCAACGTAACAGATAATTGCTGACTACCACGTGATCTACTACACACTATATACACACGCACACAAATCCACACAACCGATGTGGGATCCCGAAGGACCAACTAATAACATTTATTTTCTGCTATGAAGAAAATTACCTAAATAGGAAAACAAATTAAATTAAAACTCAATTGAATAAAATATTCGTAAAACTCTATAAACTTAATTAAAAAACTGCAAACATAGATGTAAACAAATTAAATTAAAACTCAATTGAATAAAATATTCCTAAAACTCTATAAACTTAATTAAAAAACTGCAAACATAGATGTTACAATGGCCAAGGAATCCTTGTATAATTGTCTACGAAGATAGTATTTTTTGAATTACCCGCCTATTACCGGGGAATTATGTGCCGCGGCGTTTGTCTTTACCCATTCAAGGAAATTCTGAAATGTCTTGTAAGAGTAACCACCTTCTCTGACACTACTCATGGCTTTTTCCTTGAGTTCTAGAGCCCTTGCTTTAAAATCATGATCACCGAGCACTTGATCCACCTTGTTCTTTATTTCTTCTCTTGTAACGATGCCACCTTCGTCTCTGTCAAACTTCAATCCCACCTTCCAAAAGTCACAAATGTATCTCTCGTTCAGGAATTGATCAGCAAAATATGGCCAGCACAAGAAAGGAATGCCATTGCCGACACCTTCCATGGTGGAATTCCAACCACAGTGGCTCAGGAAACAGGCAATAGAAGGGTGGTTAAGAACCTTCTGCTGAGGAGCCCAGCTGATCATCTGTCCTCGAGCAGCAACTCTCTCTTGAAATCCTTCTGGGTATCTATCATTTGCATCAGTGGTTATATCTGCCCTCACAACCCATAAAAATGGTCTGTTGCAAAGTTCTAGTCCCAGTGCTAATTCTTGAAACTGAACTTGGTCAAGAATTGTAAGGCTGCCAAAGGCAGCATAAATGACAGAGCTTGGTTGCTGTTGGTCTAGCCATTTCAAACAGTTTGAGTCTTCGCGCCAGAAGTATCCTGCTGAATTCCCTAGGCGGTTGCTTGCTAAAAGTGGTCCTATTGGCAGAAGTTCCGGAAGCATGATGAATGCTTCAGACTCGAGTTCATATGTTGAGTTACAAAATTGGAAATTTGCCGCCATCATTGCTCTCATGTTTCTAACCTGTAAATCAAAAAAAATTTTTTGCGAGGTCAAGTCACCAACGTGTGCCCAAAAACAGTCTCTAAAGTTCATTTCAGGCATATTTGGTGCAATCCGAAACATCTGCATGCTCATAGGAGTTCCTGAAGTTGAATACAAAACAAAGAAAATTACAATAGCATAAAATAAGCTACTACTTTGACATGCATCAAAATTAAAGTTTGCTGGAGGAAAGCAAGGAATTAAATGACAGAGAATCATACCATGACTGTCAATGATTCCATCATCAATCAGTTTGGGGATACGAAATACCAAGGCCAAGGATGCTGCTGATGAAGGCCAAAAGACAGCCCCCCGGACGTTCATCTTTTTTGCTACCTCCATAGACCAACCCATGTTCCCATCTGCAATGAAACAATCAATTTTTTCTTCTTCTCTACTGTTGATCTCTTCTATGAGCTCCTCCAGCTTCCCCGGCATAACCTGTAAAAGTTTTTCAATTAGCTTTCCTAAATCGTTTCTATCTTCCCAGGGCTCCATCCCATCTGGGATCGACACCAAATGGATTTGCTCGCCTAGATAATTCTTTCCCTGCAATGATTCCACTACCCGCTTGTGATCATAATCCGTATTAACGAATGTGACTCGGAAGCCATGTTTTGCCAGATATTGCGAGAACTCGAGTAAAGGAATTACATGGCCCTGTGCTGGAGCAGGCATCACCAAAACGTGTGGATGGCTCATTATCTTTTTTATTTTTACCTCACTGATTTGGTTTCTATCAACCTTGTGCTTTTATAAGGATTGTAAGGGGCCGCTCAGCAGCCCATGTGCGGTTTCTGTCTTTCTTTCCGTACATGCAGTATGTCATATGTGTTTATTCTTGAACCTCAAGCTGGTTATCTTCTTGTCTCCCGTTTTTAAGTTCTTTGTCCATCTCTTTGTTTTGTTTCCTTCTGTGGCTTGGGTGATATGTTTGCTTTTGAACAAACTGCGCTGTTAGATCCAACGTCTAAAACAGGATGCTCTGCTCCAACTTTTCTAGACCCCAATTTTAATGCTCTGTCTAGAATAGGGATGGCAATGGGAGGGGATTGGGATTCTCGCATTCATACCCGATATTTTTGATATATGCCCATTTCCTTTCTGTCCCCATCAGAATTTCTTAAAGAAATTCTCATTCCCTTCCTAAATAATAAAAAGGATTTCCGAAAGTTTTCAATCCCCAAAAAATTTTTAAATAACTAATAAATTTTTAGTTTTTAAATTTGATTTAATCTATTAAAATAAAAAATTTTAATAAAAGTAAAGTTTGACAATATATCTTAGTAAAGTTTGAATGTTATAGCTTTAGTTTTTACTTTAGTTTTTGTTTTATTAGATAAAAGTTAAAAATAAAAAATTTTAGGCCAACGCCTATTGAATAAGACCTAATCAAATAATAATATAGGACTCCGATTTGTTAGTTGGGCCTGAAAATTTCATAATATATTTGTATAAATAATTTGATATTTTTTATTTATACTAATATTTAATATTTTATAATTTAGATTTTATTATTTATTCATTACTATTTATAGAAAATAAAATTAGAATTAAAAATTAAATTGGGAAAAGGGGGAATTGGGGAGGGGATGGGGATTCAGGCTCATCTTCGTCCATTTCCCAAAAAAGAAATTAGGTAAAAGATCACCCTCATTCCTTCTCTGAATAAGAGATTGGGTATAAAATTATTCTCATACCCTCTTCAAATGGATAAAATCCCCAAGGGACCCCGTCCCTATGGAGATTTCTGCCATCCTTAGTCTAGAATAATTAAATAAGGTAACTAAAACAAATTTCCACATCCTTTCGCTAGCATCTCAATATATAATATTATAATTTGCAGCACACGAGTGGTGTTGATTACGGGGAGGGCTGGCAATTTGTAGGTTTGGGTCGGGTTTTCCCAAGATCAAATCCATATAATTGATACTAGGTCCAGGCCCTATGAATGTTCATCCAACTTGAGCGAGCTTGGGTCTGGCCCGGCCTTGGGCCTACAATAATTTTGTTAAATAAATTTTTAATTAAGCTATATGTTAAAAAAACATTTAAATTAAGATGATTATTATTATTATTATTAAACAAAAAAATTAATTGCTCCCTTGAATGGGCCTGGACCGGTCGTCTCTAAGCAAATATTTGCATATCTTTTTCTTTGTTCCTTTTTTCTCTTTTTCTCATTATTTATTACTGTAAATTAAAATTATTTATTTTTTAGATATTAATTATGTTTATGCATCGTAATTTACATAAAAGCTTAAGACTCATGTAATACCTCAATTCTTCTACGGGTATTTAAATCTTTTAATTTTTATTGATTTTTTAACCCTAGTATAAATAGAATAATATGTCTTTCTCATTATAAGAGAGAGGGAAAGAGAGATCAGTTGAGGGGGAAAAAAGGCAGAAAGAAAAGAAAAATGAGAGAGAGATGGAGAGAAAATAAAAGAAAAGAAAAAGAGAAGAAAGACTTTTTCTTCTTAGTTCTGCCATAGGCAACACATGTGATCAAGTTGTGTTGTTTGAATTGGATATTGTTGGGAGAAGTTTTGGAGGTCAGTGATATCAGTATGCATTTGTTACATGATGATGCCAATAGGTAAGTAAACTAGACTTCAAAATGAATTATAATAAACAATATATATGTTTGACTTGTGTGAAAAGCCTATTTTTGATATGTACGAATATGGATTTATATGTCTCTGCTCATGTATTTATGTGATGTGTTGTTATGTGTTGAGCATGATTATATACATGAGCATATGAATGTGTAAAATTGGATATGAATTTGTGAAATTTCATTGGCATCAGCACGAAAATGCATTGAGTTTTCTATGAATGAGAAAGTGGATTTTAGCAAATGGAATTTCTGCTTTATGAGATTTTGCATTGGGAGCCACCGCTTGAAGTTGTGTGGGGGCCACCTCTTGAGACTGTACGGGGACCACCTCTTGTGTGCCGACACGCCGCGAAGTACCACACACGGTACAAAGTACCACACACAGCGCAAAGTGCCATATTGTAGGATATGTATTTTATGGAAAGCAAATGTGAAAGTTTAAAAGCGACAAAAAGAGATTTTGATAAATTTGTTTTACAGTATTTCCAAAAGATCATGGCATATCATCCATTTGCATTATGTATAAGTATGTATAAAAAAAACTAGTTTGCTTACTGAGTTTTGTACTCATTATAGTTTATTGTGATTCAGTTTTTAAAAGTCAGGATTGATTCGAGATGAGCAAGAAGATGAATTTGAATTAAAGATTGTAGATGATTTGATTAAATTCTTAAAATATTCCGCTGGCTTTTGTATTTGAGGCTTGAATTATTATCGGTTGTAAAGAGTTATTTAAATTCATTTGTGAGTTGTGGTCAGATTTGCTCTCTGAATTTGGACTGGGGTGTTACAAATAGTATCAGAGTGATTCCCAACTGGAAATGTGTGGATGTTTATGACATCCTATATCGCTTGGGAAGGATTTTGTAAGGATGAATTGAATTAAGTTTGTGCCAAACCTTTAGGCTTTGTGATTTTGTTTCTAAGAAGCATATGATTGAAGTATCAGAGTAGCGTAGCGAAAATATGATGTGTTTGCTTGAGTCTTTATAAGGATTTATTAGTCACAAGTGATTTTGAGATATGGATTCTTTGGGCATAACTGAAAGCAAATTCGAGGACGAAATTTGTTTAAAGGGGGAAGAGTGCAATACCCCAATTATCCTAAGGGTATTTAAGTCTTTTAATTTTTAGTGATTTTTAACCGTAGTATAAATAGAATAATATGTCTTTCTCATTATAAGAGAGAGAGAAAGAGAGATCGATTGAGGGAAAAAAACGATAGAAAAAAAGGAGAGAGAGATGGAGAGAAAAGAGAAGAAAAGAAATCATCTTCTTCTTTGTTTTGCCATAAGCAACACACGTGATCAAGTTATGTTGCTTGAATTGGATATTGTTGGGAGAGGTTTTGGAGGTCGGTGATATCAATATACATTTATTATATGATGATGCCAAGAGGAAAGTAAAATAGACTTTAAAATGAATTACAATAAACAATATATATGTTTGACTTGTGTAAAAGACCTATTTCTAATATGTAAGAATATGGATTTATATGTCTCTACCCATGTGTTTATGTAATGTGTTGTTATATGTTGAGCGTGATTATATGCGTGAACATATGTATGTGTAAAATTTCATTCGTATCAGCACGAAAATGCGTTGAGTTTTCTATTAATAAGAATGTGGATTTTAGCAAATGGAATTTCTGCTTTATGAGATTTTGCATTGAGGGCCACCTCTTGAAGTTGTGTGGGAGCCACCTTTTGACACTGTGCGAGGGCCACCTCTCGAGGGCTAATGTGCCGCGAAGTGCCACGCACAACACATAGTGCCACATTGTAGGATATGTATTTTATAAAAGAAAATGTGAAAATTTGAAAACGACAGAAAGAGATTTTGATAAATTTGTTTTACAGTATTTTCAAAAATCATGGCATATCATCCATTTGCATTATGTATAAGTATGTATAGAAAAACTAGTTTGCTTACTGAGTTTTGTACTCATTATAGTTTATTGTGATTAAGTTTCTAGAAGTCAGGATTTATTTGTGATGAGTGAGACGATGAATTGGAATTGAGGATGGTAGATAGTTTGGCTAAATTCTTAAACTATTCTGTTGGTTTTTGTATTTGAGGCTTGAATTATTATCGGTTGTAAAGAGCTATTTAAATTCATATGTGAGTTGTGGTCATATTTGCCCTCTGAATTTGGGTTGGGGTGTTACAACTCATGTTTATTAAAAAAAATATTAATTTGAAATGGAACGAGGGATTTAATTAATTCATGTTTATTAAAAGGATGTTAATCCAAAATGGAACGAAGGGTTTAACTCTTTCAATTAAAAATAATTTTTTAATTTATAAATTAAAGAGTCTAGGCTTTTTACCAGACCCACTCAGAGTGGGCTTTAACGTTTTGGGCAATATCCATGATTTTATGATGCTAAGTCCAGCCTAGGCTTTTTGGCCAACCCTAATTACGGCTGGTATTCTGACTTAGGATTTTTATTTTAATTCTATTCGAGTCAAATTAAATAGGTATAAGTTTGATAATATTGATTTGTTTAATAAATGAGTGAATTTATTTTGATTCATTAAATAAATGATCAAATCCAGGTTTGAGTTCACTTATTCGATTATTCGTTTAAAAGTTGTTTATTAATCAGGTCATAAATGAATAGAATAATAAATGAACTTTTTAACATAATTACTTTTTTACCATTAAAAAATAAAAATCTTGTTAAAACATTTTCAAGGTATAAAGTTAGTTTTGTAATTATGAAAAGATAATAAGCCAAAAAAGAAAATGAAAGCAAAGGCATCATTACTCTTTAGTCGACCCTAGAGATGGCTAATGGGCCGAACGACACGTGGCACGGTAAGTGTCCGTACAACACTACACGATATGAGCACATTTCAGTGAGGCAGATGGCACAGCACGGCACGCACGTGGACTGGGCTAGGCTTAGAATTTTAGGTACGCAGGCCTTAAAAGCAAGGCACGATTAGAGATGGGCTAAGCACGATATGATGAAAAAGCCCACAACAAGCACATTTTAGTTTTTTTAATGAAAGTAAATTTAAAATTTTATGATTTTACAAATAACTAGAAGTTGAATTTTTTAAATTTATTTAATTCTTAGTTTTAAAAAATACTATAATTGATTTATATTTATAATTTATTAAATAAATAATTGATATCATGATTTTAATGAATAAATTTATAAATATCATGATTTTATTAATATGAATTAATATTATTGTAAACTATGATCTATGACTCTATGTAACTCCAAGTTAATAATTAAGTTAACCTTATTATTATTATTATTATTAAAAATTCTAATACTATAAAGTCAAACTTAGTAATTAATATTACAATTTATTACTATTATTAGTTTATTATTATTGAATATGGATTTGAGTTTTGAATTTTTTTTAACCTAAAAAAAGTACGACAACAGCTTAGTATGCGCTCTTAGAAAATTAAAAGAAAAAACTTACTAGGCTTTTTTTCTTAGGCACGGCACAACACAGCACGACACGTGTGGGCATTTATGAATGGGCATGGCACGTGTGCCAGGCCAGGCCCAAACAAAAAAATTTAGGCATAACCTGAGAGAAATAGTGGGCACGGTACGGCATGGGCACGAGCACTATGGGCTTCGCTTTGGTGCCGGCCCAGCCCATTGGCTATCTCTAGCCGACCCTAGCTCCACTCTTCATTTTCCTTCCTCCATTGTTATTTCTTTCACTTGAATTTGAACACCCATTTCTTTATTTCCCAAATGAAAACGATCACCAAGCCAAACACTTCCAAAAAATCAAATCAATGGTCTTATCCAAACTTTTTCGGCAAGGTTCATTTCTCTTGGCTATGGCAATGACAAGAGCTTGAATAGCTACAATTGAGGTTCTTTTGCTACTTTTGTCCTCCACGTGGGAATTATTGATCTCAATGTTTTATAGATTATAAAACAGTGCTTAATCCTGCTATCCAGCTTAAGGATGGCAAAATCTGGATTCAAATTCAGATGTAAGTGTATCTGGATCTGCCTTTGCATTGATATTTTCATATATCACACAAATTATGGATAGATATTTTAGATATCCGGACCCACAAAAAATAAAATTTAAAATTTTAAAATATAACTTAAAAATTGAACGATTTACCTAATAATATCAAATAAAGTTAACTCATAGTTCAACAATTAAAAATGAATATTAATGACATACAATAACAATATAAATCCACAAATAAAAGTACCATAATATAAATCAAACATAAAAATAACATACATTTTGAAATTGAAAAAGTTTCAATAAAGTTACTACTCCCTATTGGCAAACATGATATCAATGATAGATACACAAATAGTCAAATATCAACCTGCATCGGTTAAAAAAATCAAAAATGAAAATGAAGAATCATTAAATTGCAGAAAATTTAAATAGCTATGCATTCAATTTCAAAGCATAAATGATATTGATATCAAGTCCAAAATTGAAAGTTTTCCAATTGCAAAGGACGAAGAAGCCCAAATGTAAAGGAAATTGAGCTTATATTATGTGCGAAAAAGAGAAAGTTGAATCGGCATTAACACATAAATAAGTAATGCATTTCAGGATAATCAAGAGCTCCATAAGTTTGTTTCTAGGCAAAATATATTTGATTAAACATATCATAGCAAAGTCTGCTTTTCATTTTTAATCATTTCATAACAGAACGGAATCCTAAGTAATTATTAGAAAAGAACTATAATCAATAGTGTTTAAAAGAGAAAGCAGACTCAAAGCTTTATGACATATAGATCAAACACAAGTTTTTAGATAAAGACTTACAATATCTAGATATTCATAACTAGTGCACACTGATAAAGTTAAAGGCAGATACACAAGGTGAAATCTTATATATAATATTTAAAACCCATTTAAATCGTATTTGCGAATAAACCCATTTAAATCTTAAATTGCAATCACAAATACGATCCCAAAAATTAATTTCATTAAAAGAAATCTGAATTTTTTTTATTTCAATTTTATTATAAAATTTTGGAATTATATTTGCGATTAAAACTCACTTTTGTTTAACACAAAAATCACATGAAAATAACTAATTTCTAATATGCAATAGTTTGTTTAGCTCATCACTAGTGCGAGTCACACTAAAAACGCGCAGCAGCTTCTTCAACAACTCAAACACAACATTAAATCAAATTTCAAACACGGCATCAAGTTATTTGGAATTTTTTAATTTTTATAAGGTTTAATTACTCATTCGTTCCTTGGCTGTCGCCAGCAATGGTTAATCGACTCTAGCATTTTCCCGCCGCCATCACTTTGTTGTTCATCACTCTTCTTTTAAAATGAGGCTTCTTGGAATTTGATTTTCATTTGACAAGGTTAGAAGCACAAAGAGAAGACTCTAGGCGTGTTTGGGAGTTTGGGTGGATGAATGGATTGCTAATTAGCTTGGGTTTGGAAGTGTGAAAGTTTATAGTGAAGTGTTTGGTTACCAAGAAAAACAGAGCGGAAAAATATTAATCAGAGAAGAAAATGATTTGTTTTATTCCATTGATTAACCGATTGAATTGATAAAGAATCTAGTATTTATATTACATCATTATAACAAACTTAACAATTGTACAACCAACAACAATTTGACAGTTGTATAATTTATAACAAACTAATGCCAAGTTGGCTTACATGCACCCGTGAGTATTAACTAATTTTCTTAGCACCAGCTGAGCTTTTCAACAACCTGAGTAGCCTTGAGATCACTGAAGTATTCTGGAGCTTTCTAGAATATCCTTAACATCCCCCCTCAAGCTCAGCATTAGGAAGAATGTTGAGCTTGGAACAAAAATAATAAAAAGACTATGAAGGAAGGGCCTTAGTAAAAATATCTACATTTTGATCATGACTGAGAATATACTGGATTTAAAGACTATGATTTGCTACTTCCTCCCTTAAGAAGTGCACATCTAATTCAATGTGCTAAGTTCTTGAATGGAACTTAGGATTACTAGCAAGTGTCGTGGCACTTTGATTATCACACCAAAGGATAGGAGTTGGAATGGACACAACATTGATTTCAGCAAGTAAGGACCTCATCCATAAAACCTCTGAAGCAGCCATAGCAAAAGCTCGATATTCAGATTCAGTGCTGGACCTGAAAACAACAGATTGTTTCTTAGAGCACCAGGACACCAGATTTGGACTTAAATAAACACAATAGCATGCGACTGATTTTTGAACATCTCTATCTGCAACCCAGTCTGCATCAGAAAAACATTCAAGATGGATAAGACCAGAGGAATAAAACTGAAGACCAAGAATAATAGTGCCTTTTAATAAGAATAATAGTGCCTTTTAAATATCGAAGCACCCTCTTACAGGCCTGCCAGTGAAGATCAGTTGGTGCACAAAGAAATTGGCTGAGTTTGTTAACTGAGAATGTAATTTCAGGCCTAGTTAGAGTAATGTAATAAAGAGCTCCAATTGTACTTCTATATAGAGTAGGTTTTGAAAAATAAAGACCAGCATTCTTTGTGAGAGAAACCCCCGAAGCCATTGAAGTGGAGGGGTACTGTCCTGTATATTAACCTTGGCCAGTAGGTCATCAATGTATTGATCATGAGAAGTAAACCAGCTGAATTTTTAGTAACTTAAATGGCTAGAAAGTAGTTTAGCTCACCAAGGTCCTTTAAGGCAAATGTAGACTGTAAATCAGAGATAACTTGAGCAATTAATGAAGAATCGAGCTCAGAATCACAATATCATCAACATATACCAAGTAGAAGAATATGACCACCAACTTTTTGCTTTAAAGAAAAGAGGATTCCGATCGAGAGTTAGAAAACCCCCCATTGCTGTGTTAAAGCTAATTTTAGTCGATCAAACCAAGCTTTAGGTGCATGTTTAAGACCATACAAAGCTTTATGAAGCTTACAAACATGATCAGGCTTGGTTGAATCAACAAAACCTTAAGGCTGCTGTATATAGACTGCTTCAGTTAGAGAGCTATTTAAAAAGGCATTATTGATATCAATTTACCTTAAAACCCACTTATGCATCACGCCTAACCTCGATAACTCGATAGAGAGAACTTCACAACCGGACTAACGCTTTCAAAGATAATCAATACTCAACTCGATGAAACTTTGGCCACAAGTCCGCCTTATATCTATTCACACTTCTCGTGATTTCATTTGATTCTCGAAACCCATTTGTAGCCAATGATCTTGACCGGAGAAGAAGGCTTAACTAATTCTCGTGTTAGGTTATGAACAATGCTCGATACTATTCACCATAGCTTTGGCCATTTCGATTAGCAAGAGTCACGACATACAAGAGTTCAGATTCAGAGTTCGACACTTAAGAATATAGGCTTTTGGTTTAAAAATGCCATTTTAGATCAAGTAGTCATTGGATGACCAGAGGAAAGACTGTGGTGGAGATAAATCATGGGGTTCATCGGTTATTGAGGATGAAAGCCGAGGTATAATAGCCATGGTGATGAGGAGCGTATGAGTTGAGATAGTGAACAAGAATCACTGTCAGCACGATCGAGATTGAGAAATTGAACCGAGAAGATGAGCTAGAACTAGACTCAAGAGAAGATGATTTATGACATAAGAAAAATCAACCCGTATCGAAAAGAAATGAAGACTCATAAAAAATAACACGATTACTGATGTAAATTTTTCCAAAGGAATAAAGACATTGACAACCCTTATGGAAGGAACTATAACCCAAAAATATGCATCTACTGGTTCTGTAATGGAGCTTATGATGATTAAAGGTCTTAGACATGGATAACAAGCACAGTCGAAAATTCTAAAATGAGAATAATCTGGTTTTCTATGAAATAACAATTCAAAAGGTGACTTATTATTAAGAACGGTAGTTGGAAGTCTATTAATGAGGTATGTGGCAGTATGAAAAGTATTCCACCAGAATTTAAGAGGAAGATTTGCTTGAGTAAGAAGAGTAAGACATGTTTCAACAATATATCTATGTTTTCTTTTAATTTTTCCATTTTGATGATGAATGTATGGGTAAGAATGTCTAAACTGAATGCCTTGTTCAGCTAAGTAGGAAGTAAATGATCTAAACTCTCCACCTCAATCAGTTTGTAAACATTTTATCTTTGTAGATAAGCTGTTTTCAATCATCACTTTGAACTCTTTGAATGTTTGCAGGGCTTTAGACGTAGTAGAGAGGGGAAAAATCCAGGTAAATCTAGTAAAATCATCTAGACTGGATAGATAATATTGGTAACTCTGAGATGAAAAAATAGGAGCTGGCCCTCAAAGGTCAGCATGTATGATTTCTAAGGGCTCTGTAGTTGTTGTGTCGACAAAAGGAAAGTGCTGCATATGGCTTTTACCAAACTGATAGGCACTACAAAAATCGATCTTGACATGTTTATTAAGAGAATGTTTGATCTAAGAGTTTCATCACATGTGTGAGAGCGTGAACTGTTGGATGGCTCAGTCATTTGTGCATAATATTACCGTCAAAAGACTTGAATGAATGAGTAAACAAGGTAATTTTGGCATCTTTATTGAATTGAAATGGTTTTACAGCAAAGAAAGATGTTATATTTGCCGTAATACATTGTGGAAATATAGACAGAAGATTAAACTCGGAGTTGATAACAGACACGGATTTAGAAGACAGCAGAACATGAGATTAATTTGAATGACAGACTGTAGTTAAACCTTCAACTTGATAGAGTCTATTTCTAGCAATCCCCTCGAGCAATGTGATCCCTGTATTCTTGTCTTTGACAAAACAAATAGACTCATGAAATTCAACTATGACATTGTTATCAGTTAAAAGTCTAGAAACACTAATTAAGTTTTTGGTTATAGCAGGCACATGTAAAATATTTGTGAGGTAAAGCTTTTGAGTTGTAAGAGTATTCAAGATTGCTGAACCAACATGCTGAATTTGTAAGCCTAAGCCATTGCCTATGTGCAACTTCTTAACACTAGTATAACTTGAATAGGATAAGAAAATACCTGCATTCTGAGTAATATGATTTGTAGCTCCAGAATCTATGTACCAAGCTGGATCAGCAACAACATTGTATTCAGCAAGAGGAACTCTAATATTGTATTGCACACAGTTCCAAAAGAAACATTTCCAGAACTTGGACCAGCATTCCCTGCATACATGTCTGTAAGTGCATATGTGTTGTAGACACCAGGGGCACTAGTAAAGTTCATAAAGCTTGGTGACATTTGTGGCTGATAACCTAGAGGTGGCTGATATGCAACATATCCTTGAAAATTTCCATTTCGAGGAAAATTTCTAAGAAAATTAGTACTAAATCCTCCTTTGAATCCTCTACCTAAGCCTCCTCTTCCAAAATTTCCTCTAAAAAATTGTCTACCCCTAGGTTTAAAACCCATTGCATTACCTCTTCTGCTTTGGAACAAAGGTATGATTAAACCTATTTCTACATTTGTAAGCTCCATGACTAGGTATGAAGCAAACCTGACATATAACGTTCTTATCCCCTCCAAAAGAGTTAGCAGAAGTTCCATTACTAGCCATATTATTTCCAGCATTAACCTTGTTATAATTTTGTCCTTTCTGTGCAAAATTTGCACTCATATCATGCATCACTTCAAATTGAGCCTTTCCCTTACTCATCTCCAGTCTTATTTCATGACTCAATAACATTGAAAATAATTCCTCAACCGAGATTTTTTCTTTCTCTAGTTTATGTAGCACATACCGAAATTTTTTCTTTCTCTAGTTTATGTAGCACATTTGTTACCAGTGACTCATAAGAATCATCTAAGCCAGCCGGAACATGCATGATAAATTCATTTGATAAGAGTGCATTACCTCCAATTGCCAAGTTATCAGAAATCTTTTTCATCTTGTTGAAGTAATCACTGATAGAAAGTGATCCTTTCTTAGTGGATTGTATTTGCATCAACAATGGCATGTAACGTGCCTTAGATTGAGACATAAAAATCTCAACAAGTCTTTTCCACAATTCCTGTGACGTCTCACAACTTATCACCATTATTAGCACATTATTTGCCATTGAAGAAAACATCCAACTTTGAAGCATCTTATCAGTTTTCTTCCATGCAATGTATTCTGGATTTTCAGTTTGCCTTGGAGGTATAATTTCAGATTTGTTTGATTTTTCACCTGATTCGATTAAGAATTGAGTAGAACACGGCTTATCTCCATTGATGAAGCCCTCAAGACCATTTCCAATTATTGATGCCTCACCTTGTGTCTTCCACACAAGGTAATTAGCTCGATCCAGCTTCACATGTTGGATAAAGGTGAAGGAAAGTGAAGAGGACACTGTAGTATTCGTATTTGCCTTAGTTGAAAGGCTCTGATACCATGTGAAAGTTTATAGTGAAGTGTTTGGTTACCAAGAAAAACAGAGCGGAAAAATATTAATTAGAAAAGAAAATGATTTGTTTTATTCTATTCATTAACCGACTGAATTGATACAGAATCTAGTATTTATATTACATCATTACAACAAACTTAACAATTGTACAACCAATAACAATTTAACAGCTGTACAATTCATAACAAACTAATGCCAAGTTGGCTTACATGCACATGTAAGTATTAACTAATTTTCTTAGCACCAGCTGAGATTTTTAACAACCTGAGTAGCCTTGAGATCACTGAAGTATTTTGGAGCTTTCTAGAATATCGTTAACAGGAAGATGAAAGAGAAGATATGTCCAATGCATCCTTGGAACCAGTGGATAATGAAGTGCACAACGGTCAATTAGATCATGAGGTTGCTTTTAATTTTTTAAAAATTTTAGATAGTTGTTTTATGAAATTACCCTTATTTATTGACAAGATACTAAATAAAATACAAACGGCAGAGGAGCATTTAATTATGCACTCATACTTTATATCTAAGTGTTAATACGCCAAATCTTAGGAGAGGTCCCTACAAATTACCTCACGAAGGTAGTATTTTTTTTAATTAACTGCCCATTATCAGGGAATTATGTGCCAGGGTGTTTGTCTTTACCTATTCAAGGAAATTCTGAAATGTCTTGCGAGACTACTCATGGCTTTTTCCCTAAGTTCCAAAGCCCTTGCTTTAAAATCTTGATCACCGAGCACTTAATCCACCTTGTTCTTAATTTTTTCTCTTCCAATGTTTCCATTTTCGTTTTTGTCAAACCTCAATCCCACCTTCCAAATATCACAAACGTATCTCTCGTTCAGGAATTGTTCAGCAAAATATGGCCAGCACAAGAAAGGAATGCCATTGCTGACACCTTCCATGGTGGAATTCTAACCACAATGGCGCAGGAAACAGGCAATAGAAGGGTGGTTAAGAACCTTCTGTTGAGGTGCCCAGCCGATCATCCTCCCTCGAACAGCAACTCTCTCTTGAAATCCGTTTGGGTATCTATCATTTGCATCAGTGGTAATATCTGGCCTTACAACCCATAAAAATGGTATGTTGCAAAGTTCTAGCCCCAATGCTAATTCTTGAAACTGAACTTGGTCAAGAATTGTAAGGCTGCCAAAAGCAACATAAACGACAGAGCATGGTTGCTGTTGGTCTAGCCACTTCAAACAGGTTGAGTCTTGGGGCTAGAAGTGTCCTGTTGAATTCCTTAGGCGTTTGCTTGCCAAAAGTGGTCCTATTGGCAGAAGTTCCGGAATTACGTTGAATGCCCTAAACTCGAGCTCATACGTTGAGTGACACAACTGGAAATGTATCGCTCTCATGGCTTTTAAGTCTTTATCCGTTAAATAAAAAAGAATTTTCGTCGTGTTCAAATCATCCATATCTGTCCAAAAATAGTCTCTAAAGTTCATTTCAGGCATATTTGGGGCAATCCGAAACATCTTTTTGCTCATCGGAGTTCCCGAAGTTGAATTCAAAATAAAGAAAATAACAGTAGTATAAAGTAAACTACTACTATGACATGCATTAAAATTAAAGTTTGCTGGAGGAAAGTAAGGAATTAGATGACATGGAATCATACCATGGCAGTCAATGATTCCCTCATCAATAAGTTTGGGAATATGAAATAGCAAGGCCACTGATGCCGCTGATGAAGGCCAAAAGAGAGCCCCACTGACGTTCATCTTTTTTGCTACTTCCATAAACCAAGCCATGTACCCATCTGCAATGAAACAATTAAGTTTTTCATCTTCTCTACTATTGATCTCTTCTATGAGCTCCTCCAACTTCCCCGGTATAATCTATAAAACGTTTTCAATTAGCTTTTCGAAATTGTTTCTATCTTCTCAGGGTTCTATTCCATTTGGGATGGAAACTAAATAATTTCACGATGGAAAATCCATGCGTCTCTGTTCTCTATTGAACGATATCTATATGTACATTGGTTAGGTTTACCCTAGTTCACAAGGAAACCTTATCAAACTAGGAAACATATAACAATCAATAATATATACACGTGACTTGCTATATATATATATATACGTGACTTAACACCCCTCTTAAATTGGAGTATAGAGATCACGAATGCCCAACTTGCGAAGAAAGAACTTCACGCATGTTGTGCGAAGATATCGCCACCGAATAGAGAGTACATGTAGGTGCCGTATGTTTCCTCGTTGAATTTCCTCTCGAACAAAATGACAGTCAACTTCGATGTGCTTGGTCCGTTCATGAAATATGGGATTGGATGCTAGATGAAGAGCAGGCTGGCTGTCACAATACAAGTGCATGGGCCGTGAGTGATCAACTCCGAGAGACATTAACAACCCCTTGAGCCATATGAGTTCACATGTAACTGTTGCCATGGCAAGATACTCGGCCTCAGCAGAGGACGACATAACTTCTTAGATTTCCAGGATATAAGAGAGGATCCAAGGATGACAAACCACCCAGATAAAGAGCGCCGAGATAGAGGGCAACTTGCCCAATCAGAATCACACCACTCATTAAGTTGCAAGTCACAATCTTAAAAACACACTTTGACCAGGGTTACCTTTCAGATAGCGAACTACTTGCAGAGCTGCTTCCCAATGTCGCTCCCATGGCTGCTGCATAAATTGAGAAAGCAGGTGAACTGAAGGACAACTCTGGCCGTATAACGGAAAGTTAAATTAATCTGCCTACGAGTCGTCGATATTTCACAAGATTAGGAACATAAGGGCCTTAAGCTAAAGCTAGCTGATGATTCGGTTCCATGGGAAATGAGGTCGGTTTTGCACTAAGAAAACGAGCCTCAGAGATAATATCTAACACATACTTCTGCTGAGATAGGAAGATTCTTGTCGAATTTCTTGCAACTTCAATACCCAAAAAATATTTCAATTGACCCAAATCTTTCATATAAAAACAATCACTCAAATACTTCTTAAACACCCGAATAGCTTCACTATTGTTTCCCAAAACAATTATATCGTCAACATACACAAGTACAAGTAGATGTATCCTATCCCAATATGAGGTAAAGAGAGAATAATCCGAGCTCGATTGAGCAAAGTCGTAAGTCTTTAAAGTTGCTGCCAACTTTGCAAATCAGCAACGTGGAGCTTGCTTTCATCAATATAATGAATTTCTTAGACCACAAACCATTCTAGATTCGTTTGTGGTGGAACCAGGTGGTAGGCGCATGTAAACTTCTTCATTGAGCTCACCGTGTAAGAAAGCATTGTGAACATCCATCTGATGAAGCTCCTAATTCTTAGTCACAGCAATAACTAGAAAAGTTCGAACGGTAACAAATTTTACGACAGGAGGAAATGTCTCTGTGTAATAAATTCCTTCAACTTGCTTGTTCCCAAGGATCACTAAGCGAGCTTTGTATCTTTCAACTGTACCGTCGGCATTGTACTTAATCAGACACACTCACTTATAGCCTATAGCACGCTTTCTAGGTGGTAGAGACACAATAGTCCATGTGTTATTATTTTTCAGAGCCTGCAATTCACACTTCATAGCCTCACACCATTTAGGATCTCTCACGGCCTCAACAAAAGAGGCAGGCTCAATTCCTGTAGTAATCACTGCTAGAAAAGTACAATGTTGAGTAGAAAAATTATTACAATTCACATAATCAAGTATGGGATAAGGACTACCTGCAGGAAGTGATTGAGTGTGTGACCATGAAGGGGACCGCGGAGAGGGACTCAAATGCCGAACAATATGCAATACATAATCTTTTAACTTAATCGATTGTTGCCACTGTCTAAGCCTGCCCCCCAAATGCCGGCTGTTGTTGCAATGATGTCTCAATAGCCTCAATGCCCCTTTTATTGTCACAAGTATGTACATCAAGAGTAGAAGAAGTGGGTACAGATGATGGAGTATCAATGGTCTCAAAACATCGCTTGTATCCTGTGAAGCAACTGGAACCGAATCTGGTGAGACGATAGGAGCACTTAAATCATGTGATAAATCCTTAGCTAAAATCGGTTCTATCGTGCTCAAGGTGCATGGCAAGAATGGTCTTGCTAGAGCCTTGTAGGGAAAGTTATGTTCAACAAACATTATATCCTGGGAAGTAAAAAATGAGGCATTCTCCAAATCATATAAATGCCATCCCTTTTTACCAAAAGGATAGCCCATGAATATACAGCGACGACTTCGACTAGCGAATTTATCACTACGATGATCACGATTGTAAGTATAGGCGAGGCAACCAAATGACCGAATATTTGTATAAGATGGTGCCTTACCAAATAGTAGTTCATAAGGAGTCCGTCCGTTAAGAAGATTAGAGGGTGTTCGATTGATCAAGTAGCAAGCAGTTAAGACACATTCACCCCAGAATTCAACTAGTAAGAAAGCCTAAAAGTGCAGAGCGTGAGCAACATTAAGAATGTGTCGATGCTTGCATTCGACTCGACTATTCTGTTGAGAAGTACCCACACAAGATGTCTGATGATGAATGCCATGCTTAGTAAAGAAATCAGATAAATACATTAATTTTGTGCCATTGTCTGTCCGTATAATTTTAACGAGTTTATAAAATTGTCTAGAGACCATACTCAAAAAATTACGTAATACAAGCCCAACCTCATTCTTCATGACTAGCAGATATGTCCAAACACCACGAGAAAAATCATCAACCATAGTCAAGAAATAGTGAGCACCATAGGAACTAGCTGTGCGAAAAAGTCCCCACAAGTCACAATGAATCAATTCAAAAATATCTGAAGCTTTATTAAAGCTTAAAACAAATTTGTCACGACATTGTTTTGCTTGAAAGCATACATTACAATTTTGAAAACTAGACAATAAAAAAGGTGAATCAATAAAAGGGAGCAGCTGAACCACTTTAGAAGAAGGATTCATCAACCTCCGATGCCATAAATCACAAGCTCGATTGGCAACACTAGACAGAGCGGCGCACGAACCAATGTTCTGAAAATAATAAAATCCCTCTCGCTACTCACCCGCTCCAATCAGCATCCTCGTAATGCGGTCCTGTATCATACATAATTAGAAAATTGAATCAAACATTTGGCATCTCGAATCAGTTGTGTTAGCCTAAAGGGCTACACATGTTATAATTTTGATGATAACAAACATATGTATTAAGTATTTGAATAATTTTTATATTTCACAAGTTCACTAGTTTTTGAAGGATAATTCTTATGCAAGTCAAATCAAGTTCAAGACACTCAACGGAAACTGTGAAATCAGGAATAGAGTTTAGAGCTCAATGGACAATTTATTGTGACAATTTCTTGGGTCAAATTCACTGAAAAAAACTACACTTTTTTGCTCCGAGTGATGATCGGCCACTCAATGATGTCATACCTCCTGATCAGCTTCCTGACTTCTCACTTCTGTTTCGAGGTCAGCGTCGTCACCGAGATCCTCCAGTGTCTACATCTGCTCCTGCAGCCTCCGCATCTGCCTTACCACCTCCCGAGCCTCCTAGTTCTGAAGAGGTTACTCTTCAGCAGCTTATGGATGAGGTGAGATCACTTTTTGTGAGGCAGATTGAGTTTCAGCAGCAGCAGCAGTAGCTTATCCATGGCCAGCGCCTCCTCTTTGAGCATTTCGGCATTCCATATCCATATCCACCTCCGTCACCACCATACTCACCACCTCAGTAGGCTCTTATGCTTGTATCTGGACACACCTATATTTCATTTACTGTTTTATGTTCTTTTATGGATGTTTATGCATGGTTATTCTGTTTTGGATTATGTATTTGTTTTGGATGATATGGATTTGGTTTGATTGATTATTTTCTTTCTTATGTTTTGGATAATTTTTTGTTACTAATGTACCTGTATTGAGATTTTGATGATTGATAGGGGGAGCTTTTATTCTTTTGATGATGAAGGGGGAGATATAATTTGTAAAAGGGGGAAATGAGAAATTTCATTTGTTATAAAAAATATTCATATGCATTTATGCAGGGGGAGTATTTTTAAATCCTTTTTTAAATTTCTTTTTTAAATTAGTTTTCTTAACCTGGCATTAATTAAGGGGGAGCTTTTCATAATTAAATTAATTTTTTATAATGTGTTTGTCATCATAAAAAAAGGGAAAATTGTTAGCCTATATGGCTATTAATATTGATTTTGATGATAACAAACCACATATTTTGAACAAATAAAATTAGTTAGTTTTCAAGATATGGGCTAATTTGCGAAAGAATTGATTTTAATTAGAATTATTTTGAATTCTGGATTTGGGTGGGTTGATTTGAAAATATTTAAATCGATTTGGGTTATAATATAATTTATATAAGTTTGGGCTTCATCATAATTTTAAAAAGTTTTGGGATTCCCAAAAGTATTATTTAAAACTTATGAAATTTGACTTATTTGTAAAGTTTTATAACGTTTTGGGCCATAATACAGTATAAAAATTTTAGGGCAAAACTATAATTTTAAAAAATAGTTCACTGTATAGGTTACTGTAGCAAACGGCTAACCGGATATGACAAGCGGCTAGCCGGATAGTGTGCAGAAACTCTCCGGATGGAAAACAGCTATTTGGTAATCATAAGCGGCTATCCGGTTACGGATCAGAAAGCTTCCAGAACATAAATGGCTATCCGATTATCGTAAGCGGCATGCCGAATATTGTGAAATTCAAATTTTTAATTTAACGGTAGCATTTAAGTAGCTAACCGGATTCCATAAATGATAAGCTGGTTATGAACAAAAAGTGCATAACGGCTAGTTCAAGTCCAACTATAAAAACTCAAGTCCAACTCTTGTTCAAGGTTCCAAGCACGCACCAACAAAAGGCATACAACATATCTTGAGCTTTCAATTCGTGAATCATAAATCTTTGAGTGATTTTTGTTCTTAAATTTTTTCATCTACTCTTCAAGAGAGTTTTGTTGTAATTTTCATTTCATCTTCTCAATTGTGAGTGTTTGAGTGAGTGAAACACTTGAGTGAAGAGATTGAGATAAAATCTCTTTGTTGTAAAGGTTTATTGACACCTTAAAGTCAATTGTAAGTTCTTTAAGCCTTGGAAGGCTAGGATAGTGAAAACCTAAAACTTGGATTGCTTGGAGGCGTGGACGTAGGCGGGGATTGTCGAACCACGTAAAATTTCGTGTGTTTGTTTCTCTTCTCTCTTACTCATTTATTATTGAGCTGTTATTGAACTTATTGCTTTCAATTTTGTTAAGGCATTAGAGTGAATTATTGTGTGGATTTGTTAGGATTTTTTTTAAATACCAATTTACCCCCCCTCTTGGGTTGCATACTTGTATTTCATTTGGTATCAGAGCAAGGTGCTCTTGTTTAGACTTAATCGTCTAGAGTTAAAGATCAATGGCAACCCAATATGATTCAACCTTTAGGGAAGGACAGTCCACGACTGGACCACCGTTCTTCGACGGTAATGACTACCCATATTGGAAAACTAGGTTGAGAATTTATTTTCAAGCTTTAGATTATGAAATTTGGGAAGTTGTGTGTAATGGTCCATTCATGCCTTTAACTAAAAATGAAGCAGGGGAAGATATTCCAAAACTTTCTCGGGAATGGAGTGAGTTAGAAAAGAGAAAAGCTTCTCTAAATTCCAAAGATATGAATGCCTTGTTTTGTGCACTTGACAAGAAAGAGTTTCATAGAGTATCTAGTTGTCAGAGTGCTCATGAAATTTGGAACAAACTTGAAGTCGTGTATGAGGGCACAAATCAAGTTAAAGAGTCTAAAATAAGTAGATACACTCGTCAATATGAATTGTTCCAAATAGAACAAAATGAAAGTGTGTATTCTATGTATACACGATTTACTGACATAGTGAACACCCTAGGAGCCCTAGAAAAAACTTTTTCAAATAGTGAGAAAGTCAAGAAAATCATTAGGTCACTTCCAAAAGAATGGAGACCTAAAAGAACTGCTATTAAGGAAGCCAAAGATTTAAATGTCTTACCTATGGTGTGAAATGTGTTTGGGTTCCAAAGGGAACCATTGCTAACACTTAAGGACCCAAAAAAGTTTGGGTACCTAAGACTTGAGATTTTCTCTGCAAGGCTTGAAGAAGAAGAAGAATAAATGGTACTTGGACAGTGGTTGTTCAAGACACATGACAGGGAATTATTAGTTTTCAAGCTTTACTAAGATCGAAAATGGTGGAGATGTATCCTTTAGAGATAATTTAAAAGGAAAGATCGTTGGTATTGGCAATGTCGTTAATGTATCATCTACTCTTATTGAAAATGTATGTTCGGTCGAAAACTTGAAACACAATTTGCTTAGCATTAGTCAACTATGTGAGAAGGGTTATACAATGGTTTTTGATAAAACTAGATGTGTTTTTGAGAATGCATGTGATAGAAAAGTTTTATTTGTAGGAAATAAACGTGTTAATGTTTATACCATTAAAATAGATTGTGCATCTACCAATAATAAATATTTCTCGGCATTGTAAGATGATGCATGGTTATGGCATAGAAGACTAGGTCATGCAAATATGGATTTAATTTCAAAAATTTTGAAAAATGATTTGGTTAAAGGTCTTCCAAAAATCAGTTTTCAAAAGGATAAAATTTGTGAAGCTTGTTAATTTGGAAAATAAATCAAAACTTCTTTCAAAAGCAAGAATCATGTCTCTACTTCAAAACCCCTTCAATTACTTCACAAGGATTTGTTTGGACCATCTAGATATGCTAGCTTGAATGGCAAGTATTATGCATTTGTAATTGTAGATGATTATTCTAGATACACATGGGTATTATTCTTAGCTAATAAGGATGATGTCTTTGATACATTTAAAGTTTTCTGTAAAAAGGTTCAAAATGAAAAAGGTTATTCTATTTCTTGTATTAGAAGTGATCATGGTAGATAATTTGAAAATCATGCATTTGAGACGTTTTGTAATGATTTTGGCATTGAGCATCAATTTCATCTCCTAGAACTCCACAACAAAATGGATTTGTTGAGAGAAAGAATAGATCTATTTAAGAAATGGCTAGGACTATGTTAAATGAAAATGCATTACCTAAGTATTTTTGGGCCGAACCTGTCAACACCGCTTGTTATGTTTTAAATCGGGTGTTGATTAGATCTCATCTAGATCTCATCTCAACAAAACCCCCTATGAGCTTTGGAAAGATAGAAAACCCAACATTGGTTATTTCAAAGTCTTTGGATGTAAATGTTTTATTCTGAACACAAAAGATAATCTTAGTAAATTTGATCCAAAATCTGATGTTGGTATATTTCTCGGGTATTCAAATTCAAGCAAAACTTATAGAGTTTATAACAAAAGAACTTTGGTTGTGGAAGAGTCTATGCATATTTCTTTTGATGAGTCTAACCCCTCTTCTGCGGAGAAATGAGTTGTTAATGATGATGCAGATGGAGAGTTACAAGAAGGATCATCAAAGGGTAAACAAGAAAATGCACCACAAGAAAATCAAGAGGATGGACAAGAAGAGCAAAGAAATATAGAGCAACAAGAAGGTAATATTCAAACACTTCCCAGGGAGTGGAGGTATGTTTCTTCTCACCTTAAGAATGCAATTTTAGGAGATCCTTCACAAGGTGTTACAACTAGATCATCTTTTAGGATACATGTAAGCATGCTGCATTTATTTCTCAAATTGAACCAAAATCTTTTGCGGATGCGGAAAATGATGAGTCTTGGATTATAGCATCGTAAGAGGAGTTAAATCAATAACAATGTGTGGGAATTAGTTCATAATCCGGAACATTAATCCATTATAGGTACTAAATGGATATTTAGAAACAAAATGGATGAATCCGGTGTGGTTGTAAGAAATAAAGATAGATTAGTGGCTCAATGTTACAACCAAGAAGAAGGAATTGATTTTGATGAAACATTTGCACCTGTAGCTAGATTAGAATCCATTAGGATGTTGCTAGCATTTGCAAGTCATAAATATTTCATTCTATTTCAAATGGATGTCAAAAGTACTTTCTTAAATGGTTATATTATGGAGGAAGTGTATGTGAAACAACCTCCTGGTTTTGAAAATGAAAAATTTTCAAATCATGTGTATAAGTTGTCTAAGGCATTGTATGGATTAAAATAAGAACCTAGAGCTTGATATGATAGGCTTAAGAATTTCTTATTGGATAACAGTTTTTCAATGGAAAAAACGGATACTACTCTCTTTATTAAGCATAAGAACCAAGATATTCTTGTAGTACAAATTTATGTTGATGATATTATTTTTGGTTCTACTAATGAGTCCTTGTGCAAGGAGTTTTCATCTTGTATGAATAAGAAATTTGAAATGAGCATGATGGGAGAATTGAAGTATTTTCTTGGACTTCAAATCAAGCAAAACAATGAGGGAATCTTCATTAAACAAGCTAAGTATGTTAAAGATTTACTTAAAAGGTTTGGAATTGATGACTCAAATACTAAGAGCACTCCAATGAGCACAACAATCAAGCTTGACAGATGAAAAAGGTAAAGAAGTTGATATTAAAAAATATCGAGGTGTGATTGGCTCTTTACTCTACTTAACTGCAAGTAGACCCGATATCATGTTTAGTGTATATTTGTGTGCAAGATTTCAATCATGTCCCAAGGAATCTCATTTGCTTGCTATTAAAATAATTTTTTGGTATTTGAGTGGAACCATAGATCTTGGCTTTTGGTATCCTAGAGGAACTCATATAGATTTATCTTGTTATTCGGATGCCGATTTTACCGGTTATAAGATCGATAGGAAAAGTACTAGTGGGACTTGCCATTTCCTAGGTCATTCTCTTGTTTCATGGTTTAGTAAGAAACAAAACTCGGTTGCACTCTCAACTACTGAGGCAGAATATATTGTCGTAGGTAGTTGTTGTGCACAAGCTTTTTGGATGAAACAAACACTTAGAAACTATGGCATTAATCTTGAACAAATTCTCATCAAGTGTGGTAATACTAGTGCTATTAATCTATCAAAGAATCCCATTCAACACTCTAGAACCAAGCATATAGAGATTAGACATCATTTCTTAAGAGATCATGTACAAAAGGGTGATATTGCATTAGAATTTATCTCTACGGAAAAATAACTTGCCAATATTTTTACAAAACCCCTTTGCAAAGAACAATTTTCAAAAATTCGGCATGAACTTGGGATGATGAAATTTTCGCATTAACATCTCTAATTATGTTATTGAATCTATTAAAATTATTTGCTTGGTGATTGTTGATGTTTATGAAGTGTTTAAGCATGATAGAAATGTGAATTGTTTGATTTATTTATCTTTGAATGCTTATATGCTTCATGATATATGCTTGATGGATGACTTATTTGTTTGAATTAATCATGTTTTAAATGTTTAAAATCATGATTCATGCATTAAAATGGCTCTTAAGATGTTTCAGAATCAAGAAATGATGATGGGATTGATCGAAAATGGCCGAAAAGTAAACATGGTGTAGCCGGACAGCAACCAAGCGGCTAGCCGCTTGGATTCTGTCCATGAACCTGAGAGCAAGTGGCTAGCCGCTTGGTGCTTGGTCACGAGTTTGTACCCTTTTTCTTCTCCATTTCATCTTTCTTCTTCACTTGCTCTTTCTCTCACCAAAACCGTGCATCCCTCCTCTATTTTCCATCAAATTTTCATGTCAAAATCAATGATTCAAACCATTACCCATCCATTTAACTTTCATTAAACACCTCTCAATAATCTTTTCTCCACTTATTCTTCACTTGTTCATGTTTCTCTCTCACGTGTGAATAGTAACTCACCATTTCTCTCTCAAATTTCTTCATTTTTCACTCATTTATTTGTTAAAATTAATCATCCAACCCATTATCCATCCATTACTCCTTCAATTTTCATTCTCCAAACACCATTTCATCATCTCTTCACAAAAATCCCAAATCAAAAACCTAGCTTTGGCCGTTTCTCTCTCTTAGTTTTCAAGCTTCATCTAGCTCATCTTTGATCCAATCCACATCATATATTAGCTTCATTCATCTCTAGGATCAATTTTCTTAGCTCAAACACATCCATTTCACTCAAATCCGAAATTGGTATTTAAGCTTGTTCTTGTTTCAACAATAGTGGATGGTGAAAAATTCAAGAGCAAACAAATGGCTAAGAGACGCAAGGAAGATTATGGAGATAATACGGAGTTTTTGTCAACCCATTTTCGGCATCTCACTCCTAATAAACGATTTGTCGACAACTTCATACCAAGGTCGGTTATTCCTCCTCATTTTGTTAATCTTAAGAATTTGGCAAATTTGGCACTTTGTGATACATCTCTTGATAAATTTCTTATTGCCATGGGTTAGAAAAATGTCTTAGTTATTAAAGAACCATATTATAAGAATTTAATCAAAGTCTTATATTCGAATATGGATATAGAAACTTCGGATAGAGTTGTTACAAGTGTTGGGGGAGTTCGAATTGAATTTGATATTGCAGAGTTAAATTGATTCTTGGAACTATATAGTGCTAGAACCAAAATAGATTATCCATGGTTTTCCCTTGGAAATGCTATTCGGAAAATCTGTCGCCGTCGTGACTTGTCCTCTGAGTTTTGTCGATCACCTTTGAAATCTCAAGCCTTACCTCTTCAAACTAGAATCCTGCATTATATTCTTCACCATGTTATTACTCCTAGGTATGGTCATAGGGATGAAGTTAACCGATTGGATGTAGCCTTGTTGGATTGTATTTTAAAGGGTAGGAAGCTCAATGTTGGTTATATTATACTTCATCATATGCTTAGCACACCTTGTATAGCCAAGAGATCCTTCCCTTATGGTAGTATTATTACCCTCATCCTTCACTATTTCAAAGTACCCATTACCGAACCAACCTTTTCAAATACAAGGGAACTAGGAGATGACGTCATCGCTAATCTAGGATTTATATGGGTAGAGAATAAATGGTCTAAAGATCGAAGACACTCAACCAAGGTTACTGAACTTCCTCCTACAAATCATTGTTTCTTTAACGATGTTCTTCCACTAGAGTTGCTCCCTAATCTTAGTATCCAATAGCGCTCTCATTATCCACCTTTTGCAGGTCCATCTCACTCCTCTTCAACTGCCCCTGAGGATCCGATGCAGCAGATGTTGGCTAGAATGGATTCTCTTTTCACGCAGCAGAGCCAACTTCAATCTCAGCCTGAGGCCTTTCAAATTCAATCTACTTCGGAGAACAAACGACTCTTTGAGCAGCAGCAGCAATTATTTGATCAACAACATTAGCTTTTTGCTCAGCAGCAGCAGATTCTTGATGGCCAGCAGCAGCTTTTTGCCGCTCTTCGGTTTCCACCACCATCATCTTCATCACATCCACCATATCCATAGCACTTTATTTTTACTTTTTCATCTTCTGTCACTCTGCACTACATTTTTCATATGCATTTATGTCTTATGTATGGATTGCGGATGATTATTATAAGATGTTTGGATGCTTTGTATTTGGATGCTATGTTATGACTTCTTGAAATGTTGTGAATCTTCGGATAATTGGTTGCTAAATTTTCCTATCTCTTGCTTATATTTGATTGATTATTATTATTATTTGTGTAAGCATTCCTTTAGTTTAATTTTGATGATGAAGGGGGAGAAGTCATGTATTTTTGAATTGGAAGCAGGTAATATATATGTTTTTTTTAGTATTTATGCATGGTTTTGAAATATTAAGGGGGAGCATATATGTCTTAAATTTAATTTATATGTTTAATTATGTATGCCATGTATTAAGGGGGAGCATATATATCAAAATACATGAGATGTTTGTCATCATCAAAAAAAGGGGAGATTATTAGCCTAAAGGGCTACACAGTTATAATTTTGATGATAACAAACATATGTATTAAGTGTTTGAATAATTTTTATATTTCACAAGTTCACTAGTTTTTGAAGGATAATTTTTATGCAAGTGAATCAAGTGAAATCAAGTTCAAGACACTCAACAGACAACGGCGAAATCAAAAATAAAGTTTAGAGCTCAACGGACAATTTATTGCGACAATTTCTGGTAAAGCCGATATGATTTAAATTTATGCTTGGTTTAGCATTGAGAAGCTCAATATATTGTTTAGTAAAAATTATTTTGTGGATTTGAGAAATTTGATTTAAAATAAAAAAATTTTCAAATTTCGGAGTTGGACTTATTTGCCAAGTTTTAAACCTTTTGGGCTATATTGTGACTTATAAAAGATTGAGGGTCTAAGTGAAAGGTTTTGAGAATTTTAAATTTTATGATAATTATGTTAAAACTTGAAAAGGATTTATTTGAAAAGATTTACTATATTTTGGGTCGTATTATAATTTTAAAAAGTTTTGAGAATTACATATTATTTAGAAATTCTGGAATTAGACTTTTATGTAAACTTTTATGAGGTTTTGGGTCATAGTATAATTATAAAAAGTTTTAGGCAAAATTATAATTTTGTGAACAGTGTTACTGTAGCAAATTTCAAATCTAATGGTAACTTCACTGTTACAAGCGGTGATCTGATTAATTTAAGCGGCTAGCCGATTAGGTGCTGGAATTTATCTATAACGACTAGTTTTCGAGCTTTAACTATAAAAAGTCAACTTTAACTTCAACTTCATTTTAAAGACTAAAGCAAGCATAAATAAGATCCCATAACATATATTGAGCTTCCAATTTGTAAAATCATCATAGATTAAATCATTTTATGCTATTATTTGTTAATCCACTCTTATAGAGAGTTTCTTGTGTAATTTTCATTTTTTATTAAATTGAGTATGTTTAAGTGCGGGAAACACTTGGGATAAAGAGATTGGGGTGATAATCTCTTTATTCTAAAGGTCTATTGACACCTTGAAATCAAGTGTAAAGAACTTAAAGCCTTGGGAGGTTTGGATAGTGAAATTCTCAAGCTTGGTTGGCTTGGAGGCGTGGATGTAGGCAGGGATTGCCGAACCACGTAAAAAATTGATGTGTTTGCATTCTCTTCCCTTACTCTTTTATTTTTAAGCATTGTTTAATTTATTGTATTTGATTTAATTGTTGTAAAATTTATTGTTTTTGTGTGTATTAAGGTATTAGATTAAATTGGTGGGCGATTTGCTTAGCATAAGTTTTAAAATCCCAATTCACCCCCTCTTAAGTTGCATCACTTGTATTTCAAGTTGCGATACAGAAATTAAATTGCAAGTTAAACTTAACACAAATAAAACATTATTCAGTCGCAGGTGGCTAGCAAGCACAACTGTTCTTTTTGTATTTTCCATTGTTGTGTTTTCATCAGGCAGCCGAATAGAACAAGGAATAACAGATATAGTGTCGCATAAGATTTTTCTGTTTCCAGTCATATGATGTGAGGCCCCAGTATCAAGAATCCACTTCATTGAATTAAGCTTACCACTTATCCGTGAGATGCTGTCTTTTTTACTGTTGAAAAGATTAAGCAATGTGTTCCTCTGTTCACTGCTCAAACCGCTGACACCGCTTGCGGCTAATTCTGAGGGTTCTCCAGACGGATTGTTAGACTCTGTCGCGACTTGAGTAGCGTTGGCACGAGCAGGACCTCCACGTCCACGCCCATTGTTTCCACTATTCTGTCGTGAATTGCCGTGACCACGACCTGCATTCCTCATGGCTTTCAGCCGTTCACCCCACCATTCGAGATACCCAATAAGCTGGAAGCATGAAGATGCATCGTGTCCAGTCTTGTTGCAATGGGTACAAAGTACAGAAGACTTATCCCGATTGTTATGTGATCCTTGTGCAGCTTGAACGGCAAATGCTACAGGTTCACTCCGTTCTTCCTTAGCATGTGTCATTGACTGAACCTGCTCCTCCTGAATAACTATGGCATAGGCACAATTCAACTTTGGCAGCGGCTCGGTGCTTAAAATATGAGATCGTACACCACCGTACACGGCTTCATCAAGACCCATCAAGAACTGATGCAATTTTTCTTCATCTCATTTCTTGTCCCATTCCACGCCTAGATTACACGTACAATTATCGCATAGACAAGCAGGCGATTGCTCGTAATTACTCAATTCTTCCCACAACATCTTGAGTTTCCCATAATAACTCAAAATAGTCATACCTTGCTGCTTGCAATTCGCCAACTCAGATTTGAGTTGCTGCACATGTGGTCCATTCCCAACAGAGAACCTTTCCTTGATATCATCCCACAGCAACTTAGTAACTTCTGTATAAGTCACAGTAGATCGTAGGTTCGGTTCAATTGTATTCTATATTCAGGAAACCAACATTGAATTCACCATCCACCAATCCTCTAAATCAGTCGAGTCATCAGTAGGCAGTTTCACGGTTCCACCAACAAAACCGAATTTCTTTTTGGCAGGCAATGCAGTCCGCATAGCCCTTACCCACTCATCATAGTTGGTTCCTCGAAGTTGCACTTGAGTGATGATAGTTCCAAGATTATCACTAGCCAAGAGGAAGTAAGGAGACATCATTGTCTTGCCCAATCCACTTCCGCTAGCCTCTTTATCTTTTGTTTTTGTTTGAGTTTGGTCTTCCATTATGCTTTGATACCATGAAGAATTTCACAATGGAAAAACCATGCGTCTCTGTTCTCTATTGAACGATATTTATATGTACATTGGTTAAGGTTTAACCTAGTTCACCAGGAAACCTTATCAAATTAGGAAACGTATAACAATTAATAATATATACACGTGACTTGCTATATATATATATATACGTGACTTAACAGAAACCAAATGGATTTGCTCCCCTATATAGTTCTTTCCCTCCAATGATTCCACTACCCGCTTGTGATCATAATCCGTATTAACGAATGTGACTCGGAAGCCGTGTTTTGCCAGACATTGCGAAAACTCCAGTAAAGGAAATACATGGCCCTGTGCTGGACCAGGCATCACCAAAACGTGCGGACGGCTAATTTTTTTTTTTTTTTTTTTTTACCTCACTGATTTGGTTTCTATCAAATTTGTGCTTTTATAGGGATTGTCAGCAGCAGTCAGCTCAGCAGCCCGTGGTCGGTTTTCTGTCTTTCTTTCTGTACATGTAGTACGTTCACGTGTCTTTGATTTTGAACCTCAAGCTGGTTATCTTCTTATCTCCAGTTTTTAAGTTCTTTGTCCATCTCTTGTTGTGTTTCCTTATGTGGTTTGGGTGATATGTTTGTTTTGAACAAACTGCGCCGTTAGATTCAACGTTTAAAACAGGACGCTCCAACTTTACTAGACCCAAATTTTTAATGCTCTGTCTAGAATAAGGCAGTTAAAACAATTTTTCACATCCTTCTGCTAGCATCCGCTCAATATATAATATTATAATTTGTAACACATGGATGGTGCTGATTACGGGTGGTATCCTGGATTAGAATTTTTATTTCAATTTTATTCGAGTCAAATTAAATAGGTATGGGTTTGAAAATATTGATTCATTTAATAGATGAGTGAATTCGATTTGATTCATTAAGTAGATAATAAAATACATGTTTGTGTTCACTGATTCGATTATTTGTTTAAAATTCATTCATTAAACAGGTTACAAATTAATAGAATAATAAATGACTTTTTCATAAATTTACTTTTTTCCATTAAAATTAAAAAAAAACTTTGTTTAAGCATATTCAAGGTATAAGGCTAGTTTGGTAATTATGAAATGATAATAAGCGAAAAAGGAAAATGAAAGCAAAGGCATCATCACTAATCAGCCGACCCTAGCTCCACTCTTCATTTTCCTTCCTTCATTGTTGTTTCTTTCACTTGAATGTGAAGACCTGTTTCTTCACACCGCAAACGAACGCCAAACCAAACACTGCCAAAAATCAAAGCAATGCTCTTACCTAAAATTTTCCGACAAGCTTCACTTCTCTTGGCAATGGCAGTGACAAGGTCTCGAATAAATACACTTGCCGCAAATTCGAACGTCAACTTCATCCTTCCTTACGCCTTTCGATTTTCTTCAGCTTCTTGGTTTTTGATTGCATTAGCGTTTAGCTTAGATCTTGCCACGCACCACTTGGAGAAAAAAAAAAAAAAAAAAAGCCAAACGCGGCAATCTTCAAAAGCAACAGCAGCTGCTTGGTCGTGCATGCTTCAAGCGGTGGCATGCATATATATGTAAAATGACAAAATTGAAGCAGTTTACCATTTTGAATAACGGAGCCACACAGAGCAAGACCGAGAGAGAGAGAGAAATGAGTTAAAAAGAGAAATTGAAAGGAAAAGTTATAGAAAATAGAAATTGACAATTAGATTAATATCCTGTAAACTAGTGGATAATATATAGATTTATGAAGTTTGAGCAATTATGTTACAGTTTACATGATACGTATAAGCTTTTATATTAGTTCTAACGATTAATTTTCGAATCCTGTATTTTAGGAGGAACTTGAGAATCTGGGAACCTATAAAAGCCCCAACGAACCCTAGAGTGAAACAGGATCTGTGAGTGGATGCTATTATGACTATTATGTATTCCGTGAAGCATTTGTATTTGATATTGTGATTTAATATCATGTTATAATTACATGTACGCATATTATATGTTTGATTGAGTTATGAGATATGATTGCCAGTCACCATATATGCACCTTTCTCCATAGACTCTGCACATGCGTATTGAGAGTTATGTTACTCTACTCGTGCGCGATAATTTAATTACATCGGGTATTGAGAGGTTTTTCCCCACTCTACTCGCGCGATGATAATCCCGGCGAGTATTGAGAGTTATTTTCCCCGGGTACTAGTGCTTATGCATAATTATGTGAGATAACTCCATATTGAATATCATACATCAGCAGACATGGTATGCATACGAACACACACACACACACACACACACACACACACACACACACACACACACACACACACACACATATATATATATATATTAATGACATCCACTCATTGAGTCGCAAGCTCACTATTTTCTTATTTACCCATTTTCTCCTAGGATTCCACAGAATTTCGTGCAGGTTAGTTCTAGTTAATTGAGGTTGAGCTGCGAGACGCATTGCTGCATGTCTTGCATTTTGAGCACGTTTATGTTGCTTATGTTTATATGTATATAAACTTGGAATATAAGTATGTATAATGAGACATGAGCTATGCAAGTTTTGAATACATATCTAGTTTTAGAAAAGGCACAAAGATTATATACATATATTCATGAACTAAATTTGTGCCGTAAGTTTTACTTATTAGATCGCATGATTCGCTTTAGACTCGACATAAAGGTTGGGATGGGTCGTGCCAGATCTAGTTGTAATGAATTGATTTTTTTCATTAGATTGTAAATATTAGGTGAATCCATTCACTTCTTTATTCAAGGTTTTTATTTGTTATTTAATTTAATTTATATAGTAAATAAATTAAATAAATTGTAAACAAATATTCATTTATTAAACAAGTGAAATTTGAATCTTGAAATTACGATTCGTTTAATAAACGAATCGAATCTGAAACTACTGAATTTTGATTTGATTCCATGCCGATTCCATTCATCAATTGATTTTGCTACCCCTAGTATCCATATGCTTTACGAGCTTTGACTGAGTTGTGTTTAAATAATTTTTTTGATTGACTATCCAGATTAAAATATTAGAAAAGTTATATTATTATAATTTTATTTTATTTTTTCAATGAAAATATATTTTTAGACAACTTCTTCTTCTTGTGTTCACGAAGCATTTCAAGTGAAGTCTTCTAAATATTTTCGAAAGTCCAACAAATGCAGTTTTCTTTTGCTGATTTTGTCCTCCACGTGGGAATAATTGTCCTCAATCTTTTACAGATTACGAAACAGTAATTAAGCCTGTTCTTCAGCTAGCCTTGCCTCTCACTTAGAAGGCAATGCCTGTGCATAAAAAAATTGGTGTCACTACACGTATTGCTAGTGCATAAAATTTTATTGATGGAATTTTATTTTTATATACCAATGTCACATAAGTTAATATACCAGTTAATTAAATGAGTTTAGGCAATGATTTGAACCCAAAAAAAACATTATCATTTTAATTATGGAAAAAGGATATTTATACCCTTATGGTTTAGGCAAATGGTCACAAAAACTTCCAAGTTTTCAATAAGGGATAGCAAGAACTTTTTTTAACCATAATGTCTTTTGACTCAATAAATCTCTAAAAAAAACTTCTAAAATTTTATAATAAATGGAAATATGGCATTAAAATATACTTAATAATATTTACATTTCAAAATAATTTTACTATTTAAAAATATTTTTATGTTTTCAATCTATTAGACTTATTTTATTATATTAAAGTAATTTTTAATGATAGATAGAAACATAATATTAAAATAAATTAATTAAAATTAAAATTATTTTGAATATTATGTAAAAGTTCATTTTAGTATTATTAATAGGGTAATTTTTTCAATTATAAAATATATTTAACCCAAAGATTTATTTAAAATCTTTATAATATTATAAATATATTTTTAAAATAATTATAATAATTCAAAATTTTAATATTATTTTAAATGTAAAAAATTATTTAATATTATTAGTCTACTAGATAGAAAATAATATTTATATTAAATTTGTGTTAATTAAAAACCTTTAAAGTTAATTTTTTAATTATTATAGTCAAAGGATATTTTGGATAAAAAAGGATCTTAATGTCCTTTTATTAAAACTTGGGATCTTTATGATATTTTTTCAAACCTTAAGAGTTTAAATGTCCTTTTTTCTTCAATTAAATCAATATTGTCTTCTTAAAAAATTGCTGCTGCCAAATTTCATTTTTCTTCTTCTTTCTTTGTTTCAGTCAAAGAAGGCATTTCAAAGAAGGCAGCAATGCCTTCTTTTTCAAAATAGACGGGCCCACCTTCTAGAAGGGTGGTGGCCGCATGCTATATTTTTGTCACGTCTGCCAGTTCTTCTCCTTGTGGTAGAATCCCATACCTGAAGTCAACAGAGCTAAGAGGAAACCCAGAGTTGCATTCTCACAGCATCTGCTTTGATAACATGCTGTAATGGTTCCAGTAGTGGCATTGAAGATGAAGTAAATTAACCAGAAGTAGAGGAAGAATATTGGCTTAAGGCACAATTGACCCAGTAAAAACAATAACCCCCCAGTGAAAATGCACATTGATGAAAATGATGACATGAAGATCACAATTAAGCTTGCAATCGCATAAGGATATTTGAAAAGGGACAGGAAATATGATTTGGGCAGAGAGGAAGTCGTGTTGGTGATTGCCACTAGCCTTAGTGTGACAACATTGAGCATGCCAATGAGCCATTTGAGGCCACTGAAAATGGACACAACCCAAAGGCTATCAAATGGGTCCTTTTTGTTCCTAAGCATATGGTAAGTGAAAGCAGAGAAAATGGCAGAGCCTAAGCCACCACCAGCAGTGCCGTATACCGAGAACCAGCCAGAGACCCCTCTTCTAGTTGGGAATTGGCTAAGTTTAGGTGTTGGTCCAGTGTAGCCGCGAACCATAAGGCCAAGATGGCGAGTGTGGAAGGCTGAAGCAACAATGTATAATGCAACAATAGCTGCAATATAAAATGGGAAGATGTATTGGGTTTTAATGAAGCCACCAGGGAGACAAAAGAGGGAACCCATGGCATTTGCAGCCCTAGCAATGAGTTGTGGGTTGTAGCCATGGTCAAGTTGCTTGGAGATCAAGCCAAGCAAAGGACTAGCCAGAATTAGGCCTATAGCCCATGAAATTGAAGTCCATTCCCTTGCTGAGAGATTCAGATTGTTCGTTGATATTGATTTGTGTGTTAGTCAATCATACCTGTAGTATATGAAAAATATTTCATCATGCTGAACATAGACACATTCAAAATTGATCCTCTGTCTAGTTTGACTGGCCGTGAATGCGCTTTATCCCTGTGACCACTCAAGTTTAAGTAATAATTAATAAAGAGTAAGAATTTGGCTAATGAATTAATTAAAGGAGAATGAATGAAACTTTATTCCCACTAAGAAATTGTTTTTGTTCTTTGGGTTTCGATAAATTTTTAATAGCATAATCAGTAAATCTCTTAGTATAATTCTTGTGTACGTGAAAATTTCACATTTACCCTTAAATAATATTTTTTTTCTTGTCAATATTTTGAGCCAAATGGTAAAACTAAGAATGAGAAATTCATTCTCCCTTAATAAAATTAAATATGCATAATTGCATCATATGCGTTTTTTACTCTTTTTGTGCTAAGAATCTTGGAATCAATTCGATCTTTAATCCAACTTTTTGTGTAAATTACACTCATGGGCTTTGTATATATAGAATTTTGATTGAATGTTCTACTAAGTAGCAATAGATGTAGCTAGAAAAGAACTTACAGCTTGATCTTTCTGAGAATACAAGCAATGCCCAGGTTGGGGTTTGTCCCCAACCTTGCTCATCACCATCATCATTTTTAGAGACAATTTCACTGATAATGAGAGTAAAAACAATTGGTACAACCGTTGTGACTATAAGGTGTCCAAAATTCAAGCTTCGATGGCTTTTCTCGTAGCCCTGGTGATAAGCCAACAGATTGGTCAGCCCCTGGTGATAAGCCAACAGATTGGTCATGCGTGGGGCATGCAAAGCTATTATTGTGACCAAGACTTTGAGATGTCGTTGAGTGCAGTTTGTTGACTACGTGTTCACTAACTTGTTAGCCTAAATTTAGGTTGAGTAGTGATTATTTTATTTTGAATAATCTTTGACTATTTTGTTGCCATTAACTAGTAGTTAATATTCTATTCTTAGGGATATTACCTAAGAATTAGGAATAGTTGTTAATTTCTTTTGTATTTAAATTTTTTGATAGTCATTAATTAAGGGAGCTCAATCGAATTAAAATTATTGTGGCCTTTTCTCACCCTAAAAGAATACTATGGTTATTATATAATTTACTGACTTTGACTGAGACCTATCACCTGAGTAGGCCATGTAAGTTCCCTTGGCCCTCTCAGTTTTCATTGCAGCATGGTGTGCCTCAGGTATGTTTTCATTCACTTCCTGATCTTCTACTGATACCGATATTCCTTAATCATCACTGACAATCTCATGTTTTCTTTCTGCTGCTGCTGCTGCCGCTGCCATATTCAAATAAGAGGACGAATTTGCAGGTTGCTTTGTGAAGTTAAAAAAAGGAGCTGAATTGGCTATATATTAGAACGGTGATTATTTAATATTTGCATGGCCAGCTGGTGCCGAAACGTTCAAGAATTCAATTTGCCTGATATATATGTATAAACACCGGTTTGTTTCATATGTAAGAAGGTATTTCCGTATCATTCATTTTAACTTATTTGTCTTCTCTCTTTTACAGCAATGCATATTTTAGCATATGATTTCTTATGATTTCAATTTTTCTCATCCCTTCTTTTGCACAGCACTGATTGAATTCCTAGTGCAGATTCCTTGATCTGCAGCAAGGCGTTCCGAGCAGTGCTGCAAACATCCAAGATCTTGAAAGATCCATTCAACAGCTCATCAACCCATTTCCTCAGGTGGCCGTGGGCGCGCAAGCTTGTCGAACGGCGGGCAATTGAAGTATTTTTTTCAACAGAATCTCATGAATATTGAAGGCAATTTAATTCATGGCCTAAAGATGAAGTAGAAGGCAATTTAATCCTCTCAAATGCTCTTCAACTTCTGAAGTCTCTCTTGTGGAAAGCTGTTGGAGCGAGTACGGTCAGAGGCAGCCGTTGCTTTTGGTGCTGTGAATTAGAAGACTAGAATTAAAATCTCAATATATATATGTAGCACGAAATGAGGGAACAAGAGGTATGTCATCCTCTTAAAATGAGAAAAATAATAACATGATTTCAAGCTTAATCTAAATATTATATCGGCTACTTTTAGGCTTACTCTCTTCTCACACCAGCATTCTATCTCAGTTCTTTCAGCCGCAAATCTCACTAGTATCTTCTTATAAGCTAATACTAAATAAACAAATGTTTCTGAGTGATCCATAAAATGGGCAATACAAGGATGGCATGAATTCTGTTTCCTCTTCTAAAATGCAAGAGACAGTAATCCAGTTTGGCTTGCCTCCCCGTGGGAAACAGGGTGGCTGTGAAACTCGTGTGTCCTTGCAGAATTGATTTATTTGACCTGGATATAATATGCAAAATCTGCAGTGCATGGATAGAGTTGAGGCTGCACCTCGAATGCATCGATGGGTAGTTAAGTCGCCAGATTAAAGCAAGCCCTGAAAAGATCTGCAGTGTTCATTGCGGGCGTATTTGGTGCCAATTTAATCACTTGTTTCTTAAGAGACTGACTCCTCGCGCTATAGGAACAACTAATAACATTCATTGTCTGCTATGTAAAAAAGTACCTAAATAGGAAAACAAGTTAAATTAAAACTCAGTTAAATAAAATATTCCTAAACCCTATAAACTTAATTAAAAAAACTGAAAAAATAGATGTTACAACGGGCAGGGAATCCTTATAATTGTCTACGAAGGTAGTATTTTTTGAATTAACTGCCCATTACTGGGGAGGCGGGGAATTATGTGCCAGGGCGTTTGTGTTTACCCATTGAAGGAAATTCTGAAATGTCTTGCGAGAGGAACCACCTTCTCTGATGCTGCTCATGGCTTTTTCCTTGAGTTCCAAAGCCCTTGCTTTAAAATCATGATCACCAAGCACTTGATCCACCTTGTTCTTAATTTCTTCTCTTGTAATGGTGCCACTTTCGTTTTTGTCAAACCTCAATCCCACCTTCAAAATATCACAAATGTATTTCTCGTTCAGGAATTGTTCAGCAAAATATGGCCAGCACAAGAAAGGAATGCCATTGCTGACACCTTCCATGGTGGAATTCCAACCACAGTGGCTCAGGAAACAGGCAATAGAAGGGTGGTTAAGAACCCTCTGCTGTGGTGCCCAGCTGATCATCTGTCCTCGAGCAGCAACTCTCTCTTGAAATCCTTCTGGGTATCTATCATTTGCATCAGTGGTTATATCTGGCCTCACAACCCATAAAAATGGTCTGCTGCAAAGTTCTAGTCCCAGTGCTAATTCTTGAAACTGAACTTGGTCAAGAATTGCAACGCTGCCAAAAGCAACATAAACAACAGAGCTTGGTTGCTGTTGGTCTAGCCACGTCAAACAGCTTGAGTCTTCGCGCCAGAAGTATCCTGCTGTATTCCCTAGGCGGTTGCTTGCCAAAAGTGGTCCTATTGGCAGAAGTTCCGGAACCACGGTGAATGCCTCAGGCTCGAGCTCATACGTTGAGTGACACAACTGGAAATTTACCGCTCCCATGGCTTTTATGTTCTTATCCGCTAAATCAAAAAAAAATTTCTGCGTAGTCAAATCACCAATCTTTGTCCAAAAACAGTCTCCAGAGTTCATTTCGGGCATATTTGGTGCAATCCGAAACATCTGCTTGCTCATAGGAGTTCCTGAAGTTGAATACAAAAAAAAGAAAATTACAATAGCATAAAAAATACTACTAATTTTACATGCATCAAAATTAAAGTCTGCTGGGGGAAAGTCAGGAATTAAATGACATGGAATCACACCATTACTGTCAATGATTCCATCATCAATAAGTTTGGGGATATGAAACAGCAAGGCCACTGATGCTGCTGATGAAGGCCAAAAGATAGCCCCCCTGACTTTCATCTTTTTCGCTACTTCCATAGACCAAGCCACGTACCCATCTGCAATGAAACAATCAAGTTTTTCATCTTCTCTACTGTTTATCTCTTCTATGAGCTCCTCCAGCTTCCCCGGCATAACCTGTAAAAATTTTTCAACTAGCTTTCCTAAATCATTTCTATCTTCCCAGGGTTCCATTCCATCTGGTATCGAAACCAAATTGATTTGCTCCCCAAGATCATTGTTTCCCTCCAGTGATTCCACTATTCGCTTGTGATCGTAGTCCGTGTTAACAAATGTGACTCGGAAGCCATGATTTGCCAGACATCGTGAAAACTCCAGTAAAGGAATTACATGGCCTTGTGCCGGACCTGGCAGTACCAAAACATGTGGACGGCTCATTTTCGTTTCTATTTTTAACTCACTGATTTGGTTGCGATGAACTTGGTGCTTTTATGGGGATTGTCAGGGGCAGCTCAGCAGCCCATGTTCGGTTTTCTGTATTTCTTTCCATACATGTAGTATATCATTCGTGTTTAATTTTGAACCTCAAGCTGGTTATCTTCTAATCTCCCGTTTTTAAGTTCTTTGTCCATTTCTTTGTTTTGTTTCCTTATGAGGTTTGGGTTGATATGCTTGTTAATAAAATTCGTTTATTAAATGGCTTATAAATGAAAGGAATAATAAATTATTTTTTAATAAAATTACTTTTTTGACATTAAAATTTAAAATATTTTGTTTAAACGTTTTTAAGCTGCAAGGTTAGTTTTTTGTCAATAATGGTGGTGAGAAAATTACGGTCAGTCCTCTTCGAATTCTAATGAAAATCTGACATATTTCTGTAATCATATAGCTGTGCACGTAGTCGAGAAAAAGACTTTTGCTTATTTTATTAAATTAAAAAAAAACAATTTTTTTAGGCCTGTTTTACCAGCAGCTTGATGACGACGATGGATTGCAGGAGATTATTTGATTCGCACACGTGAATCCTTTGAGTTATTAAACGTCGTTAATGTTAAGTCAATTGATTTGGCCAAACATAAAAATTCCTTAAACTAAAAGTGGTTGTGTTCTTTGAATGGTACAAGTAGCTGTTGTTTACCAAAAAAAACATAAAATAAGAAAGGAGAGAGAACATAAGGTACCAGGATGGTAACAATTAGAAAATTAAGTTAAAAGGTGAGACAGACACATGCTTCGCTCGTTATCTTTTGTGCGGCCCACCAACGCTGAGGAAAGCCAACAAATAATAAAGTAACCTAATAATAATGATAAATGTGATGATCATGATTTGGAACATTAAAACGATGGATGGGGATATTTTTCACTATAATTTGTGTAAATCTACTTTAATTTAAAAATGCATTAATGTGTGTAATTCACCTTATTTTAAAAATGTATCAACTAAAATTTTAAAATTTTAAAATTTTAAATTAAAATTAAAATTTAAACAATTAATCAATTAAATACTTGTAATGTTGACATTTCTTTTTAGGGTGTGCAGGGCTTGTGATCTTATCTGTATGCTTTATCATCTTGGAAATTATTTCGGGTCATTATTTTATTTTTGGAATGGTTGTACTTGTAGCTTATTGAGAATTCACATTATAATTATTAGAGAGTATAAATTAATCATTACAAGTTATTTTAACTTTAGGTCATGTTTGGTATTGAGGCCTACTGTAAAAAAAATTTTAATTATGAAATAAAAATTAATAATATGTAGTATTATAATTTTAAAACTATAATTATCCAATCTCCATCCCAAATGAGCCTTAGATTTTGCATCTAATTAGTCTATTTCTTGTGGCTTCTAAAGTTTATTTTGCAATATTATCTTTTCTTCCCAGACGGTAGGTAAGGCAAGGAAATTATAACTTTTAATAATTAAAAATTAAGTTGATTTGTCCTATAAAACGTTTTTTGTCATCTTATATTTTTGTTTTTTTTAATGTTAAAAAATTATGCAAAAAATAGGAAAAAAAGATAAAATTGTAATTAAATTAAGAAAAAGATTGTAATAATTTTAAAGTTACAAATAGTACAAAAAATATAAAAAAATATAAAAAAAAATATAAATATATCACAAAATGGTTACATTCTTACTTATTTTGTCACATTTCAATATTTATAATACATGTTTCAAGATTACTTTTCAGATCTCTATTTCTCGTAACGATTTATCTAAATTTGGTAAGTTATTTCTACTCATTTTCCCACTAGCTTTAGGTTCTATATTTCCACTCTTTTCATCAACTTCCAGCTTTTTGGGTAGATATTTCAAGTTTATTTTTATATCTCTACAATTTGTTAAACTTTATCTAGTTTTTGGTAAATTATTTAGATTTATTTTTCCACTACTTTTTGGTTCTATGTTCCTACTCTTTTTATTTAATTCTAACATTTTGTTTGGAAATTTCAAGTTCAATTTCTAGATTCCCATTTTCCGTTAAAATTTATCAAATTTGTTGGTAAGTTGTTTTAATTCATTTTTCCACTGGTTATTCGTTCCATGTTTCTACTCTTCTTATTAAATTTCAAATTTTTAGGTTGATATTTCAAGTTTATTTTTTATATCTCTATATCTTGTTAGACTTAGGTATTGTTTGTTTTTTTGTCTGAAATCTAAATGGGTCTGAATTTTTTTAAAGTCTGAATGGGTCTGAATACGAAAATCTAAATGACATGTTTGTTTTTCTTTTTTTAATATCTGAATATAAGTGACATCTTGTTTGTTTTTACAATAAAAAACATCTTAAACTTGGTTATTTGACATTTATATCCTTGTAAATTAAAACAAAAAAAGATGATTAGATTTTATAGTTTAGGAAATAAGTTATTTTACAGAGATATTTTTGGAATATAATATTTACTTGTCATTCAGACATTTTCTCATTCAGATAAAAGTCACAAAAGTTTACTTTTTCTATTCAGATGTAAATGTCTGAAAATCAGACATAAGTTCTAAAAAACAAACAAGTAAATTTTAGAAAAGGTCTGAAATTAATAAAATTTCAGACTTTAGACATTTAAGAAACAACCTCTTAATCTAGTTATCGTTAAGCTGTTCCAACTTATTTTTCCACCACTTTTTGGTTCAATATTTCTGCTCTTTTGATTGAATTCCAAATTTTGGGTAAAAATGCAAAATTTATTTTTAAATCCCTACTTCGCGTTGACATTTATCAAATTCTTGTTACATTATTTCAACTTTTGGGTTAACTTCTTCCACTCTTATTCCCACTACTTTTTGGTTCTATATTCCAATTCTTTTCATTGATTTCTAATATTTTGCTTAAATATTTCAAGTTCATTTTTTAGATCTCAACTTATTGTTACACTTTATCAGATTCTTGTTAAGTTTTTCGAACTTTTAAGTTATGCTCATCAACTATTGTTCCCACCATTTTTTTGTTCTATATTTCTACTCTTTTCATTTAATTTCAATATTTTTCGCGAATGTTTCAAGTTTATTTTTTTATCCCTACTTATTGTTAGATTTATTAGATTCTTGGTTACTCTTTCTGAAGTTTAGGTTAACCTCTTCAACTCTTTTTTCCACTACTTTTTGGTTCTATGTTCCTACTCTTTTTATTTAATTCTAACATTTTGTTTGGAAATTTCAAGTTCAATTTCTAGATTCCCATTTTCCGTTAAAATTTATCAAATTTGTTGGTAAGTTGTTTTAATTCATTTTTCCACCGGTTATTCGTTCCATGTTTCTACTCTTCTTATTAAATTTCAAATTTTTAGGTTGATATTTCAAGTTTATTTTTTATATCTATATATCTTGTTAGACTTAATCTAGTTATCGTTAAGCTGTTCCAACTTATTTTTCCACCACTTTTTTGTTCAATATTTCTGCTCTTTCTATTGAATTCCAAATTTTGGGTAAAAATGCAAAATTTATTTTTAAATCCCTACTTCGCGTTGACATTTATCGAATTCTTGTTACGTTATTTTAACTTTTGGGTTAACTTCTTCCACTCTTATTCCCACTACTTTTTGGTTCTATATTCCAATTTTTTTCATTGATTTCTAATATTTTGCTTAAATATTTCAAGTTCATTTCTTAGATCTCAACTTATTGTTAAACTTTATCAGATTCTTGTTAAGTTTTTCGAACTTTTAAGTTATGCTCCTCAACTATTGTTCCCACCATTTTTTTGTTCTATATTTCTACTCTTTTCATTTAATTTCAATATGTTTCGTGAATGTTTCAAGTTTATTTTTTTATCCCTACTTATTGTTGGATTTATTAGATTCTTGGTTACTCTTTCTGAAGTTTAGGTTAACCTCTTCAACTCTTTTTTCCACTACTTTTTGGTTCTATGTTCCTACTCTTTTTATTTAATTCTAACATTTTGTTTGGAAATTTCAAGTTCAATTTCTAGATTCCCATTTTCCGTTAAAATTTATCAAATTTGTTGGTAAGTTGTTTTAATTCATTTTTCCACCGGTTATTCGTTCCATGTTTCTACTCTTCTTATTAAATTTTAAATTTTTAGGTTGATATTTCAAGTTTATTTTTTATATCTCTATATCTTGTTAGACTTAATCTAGTTATCGTTAAGCTGTTCCAACTTATTTTTCTACCACTTTTTGGTTCAATATTTATGCTCTTTTCATTGAATTCCAAATTTTGGGTAAAAATGCAAAATTTATTTTTAAATCCCTACTTCGCGTTGACATTTATCAAATTCTTGTTACGTTATTTTAACTTTTGGGTTAACTTCTTCCACTCTTATTCCCACTACTTTTTGGTTCTATATTCCAATTCTTTTCATTGATTTCTAATATTTTGCTTAAATATTTCAAGTTCATTTTTTAGATCTCAACTTATTGTTAAACTTTATCAGATTCTTGTTAAGTTTTTCGAACTTTTAAGTTATGCTCCTCAACTATTGTTCCCACCATTTTTTTGTTCTATATTTCTACTCTTTTCATTTAATTTCAATATTTTTCGTGAATGTTTCAAGTTTATTTTTTTATCCCTACTTATTGTTGGATTTATTAGATTCTTGGTTACTCTTTCTGAAGTTTAGGTTAACCTCTTCAACTCTTTTTTCCACTACTTTTTGGTTCTATGTTCCTACTCTTTTTATTTAATTCTAACATTTTGTTTGGAAATTTCAAGTTCAATTTATAGATTCCCATTTTCCGTTAAACTTTATCAAATTTGTTGGTAAGTTGTTTTAATTCATTTTTCCACCGGTTATTCGTTCCATGTTTCTACTCTTCTTATTAAATTTCAAATTTTTAGGTTGATATTTCAAGTTTATTTTTATATCTCTATATCTTGTTAGACTTAATCTAGTTATCGTTAAGCTGTTCCAACTTATTTTTCCACCACTTTTGGTTCAATATTTATGCTCTTTCATTGAATTCAAATTTTGGGTAAAATGCAAAATTTATTTTAAATCCCTACTGCTGCTGACATTTATCAAATTCTTGTTACGTTATTTTAACTTTTGGGTTAACTTCTTCCACTCTTATTCCCACTACTTTTTGGTTCTATATTCCAATTCTTTTCATTGATTTCTAATATTTTGCTTAAATATTTCAAGTTCATTTTTTAGATCTCAACTTATTGTTAAACTTTATCAGATTCTTGTTAAGTTTTTCGAACTTTTAAGTTATGCTCCTCAACTATTGTTCCCACCATTTTTTTGTTCTATATTTCTACTCTTTTCATTTAATTTCAATATTTTTCGTGAATGTTTCAAGTTTATTTTTTTATCCCTACTTATTGTTGGATTTATTAGATTCTTGGTTACTCTTTCTGAAGTTTAGGTTAACCTCTTCAACTCTTTTTTCCACTACTTTTTGGTTCTATGTTCCTACTCTTTTTATTTAATTCTAACATTTTGTTTGGAAATTTCAAGTTCAATTTATAGATTCCCATTTTCCGTTAAACTTTATCAAATTTGTTGGTAAGTTGTTTTAATTCATTTTTCCACCGGTTATTCGTTCCATGTTTCTACTCTTCTTATTAAATTTCAAATTTTTAGGTTGATATTTCAAGTTTATTTTTATATCTCTATATCTTGTTAGACTTAGTCTAGTTATCGTTAAGCTGTTCCAACTTATTTTTCCACCACTTTTTGGTTCAATATTTATGCTCTTTTCATTGAATTCCAAATTTTGTGTAAAAATGCAAAATTTATTTTTAAATCCCTACTTCGCGTTGACATTTATCAAATTCTTGTTACGTTATTTTAACTTTTGGGTTAACTTCTTCCACTCTTATTCCCACTACTTTTTGGTTCTATATTCCAATTCTTTTCATTGATTTCTAATATTTTGCTTAAATATTTCAAGTTCATTTTTTAGATCTCAACTTATTGTTAAACTTTATCAGATTCTTGTTAAGTTTTTCGAACTTTTAAGTTATGCTCCTCAACTATTGTTCCCACCATTTTTTTGTTCTATATTTCTACTCTTTTCATTTAATTTCAATATTTTTCGTGAATGTTTCAAGTTTATTTTTTTATCCCTACTTATTGTTGGATTTATTAGATTCTTGGTTACTCTTTCTGAAGTTTAGGTTAACCTCTTCAACTCTTTTTTCCACTACTTTTTGGTTCTATGTGTTGTGCAAATTTTATTGAACTCGCAAGCGCACGAATCTATTGTAGAATAGATCAATGGTGACGAGTGTCGATCCCACGAGGAGGTGGATTTTAATTATATGTAGAATTAATTTTCTTTAAATGGGTGGTTGGATTTATGGTGGAAATGATTTAGATTATACTAGAATTTAAATTGGAATGGCGAGAATAAATTAAAGTGGAAACTATTGAAATAAAGCACTTGGGTATCCGGATCTGCATCAACATGCTCCATGGGTTAAATATTCCATATTAATACCAATTAAATCGTGAAGGGGGATTCCACACCTCATGAACCACGCTCAAATAAATATGGTGCTAAGGTCTTATCGTGCCAAATAATAATAACTCAGACTAGTGTGCTTAACCGTATGATTCAGACAAGACTATTATTATTTGTCGACGAAAAGTCAAAACAACCACAAATATTAGAGGGGAAAAGAAAATAAATTTACCAAATAAAGCCCATGGAACATGTTGAGACTTCACCTTCAACCCAAGCTTAAAAGAAAATTAGCTACTCATTTTTGAACTAGGGGTAAAATAGGAATTTATTAAAATACATAGAAAATACAAGAAAGAGAAGGAATTACAAAAATCTAAGTTTAGAAATGAATTCAGGGATATCAAATTAGGGGGGGGGAAGCCCCATTTTTATAGGTACATTGAGTGAATCATGACAATCGGATTAAAACAACCGACGCCATCACCAACAACACCACTATTCGAACAAGAATACTATTTGCATACACACTTTGACCACTATTTGCACAAGAAGTCGATTTTGCACAGTAGTCGATTTTTCACAAGATTTTATACAAAGAACACTATTTCAGACAGACAAAGACGTCGTATTTAACAAGATCAGAGCATACGTGAACAAGAACATTTTTCCTTTATGCTCCTCTTTAGGTTTTCGACCGCCCCGAGTTCAAATGTGACATCCGCTTTGTCTCGATCACTGCTCATTGTGAAACCATTGTGATTCCCCTAAAATACATAAATACCTAATTAAAATGCAACACACATAATTAAATAACAAAATACTTAAATAAATAAAAGAAGAAATGTTAGTGAGACTCAAGTGTAAAATGATGATTTTCTCCTTTATAAATATACACTTTCTAATAAAAAAAAATAAAATTCAAAACCAATTTTAATTTTTTTATTTTTTTTTCAATCAGATTAATGATAGCAATCAAATAAAAGTACAAGCATTATCTCCAGTCTAAAGAAGTATCACAATCACATTAACAATCCACATGCATCAGTCCAGCAGACTATAGTAATCAGGCCACTTTCAAGAATGACATGTCAAACCCCAAAATCTCACCGATAGTAGTGACACTCTCACAAAGAAATTAAACCCAATAAAAATTGTCACTACAATGAATGATGAATTGAGAGAAAATAAAATAAAAATATCGCACACTCTCATCAAGATGAAAGAACTATGCTCACAGCTTAGAAATAATACGATCTCAAATAAAGTAATAGTCAACCCAATATTATTCTTTTTTTTTTTTATAATTTAAAGCATCACTACATCTTAATAGCCCATATAACTAGCTTTTACTTCAGATTATAGTTCCCTAAAATCAAGAAGGACTTTTATTAGGACGTAACGTAGGCTAGGGACATGGTTAACAAAGAAAGGAAAATAGGGAAACAAAATATGTTTGAGAAAAAATTCAAGAACTTTTGAAAATTACAAGATGCATTTCGCTTATTTATTGCTATTGCATATCTTTTCTTCTTTTTTTTATTTTTTTTATATATGGCACAACTTTGTTGAACAAAATAATTATTTATCTTTTTTCTCAAACATGAATAGGTGATGGAACTTGTATAACTTCGGGTAATACTCCAAATTGGAGTGGGTCAGGATGATAAGTTAACAAAGAAAAAGCTTCTTTTTTTTTTTTTTAGGCTCAAAATGGCTAACTATGGATATTTTACAATAGGGATGGCTTGAAAGGCTCAAACGGGTCAAAAATGGCCTTCCATCGTCTCTTAGAGTTCTAAATAATCTTCCAGGGCCTTAGCGCAAAGAACACACGTTTTTTTTATTATTAGGATTGACTCAAAGGAAATCTAGAGATCACGATAAAATAATAAATCATGTTGTATAAAGAATTGGCAAAAAGGGTTACTCTCCAAGAAAAATTAATAGGCTCAAAGGCTCACTTGGAATTTATTATGACATGTGCATTCCTTCAAGCAACTCATATTTGTCCCCAACATCAACATGTAGAAGAGTAAACATGGTGTAACATCACTCAAGACCAAAGATAATACAAATACTAAAATTCGAAAGTCATCATATCATCCAATATAAAAAACTCACACAAAATTACCAAATTTTTTTTTAAACGAAATTCTACCCCCCAACTTATTCTAAACATAAAAAGAAAACATACATGCAGAAAAATTAAAGAAAAATGTCTGAAATTTTTTTTTTTTTAAAGAAGATGCGTTTCTAGAGTCACTACACTCCATATTCAGCCATCTTCGACTCAAAAACTTGAAAATGTATATTTATAAAGGAGAAGTCAAAAAAAAAAGTTAGGAAAAACAAATTTTTTTTTTTATTTTTACTAAGAGGATGCATTTCTAGAGTAACTACACTCCATATTCAGCCATCTTCTACTCAAAATGGTTAGTTCTACAACAAAAAATTAGTAAAAACTTAACCAATATTCCACAATTGTCAACTATTCCCTCCCCCCAACCTGAATGAAACATTGTCCTCAATGTTTGAAAGGAAAGAAGTAGTTTAAGACATCACCGGGTAGTGCAAACACGTAAGAAAATATTTACAAGCGGAGAGTTAAATCTAATTTGTACTTCTTACTGCGGCTACTGTTACCATCATTATTTGAACATTCCAACACAACGGTCCTGGGATCTGTCTCTGATTGATAAGCTTGTAACAGATCAAGTAGCTCATTAGCAGTATGTGCACAAATAAAGACTTTTTTAACTGAGGAAGGAATAAAATAGTTTTTTATTGCATGGTTAAGAAATGCGATAAAGCCATCATAAAAATTATTGACATCGAAGATGCTAATGTGATTAGTGCTCAGAGTTGCATAAGATCTCCGGAAGGAAAATAAAAGCATCAAGATGATTTAAAGATTTCAGCTTATTCGTTCTTGCATACCTGAGACAACTAACTCTTCTCCAGTTGATGAGTTAGACAAACAGCCCAAAGGTTTTAGGATTGTTGGGATGATGCCTAACACTTGGCTCCCTCTGATATAAGCAGCTTCTGAGACCATTTTGGATAACCCTCGGTCACCTCCTCCATACACCAAGTGCAGTTTTCTCTCTACTATTCTTCGACCAAGATCTATGGCTGCCTCAACGAACTCTTTATGTTTGCCATAATTAAACCTAGAGAGCACACAAATGTTCTTGAATTGGTTGCTGGGAGTAGCTGCCATTAGGATGCTGCTAAAAAACAATTTGTGAGTGCACAACAACAAAAACATTATATTTAAGAACCTTGGTGACAACGGGTCACAGCTGTGTATGAGGCATTATGTCAGTGTCAATTAACGCGTAAGGCACATGGCTCGAGAGTCAAAAAGAAAATAGTAAAAAGGAAAAAGCAAACAATGATAACAAAAATTATTAAAGGCAATAATGCGAATGGTAAAACAACAGTAAAGTAAAAAGGATATCTACAGGTAGTTGCGACTGTGGCTCACATCTTCCTCTGGTTTTACGTCCAGAAACGGCTTGAACGCCCTCTATGGGTCGAGGATAGGCTTCCCATCCAGTTTTTACAACCGCAAATCGCGAGTTATAGTCGATTCCAGATCAGATCGTGCACGTTCTTTCTCGAATAATGGCCATAACTGGAGAATCGCTCTTTGTACATATCCACTGGGATGCGTTTCAAAAAACAAAAGGATATTATCCAATGACTCTTTATTCAAGCCATCCCTAATGAATTTAATCTTATCTTCCCTGTTATCAGACACCATTCCTAAAGAACATGGTTTTTTATTACATATCGTTCTGGCACACTTATGACAAGCAACAGAAAGTCTTTTAGCTCGTCGTTTTCTCGCATAATTTCCTTTACCACAACCAGGCATGTATGCAATAAATTTAGGAGGTAACTCACCTGCTAAACGTACTTTGGCCTCGATTAACCAGCGGATGTCAGCAGGTATGTCATTCTTCATAAGCAATCGCATGCGTTGGGATCGGGCTTTATAGATATTCGAGGAGAAGCGGAATTGTGTGTGTTTTTCCAAAATCTGCCTCCGCCCATGCCTTCGCCTAATATCGAATGGAAATAACTGACTTGATTGTCACTTGAGCACCGTTATCCGCCTTCTTCACCGGGATGACAACCTTAAACACACAAAGCAAACTAAAACACACAAACAGTAGAAACAAATTAAAACACACAAAGCAAATTAAAATCGTCTTATCGAATTACTCAAGCTCCAATTGCAGCATCATAAATACCATCCTCTATTTCATGAGTTGTCTTTCTAGATCTTTAACGTGGAATACTAATCGGTTGTAGATCCCGGATAGGATGTAATTTACAAAATCGATTCCGCTTTCCGAGATGAGTTTGGATACGTTGAAGTGTTCTAATCGTACAAGAGGTACCGTCATGATTAAAATGATAAGAGAAACTATAATGGTTAAACAAACACACTTAAACAAAAAAATAATTTCAATGAGCAAAAGAATAATCAAAAGAAAGAAAGAATCAAATCAAATTACCGAAAGAAAAGAAAACCTCAATTTAAACTTGGTAGGTCACCTGATTTATTTCACCTCCTCCATGTGGTTGGTATTCAGATATGACTTTAATCTTTGACCATTAACTTTAAAAGTAACGCCGCTCTTCGATCCTTAATTTCAATCGCCCACGGAAAACAAATGAACAACAAATGGGCTGACCATCGGTAACGAATTTACCCGGAAATAAAAAGCGAGAATTAAATAAAAGCACTTTCGACCGGAGTGAAAGATTTTCTCATAATTTGCTTGTCGGAAAGACTTTCATTCGTTGCTTGTAAATCTTGGCATTTTCATACGCGCCATTGCGAATTTCTTCAAGTTCGCCAATTGTAATCTTCTTTCCGAGCCACCACGCATGTCAAAATTGAATTTCGATGGCCCAAAGACGCACGATACTCGAGTTCCATGTAGTGGCATGCTTTTCCATACACTAGCCTCAGGGTGACATCCCAATCGAGTTTTGAAAGTCGTCTATATGCCCATAATGCATCATCGAGCCTCAACGACCAATCTTTTCTATCGCCCACCGCCTTTTTCTAAAATATGCTTTATTTCTCGATCGAGATCTCAACTTGGCCACCGGTTCATGGATGATATTTGTCACTTTACGAGACGGAGTAATTAAAAAGTGTCAAGGATTTATTGCAAAGTGGGCACCACCATCACCGATAATTGCTCGAGGAAATCCAAAGGGAAACAATGTTGTTTTCAAAAATCTTATCACCACTTTATGATCGCTGGTCCTACACGGAATTGCCTCTACCCATTTCAAACATAGTCAACACCAACCAATATGTATTGACGGAGGAAATGGTCCCATGAAATCGATACCCTATACATAAAAAATTTCAACCACTAAAATTGGGTTTAGTGGCATCATATTTCTTTGTGTTATGCTCCTCATTCGTTGACACCTATCACATGAAGAACAAAAAATGTAAGCATCTCGAAATATAGTCGGCTAATAGAAACCACATTGTAAAATTTTCAGAATGCTTTCTTAGCACTGAAGTGGCCTCCACAAGCTTGTTCATGGCAGAATGAAAGAATGTTTTGAAATTCATTCTCTGGGACACATCGTCGAACAATTTGATCTGCACAATACTTGAATAAATAAGGATCATCCCAAAAGAAATTCCTTATTTCTGCAAAGAATTTGGCCTTGTCCTGCTTAGTCCAATGCTCAGGAAGTTGACCTGTAACAAGATAATTAACTATATCAGCATACCATGGTACTACTTCCACACTCATCAATTGTTCATCTGGAAATAACTCATTCAAAGGTAAATATTCCATAGTTGTGTCAAAATGGAGACGCGAAAGATGGTCAGCCACAACATTTTCTGTTCCTTTCTTATCCTTGAATTCTAAGTCAAATTCCTGCAAAAGTAACACCCAACGAATTAGTCTAGCTTTTGCATCTTTCTTTGTGAGAAGATATTTAAAAGCAAAGATGATCCGTGAATATAATTATTTTACAACCAATGAGATAAGATCGAAATTTCTAATGCAAACACTATACCAAAGATTTCTTTTTCAAAGGTTGAATAATTCAATTGTGCATCATTCAATGTCATACTAGCATAGTAAATCATACGGGAACTCGATCAACTCTCCGTCCTAATATCGCTCCCATCGCATAATCGATGCATCACACATAAGCTCAAAAGGTAAATTCCAATTTGGGGCCGAATGATGGGTGATGATGTCAACAATCGCTTTAATTTTTCAAATGCCACAAGACATGAATCATCAAAGACAAAGATACATCCTTATAAGTAGATTGCATAAGGGTCTAGAAACTTTGCTAAAATCTTTAATGAAACGCCTATAAAACCAGATGCCCAAGGAAAGATCTTATCTCGCTTTAGTGGAGGAAGATTAAATGAGATCCACCTTGGCTTTATCAACCTCAATACCTTTACTCAAAATGATGTGACCGAACAATACCTTGTTTTACCATAAATGGCATTTCTCCCAATTCAAGACTAAATTCTTCGATACATCTCGCAGTAACTAGTGTTAGATGTAAACATCGATCAAACGAATCACCAAAACAAAAGTCATCCATAAAGACCTCAAGGAATCGTCAACCATATCGAAAAATGCTCAACATGCATCGTTGAAATGTAGTGCATTACATAATCCAAATGGCATTCTCCTATATGTAAAAGTACCAAAAAGGGCAAGTGGTAGTCTTCGATCTTTAGCATGGAATCGATTATATCCCGAGTAGCCATCTGTAAAGCAATAAAATTCATGACCGCTAATCTATCAAGCATTTGATCGATAAATGGTAAAGGAAAATGGTCTTTACGTGTAATGTAATTCAACTTCCTATAATCAATGCATACACGCCATCCCGTAGTTACTCTAGTGGGCACTAATTCATTATTAGCATTGGTAACCATCATGACTCTCGACTTTTGGGACAACTTGCATCGACCCATGAACTATCAGAAATGGAGTAAATAATACCTGCATCTAATAGCTTAAGGACTTCAGTGCGAACAACCTCTTTCATGTTAGGATTTAACCGACGTTGCATTTCGCTAGTAGGTCTAGCATTTTCATCAAGGTGAATGTAATGCATGCAGTCTGCTGGGTTTATACCTTTTATGTCTGCTATGGTCCATCCTAATGCTCCTTTATGCTCTTTTAAAACATCCAACAACTTACTTTTTTGTTCGTCATCAAGGGAGGAAGAGATGATTACTGGCAAAGTGATTTCTTCTCCCAAGAATGTGTACTCCAAAGTGTTGGGCAATGGCTTGAGCTCGAGTTTTTGTGGTGATTCTGATGATGGGTTGAGTTTTTTCTCTGATGGCACTAGTTGTTCAGCTCTTGACTTCCATTTATTTGTGTCCATGGATGGTGCTGAGTCAAGCAGGGCATTGACCTCATCGATTGATCTATCAATATCAAAATCCAAACCAAAGTGAGTTAAACATGTTTGCAAAGGGTCATCACTAAGGTTTGAAAGAAAATTATTATCAACTAATGCTTCTATTAAATCCACATCAACAATTCCATCATCCATATTGTGAGGTTGTTTGGCAATGTTGAAAATATTGAGCTCCATGGTCATATTGCCAAAGGACAACTGCATATTTCCGCTCGCATTGAATGCGAGCATCGGCAGCCAAGAAAGGTCGGCCTCAGGATAACGGGATGTGCTTTGAACTCTGGTTGAAAGTGTCAATTACAATGAAATCAACAGAAAATAAAACTTGTTCACTGAATAAGACGCCCTCCACAATACCACGAGGATTTTCGGACCGATCTGCAGTGTAACACCACCTGAGTTGTAATTCTCCCACCCAAGTTTCACAAATACGAATAAGGCAACAGATTTACACTAGCTCCTAAATCCAACAAAGCATTCTCAATTGTGTGGTTCCTATACTACAAGAGATAGTGGGAGCCTCGGATCTTGCATTTTTAGAGGTATTTTATGTTGGAGTATAGAACTAACATTTTCTGTTAAAAAGGCCTTTTTCTGAACATGAATATTTCTCTTTTTAGTGCAAAGGTCTTTAAGAAACTTCGCATATGATGGCACTTGTTTTATAGCTTCAAGTAAAGGAATGTTTACACTTACTGCTTTGAAGATTTCAAGAATCTCACCGTGGATTTTCCTTTGTTCCCTTTAGCTAACCTCCGAGGAAACGGAGCTAGGAACATATTCTCGCTGGTTGGTTTCTCTTCTCCTTTGGTGATGAATTTTCAAAGATTCACAAGTACAACTGAGTTGATTTTGGCATTCCACTTCATATCGACTTCTTCCCTTTTCGCAAGCGTCATCACCGCTTTGACCTCTCCATGATGTCATGGTGAACTGGTACTTGCTTCATTCATCGCTTAGGTTGTGCTGGTTGACTTGGGAATTTACCTTTCTCAAAGGTCATTGCCAAGGTTTGAATCAAGCAAGTTGTCCCACCATTTTCTCGAGGCTTGAAACCGATTGAGCTTGAATAAAACCCGCCTCAACTCATTTCGCAATTCATCAACGGTGCGGTTCTCACGCTCGATTCAGAATGAGTAATTCTTGAAATTCGGAATGTATCCTCCCATGGTCCGGGTTGAGAGTGGTCGGGTTTTGATTGTACGGTCTAAATGGTAGAAGGTTGAGAAATTTGAGGATTCGTGGATTTGGTTGAATTGGAGTGATGGGTCCATTTTATTTTGGAACTCGAGACCATGAAAAATTGGGGTGGTCTCTCCATCCAGGGTTATATGTGTTGGAGTAAGGATTGTAGTTTGATGGTTTTCTCATGATTCCTATGGCATTGGCTTGATCTGAAAATGAGTCATGATTATGTGGTTACATTGTTGGCGATCGTCGATGATCTTGTTGTCGAGAAAGACCTTGACCATCTCCTTGACTTCTTTAATTCCCGAACTTGACTCACCAATATTAACCTCATTCACTCTCTTAATTCTCCTGGTATTCTGAGTGATCGACTACGTTGTTGGGAATTATCCGATTGGCTGGAAGAATTCCCAAATCTACTGAGCGCTTTTGACATAAGCTCTCCTCCATTTGGTTGCCATTAGCCATTCTTGCACATGTGGCAATAATCCCTCAAAAGTATTGGCATTGGTGCCATTTCGTACCCATGATGTAGACACTTGAGTAGCCCATTGAATCGCTCCATGCTTGAAAAATTGCTCGTCGTCTCTTTGAGTAAATTCTGAAATTTCCTGCGAATAGCATTGGTTTTATATGGGAAATATTTATTTAAAATTTTGTTACCATTTGTTCCCATGATGTAATGCTATTAGCGGGCAATGTATTAAACCATGAGCTCTATCCTTTAAAGAAAATGGGAATAATCTAAGTTTAACATCATCATCTGAAAAATTCTCATATTTAAAAGTCGGCGGATAGCATGGAAATCATTCAGATGATTATATGGGTCCTCATTTTCTAGGCCATAAAATGTAGGGAGACAATTTAGCACACTAGGTTTTAATTCAAAACTCCTAGCAGCTACATTTGGGTATCTGATGCATGATGTGCTCAAATTTGCTAAGGGACTAAAATAGTCCTTAAATGGCCTCTCTTGTGGTTCTGGTTGTTGGTTTTGTAAATCCATGTCAAATTTCTTTTTAAATACGGTGTGTTTATGTGTGCGAAGTGTTTTTTCTAATTTAAGGTCTAAAGGCTCAAGATTAGGTGATAATGACCTTCGACCATGCATACAAAGAACAAAATAAATGAAAATAAAACAAATAAAAATAAAGAGGAGGGAGAAATTACGATACTAACCTTGTGACGTTGTTACAATCTTAATATGAAAATACACTCAATTGCTATAAGAAAAAGAGATTACGTGAAACAAATATTAACTAAAAATAAAATAAATTACAAAGAAATATAACAAAATAATCAAAATTAAATTACAAAGAAAAAATAATAGGAAAATTAAATTACACAAATTTTAAAGGAGAAAAGAAATGAAATTCTAACCTTAATTTTTTTTTAAATGAGAAAAGGAGAAAAAACAATTACAAGAAAACAACTAAAATAAATAAATAAATATTAAAAGAAACAAAAACTAACTCTACGAATTAAAATACTTACCTCCCCGGCAACGGCGCCAAAAACTTGTTGTGCAAATTTTATTGAACTCGCAAGCGCACGAATCTATTGTAGAATAGATCAATGGTGACGAGTGTCGATCCCACGAGGAGGTGGATTTTAATTATATGTAGAATTAATTTTCTTTAAATGGGTGGTTGGATTTATGGTGGAAATGATTTAGATTATACTAGAATTTAAATTGGAATGGCGAGAATAAATTAAAGTGGAAACTATTGAAATAAAGCACTTGGGTATCCGGATCTGCATCAACATGCTCCATGGGCTAAATATTCCATATTAATACCAATTAAATCATGAAGGGGGATTCCACACCTCATGAACCACGCTCAAATAAATATGGTGCTAAGGGCTTATCGTGCCAAATAATAATAACCTTGTACTAGTGTGCCGGTTTAACCAGGGCGGTATCTATTATTTGTCGTTGTAAAGTCAAAACAACCACAAATATTAGAGGGGAAAAGAAAATAAATTTACCAAATAAAGCCCATGGAACATGTTGAGACTTCACCTTCAACCCAAGCTTAAAAGAAAATTAGCTACTCATTTTTGAACTAGGGGTAAAATGGGAATTTATTAAAATACATAGAAAATACAAGAAAGAGAAGGAATTACAAAAATCTAAGTTTAGAAATGAATTCAGGGATATCAAATTAGGGGGGGAGCCCCATTTTTATAGGTACATTGAGTGAATCATGATCATCGGATTAAAAACAGTTTGGGACGAGATTGCGCCATCATCAACAACAATGGCCACTATTTAAACAAGAATACTATTTGCAGATTCACGGTTTGACCACTATTTATGTGGCGGTTTTTGCGATCGGTTTTTGTACAAGAAACCGTTTTTATACAAGAATACTATTTAGACAAGACAAGATCAGCACGTATGAACAAGATCTCAGTATATGTGAACAGTAATATTTTTCCTTTTATACTCCTCTTTAGGTTTTCGACCGTCCTGAGTTCAAATGTGACGTCCGTTTTGCTGTCTGATCACTCGTTCATTGTGAAACCATTGTGATTCCCCTAAAATACATAAAATACCTAATTAAAATGCAACACACATAATTAAATAACAAAATACTTAAATAAATAAAAGTAGAAATGTTAGTGAGACTTGAAGTGTAAAATGATGATTTTCTCCTTTATAAATATACACTTTCTAACACTCAACACTATGTTCCTACTCTTTTTATTTAATTCTAACATTTTGTTTGGAAATTTCAAGTTCAATTTCTAGATTCCCATTTTCCGTTAAAATTTATCAAATTTGTTGGTAAGTTGTTTTAATTCATTTTTCCACTGGTTATTCGTTCCATGTTTCTACTCTTCTTATTAAATTTCAAATTTTTAGGTTGATATTTCAAGTTTATTTTTTATATCTATATATCTTGTTAGACTTAATCTAGTTATCGTTAAGCTGTTCCAACTTATTTTTCCACCACCTTTTTCTGCTCTTTTTATTGAATTCCAAATTTTTGGTAAAAATGCAAAATTTATTTTTAAATCCCTACTTCGCGTTGACATTTATCAAATTCTTGTTACGTTATTTTAACTTTTGGGTTAACTTCTTCCACTCTTATTCCCACTACTTTTTTGTTTTATATTCCAATTCTTTTCATTGATTTCTAATATTTTGCTTAAATATTTCAAGTTCATTTCTTAGATCTCAACTTATTGTTAAACTTTATCAGATTCTTGTTAAGTTTTTCGAACTTTTAAGTTATGCTCCTCAACTATTGTTCCCACCATTTTTTTGTTCTATATTTCTACTCTTTTCATTTAATTTCAATATTTTTCGTGAATGTTTCAAGTTTATTTTTTTATCCCTACTTATTGTTGGATTTATTAGATTCTTGGTTACTCTTTCTGAAGTTTAGGTTAACCTCTTCAACTCTTTTTTCCACTACTTTTTGGTTCTATATTCCTACTCTTTTTATTTAATTCTAACATTTTGTTTGGAAATTTCAAGTTCAATTTATAGATTCCCATTTTCCTTTAAAATTTATCAAATTTGTTGGTAAGTTGTTTTAATTCAGTTTTCCACCGGTTATTCGTTCCATGTTTCTACTCTTCTTATTAAATTTCAAATTTTTAGGTTGATATTTCAAGTTTATTTTTTATATCTCTATATCTTGTTAGACTTAATCTAGTTATCGTTAAGCTGTTCCAACTTATTTTTCCACCACTTTTTGGTTCAATATTTCTGCTCTTTTCATTGAATTCCAAATTTTGGGTAAAAATGCAAAATTTATTTTTAAATCCCTACTTCGCGTTGACATTTATCAAATTCTTGTTACGTTATTTTAACTTTTGGGTTAACTTCTTCCACTCTTATTCCCACTACTTTTTGGTTCTATATTCCAATTCTTTTCATTGATTTCTAATATTTTGCTTAAATATTTCAAGTTCATTTTTTAGATCTCAACTTATTGTTAAACTTTATCAGATTCTTGTTAAGTTTTTCGAACTTTTAAGTTATGCTCCTCAACTATTGTTCACACCATTTTTTTTGTTCTATATTTCTACTCTTTTCATTTAATTTCAATATTTTTCGTGAATGTTTCAAGTTTATTTTTTTATCCCTACTCATTGTTGGATTTATTAGATTCTTGGTTACTCTTTCTGAAGTTTAGGTTAACCTCTTCAACTCTTTTTTCCACTACTTTTTGGTTCTATATTCCTACTCTTTTTATTTAATTCTAACATTTTGTTTGGAAATTTCAAGTTCAATTTATAGATTCCCATTTTCCTTTAAAATTTATCAAATTTGTTGGTAAGTTGTTTTAATTCATTTTTCCACCGGTTATTCGTTCCATGTTTCTACTCTTCTTATTAAATTTCAAATTTTTAGGTTGATATTTCAAGTTTATTTTTTATATCTCTATATCTTGTTAGACTTAATCTAGTTATCGTTAAGCTGTTCCAACTTATTTTTCCACCACTTTTTGGTTCAATATTTCTGCTCTTTTTATTGAATTCCAAATTTTGGGTAAAAATGCAAAATTTATTTTTAAATCCCTACTTCGCGTTGACATTTATCAAAGTCTTGTTATGTTATTTCAACTTTTGGGTTAACTTCTTCCACTTTTGTTCCCACTACTTTTTGGTTCTATATTCCAATTCTTTTCATTGATTTCTAATATTTTGCTTAAATATTTCAAGTTCATTTTGTAGATCTCAACTTATTGTTAAACTTTATCAGATTCTTGTTAAATTCTTCGAACTTTTAGGTTATTCTCCTCAATTCTGGTTAAACTCTTATAATGGTTTTATGTTCCCCTTATTTTTATTATATTCCAACACTACCGGTACATGTTTCAGGTCCTTTTTTAACTAATTATAAATTACTTGTTGAAAATAACAATAATACCAATAAGGCGAATTATGATTGACCCCTTACTATTTTAACAAATATCAATTTACCACATAATACTAAGAATTTTTTATTACAACCCTTCATCATTTTGAACCTTTTGAGTCCATAATCTAACTACTTTTTTTTTCATCTTCATTACTTCATGCAATCTTTGAATTTGATTGTATGTATACTTGAGCTTTTAATTTTTATACATATCTATTCTCATTATAATCATTTTAATTAATAGCATTTAATTATACTTAAAAAAAATCTATGCATTTATTTTCATCTTTCTCTTTACTTTTCAAATTAATTGCTTTAGTTTTTCATAAGGTAAATAAATAAGTAACAAGTAAGAATGATTGCTATTGCTATGCATCTAAAGCTATGATGATAAAAGTTAAGTTACAAAAATAGTTTAGTTTACAAGATTAAAGCTTAGTTAATCTATTTTATTTAAACATCTCTATTTTTTTTTTCTATGTGCTTGTTGGATATTACTACAGTTATTATTATTAATATCATATCTTGTGGGATTTATAATTAAATATAATAAGATTGTACATATGTCCTACGCTATTTTTGCACTCTTTTAGATTATTAAGATATCATTAACAATTTGATTATGCAATTGATTTTTGCAACTTACAAAATTGAAGTGTTGAAATATCATTTTTTGGTTGAAATCATTACTCAGCACTTCACGAGATTCAATCATGAGGTTTATCATCTATATTTGAAATTTTGACCTTTGTTCACATTAATGCTCATTTATCACTTAAATAATTATAATCTGTTAACATCATTTTTGTTTCAACGGGTACCACCCTCTTTTAAATATCAATATAATTCTTCAATTTTTCAGGACTTAACTAAAATAATTTTTCAATGTTTAATATGACTAATGTATGGCATTATGAAAATATAACGATATAGTAACAACATTTATGATTATGATCTAGGCGTGTTTAATTTTTTTGAAAAACGATTATGAAATGATAATCCACTATTAATTTATCCAATGCTCTAAAAAGTAAAGCAAATCAAAATTTCCATTCACCCAATCATGTTTTAAAAATTTTTACATCAAATAAAACCAATACAAAACTAAATCAATTTACAGCTTCCAAAACCTAGACTTCAAATGCTACTATGTTTCAAGTCTCTGCATACAAAAAAATAATAATAATAAAGAAAATAATAATAAATGAATGAATGATTTTAGAAAATAAGGCTGGGAAAAAATAAATAATATTCAGAATTTCCAACGCATGTCCTTAACTTCTTGGGTATGATCAAATAATTTTTATTTTCAATAGGGAAAAAATCAGCATACTTGTTCTATGCAGCCTTTATGTCAATTTCAGTTTAACAACAAAGTGATCTTTGGAAGATAAATGGAGAATACATCTACAATGAATAGGAACAAAATTGATCGCATGAATAATATAAATAATCAAATAGCATCATCTAATATGAAAAACACGTAAAAATAACTGGCAAAAATATTAGTACATAGATTAGTTATTGTAAGTAAAATGCATTCAAAATATAAACATTGCCTATTTATTCATTTGCTTTTATATTTATTGTAGTTTTCATAATTCTTATAATATTTAGTTATATTTAAAATAAATTTATGCATTTATTTTCATATTTCTCTTTACTATTCAAACTAAGTACTTTAATTTTTCATAACTTGAACGGTAAATATTTAAATAACAAGGATGATTGCAAACTAGTATGCTTTTAAAAAATATTTTAATTTGCGAAGCTCACTTAATTTATTTTTATTAAAATATCTCCATTTTTTCTTTTTCTTATTGGACAGCCCATTATACCATTTCAATTAATTCTAATTATTTATCTTTAAAATAAATTTAACAAAAACCTTTTTTCTTTTTTAAAATTTTTACCACTATATTTTCTTTTCAAAATAGTTTTTTTAATTTCTCATCACTTCAATCAAACATTCATGTTATTACAAGTAGTATTATTATTTTATTTGTAAGAGTACTACTATTGTTATTTAATTTTATTTTTATATAACTACAGCTATTATCATGCCTCCTAAGATTTATAGTTAAATATAATAAGAATGCATATAAGATGTATACTATATTGTACTCCTTTTAGATTACTAAGATATTATTCATATTTTGATTACACAATTTATTTTTATAAGTTGCAAAACTTAATGTGTTGAAATGTCTTTTAATTTTTTCTATTTAAAATCGTAATTCATTACTTTAGGAGATTTTAGGAGGCTTGATCATAAATTTTGTCATGTCCGGAGCTTTTGACCTTTGTTTATAATTATGCTCCATTTAAAAAATCATAACTAGCTAACATATTTTTTTTGTTCATAATTTGTATTATTCTTGTTTAATTACATACTCTTCTGAAAAAAAAAAAAAAAGTGCACACATACCTTTTCATTTACAAATTAAGTCAAAAAATTTTCACGAGTTTGAGTCATTTCTAAAAGCTATGCTGTCTATTATTATCATTTCACAAATTTGATTCAAAATTTAACATAACAATCAACATTTTCAACTATTATTATTTATGAATTACTATCACATAGATTGACCTATTTTTATTTTTCTCCCAAAAAATTCTAATTTGAAAAATAAAATTTTATTTCAAATAAAAAAAATTTAAGCTCAGGTTTTAAACCAAGAAAAATATCAGCTATAACCAAAGAAAAATGAATCACATCAGTAAAAATATTCAATTAAAATGAATCTTCATTTGGATCACCGATAGATTCGCTGGAGCATAATTGAGCATTTGGACATAAGAAAATAATATAAAGAAAGAGTAGAATATCTTAAAACCCTAAGATTAGAGTAAAACAAAAAAGATCTGAAATTAAAAATAATAAGAGTCCCATCTCCAATTTTCTGCATTTACATTCTTACTACAATTATTGCCTCATGTCATATTTTCATTTTCTCCTGCAAATGAACAACATTGTAGCAAGTAAATCAAAATCTTCCAAATGGAAAATTAAATATAAAAACCTAAGAATAAAAGGAAAAAGAATCAGAAATTGGATAGGTAGGAAAAAAGTGACTAAATAGTAAATAGATGCCTTGATTAACTCAAAACATTCGTATCATTTGTGGAACCATACAAAATATTCATGCTTAACAAATAAAAAATATTAAGGAACCAAAAAACAAAGTCATCACATAGCTAATCCAAATAAACAACACCATTTCTCAATCCATATAAACCAATACATTTACGAAAGAGCACAATCCAAATGAATATTGAACAAATCAATCCATCGTTTAATGAAAGTCACAAATCCACAAATATAATTTCAAAGCTAAAATGAGAAAGCCTATCATTCCGGTAGTGTTAAAATATACAAAAAAAAAATATCATACCTTATAACATTGTAATTAGCACTAATGGCCAAGAAAATCAACAAAAATTCTCTAACCATTTCATGTCATTTTTATGTTTAACCCAAAATAAACATAGTTGAACAAATGGAAACATTAATTGAGTTCATAATTGACAAAATTAAAAGCTTATTTAATCTCAGATTCTCTCATAATTATAATTCACAAACAATATCCTAGTTTGTATTTAAACTTCATTGGATCTACATTGTCCTAAAAGCTCAACTAATGAAATTGTTTATCTATAATATTTTCATGGTGAAAATAAAAGAAGCTTATCAATAAAGAGAATAACTGAACATCAATCCCAAAAGAATCAAATGAAAGAATCCAACTCTTACTCTTGTTAATGAAGCAAGATTGCCAAAACTGTGAAAGACATTTGCAACAACACCGTAACATTTCAGGAAAGAAGTGTTAGAGCCATAAAATTCTCGCATATTTATGAAAACACACATTAAAAATAAATCTCAGCTTTGCAATATCATAAATTACAACCAATCTCATCTTAATTCTACAATATTCCTAATTTTAGATCAATTTCTAGTGAGTTGTAGGTTTATACTTGGCCTTGATGATTACCATGGTCAGTATAGAATAAGTGAAATAAAATAATTGAAAAAAACACCTTGTTGGAAAGAAATGGATGCTAAATTACTAATGCTGGCCAATCGAGCCACTTACAAGACAGGCCTCAAGATCCATGGTCATGCTCATTTCACATATTTGAAAAAAAAAACTTGAAAATCTTTTTTTTAATAACACATCATCAGTGATAAAAAATAATAATAAACAGCCAAGCCTTCATAAACAAGAATTTATAAAGCTATAAATAATACAGAATTACGGTTAAGTTCAACATATAAAAATCTCCCTAGAGTCTCACTGAGAGATCCATTAGAAATCTCCCAAATGAATCTGCCACCCCTCCTAGCAGAGTTACTTTAATAATTGAAACTAATAATATATAGTACTAGAGCTATTGGGAGCTTTCACAACAAAGAATTACCATGATAAAAGCATAATCCTTCCCAATCATGTCTAAAATTGAAAAAAAAAATTACATAATTATTGGCTAAGTGATAGTCTAATTAACTCTAACAAAGCCAATTTTATTTTCATAAATTAAAACTCAAACTAACTAAAAAAAATTCTTTTGAAGAAGAATTTACAAAGTGCTTCTCAGAACCAAGTATCTTTTATTCCAATATTCCCTAAAGGGAGAAAAAATGCAAATATGAACGCAAAGTAACTGAATACCCAAGAAATAGTTCACCAAGTATCTTTCATTCCTACTATTAATTATTGTTTCATGTCATATTTTTATTTACTCCTGTGATTAAAGAAAACTGTAACAAGCAGATCAAAATGTTCCAAACAAAAAATTAAAGATAGAAACCAAAGAAACAAAAGGAAAAGGAATAAAAAATTGGAGAGGTTGCAGCAAGTGACTGAACTGAGGAGTTAAACACACAACAATCATACCACAAAGCAAACGAAATATTAATGCATAATAAATTTAAGAAATAATAAGGCGCTAAAAAACAAGATCATCACAGCTAATCCAAATAATCAAAACCATATCTCAATGCATAAACAATGACACAAGAGCTTTTATAAAATTTGAGGGAAAAAGTGCTACCAGTTCAAGCACTGGGGAGTGGAGATTGAAATAGAAATTGAAGAGCTGATATGCCAAATTAATTTAACATCACTTCCAAATTATCCATCACCGTAAGTACCCACGCACTAGCGGCAACTTTTATCACAAACATAATACTAACGACAACACCAGTTAAATCCCAATTCTTTTTCATATGAGATTTTATAAACAAAACAGAGCAATACAGAACATACTAAAAATATAGACCATCCAAAACAGTCCAAATTAAATATTAAAATGACAAAGCCTGAAAATAGAGAAACCTTACAGTCTTCAAATCTTAGGCTCCCATGTCACCAAGAAGAACACTTGCCAAAAATTTCTTGCATTGCACAGATGCCCTCAGCAGCTTCAAACCATAACCAGTAACCACCGTTTAAAAAATTAAAAAAAAAATCAGATTATTAAACATATGGTGCCAAACAATTAAATCACTAAGAAAATAACTTAACAAACCTCATCAAGGCCAAAATCACATCTTTTTCCTGAAGGCCACCGAAATCCCCATCAAACTTTTTTATGCAAAGTGACACAAGAGGTTACATATTTTTTTTCAAAAAAAAAAGCCACCAGATCGTGGATATTGAAATAGAAATTGAAGAGTGGAGACATGAAAATTCAATGAAGAGTGGAGATTAGAGATCGATAAGCACTGATTTGTGGAGATTAGAGATCGATAAGCACTGATTTTTTTTTTTTTTAAAAAAGACATACGGTAGCCGAGGGTGGAGAGGAGGGAAAGAAAGAGAGGAAATTGAAGATTTTTTGTTAGAGTGGCTAGGGTTTCTCATGAAGTAAACTGTGAAGTATTTATACTTTCAATAAAAAATAAAAAATCTTCAATTATAATGTTTGGTCCAATTGACAAGATAATTGTTTGTTAATTATCTAATAGTTGAACCAAAACTATTCTCATATTATCAAGCAGAGGCTTGAATACTCTACATGCATTATAGATTGATTTCTTTTAAATATTTAAAAATAAATCTAATTAATATGGGTCTAGATGTTCATATTACATTTTTTCAACAAAAGATTAATAAAATAATATGATAAATTTTTATGCAAAATATCATTCAATTTATAATGCATACAATAAAAAATATTTAATAAATTATAATTATAATTAGTTACTTATATTATGTAATATTCTCATTAGCAAGAAGTCACATATTTTGAGGAAAAAAAGTCTCATTTTTAAATATATTTTCATGTAAAGTTGAGGGAGTATTTGATATTTTTAATATTTAAATTGATTATTTTGTTATTTTCTTAAATTAGGGTACCTGAATGATATTTATCTTTAATATTTTTCAAAATAACAGTAACCGGTGGCCGGTTATAGAACCCATTAAAAAAATAATTAAAAGTAGCTATATGAGATACAGCTGCTATATTACAGCTGGACCCTTTCAAGTGACGGCTTCTAAACATTTTCGAAAGTCAACAGATGCAGTTTTCTTTTGCTGCTTTTGTCCGCCACGTGGGAATTATTGATCTTACTGATTTACAGATTACAAAGCACTGATGAAGCCTGCTGTCCAGCACTCCAGCTTGCCTTGCCTCTCACTTGGAAGGCAAAGCCTGTGCATAAAAAAATTGGCGTCATTACGCGTATTGCCACAGGGCATAAAATTTTATTGGTAGAATTTTACATACCATTGTAACATAGGTTATATATACCAGTTAATTAAACGAGTTTAGGCAATTATATAAACCCAAAAAGAAAAAAAAATAAAAGAATTATCATTTCAATTAAGGAAAAAAGACACCTACACCCTCATAATTTAGGAAAATAGTTACAAAAATTTCTAAATTTTCAATAAGGGACACTAAGATCTTTTTTCAACCATAGTGCTCTTTCACTCTATAAATTTTTAAAAAAATAAACCTGAAATTTTATAATGAATCAAAATATGGCATTAAAATAAATGTAATAATATATGCATTTCAAAATAAGTTTAAAATTCAAAGATATATTTACATTTTCAATCTATTAGACCTATTTTATTATATTAAAGTAATTTTTAATAATAGGTAGAAACATAATATTAAAATAAATAAATTAAAATTATTTTGATTATTATATAAAAGTTAATTTTAACATTATTAATAGGGAGATTTTTTTAATTGTAAAATCTATTTAACCCCAAGATTTATTTAAAATCTTTATAATATTACAAATATATTATTAGAATACATATAATAATTTAAATTTTTAATATTATTTTAAATGTCAAAAATAATTTAATATTATTAGTCTACCAGATAGATTATATTATTTATATTAATTTTTGTTAATTAAAAATCTTTAAAGTCAATTTTTAATTACTAAAGTCAAAGGGTATTATGAGGAAAAAGAGAATTTAGTGTCCCTTTTTTAAAACTTGGAAGTCTATTTGATCAATTCTCCAAATCTTAGAGGTGTAGGTGTTCGTTTTCCTTCAGTTAAATCAATAGTCCATTAATTCAAAGGAATGGCCAATAAAAGTGCAAAAGGCACACAAGAAGCTGCTTACATTTAACTGAATGTGGGTTATAGTTTCTCAACCAAAAGAGAAAAAAAGAACCAAAAAAAGAGGGTAAAAAGATGAAAATCATACATGCCTCAGTTATTTACTTATATAGGATAACCGATTGGACTATTTGCGAAAGTTCACTTGCATTACTTAAGCAGTTTCTCCATGAGCATGTTCCTTCATAATAATGCTAGTATCTAAACGAGGCACTGGGGATCCCTTCTCACTATCTTCATGCAAATGCCCAGCGGCCATGGCTCCACCAACATCACTGATGTTCCCAAAAATCAAAATAAGAATCCCAATCGTAGCAGACAAAAATGAAACCCCAAAAGCAGTGCTCACATTTCCGCTGATCGCTGATGCCACAGCAATGCCAGTACAAGTCCCTACTGCTTTTACCCACGAGTGCCATACAGGAAAAGCACCTTCTTTGCCATGTGGTGTACAATCTAGCAACAAAACTCTCCCAAAAGCATGCAGAAGCCCTGCCGAAGTGCATTGAATTGCAGCAAAAAGCAGTACATGGTGCCTCTGCCAGTTATTTTCCTTGTAGTAGAATCCCGTACCTGAAGTCAACATAGCTAAGAGGAAAGCCGGAAGTTGCATTCTCACAGAATCTGCTTTTATAACATGCTGTAACGGTTGCAGTAGTGTCATTCAAAATGATGGGAAGATGAAGTAAATTATTATCGAGAAGTAAAGGAAGAAAATTGCCTCGAGGCACAACTGGCCTAGGAAAAAAAATAACCCCTCAGTGAAAATGCACATTGATGAAAATGATGACAAGAAAATTACCATCAGGCTTGTAATTGCATGAGGATTTTTAAAAAGGGACAGGGAATATGATTCGGGCATAGAGGAAGTTGCGTTGGTGATTGCCCCTGGCTCAGTGTGACAATATGGAGCATGCCAACGAGCCATTTGAGGCCTCTGAAAATGGACACAACCCAGAGGCTAACAAATGGGCCGTTTTTGTTCCTAAGCATATAGTAAGTGAAAGCAGAGAAAATGGCTGAGCCTAAGCCAACAGCAGCAGTGGCGTATACCGAGAACCAGCCAGAAACCCCTCTTCTAGTTGGGAATTGGCTAAGTGTTGGTCCAGTGTAGCCGCGAACCATAAGGCAAGATGGCGAGTGTGGGAGGCTGAAGCAACAATGTATGATGAAACAATGGCTGCAATATAAAATGGGAAAAGGTATGAGGTTTTAATGAAGCCAACAGGGAGACAAAAGAGGAACCGGTGGTAGTTGCAGCCCCGGCAATGAGTTGTGGGTTGTAGCCAGGGTCAAGTTGCTTGGAGATCAAGCCAAGCAAGGGACTAGCCAGAATCAGGCCTATAGCCCATGAAATTGAAGTCCATTCCATTGCTGAGATGTTCAGAATGTTCGTTGATATTGATGTGTGTGTTAGTCAATCATACCTGCGATATATGAATAATATTTCATCACGCTAAACATGGACACATTCAAAACTGACCATCTAGCTTGACTGACCAGGAATGCACTTTATATATACCCGCGGTCTCCCAAGTTTAAGTAATAATTAATAAAAAGTAAGAATTTGGCTAATGAATTAATTAAAGGAAAATGAATGAAACTTTATTCCCGCTAAGAAGTTGTTTTTGTTCTTTGGGTTCGGATAAAATTTTTAATAGCATAATCATTAAATCTCTGCGTATAATCATTTTGTATATGAAAATTTCACATTTACCCTTCAACAATATTTTTTTCTTGTCAATATTTTGAGCCAAATGGTAAAATTAGGAATGAGATATTCATTCTCCCATAATAAAATTAATATGCATAATTGCATCTTCTACGTTTTTTACTCTTTTTGAGCTAAGAATCTTGGAATCAATTCGATCTTTAATCCAATTACACTCATGTGCTTTGTATATATAGAATTTTGATTGAATATTCTACTAAGTAATAATAGATGTAGCTAGAAAAAGAACTTACAGTTTGATCTCTCTGAGACTACAAGCAATGCCCCTTGGGGTTTGTCCCCAACCTTGATCATCATCATCATCATCATTTTTAGAGACAATTTCACTGATGATGAGAGGAAAAACAACGGGCACAACCGTTGTGACAATGAAGTCTCCAAATTTCAAGCTTCAATGGCTTTTCTCGCAGCCCTGAGCAGGGGGCACGGGAATATTTCAATTATTAATTATTAATTTTTTTGTTTTCTTTTTTTTGTTTTTGTTTTTGTTTTTATTTGTTGGTGGTGGCGTGTTGGTCGTGTAAATAAAAAATGAAATTTGGTGGCGTCTGGCATGCAGTTTGTTGTATAAAGTCCATTTGGCCATGGATGATTTTTTTTGGTTATTTTTTGTTTTGAATAATCAAAGGTTCTCCAGTGGATAATAAAAAATCTTGATGCTTTGTGCTATGTTGTTAATCTTGTGCGCCAACCAGCGGATGTAAATGCTACTTTGTGGGATGGATATTGTTGAATCAGTTTCCAAGATTTTTTCTCTTTGACGTTGAGTCCCTAAAATGTCATGTCTATTTTGTATGAATATGAGCACGACTTGTCATTTTTATGAGTTAGAAAATCCATTTCCCATATTATGTAAACGACTAATGTTAGGTGTTTATTTAGAGATGTGGATATAATTCTTCACTGTGTAACGAAAATCAAAAAACAAATATTAAATAAAAAAATCAATATCTTTTAGAGATTAAGTTAAATGGATATACATTTTGGCAAAATAATTAAAAATTGATGCAAAATTGACGAGAACGTAGAGGAAAATCAAAGCTTAACCAGACTCTTTTGAAGTGCTAATCCACACATGGGCGATGATGCTTACAGCAGAACTCGGCGATGATGGTCAGAGTAGTCAACTTCCAAAAGCTTTCAGAAATCAACTATAGACGTGCAACCAATTTTCATTGCAGCATCGTGTGCCACAGGCATGTCTTCATTCGCTTTCTGATCCTCTACTGATACCGATATTCCTTCACATCACTTAGAACCTCATGTTTTTTTTCTGCTGCTACCGCTGCTGCCATATTCAAATATTAGTAACAATTTGAAGGCTGCTTTGTGAAGTTAAAAAAAGGAGCTGAATTGGCTGCTGCCATATTCAAATTTGAACGGTGATTAATTAATATTTGCATGGCCAACTGGTGCCGACACTTTCAAGAATTCAATTGGCCTGACATATATGTGTAATCCTGGGTTTGTTCATATGTAAGAAGGTATTTCGGTATCATTCTTTTTAACTTATTTGTCTTCTCTCTTTCACACCAATGCCAATTTTTGCATCGCAGTCCGCTAAAACTCATGCTGGTCAAAATGTTTCATGTGATTCAATTTTCCTCATCCCCTCTTTTGCATAGCACTGATCGAATTCCTAGTGTAGATTCCTTCATCTGCAGCAAGACATTCTAAGCAGTGCTGCAAACATCCAATATCCTGGATGGTCCATTCAACAGCTCATCAACCCATTTCTTCTCGTGGCCATAGGCTAAAGCTTGTTGAACGGGGGGCAATTGAAGTGTTTTTTTTCAACAGAATCTCATGAATCTTGAAGGCAATTTAATTACATTCATGGCCTAGTGATGAAGTAGAAGCAGCTAGAGAAGTCCTTAATCTTCTCAAATGCTCTTCAACTTCTGAAGTCTGTGGGTGTGATCTTGTGGAAAGCTGTTTGAGCGAGTATGGTAAGAGACAGCCATTGCTTTTGTTGCTGTGAATTAGAAGACTAGAAGTTGATTACCTTGTGCTAAAATCTCTCTATATATATAGCACGAGATGAGGGAACAAGGTGTATCTCATCCTCTTAAAATTAAAAGGAACAATAACATGATTTCGGGCTTGATTTAAATATTTTATCGGCTACATTTAGGCTTAGTCTCCTCCCACACCAGCATCCTATCTCAGTATTTTTGCAAAATCTCACTTGGGTATCTTCTCACAAGGTTAATACTAAATAAGCAAAGTGCATTTGAGGCCTCACCCAGTAATGAACCCGAGCCCCTCATGATTGACCGCGGTCATCTCTACCTGGAGTTAATTGCCACAAGCAATCGCGACTATTGGCTACCCCGCGCCCCGGTTTCGAGCGGACTTCTACCGAGCATCAATACAGACGGGGGCTGATGCAGGAGGACATTGCAGGTGCTGGGGTTGGTCGCCAAAAGGATCATAGTGTTCAAAATAAAATAAAAAAAAATAAAAAAAAAACAAATGTAACAAAAAAAAAAAAAAAAACAAATGTTTTTGAGTGATCCATAAAATAGGCAATACAAGGATGGCATCAATTCTGTTTCCTCTTCTAAAATGCAAGAGACGCTACTCCAGTCTGGCTTGCCTCCCCGCGGGAAATAGGGTGGCTGTGAAACTCGTGCGTCCTTGCAGAATTGATTAATTTGAACTGGATGTAATTAATATGCAAAATCTGCATTGCATGGATGGAGTTGCAGCTGCACCTTGAATGCATGGATGGGTAGTTATGTCGCCAAATTAAAGCAGGTCCAAAAAAAGATCTGCAGTGTTCATTGCAGTCATATTTGGTGCCAAATGAATCGCTTGTTTCTTAAGAGACTGACTCCTCACACTATAGTAACAACTAATAACATTCATTGTCCGCTGTGAAAAAAATTACCTAAATAGGAAAACAAGTTAAATTAAAACTCAGTTAAATAAAATATTCCTAAACCCCATAAACTTAATAAAAAAACTGAAAAAGTAGTCGTTACAATGGCCAAGGAATACTTATATAATTGCCTACGAAGGTAGTATTTTTTGAATTAACCGCCCATTACTGGGGGATTATGTGCCACGGTGTTTGCCTTTACCCATTCAAGGAAATTCTGAAATGTCTTGCGAGAGGAACCACCTTCTCTGACGCTACTCATGGCTTTTTCCTTGAGTTCCAAGGCCCTTGCTTTAAAATATTGACCACCGAGCACTTGCTCCACCTTGTTCTTAATTTCTTCTCTTCCAATGATGCCATCTTCGTTTTTGTCAAACCTCAATCCCACCTTCCAAATATCACAAATGTATTTCTCGTTCAGGAATTGTTCAGCAAAATATGGCCAGCACAAGAAAGGAATGCCGTTGCTGACACCTTCCACGGTGGAATTCCAACCACAATGGCTCAGGAAACAGGCAATGGAAGGGTGGTTAAGAACCTTCTGCTGAGGTGCCCAGCCGATCATCCGTCCTCGAGCAGCAACTCTCTCTTCAAATCCGTCTGGGTATCTATCATTTGCATCAGCGGTAATATCTGGCCTTACAACCCATAAAAATGGTCTGTTGCAAAGTTCTAGTCCTAATGCTAATTCTTGAAACTGAACTTGGTCAAGAATTGCAAGGCTGCCAAAAGCAACATAAACGACAGAGCTTGGTTGCTGTTGGTCTAGCCACTTCAAACAGTTTGAGTCTTTGCGCCAGAAGTATCCTGCTGAATTCCCTAGGCGGTTGCTTGCCAAAAGTGGTCCTATTGGCAGAAGTTCGGGAACCACGGTGAATGCCCCAGACTCGAGCTCATACGTTGAGTGACACAACTGGAAATTTACCGCTCTCATGGCTTTTAAGTCTTTATCCGCTAAATCAAAAAGAATTTTCTCCGTGTTCAAATCACCCATATCTGTCCAAAAACAGTCTCCAGTGTTCATTTCAGGCATATTTGGTGCAATCCGAAACATCTGCTTGCTCATAGGAGTTCCTGAAGTTGAGTACAAAACAAAGAAAATAACAGTAGCATAAAGTAAACTACTACTATGACATGCATCAAAATTAAAGTTTGCTGGAGGAAAGTAAGGAATTAGATGACATGGAATCATACCATGACTGTCAATGATTCCATCATCAATAAGTTTGGGGATATGAAACAGCAAGGCCACTGATGCTGCCGATGAAGGCCAAAAGAGAGCCCCCCTGACGTTCATCTTTTTTGCTACTTCCATAGACCAAGCCATGTACCCATCTGCAATGAAACAATCAAGTTTTTCATCTTCTCTACTGTTTATCTCTTCTATGAGCTCCTCCAGCTTCCCCGGCATAACCTGTAAAAATTTTTCAACTAGCTTTCCTAAATCATTTCTATCTTCCCAGGGTTCCATTCCATCTGGTATCGAAACCAAATTGATTTGCTCCCCAAGATCGTTGTTTCCCTCCAGTGATTCCACTATTCGCTTGTGATCGTAGTCCGTGTTAACAAATGTGACTCGGAAGCCATGATTTGCCAGACATCGTGAAAACTCCAGTAAAGGAATTACATGGCCTTGTGCCGGACCTGGCAGTACCAAAACATGTGGACGGCTCATTTTCGTTTCTATTTTTAGCTCACTGATTTGGTTGCGATGAACTTGGTGCTTTTATGGGGATTGTCAGGGGCAGCTCAGCAGCCCGTGTTCGGTTTTCTGTCTTTCTTTCCGTACATGTACTGCGTTCACGTGTCTTTGATTTTGAACCTCAAGCTGCTTATCTTCTCACCTCACTGTTAGATCCAACGTTTAAAACAGGACGCTCCAACTTTAATTACTTGTCGCTAATTTTTAATGCTTTGTCTAGAATAAGGCTGCTAAAATAATTTTTCGCATCCTTCTGCCAGCATCTCCTCAGTGTATAATATTATAATTTGCAAGGCACGAGTGGTGTTGATTGCGAGTGTCAATCTGGGTTAGAATTCTTATTTCGACTCTATTCTCATTGAATTAAATGAGTTTGAATTTAAAAAAAATTAATATAGGTGAATTCAATTTAATTCATTAAGTAGATAATAGAATATATGTTTGTGTTTATTATTTGTTTAAAATTCATTCATTAAACAGGTTACAAATTAGTGGAATAATAAATCACTTTTTCATAAATTTACTTTTTTGCCATTAAAATTCAAAAAATTTTGTTTAAACATATTCGAGGTATAAGGCTAGTTTTGTTATTATGGAATGATAATAAGCCAAACAGGGACATGAAAGCAAGGGCATCATCACTAATCAGCCGACCCTAGCTCCACTCTTCATTTTCCTTCCTCCATTGTTATTTCTTTCACTTGAATTTGAAGATCTGTTTCTTCATTCCGCAAACGAACACTAAACCAAATACTCCCAAAAATCAAATCAATGCTCTCACCTAAAATTTTCCGACACGCTTCACTTCTCTTGGCTGTGGCAGTGAAAAGGTCTCGAGTAAGTACACCTGCCGCAAATTCGACCGTCAACTTCACCCTTCCTTACACCTTTCGATTTTCTTCAGCTTCTTGGTTTTTGATTGTATTCGCGTTTAGCTTAGATCTAGTTGTAATGAATTGATTTTTTTCATCAGATTGTAAATAAATTTAGGTGAATCCATTCACTTCTTTATTCATTGTTTTCATTTGTTATTTAATTTAATTTTGTATAGTAAATGAATTAAACAAATTATAAACGAAGATTCATTTATTAAACGAGTGAAATTTGAATCCTGAGATTATGATTCTTTTATTAAACGAATCAAATCTAAATCCATTGAATTTTAATTTGATTCCATTAGGATTTGATTCATCAAATCATTTTGCTACCTCTAGTACTGATAAGCTTTACAAGCTTTGACCGAGTTGTGTTTAAATAAATTTTTTTGATTGACTACCCAAATTAAAATATTAGAAAAGTTATATTGTTATTATTATTTTATTTTATTTTTGAATGAAAAGATTTTTTTTAGAGAAAAGGACAAACACACCCTCAACGTTTAGGTAAAGGGACAAAAACCCCCTTAATGTTTCAAAAAAGATATTTCACCCTCATTTACTATAATTTTAATATGCAATCACTATTATGCCATTCTAGCATAAAAAAAATTGTTAGATCATTCAATTTGTCCATATATTATTAATAAAATTATAAATATACCCTTATTGCTCCATTCCTCTATTTAAATTTTTATCAATAACCAATTTATAAAAAAAATCTACACACCTAAAAAAAATTGTAAACAAATTATAATTTTAAAAATAAAATTAGTTAGTAATACCATAATAAATAACATAAATAATTGGTTATAAATGTATAAGTTTAAATGATTGACATGTGGAGAATTGTTAAATATACAAGTTTAAAGTTTAAATAAAATTAGTTATTAATAACCAATTTTATTTTTAAAATTATAATATATCTATAATTGTTTTAGGTGTGTAGATGTCTTTTTTTTTTAAATTGGTTATTGATAAAAATTTAAATAGAGGAATGAGACAATGAAGCTATATTTATAATTTTATTAACAATATATAGACAAATTAGATAATCTAATAATTTTTTTATATACTAGAAGGGTATAATGGTAATAATTATAATTAATGGAGTGTAAATATCTTTTTTAAAATATTAGAGAAGTTTTTATCCCTTTACCTAAACATTATGAGTGTGTTTGTCATTCTCCCTTTTTTTATATATAACTTATGTTCACAGAGCATTTCAAGTGAAGGCTTCTAAATATGTCAAAAGTCAAGATGCGGTACATGTTGCCTCTGCCAGTTCTTTTCCTTGTAGTAGAATCCAACATTTAAAACAGGACGCTCTGCTCCAGCTTTACTAGATCTTAATTTTTAGTGCTGTGTCTAGAATAAGGTTAACTAAAACAATTTTACACATCCTTCTGCTAGCATCTGCTTAATATATAAGATTATAATTTGCAACACCAGTGGTGCTGATTACGGGTGGTATTCTGGGTTAGAATTTTTATTTCAATTCTATTCGAGTCATGTGGCTATTTATTGGCTCCTTCTGCTGCGAACTAGAGCAAAAGATACTAAAATACAAAGATCAGACTTTAGTGCAAGAGCGATGACGGCAGTCGCTAGTCAAAAGCAGTGGTGCAGGTTTGGGATGTGTCGGTGTCGTGGCGGTGGATTTGTTTCCTGAGTTTTGAGCCACAAAATGATGAAACGTGGGGTGAGAGATTTCTATTGAGATTTTGTTAGGGATTTCACTTTTTCTATTATATATTTTTTTAACCTTTCAATATATTACTCATAATTTAATTTTAAAGGATCTAGCGGTCTGCGACCCAAACACAAAATTTTTTATTTTTACAGGTCTTAGATTCGAGTTGAAATAGAAACAAATTTTAATGATTATTTTTTAACCTATGATACTTCAATATTAGTAATTTTTGATATTTAATTTATTGACACATTAATATTAATATTTTATGATATCTATTTGTTAAAGGTGAAAAATAATGCATATATATACAATTACTGACATTTTTTTATAAGATATCAGAAAATTAAGTGTAAGTAAATGTCATTTTTGTAGTAGTGTTTATTAATTTTTTTATTTATTATTTAATTTAATCTTGTATAATGAATGAATTAAATAAATTATAAATGAATATTCATTTATTAATCGAGTGAAATTTGTTTGAATCTTGAGATTATGGCTTGTCTAATAAATGAATTGAATATGAATCGATTGAATTTTGATTTGATGTCATACGGATTTTGATTCATAAATTCATTTTGGTACCCCTACTGTTGAAACGCTTTATGAGCTTTGACCGAGCTATGTTTAAATAATTGTTTTGATTGACTATCCAAATTAAAATATTAGAAAAGTTATGTTATTATTTATTTTATTTTTTCAATGAATAGATATTTTTTGTACAACTTCCCGTGTTCACAAAGCGTTTCAAGTGGCCTCATTTGCGTGGCTCAATTCGAGATGACATAATGTCACATTCATTTTATTTGAATCCAACGGCTGGAGTTTTAATTTAAAAAGAAAGAAAGAAAATGTGAATAAAAGTAAAAAAAAGAAGGTTAACCGGAAGAAAAAATTTTCATCTTCCTCTCTTTCTCCCCTACCCGCTTGTTCTTTCTCCCCCCTCTGGAACATTGAACCAGAAAATCATCATCTTTCTTCCACTCCATCCCCACATTCTTCCTCACTTCCGGAATCGCAGAGGTCACGATCTGCCCAGTTGGAACAGATACAGCTTCGGATCTGAGCTTGGATGGCACCGAAGTTGGTTCGTTCGATCCGGTGGCGCGCGATGTTGGAGGGAGCAGATCTGAGTTGTAGTGGCTTCCAGAAGACTGCAGCTGCTGTTTTGAGGTGCCCGCGGTGATCAAAACGCGGCCTGGAACTTCCGATCTGGTGGGGGAGAGAACCCGCGAGCTGGGTTTGTTGTTTTTTTTTTTTTTCTGAATTTTGTTGTTTTTGGTTGCCGATTAGCTGCTATAAGGGAGAGGGAAGGTGGCTGGGACACGGCAGTGGTTCCGGATGTGGCCAAAGCGATGACCGTTTCCGGTGGGTTGGTGGTGGAGGGAAGCCGTGGGTTTGTTTGGTTTTTTTTGTTGGGATTTTGAATTTTTGCATTGTGTTGACTAGATTGTTGGCCGCCGGCATGTGGAGGGGATTCCGACGGTGGTCGATCATCATGCTTTTGTTTCCCTTTCATTGCTGAATCCTTGAAATTCAGTTTAATGTCTTTCATTTTTTTTTATGTATCTATCAATATATTTTATTTGTAAAGGAAAAAAAATAGCTTTTAATAATTGTTTGCATTTCAGCTGTAAACGTATTTTTATTATTACGATTAATTGAGCATTAATCTCTGTTTGATCTTTTGAAACATGAGGTCATACCATAACTTAGTTTGTTTCGTTTTATTTAATTAATTTTGGGTTTTTAAATTGTTCAATTTCATCGTTTGTATTTCACTGTATGCTGGTTGGTTGCTGTTCCTGCCAATTGTATCTTAGCAATTTCAGTCTGTTGTTGTAAATTTTTTAATGGTGTAATCTGATTTGCTTTCTTGTTTAGTGATGTCACTGTCTCAGGCATCTTCTGTATGCTTGGTCTTGCCACTTTCTTGAAATATTTAAGCAATTAGATGTGAACTTGTGATTCTGATGGGTAGAGGAGAATTAATGTCTTTGTGCAAGTAGTTTGGAGAATGTCTATGGAAACTGCCATTTTAGTATAGTGGTACTTCCAGATTTTTTTTGTCTACTTAAATTGAAATCACATGCAAACTTGATTCTCAATAAGCTGGCTATCTCTCGCTTCTGCTCCTCTTCTCATCAAGGTTACTCAGCTTTAAATTTTCCTTGTAATTGTTAATTTTTTTAAAAAGAATTGTTAAAGTTATTAGATTTGTAATTTGTTGTATTTAAGGAAAACGATTTGTTAATGATATAGTGTAGAAATATAGTGTACACACAATATTTGGTCAAGAATGAGCAAAAAATGACTCAAAAGCAAGGGTATGTGAAACAGGTAAACTAGGTTTTGAGATTTAGGAATTTCGAAAATCAACAAGAAAATGGTGTTTTGGGAGTGAATACGTGAGGTTTAATAAATGGAAAATGGTTCTAGAGACTCGCTTTGGCAAGAAATTAAGTGAAAAATGAAGAATTTTAGAGAGAGAGATGGAAATAAAACAACGTAGAGAGAGAGGATTTCACTAAGCAAGCCTCCAAGGCTTCAAATGCTTACAATTGACTTCCAAGGTGTCAATGGACCTTTACAACAAGAGATTATCCCTAATCTCTTAACCCAAGTGTATCCCAACGCTTACAACCTCTTAACTTGATTTTACAAAAAGGATTACAAATGAATTTCTCTCACACAATTTGTTTGATCACAAATGAAAGCTCAATGTGTGAATAAATGAGATGAATACAAGAATTTAAAGCTCAATGAAAGTTTGTATGCTCAATGATAATTGTTGGAAATCTTCTTGTTTGAATTTGATTGAGCTTATTTATAGTTGGAGCTGAAAAACTAGCCGTTATTGACTTTCTGCCAGAAAACGGATCGCCGTTAAACATTAACGGTTAACCGTTTGGATACATAAACGGTTAACCTTTTGTCATTATCGGTTCACCGTTAATTTCCAGAGACCTGCAAAATAAATTTGGCTTAACCGTTCTTACTAAACGGTTCAAGGTTAGCAAACTGGAAATAATCGGTTCACCGTTTTCCGTAAAGCATCACTAATTTCGAAGACCGCAAAATAAATTTGGCTTAACCGTTCTTACTAAACGGTTCAAGGTTAGCAAACTGGAAATAATCGGTTCACCGTTTTTCGTAAACGGTTTACCGTTAATTTCCAGAGACCTGCAAAATAAATTTGGCTTAACCGTTCTTACTAAACGGTTCAAGGTTAGCAAACTGGAAATAATCGGTTCACCGTTTTCCGTAAACGGTTTACCGTTATTTTCCAGAGACTAAGCACTGATTCTGCCTAATGTCGGCTAGCCGTTATCCTGAGAAGTCGGTTAGCCGTTTGTATCCAGAGACTAAGCACTGATTCTGCTTGATGTCGGCTCGCCGTTATCAAGATGTCGGCTCGCCGTTATCAAGATGTCGGCTCGCCGTTTGCTACAGTAACTGCTATAGTGAAACATTAAAACGGGGGCAAAAAAGAAAAATTTCGGGGTATTTCAAAAATTATTACATGAAACATTGAATAAAAAACATGAAACAACTTACTTAAAATATGCAACAGCGAACATAAAATATGAATATCTCCGTAACAGTGAACTTACAACGTCAAACATGAAACGTAGAACAGCAAACATGAAACGTGGAACGTAAACATGAAACGGGGGCAAAAAAGAAAAATATCGGGGTATTTCAAAAATAACAACATGAAACATTGAACGTGAAACGTGAAACACAGTACTGAAAATATGCAACAATGAACATAAAACATGATACATCTGTAACAATGAATCTTAAACGTAAAACATGAAACTTTGAACTTACAACATGAAACATGAACGTAAACATGAAACGGGGGCAAAAAAGAAAATTTTGGGGTTTTTGAAATATTAGTACATGAAACATATAACAATAGACATGAAACATATTACTTAAAATATGCAACAATGAACATAAAACATGATACATCTGTAACAGTGAATCTTAAACGTAAAACATGAAACTTTGAACTTACAACATGAAACATGAACGTAAACATGAAACGGGGGCAAAAAAGAAAATTTTGGGGTTTTTGAAATATTAGTACATGAAACATATAACAATAGACATGAAACATATTACTTAAAATATGCAACAATGAACATAAAACATGATACATCTGTAACAGTGAATCTTAAACATAAAACATGAAACTTTGAACTTACAACATGAAACATGAACGTAAACATGAAACGGGGGCAAAAAAGAAAATTTTAGGGTTTTTGAAATATTAGTACATGAAACATATAACAATAGACATGAAACATATTACTTAAAATATGCAACAATGAACATAAAACATGACACATCTGTAACAGTGAAACTTAAACGTAAAACATGAAACTTTGAACTTACAACATGAAACATTAACGTAAACATGAAACGGGGGCAAAAAAGAAAATTTTGGGGTTTTTGAAATATTAGTACATGAAACATATAACAATAGACATGAAACCTAAAATGTAAAATATGAGACAAATTTCATAAAAAAATAAATTAAATTTTTATTTTGTTGTTAACACTCATTTTATTTTTTTTCTATTTTTACTTTAATTATCTATTTTTATTTATTATTATTGTAATTTTTTTAAATATTATTTATTCAATTAATTATTTAATTTAAATTTATTTAAATTAAATATATATATTAATGGTAGCAACCGGTTGGAAAACCCGTTCGAAAGTTATAAAGTTGTTTGTCGCCGATGGCGAGAACAAAGTCAATTCTTCTACATGTGACTCAAAGTCCCCTCACAGCCGTGTCCGCTTCAAGTGCTTCTACATATTTCAAAAGTCAACAGATGCGCTTTCTTTTTCGCTTTTGTCCTTCACGTGGTAATTATTGATCTCAATGTTTTATAGATTTCAAAATAAAGTTGATTCACCTGTACCGGCCTTGCCTCTCACTTGGAAGGCAATGTCTGATTGCCTGTACATGAAAAAATTGGTGTCATTGCGCGTATTGCTACGGTGCATAAAAAAGAATTATCATTTCAGTTAAATCAATATTACGTTTGCCAGCAGCCATGGCTCCACCAACAGCACTGATGTTCCCAAAAATCAAAATAAGAATCCCAATCATGAAGGCCAAAAATGAAAACCCAGAAGCAGTGCTAACGTTTCCGCTGATCGCTGATGCCACAGCTAAGCCGGTACAAGTTCCTAGTGGTTTCACCCACGAGTGCCATACAGAAAAAGCACCTTCTTTGACATGTGGTGTACAATCTAGCAACAAAACTCTCCCAAATGCATGCAAAAAAAGCCCTGCAGAAGTGCTTTGAATTGCGGTAAAAAGTGGTACATGGTGCCTCTGCCTGTTCTTTTCCTTGTAGTAGAATCCCGTACCTGAAGTCAACAGAGCTGAGAGGAAACCCAGAAGTTGCATTCTCACAGCATCTGCTTTGATAACATGTTGTAACGGTCGCAGCAGTGCCATTGAAAATGATGGGAAGATGGAGTAAATTATCGAGAAGTAGAGGAAGAAAATTGCCTCGAGGCACAGCTGGCCTAGGAAAAAAAAATAACCCTCAGTGAAAATGCACATTGATGAAAATAATGACATGAAAATCACAATCAGGCTTGAAATTGCTTGAGGATTTTTAAAAAGGGACAGGGAATACGATTCGGGCATAGAGGAAATTGCGTTGATGATTGCCCCTGGCTCAGTGTGACAATATGGAGCACGCCAACGAGCCATTTGAGGCCCCTGAAAATGGACAAAACCCAGAGGCTAAAAAATGGGCCCTTTTTGTTCCTAAGCATATGGTAAGTAAAAGTAGAGAAAATGGCAGAGCCTAAGCCACCGGCACCAGTGACGTATACCTAGAACCAGCTAGAGACCCCTCTTCTAGTTGGGAATTGGCTAAGTCTAAGTGTTGGTCCCGTGTAGCCGCCAGCCATAAGGCCAAGATGACGAGTGTGAGAGGCTGAAGCAGCAATGTATAATGCAACAACAGCTGCAATATAAAATGGGAAGATGTATGGGGTTTTAATGAAGCCAAAAGGGAGACAAAAGAGGGAACCGATGGCAGTTGCAGCCCTAGCAATGAGTTGAGGTTTTTAGCCATGCTCAAGTTGCTTGGAGATCAAGCCAAGCAAGGGACTAGCCAGAATTAGGCCTACAGCCCATGACATTGAAGTCCATTCCATTGCTGAGAGATTCAGATTGTTCGTTGATATTGATGTGTTTGTTAGTCAATTATACCTGCAATATATGAATAATATTTCATCATGCTAAACATGGACACATTCAAAATTGATCATTTGTCTAGTTTGACTGGCCATGAATGCGCTTTACAACTGTGGTCACTCAAGTTTAAGTAATATTTAATAAAGAGTAAGAGTTTGGCTAATGAATTAATTAAAGGAGAATGAATGAAACTTTATTCCCACTAAGAAGTTGTTTTTATTCTTTGGGCTCGGATAAATTTTTAATAGCATAATTAGTAAATTTCTTAGTATAATCATTTTGTATATGAAAATTTCACATTTACCTTAAACAATATTTTTTTCTTGTCAATATTTTGAGCCAAATGGTAAAATCAAGAATGAAAAAATTATTTTCCCATAATAAAATTAATATGAATAGTTCATCTTTTACGTTTTTTACTCTTTTTGTGCTAAGAATCTTGAAATCAATTGGATCTTTAATCCAATTTTTTGTGTAAATTACACTAATGTGCTTTGTATATGTAGAATTTTGATTGAATATTCTACTAAGTAATAATAGATGTAGCTAGAAAAAGAACTTACAGTTTGATCTCTCTAAGAATACAAGAATGCCCCTTGGGGTTTGTCCCCAAACTTGATCATCATCATCATCATTTTTAGAGACAATTTCACTGATGATGAGAGGAAAAACAATGGGCACAACCGTTGTAACAATGAAGTGACCAAATTTCAAGTTTCGATGCCTTTTCTCGTAGCTCTGAGTAGGCCATATAAGCTTTCTTGGCCCTCTCAATTTTCATTGCAGGATCGTGTGCCTTAGGCATGTCTTCATTCACTTTCTGATCCTATACTGATACCGATATTCCTTCATCATCACTTAGAACCTCATGGGAAAATCAGGTAAATTTCAAAAGGTTGGTGGGCTTCGCCAATTCAAAAAAAAGTCATTGGTTTGATTTTTTGAAGCTTTTATGATTTTTGGTTGCCATATTTTCAAGACTTCTAGAAACATGGATTAAATGCATGCATGATCTTTGGCTATAAATATCGAGCCATTTGTTCATTCGTATGCATCCCAATTTGAGAGATTTGAGAGCATTTTAAGTGAAGCAATTTGAGAGTTTTGAGAGAGCTTTCACTTGAGTGTTCTAGTGAGGTTCCATTTTGGTGTATTGGGATTTTGGGTGTTGAGAGTTTTTCCTACTTTGTAAATTCTCATTTGTTAGTAAAATTATCTACCAGTGGCTGCCCGTGGACATAGGCATTACGCCGAACCACGTAAAATTATTGTGTCCTATTTTCTTTATATTTGTTTGCACCACATTTATATTTCTCCAAAAGTCGCAGTCACAGTAATATTAGTAATTGCTCAACCTCGCGCTTCCGTAATAATTGGTATCAGAGCCAAAGGTTCGTGTTTGGGGCATAAGGCATTGTTCACGTATACAATACTGTTCACGTATACAGCACTGTTCACGTATACGGTATTGTTCATTGATACGGTGGAGAAGGACCATTTATACTTGGGAGATAGCCTATTGTAAGTAGTGTGTTTTTTTTTTCATATCTAGGAAAGTTCTATCAATAAGGCAATAAGAGCCTAAGGAGTCTGGGTTTTAAGTGGGACTGTTGTGACTCCTCCATTCTCCTAAGAACTTTCCTGGTGCATTTATTCACGAGAAAGAAATATTATAGAGGCTGTTTTTTAAGTGTAAATAGTTGTTGAAGACACTGATCGTTTGAGATAAATAGGATGGCAAAGGCATTGTTGTCATCTTCATCAACATGGACTACTATGACTAATGCAAAGTTTGAAGTGGAGAAATTCAATGGTACCAATAATTTTGGTATGTGGCAATATGAGGTGTTGGATGTCTTGTGTCAATAAGAGTTAGAAGTTGCTCTTGAAGAAAAGCCTGACATGATGGATGATAAGGCGTGGATAAAGATCAATAGACCGGCATGTGGTACTATTCACCTATGTCTGGCTAAAGATAAGAAATACTCTGTCATGAGAATGACATCAACAAGGAAATTGTAGGAGGCACTGGAAGAAAAGTACATGAAGAAAAGTCTTGAAAATAGGCTTTATGTAAAGAAAAAACTCTATCGATTCACATATGCACCTGGTATGTCAATGAATGACCATATGAACTCATTCAATAAGACATTGGCGGATTTGCTAAATTTGGATTAGTAATTTGAAAATGAAGATAAGGCATTGTTGCTGTTGAATTCCCTTCTTGATGAATATGATCATCTCACCACCACTTTGCTTCATAGGAAGGACAATGTCACACTTGATGTTGTATGCAGTGCACTGTATTGACAATGAGAAGTCGTTCACAAAGCCACAAACATGAAAAATGGAGCAAGTCTAAAGGGAGGCCTGCTAAAGATAAGTGCACTTTTTGTCGTGAGAAAGACATTGGAAAAAGAATTCTCCTAAGTTACAAAAGGGCAAGGCTACTTCTGATGCATGTGTAGCAGAGTACGATGAAGAGTCAAATTTTAGTCTAGTTAGCATGACACTGACATGTCACTCAGACAAGTGGATTTTAGATTCGGGTTGTGCTTGTCATATGTGTCCTAACAAGGGTTGGTTTTCTAACTTCAAGGAGTTGGACAGTAGAGTTATTTCTATGGGCAATGACAATGTTTGTAAAGCCATGGGAATAGGTACAATCCAATTAAAGAATCATGATAGCTCAATCCAAGTCTTGACGGATGTTTGCTACGTACCAAATTTAAAGAAAAATCTTATCTCATTAAAAGTCCTAGAATCTAAAGGGCTCACAATCATTTTGAAAGATGGATTGTTGAAGATAGTAGCTGGGGCGCTGATAGTGATGAAAGGCACAAGAAGAAATAATTGTACTATTTTCAAGGAACTACAGTTATTGGATCAGCATCAACAGTTTGTAGAAAAGATTCAGATTTAAAAGCAACTAAGTTATGGCACATACGGTTGGGACATGCTGGTGAAAAAGCTTTGCAGACTTTGGTGAAGTAAGTCTTATTGAAAGGTACAAATTCTTGCAAATTTAAATTTTGTGAACATTATATTCTGGCTAAGCAGACAACGTTAAAGTTTGCTTCAGCAATTCACGACACAAAAGTGATTCTATACTATGTTCACAGTGACATGTGGGGACCTACCAAAACTACTTCTTTGAGAGGTATGCACTATTTTGTTACTTTTGTTGATGATTATTCAAGAAAAGTGTGGGTGTATTTGATGAAGAACCAAAAATGAAGTATTTGGCATATTTCTGAAATGGAAGAAGATTGTCGAGACTCAAACTAGTCAAAATGTTAAAAGACTTCGCTCAGACAATGGTGGCGAGTACAAGAATGATCCATTTATACAAATATGCAAAAAAGAGGATATTGTGTGACACTTCACTGTTTGAGATACACCATAACAAAACAGGGTAGTAGAATGGACTATACTAGAGAAAGTTCGATATATGTTGTTCAATGCTGGATTGAACAAAGAGTTTTAGGCTGAGGCAGTTATATATGCATGTCATTTGATCAACCGTTTGCCATCAGCTGCAATTAAGGGCAAAACACCCATAGAAATGTGGACTGGTAATCCTGCTACTGATTATGATTCTTTACATATTTTTTATTCCACTGCTTATTATCATACAAAAGAATCTAAGTTAGACCCAAGAGCAAAGAAAGCATTGTTCATAGGTATAACTGGTGGAGTAAAAAGATTCTCAAAAGGATGACAAGACTAGTAGTACTTTACAGCAGGTGGAGTTTGAAAAGGTTAAATTTGATTCAGCTAGTGTCGATGAGACCGAAGATGATAAAGAGGTTCTGACCCAATAACCTTCACAACAACAAGATTCAATTGCATATAAAAGGCCACGTAAAGAGATTCGAAACCTGCTCGCTTTGTTGATATGGTGGCCTATGCACTTCCAGTTGTAGATGATGATGTTCCTTCCACTTACAGAGAAGTAGTAAGTAACCCAAAAAGTATACAGTGGAAGAAAGCAACGAATGAAAAAATGCAGTCTCTTCACAAAAATAAAACTTTGGAGTTAGTTACACTGCCTAAGGAAAAGAAGGCAATTGGGTGGAAATGGGTATATACAAAAAAGGAAAGATTTCTCGTAAAAATAAAATTTGATACAAGGCTAGATTGGTAGCGAAAGGTTACGCTCAGAAGGAAGGAATAGACTACAATGAGGTATTTTCTCTAGATGTGAAACACTCGTCTATTCGAATTTTGCTAGCCATGGTTGCACAATTTGATCTTGAACTAGTTTAGCTTAATGTAAAAACTGCATTTTTACACAGTGATTTGGAAGAGGAAATTTACATGACTTAGCCAGATGGATCTAAGGTTGCTGGAAAAGAAAATTGGGTTTACAAATTGATAAAGTCGTTTTACGAATTGAAACAATCTCCGAGGCAGTGGTATAAGCGATTTGGTCGATTTATGAAAGGGCAAAGATACATAAGAAATAAATTTGATCATTGTGTATATTTTCGCAAGCTACAAGAGGGATCTTTCATATATTTGCTCTTGTATGTCGATGATGTACTAATAGTATAGAAGTTGAAGACTCAACTCAATCGAAAATTTAAGATGAAAGACCTGGGTAAAGTTAAGAAGATTCTTGGTATGGACATATACAGAGATGGAGCTCGTGGCAAAGTATGCTTGTCTCAGAAGCAATATTTAAAGAAGGTACTACAATAGTTTTGCATGACTAAGTAGATAAAACCTGTGAGTACCCCGTTGGCTTCTCATTTCAAGCTTTCTGCACAATTATCTCCTTCAACAGATGCAAAACAAGAATACATGTTACAAGTTCTGTATTCAAATGCAGTGGGTAGCTTGATGTATACAATGGTGTGTACAAGGCCTAACATTTTACATGCAGTTAGTATAGTAAGTAGGTATATGCATGATCCTGGTAAAGGACATTGGCAAGCTGTGAAATGGATTCTACGGTATATTCAGAAGATTGTGGATGTTGGTTTATTGTTTGAGCGAGATGATACACTTGGTCAAGGTGTGATCAAGTACGTCAATTCTTATTATACCGGTGATTTGGACAAATGATGGTCAACCACTAGATATTATTTACTTTTGCTAGAGGGCCAATTAGTTGGAAGTCTACACTACAATCTACCGTTGCACTATCGACCACAGAAGTCGAGTACATGGCAATTATATAGACTGTTAAAAAGGCTATTTGGTTACAAGACTTGCTTGAAAACTTACGATTGGTACATAAGCACATTAAAGTATATTGTGATAGTCAAAGTGCTATTCACTCAACGAAGATCTAAGTTTATCATACACGTACAAAGCATATCGATGTACGATTTCACTTTGCACGGGAAAATTATTGATGAGGGAAGGACTCTTCTTCAGAAAGTCAAGACTGCAAAGAATTCCACGGATATGTTGACCAAGGTAGTGATAGCGATCAAGTTTGAGCATTGTCTAAACTTGATTAATATTCTATATGTTTGAAAATAATCAGAGAAGGCAGAGATTGGAGGATGATTTATTGATAATCGGCTCAAATTTACTAAATCTTCGCAGAGGTGGAGAATTGTTAAAAAGTCAAATAATGGCTTGCAAATTTCCAAAGGCAAAGTTGGTGGGCTTGCCAATTTCAAAAGTTAAAGTTGGTGGCACGATTTTGTTGAAATTGCATGGAGAAAAATGTGATGGTTTTCTTGAAAAGGTCTCGAATAAGTACACCTGCCGCAAATTCGACCGTCAACTTCACCCTTCCTTACACCTTTCGATTTTCTTCAGCGTCTTGGTTTTAGATTGTATTTGCCTTTGGCTTAGACCTAGTTGTAATGAATTGATTTTTTTGATCAGATTGTAAATAAATTTAGGTGAATCCATTCACTTCTTTATGCATTGTTTTCATTTGTTATTTAATTTAATTTTGAATAGTAAATGAATTAAACAAATTATAAAGGAATATTCATTTATTAAACGAGTGAAATTTGAATATTGATGTTACGATTCGTTTATTCAACGAATCAAATCTGAATCCATTGAATTTTGATTTGATTCCATATGGATTCGATTCATCAAATCATTTTGCTACCCCTAGTATTATTACGCTTTACGAGCTTTTGACCGAGTTGTGTTTAAATAATTTTTTTGATTGACTACCGAAATTAAAATATTAGAAAAGTTAAAATATTATTATTATTTTATTTTATTTTTGAATGAAAAGAGATTTTTTTTATATAAATTCTTGTGTTCACAGAGCATTTCAAGTGAAGGCTTCTAAATATTTCAAAAGTCAACAAATGCAGTACATGGTGCCTCTGCCAGTTCTTTTCCTTGTAGTAGAATCCAACATTTAAAACAGCACGCTCTGCTCCAACTTTACTAGATCTTAATTTTTAATGCTGTGTCTAGAATAAGGTAACTAAAACAATTTTACACATCCTTTTGTTAGCATCTGCTTAATATATAATATTATAATTTGTAACACACCAGTGGTGCTGATTACGGGTGGTATTCTGGGTTAGAATTTTTATTTCAATTCTATTCGAGTCATGTGGCTATTTATTGGCTCCTTCTGCAGCGAACTAGAGCAAAAGATACAAAAATACAAAGATCAGACTTTAGTGCACGAGAGATGACGGCAGTCGCTAGTCGAAAGCAGTGGTGCAGGTCTTGGGTGTGTCGGCGGCGTGGCGATGGACTTGTTTGCTGAGTTATGAGCCACAAAATGATGAAATGCGGGAGAGAAAGATTTCGATTGAGATTATGTTAGGGATTTCACTTTTTCTATTATATATTTTTTTAATCTTTCAATATATTACTCATAATTTAGTTTTAGAGGATCTAGCTAGTGGTCTGCAATCCAAACACAAAATGTTTTTTATTCTACGGATCCTAGGTTAGAGTTGAAATACAAACAAACTTTAATGATTATTTTTTAATCTCTTATACTTGAGTGTCAGTAATTTCTTATATTTAATTTATTGACATATTAGTATCAATATTTTATAATATCTATTTGTTAAATGCAGAAAATGATGCATATATACAATTACTGACATTTTTTTATAAGGTGTCAGTAAAGAATATTTTTATAGTAGTGTTTATATATTTTTTTATTTATTATTTAATTTAATTTTATATAATGAATGGATTAAATAAATTATAAATAAATATTCATTTATTAATCAAGTGAAAAAAAATGACCTGATAAATAAATATTCATAAATATTCATTTATTCGTCTAATAAACGAATCGAATAAACGAATCGAATATGAATTCATCGAATTTTGATTTGATGTCATACGGATTTGATTCATCAATTCATTTTGCTACCCGATACGTTTTATGAGCTTTGACCAAGCTATGTTTAAATAATTGTTTTGATTGACTATCCAAATTAAAATATTAGAAAAGCTATGCTATTATAATTTATTTTGTTTTTTCAATGAAAAGATATTTTCTGTACAACTTCCCAAGTTCACAAAGCATTTCAAGTGAAGGCTTCTACATATTTCAAAAGTCAACAGATGCAGTTTTCTTTTTCTGCTTTTGTCCTCCACGTGGTAATTATTGATCTCAATGTTTTATAGATTTCAAAACAGTGATTAAACCTGCTGTCCAGCTGGCCTTGCCTCTCACTCGTAAGGCAATGCCTGATGGCCTGTGCATTAAAAAATTGGTGTCATTACGCGTATTGCTACGGTGCATAAAATGTTATTGACGGAATTTTATATGCCAATGTCATATAAGTTAATATACCAGTTAATTAAAAGAGTTTAGGAAATGATAAGGTAAAAAAAAAAGAATTATCATTTCAATTAAATGAATATTACATTAATTCAAAGCAATGACCAATAGAAGTGTAAAAGGCACACAAGAAGTTGCTTACAGTTAACAGAATGTGGGATATACTTATTCAACCAAAAGAGAAAAAAAGAACCAAATAAAAGAGGATGAAAAAATAAAAATCATATATGCCTTAGATATTCACTTATAAAAGATAACAGATTTGACTATTTGCGAAAGTTCACTTGCATTACTTAAGCAGTTTCTACGCGAGCATGTTCCTTTATAATAATGCTAGTATCTAAACCAGGCACTGGGGATCCCTTCTCACCATCTTCATGCAAATGCCCAGCAGTGCTAACGTTTGCCAGCAGCCATGGCTCCACCAACAGCACTGATGTTCCCAAAAATCAAAATAAGAATCCCAATCATGAAGGCCAAAATGGTGAAAATTCGCTTTTAAAAACTTTGCGACCGATCTCATAAAATATACGAATTCAGTAATTTAAATCGACCAAAACTGAACCCGCTCCAATACGTGATTTAGGCTCGAGATCACTTTCGCCACCACCACGCTCGTTAGATCACGATCCGCCGCTAAACGATCTTCCGCATGACTGTGATCGATCTGCACTTGACGCCTTTATCACTACTTAAAAGCAAACTAGCACGAGAAAATTTTTCTTTCAAAATTAGAGAGAAAAATCTTTTTCTCTAAAATTGTTATGTAGAAAAAACCTTTTTCTCACATATATATATAGTGACTTTCCTCTCCTATTTAGGATAGAATAAGTCCTTTATATCTCTTTCATAGTGGGAATCCTAAAGCTCCTAGAATTATGAAACTTACGTTACTTTCATTTTTCCTACCTTGTAAAATAACATAAGGCCCCTTTATACAAAAGTATATTCATGGAGCCTCCCACTAAAAGATATATTTATGTTTTTGACCCAAATTGCTAGTTATCTTGCTTATTAATCCAAAGAGTGCAAATAATTAAATGAGCTAACCCGGGATCATTTGGGAACATACAATTGGCATACAACAATTAAGCATGTAATTAAACAATGTTTAATCATTTAATTCCAACTCTAGTCCAATATAAGATTGAATCGACCTCCATAATTGTATGTTCGAATAATAATTCGTCCAAGCCACATTGATTTCTTTATCGCTCAACTTTGTACCACATCGTTAATTAAATCGATATCTCAACCGTCAATCGATGTTTAATCATATCTTGTACCTTGATACTTCATCGGTTTTCTAATGATCATTTTCAACATACTAAATATGTTGACACACTCTGGCCAGAGAATTCTATGATCAAGTGCCGAAAACCCATCAAGAGACGTGTCGTACAAATTCTATATTATTAATCTATAATTCCAATACTCATAATTGCTCCCACCAAAATACTGGGTAATCTTGACTACAAATGTGTGTCATGCCCATTGGTAATTCAAATGGAATAACAATTACAATCATGAAATCATAATTAACTCAAGATTAAGATTACAATAAAATCAATGCCTATGAGATTTAATAAGTCTGACAGTCATTTCAAGGTTAATTAAATCTCACGTGTGATCCAGCTCAATATAGTCAAACTACATCAGTAAATTCATACATGATTAAGACAAATCATTCAATGAATTTACTACAGTCTAAACATAAATAGAGCGTCCAACTCTATTTATCAACTGCGAACTTAATTTATTTAATCATAAGATAACTTGTATTTATGTCTTCTGTGAATCCATATGATGATCACATAAATACATATAACATGATTAAACGGACCTTATTCATTATATTTATGCAATTAAAATATCTCAAATATTTTATTAATCATAAAATAAATTAATATGCTTTAAAAGAGCATATAATCCCAACAAACGTTTCCGCTGATCGTTGATGCCGCAGCAAAGCCAGTACAAGTTCCTAGTGGTTTCACCCACGAGTGCCATACAGAAAAAGCACCTTCTTTGCCATGTGGTGTACAATCTAGCACCAAAACTCTCCCAAAAGCATGCAAAAGCTCTGCAGAAGTGCTTTGAATTGCAGTAAAAAGCGGTACATGGTGCCTCCGCCTGTTCTTTTCCTTGTAGTAGAATCTCGTGCCTGAAGTCAACAGAGCTGAGAGGAAACCCAGAAGTTGCATTCTCACAGCATCTGCTGTGATAACATGTTGTAACGGTTGCAGTAGTGCCATTGAAAATGATGGGAAGATGGAGTAAACTATCCAGAAGTAGAGGAAGAAAATTGCCTCGAGGCACAACTCGCCTAGGAAAGAAAATAACCCCTCAGTGAAAATGCACATTGATGAAAATAATGACATGAAAATCACAATCAGGCTTGTAATTGCATGAGGATTTTTAAAAAGGGGCAGGGAATATGATTTGGGCATAGAGGAAGTTGCGTTGATGATTGCCCCTGGCTCATTGTGACAATATGGAGCATGCCAACGAGCCATTTGAGGTCGCTGAAAATGGACACAATCCAGAGGCTAACAAATGGGCCCTTTTGTTCCTAAGCATATGGTAAGTAAAAGCAGAGAAAATGGCAGAGCCTAAGCCACCGGCACCAGTGACGTATACCGAGAACCAGCTAGAGACCCCTCTTCTAGTTGGGAATTGGCTAAGTTTAAATGTTGGTCCCGTGTAGCCGCGAGCCATAAGACCAAGATGACGAATGTGGGAGACTGAAGTAGGGATGGCCATTTAACCTGGACCCAGCTCGGACCAGGACGAACCTAGAAAATTCGGACCGGGTTCAACCCGCACCGGAGTGAATTAAATCCAGTATCTGGATTCAATATTTACAACCCAGACGTTTTCGGGGTTTGGATCTAGATTTGGTAAACCCGTAAATTTGGAATCCAGACCCGGATAAGTTTATTTTAATATTAAATTTTAAATTATTTTGATAAAAATAGAAAAATAAAAAAATAAGCACTAATCTTTAAAATTTACTCTCTCTTTCACATTTCCTCTCTCTTTCATAGCCATGGCCGCCAAACCAAATCTAAACATTTCATCTCTCTTCTCAGCCCTTCCTTTCATCAAATCATCATCGTCACTTATCACCGTTTCACCACCTGCTCTGTGTTCGTGTTCATCGTCATCATTAGCCATCATTTGTCCAGCCATGTCACGGGTTTTGGTCGTTGTTTGTCCACTTTCGCGAATTGGGATATCAGTTTTGGTCGCTGCACTTTTAACCCCAGTTGGTTTGCACTTAGAAACCAAAACTTTGTTGTGATTTATTCTCGAATGTTCATTTGCTATTTGGAAAAAAAAATTCAGCTGCCGTTTATGCTCTCCTCTTTTCTTGACCTAACCCCACAAAACCCAACTTGTCATCATCATCGTCAAGACATCATGATTACATTTGATAATTGAATTTGTGTGTTCTGATATCTTGGGTTTTTTTTTCTTAATTTTCTATTATTGGTGTTAATAGATTAAGGATTAGAAGGAGTTCACTGAAGAAGGAGATAAAAAGCTGCTTATGCTATTAGCAATCATTCGGGTTATAAACCTAGAATCTAAAACCCGTATTTTTTCAAGTTTAACCCGTTCCAGACCAGGAACAAAAATATCTGGGTTTACATCCGGGTCTGTTATTAAAAATTATCATCCGGGTCTAGAACCGGGAAGGCTGAACCTGGACCTGGACTCGAATTTTGCCATCCCTAGGCTGAAGTAACAATGTATAATGCAACAACAGCTGCAATATAAAATGGGAAGATGTATGGGGTTTTAATGAAGCCAACAGGGAGACAAAAGAGGGAATCGATGGCAGTTGCAACCCTAGCAATAAATTGTGGGTTGTAGCCATGCTCAAGTTGCTTGGAGATCAAGCCAAGCAAGGGACTAGCCAGAATTAGGCCTATAGCCCATGAAATTAAAGTCCGTTCCATTGCTGAGAGATTCAGATTGTTCGTTGATATTGATGTGTGTGTTAGTCAATTAAACCTACAACATATGAATAATATTTCATCATGCTAAACATGGACACATTCAAAATTGACCATTTGTCTAGTTTGACTGGCCATGAATGCGCTTTATAACTGTGGTCACTCAAGTTTAAGTAATAATTAATAAAAAGTAAGAGTTTGGCTAATGAATTAATTAAAGGATAATGAATGAAACTTTATTCCCACTAAGAAGTTGTTTTTATTCTTTGGGCTCGGATAAATTTTTAATAGCATAATCAGTAAATTTCTTAGTATAATCATTTTGTATATGAAAATTTCACATTTACCTTAAACAATATTTTTTTCTTGTCAATATTTTGAGCCAAATGGTAAAATCAAGAACGAGAAATTCATTCTCCTATAATAAAATTAATATGCATAATTGCACCTTTTACGTTTTTTACTCTTTTTATGCTAAGAATCTTGGAATCAATTCGATCTTTAATCTAATGTTTTGTGTAAATTACACTCATGTGCTTTGTATATTTAGAATTTTGATTGAATATTCTACTAAGTAATAATAGATGTAGCTAGAAAAAGAACTTACGGCTTGATCTCTCTGAGAATACAAGCAATGCCTCTTGGGGTTTGTCCCCAAACTTGATCATCATCATCATCATTTTTAGACACAATTTAATTGATGATGAGAGGAAAAACAACGGGCACAACCGTTGTAATAATGAAGTGTCCAAATTTCAAACTTCGATGGATTTTCTCGCAGCCTTGAGTAGGCCATATAAGCTCTCTTGGCCTTCTCAATTTTCATTGCAGGATCATGTGCCTCAGGCATGTCTTTATTCACTTTCTGATCCTCTACTGATACCGATATTCCTTCATCATCACTTAGAACCTCATGTCTTCTTTCTGTTAGAAAGTCAAGGACTAGATTGCAAATTTCAAAAAGCTTAGTGGGCTTGCCAATTTCAAAAGGTAAAGTTGGTGGCACGATTTTGTTGAAGTTGCATAGAGAAAAATGTGATGGTTTTCTAGAAGCCAATTGTTTTTTTCAAAATTGTTGATTTTTTGTTGCCATATTTTGAAGACTTTTGGAAACATGGATTAAATGCATTCATGATCATTGGTTATAAATACTTAGCCTTTTGTTCATTTGTATGCATCCCAATTTGAGAGATTTGAGAGCATTTTAAGTGAAGCAATTTGAGAGTTTGAGAGAGCTTTTACTTAAGTATTCTAGTGAGGTTCCATTTGGGTGTATTGGGATTTTAGGTGTTGAGAGTTTTTCTTACTTTGTAAATTCTTATTTGTTAGTAAAATTATCTTCCAGTATTTGCCCGTGGACGTAGGCATTACGCCGAACCATGTAAAATTATTGTGTCCCATTTTTTTTATATTTGTTTACACCACATTTATATTTCTTCAAAAGTCGCAGTCACAGTAATATTAGTAATTACTCAACCTCGCACTTCCGCAACAATTAGTATCGGAGCCAAAGGTTCATGTTTGAGGGATACAATATTATTTACGTATACGATACTGTTGACGTATACGAAACTGTTCACAGATACGGCAATGTTCACATATACAATACTGTTTATTGATACGGTAGAGAACGACCATTTATACTTAAGAGGCAGTCTATTGTAAGTAGTTTGTATTTTTACATATCTAGGAGAGTTCTGTCAACAAGGCGATAAGAGCCTAAGGAGTTTGGGTTTTAAGTGGGACTGTTGTGACCCCTCTATTCTTTTGGAAACTTTCTTGGTGCATTTATTCACGCAAAAGAAATATTATAAAGGTTGTTTTTTAAGTGTAAATAATTGTTGAAGACACTAATCGTCTAAGATAAAAAGGATGGTAGAGGTGTTGTCGTCGTCGTCTTCATCAACAAGGACTACTGTGACTAATGCAAAGTTTGAAGTGGAGAAATTCGATGGTACCAATAATTTTGGTACGTGGCAATATAAGGTGTTTGATGTCTTATGTCAGTAAGAGTTGGACATTACTCTTGAAGAAAAGCCTGACATAATGGATGATAAGGAGTGGATAAAGATCAATAGACAGGCATGTGGTCCTATTCGCCTATGTTTGGCTAAAAATTAGAAATACTCTGTCATGAGAGAGACATCAGCAAAAAAATTATAGAAAGCACTGGAAGAAAAGTACATGAAGAAAAGTCATCAAAATAGGCTTTATATGAAGAAGGAACTCTATCGATTCACATATACACATGGTATGTCAATGAATGACCATGTGAACTCATTTAATAAGATATTGGCAGATTTGTTAAATTTAGATGAGCAATTTGAAGATGAAGACAAGACATTATTTCTGTTGAATTCCCTTCCAGATGAATATAATTATCTTACCACCACTTTGCTTCATGGGAAGGACAGTGTCACATTTGATGCTATATCCATTGCACTGTACAACACTAAGACCAGAAAGAAAGACAAAAAAGATCACAGAGATATAGTTACAGAAGTATTGATAGTGAGACGTCGTTCACAAAGCTGCAAACATGGAAAAAAGAGCAAGTCTAAAGGGAGGCCTGCTAAAGATGAGTGTGCTTTTTGTCGCAAGAAAGGGCATTGGAAAAAGAATTGTCCTAAGTTATAAAAGGGCAAGGCTACTTCTGATGCATGTGTAGCAGAGCACAATAAAGAGTCAAATTTTAGTCTGGTTGGCATGACGTTGACATGTTATTCAAACGAGTAGATTTTGGATTCGCGTTGTACTTATTATATTTGTCCTAACAAGGGTTGGTTTTTTAACTTCAAGGAGTTGGACGGTAGAGTTGTTTTTATGGGCAATGACAATGTCTGTAAAGCTATAGGAATAGGTATAATTCAATTCATGACTCAATCCAAGTCTTGACGGATGTCACTACGTACCAAGTTTGAAGAAAAATCTTATCTTATTAGGAGTCCTAGAATCTAAAGGGCTTACAATCATTTTGAGAGATGGATTGTTAAAGGTAATAGCTGAGGCGCTGATAGTAATGAAAGGCACAGGAAGAAATAACTTGTACTATTTCTAAAGAAGTATAATTATTGGATCAACATCAATAATTTGTAGAAACGATGCAGATTCAGAAGCAACTAAGTTGTGGCACACGCGGTTGGGACATACTGGTAAAAAAGCTTTGCAGACTTTAGTGAAGTAATGCTTATTGAAAGATACAAATTCTTCAAATTTAAATTTTGTGAACATTATGTTTTGGGTAAATAGACAAGGGTAAAGTTTGGGTCAGCAAGTCATGATACAAAAGGAATTCTAGACTATATTCATAGTGACGTGTGGGGAAATACCAAAACAGCTTCTTTGGGAGGTATGCACTATTTTGTTACTTTTGTTGATGATTATTCAAGAAAAATATGGGTGTATTTGATGAAGAACAAAAATGAAGTTTTTGGCATATTTCAGAAATAGAAGAAGATAGTCAAGACTCAAACTAGTCAAAAAGTCAAAAGATTTCGCTCAGACAATGATGGTAAGTACAAGAATGATCCATTTCTACAAATATGCCAAATGAGGGTATTGTGCGACACTTCATTGTTTGAGATACACCACAGCAGAATAGGGTGGCAAAATGAACTATACCGGAGAAAGTTCAATGTATGTTGTTTAATGTTAGATTGGACAAAGAGTTTTGGGCTCAGGCAGTTGTATATGCATGCCATCTAATCAACCGTTTGCCATTAGTTGCAATTAAGGGCAAAACGCCTATAGAGATATGGACTGGTAATCCTGCTACTAATTATGATTCTTTACATATTTTTAGTTCCACTGCTTATTGTCACGTAAAGAAATCTAAGTTAGACCCAAGAGCAAAGAAAACATTGTTCATAGGCATAAATAGTAGAGTAAAAGGATACCGTCTCTGGTGTCTTGTTACAAAGAAAATTATTTTCAGTAGAGATGTAACTTTTGATGAATCAGCCATGTTCAAACAAAAAGATTCTCAAAAGGATGAAAAGACCAGTAGTACTTTACAGTAGGTGGAGTTTGAAAATGTTAAATTTAATTCAGCTGGTGTCGATGAGACCGAAGATGATGAAGAGGTTCTGACCTAGGAACCTTCACAGCAACAAGATTCAATTGCATATAAAAGGCAACGTAGAGATATTCGCAGACCTACTTACTTTGTTGATATTGTGGCCTATGCACTTCCAATTATAGATGATGATGTTTCTTTCACTTATAAAGGAGCAGTAAGTAACCCAGAAAGTATACAGTGGAAGAAAGCAATGAATGAAGAAATGCAGTATCTTCATAAAATTGAAACTTAGGAGTTAGTTATACTACCTAAGGAAAAGAAGGCAATTGGGTGCAAATGAGTATACACAAAAAGGAAGGATTTCCCTATAAAAATGAAATTCGATACAATGCTAGATTGGTAGCGAAAGGTTACGCTCAGGAAGGAATAGACTACAATGAGGTATTTTCTTCAGTTGTGAAACACTCGTCTATTCAAATTTTGTTAGCCATGGTTGCACAATTTGATCTTGAACTAGTTTAGCTTAATGTAAAAATTGTATTTTTACACGGTGATTTAGAAGAAGAAATTTACATTATGTGTATTTCAAGGTTGCTGAAAAAGAAAATTGGGTTTGTAAATTGACAAAGTCGCTTTACGGATTGAAATAATCTCCGAGGCAGTGGTATAAGCGATTTGATTGATTTATGAAAGGGCAAAGGTACACAAGAAATAAATCTGATCATTATGTGTATTTTAGCAAGCTACAAGAGGGATCTTTCCTATATTTGCTCTTGTATGTCGATGATATACCAATAGCATCTAAAAGCAAAGATGAAATTGAGAAGTTGAAGACTCAACTCAATCGAGAATTTGAGATTAAAGATCTAGGTAAAGTTAAGAAGATTCTTGGCATGGAGATATACAGGGATAGAGCTCGTGGCAAAGTATGCTTGTCTCAGAAGTAATATTTGAAGAAGGTACTACAATAGTTTGGTATGACTGAGCAAACAAAATCTGAGTACCCCTGATGGTTGTCGAAGCCAACAAAAATAAATACCTACTCTAATAAATTTGTGTATAGGGATAGAGTAGGGTCGTGTCCACATAGATTGGTAATTATTTAAATCCTTTAAAATGTAAAATGCAAAATGGGGGGAATTGTTGACAATAATCAAAATCAAATTAAAATGACAAGAACGTAAATTAAAATTGTAATTCAAATTGGAAAGCTCGTCAAGGAATTAACTCACTTGATTCGACCATCGATCATTGATCTAAATATAAATAATTATTACTCATGAATAGACTGGTTATAGCTACGAGACGCCTAATAGCCAATCTCTCTTTACTAGTCGAGCAACCAAGGTACGACCATTGGTTATTTCCTAATCAATAGACAACCTTAGATACGATCATAGTGATTTAATCAATCGACACAAAACCAGAGAGACCCAAATCCTAATCAACAAACGACATATGGTTCATTTAAATTAGATTGTTTATTCTCATAACACAATATGCATGATGTGCTATTTGTCACAAACATTAAAATCTTCATACGATGAATCTTCTAATTGACAGTAGATTAGGTTGATAATTAAATAGTGGCCAATTATCTAATTAACAAACATAATCATGATAATAATTCAGAGAATAAACAAATACCCAACAAGCAATAAAACAATTAAAGCATAAGAAAGATCTCACAGTAATAATGAATCAAAGCTTTATTAACCTCCAACCAGAAAAATAAATTTAGTTCCTCATAGAGAGAAGAGAAAAATCTAGATCTAGGGTTTCTTTCTTTTCAACTTGATGATTCCCCTTCTCTTTGCGTTTCAATCCCTTTTGTATTGTAGAGTTTTTCTAAAAATAGAATACTAAAATCTAAAATATTCTCTAAATTCGAAATTACAAAAATAGCCCAAAAAGGTGAAACACGTTAAAATAAAAACTGCAAGTTCTTTGTTGACAGCACGCGCCCACGCCTTATCAACAAAGTTCTTCTGAAATTCATAATTCTCCATGCAAATAATCATCCTCAAACATCATCTTCTAGCTCAATTTTAGCACCAATCAATAGAATTGCACCTACAAAATAAAACACAAATAAATCACTATTATTAAGTGCAAAACATTAATATTAAAGGGAGTAAACAATACAAAATTAGTGCATAAATTGCACTCTAACAACCCCATTGGTTTCTCATTTCAAGCTTTCTGCACAATTATCTCCTTCAATAGATGCAGAACGAGAATACATGTTATAAGTTCCGTATTTAAATGCACTGGGTAGCTTGATGTATGCAATGGTGTACAAGGCCTGACATTTCACATGCAGTTGGTATAGTAAGCAGGTATATTCATAATCCTTGTAAAGGACATTGGCAAGCTGTGAAATGAATTCTACGATACATCCAGAAGATTGTGGATGTTGGTTTGTTATTTGAGCAAGATGACACACTTGGTAAATGTGATCGGGTACGTTGATTCTGATTATACTGGTGATTTAGACAAATGATGGTCAACTACCGGATATGTATTTACTTTTACTAAGGGGTCAATTAGTTAGAAGTCTACACTACAGTCTATAGTTGCACTATCGACCACAGAAGCCGAGTACATAACAATTACAGAGGCTATTTAATTACAAGGCTTGCTTGAAAACTTGGGATTGGTACATGAGCACATTAAAATATATTGCGACAGTTAAAGTGCTATTCACTTAACGAAGAACTAAGTTTATCATGCACGTACAAAGCATATTGATATACGATTTCACTTTATACGGGAAAATTATTGATAAGGGGAGGATTCTTCTTTAGAAAATCAAGATTGCAGAGATTCCCGCAGATATGTTGACCAGGGTGGTGATAGTGATCAAGTTTGAGCATTGTCTAAACTTGATCGATATCCTGCATGTTTGAAAACAGTCAGAGAAGGCAGAGATTGGAGGATGATTTATTGATAATCAACTCAAATTTACTAAATCTTCACGGGGGTGGAGAATTGTTAAAAAGTCAAAGAATGGCTTGCAAATTTCAAAAGGCAAAGTTGGTGGGCTTGCCAATTTCAAAAGGTAAAGTTGGTGACACGATTTTGTTAAAGTTGCATGGAGAAAAATATGATGGTTTTCTTGAAGCCAATCGTTTGTTTCAAAATTGTTGATTTTTGGCTGCCATATTTTGAAGACTTTTGGAAGCATGGATTAAATGCATGCATGATCTTTGGCTATAAATACCAAGCTATTTGTTCATTTGTATGCATCCCAATTTGAGAGATTTGAGAGCATTTGAAGTGAAGCAATTTGAGAGTTTTGAGAGAACTTCTACTTAAGTATTTTAGTGAGGTTCCATTTGAGTGTATTGGGGTTTTGGATGTTGAGAGTTTTTCCTACTTTGTAAATTCTTATTTGTTAGTAAAATTATCTTCCAGTCTTTGTCCGTGAGCATAGACATTACACCGAACCACGTAAAATTATTGTGTCCTATTTTCTTTACATTTGTTTACACTCCATTTATATTTCTTTAAAAATCACAGTCACGGTAATATTAGTGCTTCCGCAACACTTTCTGCTGCCATATTTACATATTAGTACCAATTTGAAGGCTGCTTTGTGAAGTTAAAAAAAGGAGCTGAATTGGCTGCTACTCTATTCAAATTTGAACGGTGATTAATTAATATTTGCATGGCTAGCTGGTGCCGACACTTTCAAGAATTCTATTTGCCTGACATATATGTGTAAGCCTCGGTTTGTTCATATGTAAGAAGGTATTTCGGTATCAGTCTTTTTAACTTATTTGTTTTCTCTCTTTCACAGCAATGCCAATTTTTGCATGGCACTCCACTACAACTCATGCTGATCAAAATGTTTCATGTGATTTCAATTTTCCTCATCCCCTCTTTTGCATAGCACTGATCGAATTCCTAGTGTAGATTCCTTCATCTGCAGCAAGGCATTCTGTGCAGTGCTGCAAGCATCCAAGATCCTGGAAGATCCATTCAACAGCTCATCAACCCATTTCTTCTCGTGGCCATAGGCTGAAGCTTGTTGAACGGCGGGCAATTGAAGTATTTTTTTTCAGCAGAATCTCATGAATCTTGAAGGCAATTTAATTCATGGCCTAGTGATGTAGAAGCAGCTAGAGAAGTCCTTAATCATCTCAAATGCTCTTCAATATATTGTGGCAAATGAATCGCTTGTTCTTAAGAGACTGACTCCCCATACTATAGTAAAAACTCATAACATTCATTGTCTGCCATTAAAAAACTCACCTAAATAGGAAACAAATTAAATAAAAACTCAATTGAATAGAATATTCCAAAACTCTATAAACTTAATAAAAAAACACAATGGCCAAGGAATCCTTTTATTGTTGTCTATGAAGGTAGTATTTTTCGAATTAACCGCCCATTACCGGGGAATTATGTGAAGGGCGTTTGTCTTCACCCATTCAAGGAAATTCTGAAATGTCTTGCGAGAGGAACCACCTTCTCTAACACTACTCATGGCTTTTTCCTTGAGTTCCAAAGCCCTCACTTTAAAATCCTGATCACCGAGCACTTGATCCACCTTGTTCTTAATTTCTTCTCTTGTAATGATGCCATTTTCGTTTTTGTCAAACCTCAATCCCACCTTCCAAATATCACAAATGTATTTCTCGTTCAGGAATTGTTCAGCAAAATATGGCCAGCTTAAGAAAGGAATGCCATTGCTGACACCTTCCATGGTGGAATTCCAACCACAATGGCTCAGGAAACAGGCAACAGATGGATGGTTAAGAACCCTCTGCTGAGGCGCCCAGCCGATCATCCTTCCTCGAGCAGCAACTCTCTCTAAAAATCCTGCTGGGTATCCATCATTTGCATCAGTGGTAATATCTGGCCTTACAACCCATAAAAATGGTCTGTTGCAGAGTTCTAGTCCTAATGCCAATTCTTGAAACTGAACTTGGTCAAGAATTGTAAAGCTGCCAAAAGCAGCGTAAAGGACAGAGCTCGGTTGCTGCTGGTCTAGCCACTCCAAACAGCTTGAGTCTTCACGCCAGAAGTGTCCTGCTGAATTCCCTAGACGGTTGTCTGCCAAAAGTGGTCCTATTGGCAGAAGTTCCGGAACCACGGTGAATGCCTCAGACTCGAGCTCATACGTTGAGTGACACAACTGGAAATTTACCGCTCCCATGGCTTTTAAGTCTTTATCCGCTAAATTAAAAAGATTTTTCTGCGCGGTCAAATCACCAATATTTGTCCAAAAACAGTCTCTAGAGTTCATTTCAGGCATATTTGGCGCAATCCGAAACATCTGCTTGCTCATAGGAGTTCCTGAATTTGAATACGAAACAAAGAAAATTAAAATAGCATAAAATAAACTACTACTTTGACATGCATCAAAATTAAAGTCTGCTGGAGGAAAGTAAGAAATTGAATGACATAGAATCATACCATCACTGTCAATGATTCCATCATCAATAAGTTTGGGGATATGAAATAGCAAGGCCACTGATGCTGCTGATGAAGGCCAAAAGACGGCCCCCCTGACGTTCATCTTTTTTGCTACTTCCATAGACCAAGCCATGTACCCATCCGCAATGAAACAATCAAGTTTTTCATCTTGTCTACTGTTGATCTCTTCTATGAGCTCCTCTAGCTTCCCTGGCATAGCCTGTAAAAGTTTTTCAGCTAGCTTTCCTAAATCGTTTCTATCTTCCCAGGGTTCCATTCCATCTGGGATAGAAACCAAATGGATCTGCTCCCCAAGACCATTCTTTCCCTCCAGTGATTCCACTACCCGTTTGTGATCGTAATCCGTGTTAACAAATGTGACTCGGAAGCCATGTTTCGCCAGACATTGTGAAAACTCCAGTAAAGGAATTACATGGCCTTGTGCTGGAGCTGGCATTACCAAAACATGTGGACGGCTCATTTTCTTTTTTTTTTTTTCTATTTTTACCTCACTGATTTGGTTGCTATGAACTTGGTGCTTTTATGGGGATTGTGAGGGGCAGCTCAGGAGCCCACGTTCGGTTTTCTGTCTTTCTTTGCGTACATATACTACGTTCACTCGTCTTTGATTTTGAACCTGAAGCCGGTTATCGTCTTATATCTCGTTTTTAAGTTCTTTGTCCATCTCTTTGTTGTGTTTCCTTCTCTGGTTTGGATGATATGTGTCAAAAGCAAAACAGCAATGATATTCTTACAAAAGTGAGTACAAAAGTTTGTACAACAGGGACCTTTTTACAATTTATCTTAAGATTTTATGATATTTTGTAATTTATTGATTTTAATTAATAGGAGCATTTCTCCTTCCATCTCTTCTACATCTATTTTTAAATTTCTTTAAACTTTTAGCTATATCTTTGTATAGTTCTAAATGATTGTCTTTTCCATAGAGGTCTATATTTGAATTAATATTTGAATTTATAATCATTTGTCTTCTTTGAGACATTGACCAAATCTTTTCTTCTAACATTTCGATATATACTCCTAAGCTATCTTCCCAGCTTAGATACATCCTATCAAAACTTTCGCATATGAATTGTAATTTAAGCTCTGCATCCTGAGTTAATATTTCTATATTATCCATTTTTATGTTTGATTTTGAATTCTATTATCAGATCTGCATCTATCTTGAATTATTTCAAGACTAGATAAAATAGATTCTGTTAAAGCAATCTTGTTTTCTTCTTCGAATGCATCAAATATTTCTAGGTCTTTAATCCTTTTTAATTCTTCATATAAATGTTTATTTGCATTTAATCTGGTTTTAATTATTGAAATCGTATAAGCAACTTGATATTCTTGACTAAAGTTTAAATGATCAATTGAATCTAAGGATTTATTAACAAATCTTTCCATAATTTTGTTATTTGAGCTACTATTAACACTTCCAATCTTATAACATCTCAGAACAACAAACAAGGCCCAACATGCTTCCGTTTGTAGCTAAAACAAAAGAAGAAAGTTCAGGATTACTAACCGGTGTCCTATCTCTCGGAATTCTGAGATAGATTCACTAGTTGCCTCCAACCATAGAGAGGTCCATGGTCAGCACCGCCATAGCTCCACACATCTGGCAAGATCACCTCAGCGACTGTTCCACACGGCCTAACGCAACACACAGCAAAACGGCCTAACAGGATATGTCTTAGTGATTTTCTTGCAGCTGTCTCAGGGAGAGCGCTTAGTAATAGGAAATCTTCTTCGTTTAGCACAAGTGTTGGCATGTAAGATGTTTGGTTGAACTTCTAAGAATATTTATAAGATATATGGAAGATGCTAATTTCACTCAAAAAGAGTTTTATTTATTTCATGATTGAATTTTTACAAGGGTGATTACAGAGAATGAGGAAGCTGGTGATGGAATCGATACCTCCTCCCTTTTCATCGCTTTATTTATAGATTTTAAAGAGATAAGATTTTCTCCTTTTCATGACAGTTGTTTAATCCTCCGGTTCTTGCGGATCTGGTCGCTTCTCCTTTATCCTGTAGTGCTGGCTTTTCTTGAATTATTGCTGCTTTTAGAAAGCAACTTTTATCTTTTTACATTGGATCTGATCACATGCCAATCAACAGCTCTTCATTCGGCGACATGTCTTCCCCACTTGATTCTTCTTTGGATCCTTCGTAGCAGTAGCCACATGATGATTGATGCTTTAGCACTTTGCATATCTCATGGTGTGTCGGTAAGCTGGACCCCACGAGATTTTCATATATCGACATTTTCGTTTTTGATATGGCCTGTCTGGCAAGGACGCTTTCTCTTCTACTGGTAGAAAAGATTATATGTTCTTTGGTGGCTTCGTGGAGCCAAATCTTCTCTTTGCTTATCCTCTCGAGAGATTCGTAGAGGACTTTCATCCCTATAGCTCTTTTGTTGGTAAGGGCTTTTGGTTCGAATAATTCAGGATCAAAATCATTGTAGACTTGATCTAAATCAACAGTTGGACTAAATTTCTTGCTGCTAATCCCAACTTGAATGTGCTGAGCTGGATACCATTTGTTCTCACAGTATTCAGGACAGGCTGTAAGAACTTTGATGAAGATTATTTCTTTTGTTTTGGATATCCTTTTGAGGTCTTTGGCAGCTTCTGTAATTTTTTCTGGAAGATCTTTGATTTCTCTGTAATCATTGCTTAGATAAACAAGATTAAGAAATCCATAATCAAACATGTCTTTAATCAGTTGTGGATCACCTCCTAGAACAAAATTTATCCTTGGGTATAACCCTGAATGATCTGGTATTATAGTCTGACTGGGACGAATCTCATAGGCTATTTTACCAATTCTTTTGTAACCATAAGCGTAGTCACTTCCTATTGGAATTTTGGCCATAGGAACGGACTGTCCGCTTTTATCATATAAAGGTCTTAGATTTATTGAAGATCCTGAGGAATCTCCTTTTTTCATGAATTGATCTTTAAGATCATTTATTGTGAGAAATTTTTCTGGATGAGTAGTCTTTGAGTCCTGTGAAGAACTCTGGGTGACTTGCCCCTCAATTTGATCCTTGAAATGGACCTTTTTTAGCATGTTGCTAATATATGGTTCTGAAGTTTGAACTTCTGGATGTTTTTGCAAACTTTTGTCTGGACAGAGTTTGCTTAATTCTTCATGGGCGTCATCAATCATGGCAAGCCCATCATAAATCATTACATTGCCTTTAACAAGCAATTCTTGACCTTCAGAGCACATCATTAGCCCTTCAAGTATTTTGGAGAGACTTTTCTCCATTGTATTCGCGGCTAAGAAAATCTGCAATACAATTGTTAGATCCTTTAATATATTCAATTTCAAAATCATATTCAGCAAAAAATTGCTGCCATCTGATTAATCTTTTATATTGAGGTAGAGTAGGTAATTTATTAAATATGAATCCTTTTACTTGGGTATTGTCATATCTCACTTTGAATTTCTTTGGTAACAAAAAGAAAGTAAATTTAGCTATTCCATTTTTAATAGCTAATAATTCCTTTTCATTACTATGATAATTCTTTTCAGCAGGCTTAAATGTTCCGCTGGTGTATCTACAAATCTTTTCTAGATCGCTTTTAACATCGCCTCAAAGGATTGATTATCTGAAGCATCTGTTTCTAGAACTAAATTATCACTAGAAGTAGGAAATCCTAACCTTGGTAGGTTTTTACATTTTTCTTTTAATCTTTTTACCACTTTAGTATGAAAATCTTCCCAAGATTTTGTATTATTCTTTTTTAATAATCCTTGTAAAGGTTGTCTTTCTTTGGCTAAGTTTTCTATGAACCCTTCAGCATAATTAAGACATCCTAAAAATCTTTGAATTTGTTCCTTAGATTCTAATTTATCTGGGAATAAATATATTTTTTCAGAAATATGAGGTTGCATCTCAATTCCTGTCTCATCTATTATTAACCCTAGAAATTCTATTCTGGGTTTCGATATTTCAGCTTTCTTTTTTGAAAGTAGTATTCCGTGTTTCTTGCATTTTTCTGCAAAAGAAATGAGATGATTAATATGATCTATTTCATTATTAGAGAATATTAAAATGTCATCTACATAAACAATGCAGAATTCATGAAATTCTTTGAAGATTTTATCCATTCTTCTTTGAAATATTTGTGGTGCATTTTTTAATCCAAAAGGCATCACAATCCATTCGTACTGTCCTTGTGGTGTACTAAAGGCAGTAAGTGGTATGCTTTCCTTTTCAAGTTTAATTTGCCAAAATCCAGATTTGCAATCAAACTTGCTAAATATCTTTTTATTAATTACAGAAGTAATTAATGTATCTTTGTGAGGTAAAAAGTATCCATCAAATTTAGTATATTGATTTAACTCTTTATAGTTAATAACCATACGAGCTTTTCCTCTTTTAATCTCAGCATGATTTCGAACCATAAAAGCTGGACTACTATGAGGGCTTTTAGATTCTCGAATAATTTCGAGTTCTAATAACTTTTTTATTTGTTTATCAAATTCTTGTCTATCTTCTTGTCCATACCTCATAGGTTTGACTCTGATGATAACATTTGGATCTTTTAATTCAATCTTTGCATATGTTTTATCAATTTCCCATAATTGAATTGGATTTTCACCGAAGTTTTTATCAAGTTTTTCTAATATTTTTTCATAATCTGATATGATTTGATTAATTTTTATATTATAATCACCACGCTGGCTGCTTTGAAAATGTAATTTTCGAGTTGTTCTTCTAATGGGCTTATAAATCCTAGATGTTGTTATTGAATTATTACATGGTGTTTTAAGAGTAATTGTTTCTTTAGTCATTATGTAAATGAACTGACGAAGGAAATTTACTCATAAAATTATATCTGCACCCATATGATCATAAGACCATAAGATAGGAATTTTTAATATGTAATCCTCAATTTGAATTAAAGTTTTAATCCTACATGTTCCCAAGGTGATTGAGTCACCATTTATTCCATTTCCTGTTATAGGTTTATAGTCTTTCCAATATGATTTTGGATAAATGTTAGAATTAGCTAAACTAATTCCTGAACTAGTATCAATTAAAGCATGAAACCATTCTGGCTTATGCTTATAATATGGTATAATCACTTTTATATATATTATAAAAGGATTAGATATATCTGGATATGGCTTGTTTAAATCCTTTAATTGTTATATTTATCTCTTTGTCTCCTATGCAATAAAGAGAGAAATTCTCAAGAAAGTTCATCCCTAATAATAAAGGACTTATTTCTGCCTCATATTCTGGTTCTATGAAAAATGAAAAGGTGAATTCTATTCCTTTTATCTTTAATGGTATATCACAGTATTGACTCAATGTTTTTCTTTCTCCATTAAACCCTACATATGTATGTGGTTCTAATAGAATTTTTCTTTCTAAATATTTAATCATTTTGATATCTACATAAGATTTTGCTGCTCCTGTATCAAGGATAGCGAAAGTTTCATGCCAAGATTTTCCATTATTATATTCAATTTTAATCTTTAGATTTTGATTATTTTTTCTAACAGTAGCTAGTATTTCATGGGATGGTGGTATCACAAGGTGACTACATCTAGTAAAACTTTAGGTTCTACTAAATTCTGGTTCTTTTTTGGGTGTAGAGAATGATCTTCTACTTCCTATGATTATTCTTCCCTCTGGGGTATATTCTATAGTTTTAGTGGTATTCCCTTTAATTAGAGTAGGTTGACTACTTAAATCCATTTCCCATTCTTCTGGTAAATCTATTTCTCTTAATATTTCAGGAGATTGTATTCTCCCAACTTTATTGAATAGTTTATATATTTCAATGAAATCTTTATCAGCAAACATCTCACTATTTGCCGAATTTGTTAAGGCATATTCTATAGCATATGTTATGCTATATGGATATGATCCGTCATTCATCATGTCAAAATATTTGAAATCATGACATAAGGTTAATGTTTCATTTATATTTCTATCCCTAAGACTTATAGAATATTTAGGGTATATCTTAAATATTAATTTTTTATAATTCAAATTTCCTTGAATTATACCAAGGAGTGCATGTTTTCGATCTTTTATTCTATTATCCAGTATTGCCAAATTTACTGGACTATCTATTCCTTCTCTAAAATGAGCCTTTATCATTACTTGGATTCCTCCAATATGAATATATCCAATTTTAAATTTATCTCTGGATTTTATTTTATCAATTTTACTTTCTATATCAGTTTTTAATAACAATGGTATGTTTGTATTTCCTTTAGCATATTTAATTTCAATGAGTTCTTCTCGCACAGTAGCGCTGAAATACATTATATATTTTCTTTTAATCATGTTAGCTATTCCTTGTGCTAACTTATTTACTGAAGTCTGGATGATTCTAATCCTTTCTTATTAATCTTGAGATATTGTTTTTTATCAAAGATTAATTCTTTATTAAAAGAACCTTGTTCTTCTAGTTCTTCATCTTGATATAGATCTTTATTATCTAATTCTTCTATACTCATTCTGAATTAGATCCTGAATCTGAATTACTTAATGTTTCTTCAGAAAGATAGTATATACTATCATTTTCACTTATATCTTCACTGTCTATGATTAATTCTAAATCATCAAAGTCTTTGAAGGTTTTTATATTAGCTTTTTTCTTTTTAGGACATTCATTGGCATAATGCCCTTCTTCATTACATAACCAACATTTACATTTTTTAGGTGCATTGGTTTTGTATTTTTTAAATTTATTCTTTTTATAAAATTTTCTTTTATACTTATTTTTCCTGTAATATTTTTTATTTGATTTAAAGAATTTCTTCTTTTTGAATCTTTTTTTATGTTTATGAATTTTTTCAGAACATCCAAATCTCGGTGGATCTTCTAGCCTAGAACAGCATAATCCTCTATTCTGTTTTTTCATAGATCTTTTATCTCTTATATCAGCACACCATTCGTTGATTCTATTTCTTGCAAATCTTATCTTATTTCCTAATGTATCTATTTCTGTTGTATCTCTGTATTCTTTATTGTATTCTAACATAATCCTTTTTCCGGTATTTTTATAAAATATAAATCATGGTAATAACATATGTTATCTTCATCCTTATCAAATTCACATTTATAGTATAATTCTTCGAAATTACATGTATATTCTTCTAAATAACATATATTACATATTTCAAGCCTTGTGAGCTTCATTAAATTTTCCATTTGTTTTCTTTTTATCTCCTGTTGAAAATCAGTTTCCCAATCTTCTCCTAAGAATTCTTTTCTTATTTCGTTTTCAAATCTATTTAAAATTTGATCAATGTTTTCGTTTCTATTATTATCCTCTCCATATAACATTCTATTTTTATTAGTATCACTTAGTCCCATAAACCAATGTGAGACTATTCCTATAAATGATATTTTAAAGAATTCTATACTATTATCTCTATCTGTTTTGTGGAATGCTAATGCCATTTTCATAGATTTAATCCAAGAGGTAATAGTTTTATCTCTATCTTTAACACAGTCTAAATCCAACCAAACTCCATCATGATTAATGGGTCTTTCATTATAATCTTTTGGAGATTTATAATCTTTTTTGGGTTTGTTAACCTTAAAATATTGTCCTTGAGGTCTTTCATGTGTTGGTATTTCTTCTCTAGCGTAGGAAGCTCTATTGCTAGGTTCTCCTCTCTCAAAGACTCTTGGCTTTGTTTCATTCATTTTTAAATGTTCAATTCTTTCTTCAATATCTTTTAAATTGATAATTATATTTTTATCTTCTTCTCCTGACTCAGATTCTTTATCAGACATTTCCTGACTAGATAATTCTTTTAATCCATTGTCTTTATTTTCGCTAAACATTCTCAAGCTTATTAATTTCTTGTCTTTACTTGTTTTGTTAAATATTGGTTTTGATATTTCTATCATTTCTTTATCTTTCTTTTCATTATAATAGATTATGGTATCTTGTAGGATTTTATTTTGTTCTTGAATTACAATAAGTAATTCTTCCATATTATTATTAATTTTTTGTACTTCTATCCTTTTGTAATTTTCCATCTATATTTATAGCAAATTTATTTCCTAGTTGTTCTATAATTTTTTCAATTTTATTTAATTGAATTTCCATTTTATTTAACTTATCTTCAATTGAATTTTTATTTATTATTTTAATGATCTCTTGTTTTAATTTGTTTTGATCTTCGAATTTAAAATCTTTTATTAATCGTTTGACTGAATTAAATTCTTCACTTAGATGTTCAATATGTTTTATATTTTCGGCATCAAAGCTTTTAATTTCAAGTATTTCATTTATACTTTCTATATCATTTATGGTTAAATTAGGGTTGCCTAATTTGTTTAATAAATATAAGGAAATCCAATTTAATTGGTTATTTCCCTACATATCTGAATCATTTATTAAATCAAAAGGTTGAAATCTTCCATAAATAAATCCTCTATGCCTATAGCGAGAAGGTGGAATCCTATTGGTTTCTATATTTTGAGAAATTATTAATGGTTCTGGTAATTTATTCATAGAGCCATCTGCATAAGATCTCATTATATTCTAACAAATATTTATGACATATAATGTCTCTTATATCTTTTGGAATATTGTTTTCTTTTAATCCTTGATGTGTACAACATAGTTTATACATAATTAAATCTTTATATCCGGTTAGCAGATTGCTAGAAGGATAATATTTACTTCTGATTCTTTTATTATACCAATTATATTCATCTCTTTGTTTAATGTTTAAAAATCCATTATGATCAATTATAAGTTCATCTATATAATTTTCAACGGAATTTATATTCCATTGTTTCCATGAAAAATTATTTTTATATACTTCTCTTTTGATTTTAAATAAGAGAATTGGATCTATATTTAAATTTCTAGTTTTTATTACAATTAACTCTCCAATTCTAAATTCATGAGCTCTTTGTATATAATATTGTTCTAATTCAAAGTCATTTAATGTATTAATCACAGACTGATAGTAAGATTTATGTTTTGTTATATTTTCTTGGATTACATTTTTATTTATTTTTAAATTATATCCTCCATTATTTATGAAATAAAATGTTTTTTCTTCCATTTTATATTTTAAACCAATAACTTGGCTCTGATACCATTTTTGCGGACATTCTTAAACCCAAGATTAAGATAAGGGTGTGTATGGGTGTGTATGATTAAAATTTAAACTTTTATCCTCTGATTATAATTTTAATTTTTCAAAACTTATCGTTTTGTACAATCTTTTGTGCAATCCTTTGTAAGAGTGTCTTTTTTCAAAGCAAAAACATGCGGGCGCCACCTCCTAGAAGGTGGGCCCGCCTATTTTGACTAGAATAAAGAAAAAAAATAAAAGCAAAGCAAAATTCAAATGTTTGAAATTTGCAGAGCCATTTGTTAGACTTTTCAGGTAAAGTTTTGCCTATAAATACAAGCTCTCAATTTAGAGCTTGCATCCCATCGAGAGAGAAATAATTGAGTATTGGGGTTTTAGGTAGTGAGCTAAAATACCACAATATTTGTAATTCCTTTTCACTAATAAAATATTTTTCTTCTGTCTTCACCCGTGGATGTAGACTAAAAGCTGAACCACGTAATTTCTGGTGTCTTGTGTGATTTTATTGTTTCATTATTTCTCAATTTTACTTTAGTTGCGTTCCTGCTTCTCCCACCAATTTCCTAACAGTGGTATCAGAGCTATTAGTTGTATTCATTGGAGTTGGAGGTACTGTTCACGTATACGGTACTGTTCACGTATTCGGTACTATTCATATACGGTACTATTCATGAGAAACGGTGGGAGCAATCTACGAATTCTGCGGTGGAAAGTAGGGAATAGTAGTTTGAGTAATACAACTGTGTAGTTTTGTACATGTGTAGGAAATTTCTGTCACAAAGGCGATAAGAGCCTAAGGAGTGTGGGTTTTAAGTGGGACTGTTGTGACCCCTCCAGTCTTTCCTGGGAACTTTCCTGATGTGCATTCTCACACATACTCACAATTATTCAAGGTGGTACACTAGTTTGTGTACGATATTTATCAACAAAATGGCAGCAAAGTATGAAATTGAGAAATTCAACGGGAACAATTTCTCGTTGTGGAAAATGAAGATGAGGGCTATTTTGAGGAAAAATAATTGCTTGGCAGCAATTGGAGAAAGACCCATGGAAATAACTGATGACAAGTGGAACGAGATGGACGGCAATTCCATTGCTGATCTACACTTGGCACTTGCAGATGGGGTGTTATCTAGTGTGGCAGAGAAAAGGACAGCAAAGGAAATTTGAGATACTCTTACAAAATTGTACAAGGCTAAGTCGCTGCACAATAAAATATTCTTGAAGAGGAAACTCTATACTCTTCAAATGGCGGAATCCATTTTGGTGACCTACCATATCAATACTTTGAAGACTCTATTTTCACAACTCACAACATTGGGTCATAATATAGAGGAAAATGAACGTGCAGAGCTTCTACTTCAAAGTGAGCTTCTACTTCAAAGTCTACTAGATTTGTATGATCAACTCATCATCAATCTAACGAACAACAATCCTGCAGATAGTCTAGTCTTCGACGATGTTGCAGCCTCCGTATTAAATGAGGAGAGCAGGCAAAAAAGTAAGGAAGACAAACAAACAAGTTCGCAGCAAGTGGAGGCGCTATCGGTGACGAGAGGGAGATCAACAGAACGTGGTCCCAGTGGGAGCCAAAATCATGGTAGATCAAAATTCAGGAGTAAGAATAATGTTAAATGCTACAACTATAGTAAGAAAGGGCACGTCAAGAAAGAGTGTTGGAGTAACCAGAAGAGAAGAGAGGGCAAAGAACTTGAGTCATCAAATGCTCAAGGGTGTGTAGCAAGTACATCGGATGATGGCGAAATTCTGTACAGCGAGGCAACAACTGTTTCAGAAGGCAGAAAACGGTTATCTATAGACTCAGGAGCTACCTGGCATATGACCTCTCAGAGAGAATAGTTTCACACATATGAACCTATCTCAGGAGGATCTGTATATATGGGTGATGATCATGCCTTGGAGATCGCTGGTATTGGTACTATCAAAATTAAAATGTTTGATGGTACAGTTCGCACAATTGAGGAGGTACGATATGTCAAAGGCCTGAAGAAAAATCTATTATCTTTGGGATAAATAGATAGTCATGGGTGCAAAACTCATGTTGAAAATGGGATCATGAAGATTACTAGAGGTGTGCTTGTATTGATGAAGGCAGAAAAGATCGGTGCTAATCTGTTCATGCTTAAAGGAGAAACACTGCAGGAAGCTGATGCGTGTGTCGCATCAAGTGAAGAAGAATCAACGATGATGTGGCATCTCAAGCTTGGGCACATGTCAGAACAAGGTTTGAAGATTCTCTCTGAGCGAAAATTGCTTCCAGGCTCAAATCGGTAAGTTTACCATTTTGTGAGCATTGTGTTACAAGTAAGCAGAATAGATTAAAGTTTAGTAGATCTATTGTTAGAAGTAAATGCATTCTAGACTTAGTTCATTCTAATGTTTGGGAATTACCTGACATATCCATGGGAGGTGCAAAGTATATGGTGACTTTCATTGATGATTATTCTAGGAGATGTTAGGTATATCCAATTAAGAAAAAGTCAGATGTATTTCTAGTATTTAAAGAATACAAAGCACAGGTAGAACTTGAATCTGGTAAAAGGATTAAGTGTTTGAGGACAGATAATGGTGGAGAGTATACAAACGACGAGTTTTTTGCTTTCTGTAAGCAAGAAGGTATTCAGAGGCAGTTCACGGTGGCATACACTCCTCAACAAAATGGAGTGGCAGAGCGGATGAACAGAACTCTTACAGAAAGAATAAGAGCTATGTTGAGGACTGTTGGTCTACCCAATTCATTCTGGGTAGAAGCAGTTAAAACCGCCTGTTATATAGTAAATCGGTCGCCATCCACAGCAATTGGGCTAAAAACAGCGATGGAGATGTGGACAGGAAAGCCAGCAGATTACTCTCACCTACATGCATTTGGGTGTCCTGTGTACGTGATGTACAATGCCCAAGAAAGAATAAAGCTGGATCCAAAATCTAGAAGATGTATCTTCTTGGGGTATATTGATGGAGTAAAAGGATATCGTCTGTGGGACTCCACTGCCCACAAGATCATCATCAGCAGGGATGTTATCTTTGTAGAAGATCAACTGCAAAGGAGAAATGGGGATGGTAGCACTGCAAAAGAAAAGTCAGAGACTGTGCCAGTTTATGTAGAAAAGAATCCAGAAGATTCATATTCTTCTGAAGTAGCACCAGAGCACGAGGAACAAGAACCAGTCGAGTCCGAGGCTCCAGAAGTTCGACGGACAACTCGTGAGAGACGACCGCCAGTGTGGCACTCGGATTATGTCACAGAGATCAATGTTGCATACTGTCTTCTAACAAAGGATGGAGAGCCATCAACTTTCCATGAATCTTTAAACAGCTCAGATGTTGCTTTGTAGATGACAGCAATGCAGGAAAAAATTGAGGCTCTACACAAGAACAAGACATGGGAACTTGAACCACTACCACATGGAAGAAAAGCCATTAGTAATAAATGGGTCTACAAGATCAAATGTGATGACAATAACCAAGTGGAGCGGTATCGTGCAAGATTGGTGGTGAAAGGATATGCTCAGAAAGAAGGTATTGACTTCAACGAAATATTTTCTCCGGTGGTTCGACTCACAACAGTCAGAATAGTTTTGACAATGTGTGCTACATTTGACCTACATCTAGAACAGTTAGATGTGAAAACTGCATTTCATCATGGAGAACTTGAAGAAGAAATTTATATGCTCCAACCAGAAGGTTTTGCTGAAAAGGAAAATGAGAACTTGGTTTGCAGGTTGAACAAATCTCTATACGGTCTTAAACTGGCGCCAAGGTGTTGGAATAAGAGATTTGATTCCTTCATCATGAGCCTTGGATACAACAGACTCAGTTCAGACCATTGTGCATATTACAAGAGGTTTGAAGATAATGATTTTATCATTTTATTGTTGTATGTGGATGACATGTTGGTAGCAGGCCCCAACAAAGATCGAGTCCAAGAATTGAAGGCACAGTTGGCTAGGGAGTTTGAAATGAAGGACTTCGGACCAGCAAACAAGATTCTAGGGATGCAAATTTACCGAGACAGAAATAACAGGAAGATTTGGCTTTCACAGAAGAATTACTTAAAGAAAATCTTACGGCGCTTCAACATGCAAGATTGTAAGTCAATTTCTACCCCACTTCCTGTTAATTTCAAATTATCCTCAAGTATGTGTCCTAGCAATGAAGCAGAGAGGAAAGAGATGTCTCGAGTACCGTATGCATCAGCAGTGGGAAGTTTGATGTTCGCTATGATATGCACTAGACCAGACATTGCACAAGCAGTGGGAGCAGTCAATCGATACATGGCGAATCCTGGTGGAGAGCATTGGATAGCTGTGAAGAGGATTCTGAGATACATCAGAGGAACTTCAGATGTTGCATTATGTTATGGAGGATCAGAGTTCACTGTCAGGGGCTACATGGATTCAGATTTTGCAGGAGACCTTGATAAAAGGAAATCCACTACTGGCTATGTGTTTACATCATGGAGTATAGGGTTTTGAAACTACAGACCGTTGTGGCTTTATCTACAACAGAAGCAGAATACATGGCGGCTACACAAGCTTGCAAGGAAGCTATTTGGATACAAAGGTTATTAAAGGAGCTCGGGCACAAACAACGGAAAATTCCTGTGTTTTGTGACAGTCAGAGTGCCTTGCATATTGCAGGATTCCAGCTTTTCATTCCAAGACAAAGCACATAGGGATTCAGTATCACTTCGTTCGAGAAGTAGTGGAAGACGGAAGTGTGGATTTAAAGAAAATTCATACTAAGGAGAACCTAGCAGATGTTTTGACCAAGCCGATCAATGCTGACAAGTTTATTTGGAGTAGATCTTCTTGTGGCCTAGTAGAAACGTAAGCAACATGACTTTGGCGAAGCAGAAAGAATAATGTGGAGATAAATTGGTTCTCAATCAAATCTATAAGTGAGAGAATGTCAAAAGCAAAAATATGCGGGCACCACCTTCTAGAAGGTGGACCCGCCTATTTTGAAGAAGGAAGCAACGCTTCCTTCTTTGACTAGAACAAAGAAAAAAAAAATAAAAGCAAAGCAAAATTCAAAGCAAAATTTCAAATGTTTGAAATTTGCAGAGCCATTTGTTAGACTTTTCAGGCAAAGTTTTGCCTATAAATACAAGCTCTCAATTTAGAGCTTGCATCCCATCGAGAGAGAAATATTTGAGCTATTAGAGAGAGTTTTGAAGAGTTTATAAATAAAGCTCTTGTTCTAGTGTTTTGAGAGTTTGGGTGTATTGGGGTTTTGGATATTGAGCTAAAATACCACAATATTTGTAACTCCTTTTCACTAGTAAAATATTTTCCTTCTGTCTTCGCCCGTAGATGTAGGCTAAAAGCTGAACCACGTAATTTCTGGTGTCTTGTGTGATTTTATTGTCTCATTATTTCTCAATTTTACTTTAGTTGCGTTCCTGCTTCTCCCACCAATTTCCTAACAATATGTTTGATTTGAACAATCTGCGCTGTTAGATCCAACTTTACTAGATCCTAATTTTTAATGCTCTGTCTAGAATAAGGTGACGAAAACAATTTTTCACATCCTTCTGTCTAGCATCTCCTCAATATGCAATATTATAATTTGCAACACACGAGTGGTGTTGATTACTCGCAGTGTTTTGGGTTAAGATTTTTATTTCCATTCTATTCGAGTCAAATTGAATGAGTATAGGTTTGAAAATATTGACTTGAATGAATTCATTTTGATTTATTAAATTAACGAATCGGATTCAGGTTTGAGTTCACTAATTTGATTATTTGTTTAAAATTTATTTATTAATCAGGCCATAAATGAATAGAATAATAAATAACCTTTTTAACATAATAACTTTGTTGCCATTAAAATTCAAAAATTTTGTTTAAACATTTTCGGTGTATAAGGTTAGTTTTGTAGTTATGAAATAATACTGAGCCAAAAGAATAAAATGAAAGCAAAGGCGTCATCACTCATCAGCCAACTCTAGCTCCACTCCTAATTTTCCTCCCTCCATTGTTATTTCTTTTACTTGAATTTGGAGACCTGTTTCTTCATTCCCCAAACGAACGCCAAACCAAACACTCCCAGAAATCAAATCTGTGATTTTGCTGCAAGCTTCGCTTCTCTTGGCTATGGCAGCGGCAAGGTCTCAAATAGGTATGCACTATTTCTTCCGTTACTTGGTTTTTTATTGTATTTGCGTTTAGCTTGAATCTAGTTGTAATGAATTGATTTTCTTGATCAGAGTGTAAACAAATTTAGGTGAATACATTCACTACTTTATTTATTGTTTTCATTTATTATTTAATTTAATTTTATATATTAAATGAATTAAATAAATATTCATTTATTAAATAAGTCAAATTTGAGTCTTAAGATTACTATTTATTTAATAAATGAATCGAATCTAAATCCGTTGAATTTTGATTTAATTTGATACAGATTCTATTCATCAATTCATTTTTCCACCTCTAGTATTAATATGCATTATGAGCTCTGAATGAGTTATGTTTAAATAATTTTTTTGACTGATTATGCAAATTAAAATATTAAAAAAGTTATATTTATTATATTTTTTTATTTTTTTAGTGAAAAGACATTTTTATATAACTTCTTGTGTTCACAAAGCACATCCAGTGAAGTCCTCTAGATATTTTCGAAAATCAAACAGATGCTTTTTTTGTTTTTTTCAGCTACTTTTGTCCTCCACGGGGGAATTATTGATCTCAACGTTTTACAGATTACGAAACGGTGATAAAGCCTGCTGCCCAGCTTGGATTGCCTCTCACTCGGAAGGCAATGCCAGTGCATAAAAAAACTGGTGTCGTTACGTTCTCATTGCTACAGTGCAGAAAATTTTATAGATAGAATTTTATATACCAATGTCACAAAAGTTAACGTACCTGTTAATTAAACGAGTTGAGGCAATGACAGGAACCCAAAAAAAAAAAAAACGAATTATCATTTCAATTAAATCAGTATTACATTAATTCAAAGCAATGACCAATGGGAGTGTAAAAGGCACAGAAGAAGTTACTCTCAATTAACAGAATGTGGGTTATGCTTATTCACCCAAAAGAGAAAAAAGAAGAAAAAAAGGGTAAAAAAAATGAAAATCATACGTTTATTTACTTATAAAGGATAACAGATTTGACTGTCAGCGAAAGTTCACTTGCAATACTTAAGCAGTTCCTTCATGAGCATGTTCCTTTATAATAATGCTAGCATCTAAACCAGGTACTGGGGATCCCTTCTCACTATCTTCATGCAAATGCCCAGCAGCCATGGCTCCACCAACATCACTGATGTTCCCAAAAATCAAAATAAGAATCCCAATCGTAGAGGCCAAGAATGAAACCCCAAAAGCAGTGCTCACATTTCCACTGATCGCTGATGCCACAGCAAAGCCAGTACAAGTTCCTAGTGCTTTTACCCACGAATACCATACAGAAAAAGCACCTTCTTTGCCATATGGTGTACAATCTAGCAACAAAACTCTCCCAAAAGCATGCAAAAGCCCTGCAGAAGTGCTTTGAATTGCAGCAAAAAGCAGTACATTGTGCCTTTGCCAGTTCTTTTCCTTGTAGTAGAATCCCATACCTGAAGTCAACAGAGCTAAGAGGAAACCCAGAAGTTGCATTCTCACAGCATCTGCTTTGATAACATGCTCTAATGGTTGCAGTAGTGGCATTGAAAACGATGGGAAGATGAAGTAAATTAACCAGAAGTAGAGGAAGAATATTGGCTTAAGGCATAATTGACCCAGTAAAAACAATAACCCCCCAGTGAAAATGCACATTGATGAAAATGATGACATGAAGATCACAATTAGGCTTGCAATCGCATAAGGATATTTGAAAAGGAATAGGAAATATGATTTGGGCACAGAGGAAGTCGTGTTGGTGATTGCCACTGGCCTTAGTGTGACAACATGGAGCATGCCAACGAGCCATTTGAGGCCACTGAAAATGGACACTACCCATAGGCTATCAAATGGGTCCTTTTTGTTCCTAAGCATATGGTAAGTGAAAGCAGAGAAAATGGCAGAGCCTAACCCACCAGCAGCAGTGGCATATACTGAGAACCAGCCAGAGACGCCTCTTCTAGTTGGGAATTGGCTAAGTTTAAGTGTTGGTCCAGTGTAGCCGCGAACCATGAGGCCAAGATGGCGAGTGTGGGAGGCTGAAGCAACAATGTATGATGCAACAATGGCTGCAATATAAAATGGGAAGATGTATGGGGTTTTTATGAAGCCGACGGGGAGACAAAAGAGGGAACCGATGGTTGTTGCAGCTCCAGCAATGAGTTGTGGGTTGTAGCCATGGTCAAGCTGCTTGGAGATCAAGCCAAGCAAGGGACTAGCCAGAATTAGGCCTATAGCCCATGAAATTGAAGTCCATTCCATTGCTGAGAGATTCAGCTTGTTCTTTGATGTTGATGTATGTGTTAGTCGATCATACCTGCAATGGAGAAGTACTTTATCATGCTGAACATGGAGACATTCATATTGGCCCTAGGTGTAGTTTGTGCCATAAGTGCGCTTTGTGCCAGCCGTCACTCGAGTTTAATTAATAATTAATAAGGCATAAGCGTTTGGCTAATGATTTAATTAAGGGAAAATGAATGACACTTTGTTCCCACTAATAAGTTGTTTTCACTTTTTGGGTTCTGATAAATTTTTAATATCATAATTAGTAAAACTATTGGCGTAATCATTTTGTATATGAACATTTTAAATTTATGTACCCTTAAACAATATTTTTCTTAGGTTGATATTTTGAGCCAAATTGTAAAATAACATTCTAAGAAGAATGATAAATTCATTCTCCCTTAATGTAATTAAATATGCATAATTACATCTTCTACATTTTACTTTTTTTGTGCAAAGAATTAGGGATGGCAATGGGGCAGGGATCATATTCCCGAACTCGAAACCGCCCTCCTGAACCTGTCCTATACCTAAAAAATTTTCATTGGGGGTAGTTTAGGGATATTGCTGATAATCTTTGAATGGGGATGGAGATTAAAATGAAGACCCAATTCCTGTTTATGTTTTTCAAAAAGATTATTAATTTTAAATATTCAGCTCCTTCAACAGAATTAATAATTTTGAATATATAGATTCGAGAATAAAATTATAAACAAGCAAATTAATAGCAAAAATGAGCCATAAAACACTAATACATCAGTTTGTACATTAAAAAAATAATAAAATATTTGAACTATAATTTTCTGTTGGATGCCCTTGAAGGAATATAGAAAGTGAAGAAAACGTGCTCAAAAGTTGTTTTCTTTTTCAACTTATAAATATTTTAACTTTTTTTTTTCTTTTTGTCTGTTTGTTCACAAATTATGAAGAGAGAATACGGAGCATCCCAAAAATTTTTACTGATAAAGAATTTATAGTGATAAAGTTTAACGATACAGGTAACAACTAACTGCTTAAATGTCACATCAATAGCCAATTAAATATTTCCAACTTCTTTAGCTGGAAAATTACTCAATTACCGAGATAAGTATAAAGGTTAGGAAAAAGGGTTCGAGCCCTGCAGAAGTATTGCAATGGTTTAATTTATAATTCCTTCATTGGAGTTTGATCTTCGGTGAAGCGATCTTTCTCCCAATATTGGCGTTCCTCGAATATTCGAGAGGTTTAAAATCGAATTGACTATATCGTAATCACGTAAATGGGCCTCGATTCTGTATGATTATAAATATCATGAGCAATAATCTCCTCCAAAAAAAAAAGTATATTGAGCCGAATTCCTCTAGAAACATAATTAACAACATCTACTTTAACATTATTAATTAAGCTTATAATCATAATTAGAACCTGGAAAATTACAAAAAGCATCAATTATATTGTCAGCTTTTGAACCATTTAAGAAAACTGAAAGTGATAGCTAAATTTATTTTTATTTTTTTATTTACAGTGATATTATATGTTAAAATGCTGCAGAAATGAAAATTACCATTTTCTTTTTTTATTATTTGATTTAATTAAATATTTTTTAATTGGGTGAATTTAAATGTATTTTAATTTTAAAATTTTTAAAAATATATTTCAAGTTTGAGTTCGGGTTCGGACCGATAAAATCCCCAAACCCAAATTACAGTGATGCACTTTGTATTTATACAATTTTGATTGAATGTTCTAATAAGTAATATACTTTTATCTACAATAATAGACGTAGCTTGAAAAAGAACTTACAGTTTGATCTCTCTGAGCATACAAGCAATGCCCCTTGGAGTTTGTCCCCAACCTTGATCATCATCACTACCATCATTTTTAGACACAATTTCACTGATGATAAGAGGAAAAACAACTGGCACGACCGTTGTAACAATGAAGTGAGAGCACATTTCATACAAATACCACATCCAAATTTCAAGCTTCGATGGCTTTTCTTGTAGCCCTGAATAGGCCATATAAGCCCCCTTGGCCCTCTCAATTTTCACTGCAGCGTCGTGTACGTCAGGCATGTCTTCATTCGCTTCCTGATCTTCCGATGATACCGACATTCCTTGATCATCTCTTAGAGCCTCATGTTTTCTTTCTGCTACCGCTGCCGCCGCCGCCGCCGCTGCCATATTCAAATGCTAGAATCAATTTGCAGGTTGCTTAGTGAAGCTAAAAAAGGAGCTGAATTGGCTATGTATTAAAACGGTGATTAATTAATATTTGCATGGCCAGCTGGTGCTGACACTTACAAGAGTTCAATTTGTTTGATATGTATGTATAAGCCTCGGTTTGTTCATATGTAAGAAGGTATATCGGTTTCATTCTTTTTAGCTTATTTGTCTTCTTTCTTTTACGGCAATGCCAATTTTAGCTTCACACTCTGCTACAACTCATGCTCATCATATGTTTCATCTAATTTCAATTTTCATTTTACATTGTTTGACATGAATCGACTTCCTTGGAGTATTTAATAATTGATTTGCGAGGGAATGAATCTATTGGTGTAAAGAGACAAAAAATGCACTATAAAATCCCGATATAGCTAGGCCAAATTAAGGAACTCCCATAGGACTTGTCTTATATATTTTAACAATTAACATAAAATAAATAGATTAATTTAAGGGCACCTTAATTAACAATAATTTAAGATGTTTCGGGTTCAAAAATACATGTTCAATAATTTGAAGATTAATTGACTGCGGGAGGTTTGGGTTTGGTTTGCTTACAGGCTCCATGATTTTCTGTCAATTCCCTTATCCATTGATGTCATGTTACGATTGAATTATTTATAATTCAACATGGTTGAAGTTGGTTAGTATCTAAATCTATAATTTTTGAAGCGTAAGTCTTAATATTAATATATGTATAATGGAAGTAAATAGGTAATTAAAAAATATTAGTATAAAATTATATTCAAACATGCATATATTCAAAATAAAATTATTATTTGATTATTCTACTTTGTATTTATTGAAGAATTTTACTATATTAAATTATGATGATCCTTAAAAGAAAAAAAGTCAGAATTTATTTATCTACATTTGAGGTTGTTCAGGATAATGGGTTGGGACAAAATATTTAATGAAACAAGATTAGAACAAATTTTTTATCCTCAAAAAAAAATAAAGAGGTATGAATGAGACTTATTTTTATTCCATTAGTATATACGAGACTAAGATTGATCCTATCCTAAATTCCATCACTAAATTCAATTATAGGTCCAAAAGACTGACTAATGTAATTGCCTTTTTTATTAATATAATTTTTAACCAATTGAAACTCACACATAATTGTTTTTGGAGTAATATAATGAACTTTCATCTAAAAATGGAAAATCGGAAAACAGTGTCTGATCCTTTATCGTACACCCTTGTAAATCGAAGCGTGCTGCCCCAGCAATTTGCCAACTGACGTGGCATTCCTGCAATGACCGATTCACGTGTAGTGGCACTGTCGCGTACAGCCACCTGACAGACCCAAACAAACTGAAAACTCATTATTATTTGATATCTGGGGAAAATAACATTTAGATACCAAATGTTTTCCCTAATTGACTTAGGTTCCACCGTTAAAATTGTTTGTTTTATCTGAATCAACTCATTTATTAATTAAAAAAACTTTAATCATAATCTGATCCAATTAATTACTATTGTGTCTGATAATCCTATTATCCCTTCAACATAATTTTATTTTTTTAAAATACTAGTTTGACATATGTAATTAATTTTTGTTTAAATCATAACTAAAGGGTGTGTTTGGCAAATGAAATTAGGCAATACAATTTTGTCTTATATTTAGTAAATTTAAAAGTTGTATTATGGTGCATGGTATAATTAACTTAATATAACTAAATATAAAATACTAAATAATTTTTAATTCTAAATAACATTAATATTAACATCAAACAATATTCTAAAATATTATTATAAATAATACAATTTATATCACAACAAACATAGTATTCCATTACACATTAATGCAGGCACCATAGTATAATATAATTAATGCAATATAATATAATACAGTAAGTTAAATGCATAAAAAAGATATAAAATTATGTAAAGGGTATGACAAATGTTTATTATACAAAACAAGTCAATATAATATAATTAATTAAATCATTAACCATATCATAAATGAGTTTTTATGCCGAACAACACTCTAAATCTGAATCCAATTTAGTTATTGAGCAGGTGCATGCATATTCCATTTAATATTTGTATCAATTTTAATTGATTCAAATTTGTTATTTCTCTTTGAGTTAGCAAATAGTGCAAAAAGCTGTCAACTCTAATTTTATATGTACAACTTCTAAAACGATTTTCTAAATCACGTTATTTGATGTCTATTTATTGAGGGTTCAAGTGATGATTTCAGAAGTCTTTGGAACTTAACTATATTTATTAATACCTTTAGACGTCCTAATTCCTAAAACCAAATGTCAAATAGAGTGACTTCTGTGAAGAATCTACAAGTAGTGTGGAATTTTATGTATTTAATACAAAGAATAATGACCTTAATAAACGTTTTCCCTAACAACTTCCCTTAGCTTTAAACGTAATAATTTAAAATTCTAGTGGCAAACGAAGCAAGGACGATAGACGATACCTTTACAACTGATATCCCGCGTAGTGTACAAGCGAAGATAAAAAGGCAAAAGCTCAAGGCTGACGGCACAACCCAGCACAGCAGCAACTAATCGTAGTGCTAGTGAATTTGCGAAGTTAGGTGCAAAATTTAGGGATCTGAAAGAAAGAAAAAAACCAAAAAAAAAAAAACACGAATCAATGAATCGCCACCACGACCCAAATCCCTTCGATGAAGAAGAGGTCAATCCATTTTCGGTAATTTTAATTTCTCTGTCTCCCTTTTTTGCCCCTTCTCCAGATCTGTGCTCTTAATTGTTCCTTTTATTAATTTTTTTTTTATTTATTGGGTGTGTTGTCGGAAATGGATTTTGATCCGGATCTAAAATCCTAAAAATATTTGGTAGCGTATATAAATTTGAAAATTTTTATTTTCTAGGAAACAAAATTAGTTCAGTGAATAAGTTCATAATTTTTTTTTGTGCTGATAGTAGGATATAATGAAGTAATGTTATCAAATTGTTGTACTTTGAAATGCGGATGGATAGAAAAAAGTTCTAATGAGGTGGCTTAATATGTGATGTGGTTAGTAAACCGTGGAACTTGAATCTTGCTTCTGTAAGGTGGATTGACGCAAGTGATGAATGAAAATCCAGTGAATCGAGATGGCATATATGTGATATTGATAGATGATGCTTGCATTTTGATAAGTAGATAACATAATGATAATATGCAAATATTTGTGTAGCAATATATTATTTGATTACTGGGTTATTATGGGTTGCTGCAAATTCTGCCAGTTCAAAATGCTGTGGTTAGGTTACTAATAGTAAAGATACTCTTTTTTCCTTTTTTGCAATTTAATACTATAAAAGTTTCATTTATGAAGGATTTTTTCTATTTTATTTGTTACATTTCTGCTACTTTGTGTCACTTATTGGGTTGTCTTGTAGAATGGCCCGGCTGCTCCTGCATCAAGGTCACAGCTTCCTTCCGTGACATCTGAACCTATTGGATTTGGACAGAAATATGGGGCGACAGTTGATATTCCACTAGATAATATGAACGTAATGACTTCTCTGCTTCCAGTGCATACTTGATTTCCTAGGTGAATTGGGTCTTCTTATCACATTGTATTTTTATGATTTTTTGATTGGTGCAGGAGCCTAAGAAAAAAGAGAGAGAGCTTGCATCGTGGGAAGCAGATCTTAAAAGGAGGGAAAAGGTTAATTCTGTTGACCTATCATTAATAGCTTGCTTTATTCCATCAATGTTACATTTTCTACTCTCGTTCATAGCCATAGTGACTCAGTTACATTTGGCTTCTGTGTAGTTGTCTTACTTACTTTTTATTTATTTAAATCCAGGAAATAAAACGAAGAGAAGAGGCTGTTGCCAAAGGTTAGTAATTGAGACCATAATCATTTGCTGTCTTGGTAATTTCTCTTTTATCTGCTCCTGATATTCTTTTGATGGTGCACATCAGCTGGCATTCCCACAGATGATAGAAATTGGCCACCTTTTTTTCCAATTATTCATCATGACATATCGAAGGAGATACCAATTCATGCTCAAAGGCTGCAGTATCTTGCTTTTGCTAGTTGGTTAGGTTTGGAGGCTGAACTTTATCTACTTTTATATTTTCAAATTATTAATGTGAAAGGTTTCTAGTCAAATTTTGCTAGAAGTGTGTTTTTGTCTTTACTTACCAATGTTGGTGCTTGCTTAAATGGTGAGGCATGACATTGAGTTTCTTCTATAGGACAATTGCTTCATTTATGTTGCAAAATATGTAAACAGATTTTTGTTGCTTTGTTTTTTCGGCTTTACTTTATGCAATTCTACATTCGTTTGACCTTGTCATTGCAGGTATAGTTCTCTGTCTTGTTTTCAATGTAATTGCCGTGATTGTCTGTTGGATTAAAGGCGGAGGTAAGCTCTTCTTTCATGGTCTTGGTTTTGAGTTTTATGGACTATGTGTTAGGTTTTAGAACTATTATGGAACTTGAAACTTCTGACAAGGTTGGCAACTTGTAGGTGTCAAAATCTTTTTCCTTGCAACAATATATGCTTTGCTTGGAGTGCCTATGTCATATGTTCTTTGGTACAGGCCTCTTTATCGAGCAATGAGGTAAGTATTGTGATGTTATATTCTTAAATTTTATCTAAGGCCAACCAAATAATGTTGATATACATGTGACTGACTGGATAAGAACGTTATGTTGAGCATCAAAAATATTCTCTTAGATGCACTTGGTTGATACTACAAGGATTGTCCAATGGAAAGAGTTGTATATTTCTCTTAGCATTTGGACCGTAGGAGAGAGAAGATCAATTGTTTTATTGTTTCATTTATTTTAAAAATATTTTTGCTATTTAACTGGATAACGTTACATCATTGCATGACCTCTTTATAAGTGTCCAGTTGCAGTTGCATTCTTGCTGTAGTGTGTTTGTTCTTTATATTGATGATGAAAGTATATATAACTTTGAACTATTAAGCACCTCTTGGTCAGTGGATCTATTGCTTCTAAAGTTACCGTATCATGTACTTTGCTCCACACCTTGTATTTCAGAAAAAGGGTCAGTGACCACATGAAAATTCATTACCTAAGCCAATGTATAAATAAAGATAACCTCACCGCTGTGTCTGATGGACAGTGAAAACAAAATTTAACTGGCATGAAAATGCCTTTCTCAGTTCCATAGGTTAGGCATAGGGTATGGAGCAAGCTGCTGACAATCTAAATTGTCATTTAAGTAACTTAAAGCCTCATGAAAAAGCCTATATTGTCAAGTGTAACTTCTTGACTCTGAGATATTTATTTTTCTGCTATTGTTTTTGTTATTATTTTGATTTTTTTATTTAACTGTTGGTGGTGTGTGGAAAGCTGTCCATACTGAAACCTCTTCCAAATTGCCAGTCTATTTAACTGTGTCACTTAATCATTTTATATTTTGATTTTTCCTGTTTATATGGTCGGTTCTCCCAGTTAAATGTTTCATTTTTAATTTTTGGATGGTCATTTTATTGGGTGGTAAAACGCATGTCCGTTAACTGGTGAGAGGGGGCAACGTATGCTGACTTTGTTGTGAATATAGTTACAAAAAAAAATGCTTGGATAATGTGTATTTAACCTTTGAAAATGTTGTTGTTAGCATGAGAATCATGTATTCTATCAGCTAAGCCCGTCTGAAATTGCAGGACGGATAGTGCATTGAAGTTCAGCTGGTTTTTCCTGTTCTACTTGGTAAATTCCATAAATCTATCATGATTACCAATGAATCATTCTCATGATTAGTATTGTCTTTTTCTTTCCTTTGCTGACTGAGTTGTTTCATGCAGCTCCACATCGGTTTTTGTATCTTTGCGGCTATTGCTCCTCCTGTTGTCTTCCATGGGAAGTCATTGACGTAAGTATCTTAGTTTTTTAATTTTCTCTCTCAGTTCTAAGAACCATGGCTGTTACTAATAAATTTGGCTTGGATTTTTTTTTTTTGGCCCATGGAAGAGTATAAAATTTAGCTTTTAGTAGATTAAAATTATGGAAAAACTATAATAGTTTTGTGTGTTTTTTTTGGGCTTGGTCTGCGTGTCCTAGAATCATGATTGTTGACCTTGCTTCTTGAAAATGTTTGAAGCCATTTCCTGTTTTTGTCCACTTCTATTTTATCTGTTAACAGATTCCTTTTGTTTTCATTGCAGGGGTATCCTAGCGGCAATTGATGTCATTTCTGATTCTCTATTGGCTGGGGTAAGTTGTGTGTTGCATCCTGCATTTATGTCTTTTATTAGCAATTGAAAGTGGATGCTGAGCATATTTACTCATTATCTTGCTACTTTGGTAGCATGCCTCTGAAGAAAATTTCATACAACTGATACTAGTTTTCTTTGGGTTTCATGTCAAATATAGCTGTATAAAGGAATATAATTTTATGGTCCATAGTCATCTGTTTTTTTCCTATCATTGGTGTAAAAATTTGGGGTTTTTGGGGAGGGGGGGGGGTGATTAGAAAACTGACCAATCTATATTCCATATGCAAAAAGGATTATAACCTCAATCTTCTTCATTATGACATCATTGTGCATCTGCAAGACTTCATTTTGCAGTATTGGACATAAATGGATCACTCAGCTGATAAACTAGTTAATTACTGTTAAAAACTCCAAATGTCTCACAATTGTATTTGAAGATGAGAGACTTTGTCATACATACATAAAAGGAGGATTATTTGCCTATGGATTACTATGATGCGTTTTTTTCATCAGTAAGCTTTGTTGTGATGCTTCTCACATTCAGTATTGAGTTGAGATCTCTAATGGCTTAGACCTATCAAGGAATGTAAACGTTAAACCTTCGTTGAGAGGAAGATCAGTTTGTCATAACAATATGAAATCATTACCATATTGCAAGATGCTCTTTTGCTTGTCGTTCTTGCTTCAATTCTTTTATTTGGAGGAATTAGGGAATCTCAATTTCTATGGACTTGATTCTTCCAGGACTTAATGTAAGGCTATTATGTAGAATCTATTGTATTATAAGGTGGCCTTTTAACTGTTTTACTGTTACTTTTTTTGGTTCTGGATGATTTAGTATCATATGGATGATGCTTTGAAGATTAGTTCCTTCTAATGTTAATGCATGAATAACTGACAATTCTGGTTTTCATGCAGATCTTTTACATGGTTGGATTTGGCTTGTTCGTCTTGGAGTCACTTTTAAGCTTATGGGTTATTCAGGTTAGAGAAAAATTCATTGATTTCTGTTAGTCCTTCAACGCACCTAGAAAGATTCTATATGGAACCATTAATTACTGCACGTGTATTTTATCTAAACTATAAGTACCACTAGCTTGCTGCTCAATTTCATGCACCCTATTTTGGTTTTTTCAAATTCTTTTTCCTTCCTTCGATTGATTTCTCCTTTTTTTCCCCTTCTGTTGTGCAGAAAATTTACATGTTTTTCAGGGGGAACAAGTGAGACATGATGCTGGGATCTTTTTTCGAGTTTTAAATTTTAGCACTGCCTGCTGCTTTGGAGGGTTGTTTAATATATTCTTCCACCTTCGATTTATGTTCATTATTTCTTTGTCCTGTTAGTTATATGGTTTTTTCCTTTATCCTTTGTTCTTTTTACTCGTTTTCTTCTAGGTGAAAGGCTGTATGAGTAGTTGATACAATAAGTTTGCTAAATGTGTTCTAGGAACTTTTATACCATTTTTATATATCAAATACGAGATTTGCTTTCGATATATAATATGATTGTCCAAAATCATTTATGAAGTCACTGAAATTTTTAGAATGTTTGAAATGACATGATAATTAAGCATGATACAAGGATACAATATTTACTTTATAATTAAGCAAGAAACCGATCATGTTTTATAATCCAGAAGAATCGATGATGATTGGATTCACAGGCTGAGAATAATTCAGTCATTTTTTTTTTTATAATTTCTTTATTATAAGCTTTTACCCTCTTATTTTCTCTCCCTTTGCCGTCCCTCTTTCAGTCTTCTCATTTTCTTTCTTTTTCTCAGTTGCCAAACACCAATTACGATAATTGATTTTTTTCTTAATTTTCATTATTATTAAAATTATTGTTGTTGTTGTTATTATTTGTTCAAAATAATTATTGTTAATAATAATACTAACATAACAATCAAAATCACAAAACAATAATAATAATAATAATAATAATAATAATAATGATTATAGTTATTATAATAAATAATGATAATAGTTAATTCAGGTTATTTTAGTAATGTATAATAATGTGTTTTGATCATAAGATAAAGTAAATATATTAATAATAATATAATTCATTTCTTTTGATTGTAATTCTTGCAGTTAAATAAATAATTTGTTATCATTTTTATTCCGACCTATCAATTACGGATCAGTAAATACAAGATTAGTGTATTGATTTGTGAGAGGGTAGTCAAAACCCATCATCCGTTTAATAAAATATTGAGGGAATAATGTCGTCAACGTGGTCAACTTTAAAATATTATTTTATAATTGATACTAGGTAATTGAAGAAACCGAGTCTTTTGCACTGCCGCAATTTATTCCACTGTTTTGAAGCATTCTAATATTCTATAGCTGTTTTTGTAGTTGTTATATCAACCAATATTCAAATGAAAACATAATTCACTTTGGCCACGAAACTCTTTCTTTTCCAATAAATCAAGAAGGGGAAAAAATATATATATATTACCAAAATACTATTTATTTATTTATTTATTTATTTATTTTAAGCATTGCTTAGGAACCTACCCACACATAGTGGAGACTGTCCAAAGAAAATTATTATAGTAGTATATGTTGACTGGTTAAAAATATAAGCGATTACTTTATTTGGCATTGATTTTCATCACTCTGTTGTTTGATTAATAAAATAAAGTAAATAAAACATTACAAGAATAATGTTTTGCATCCCAATAATTAAGTTCTAATTATGAAATTTACTATTTAATATGTAAATGATATATAATAATTGAGAGTTAAGTTAGGACTTAATTGTTGGAGTCTCAGATATTATTAATATCACCAAAAAAAAAATTGAAACAAAAGTAATTAAACTGAGAGCATAAATCATTTAATCAAGTGGACATTTAGAATTGATGGGCCTCCACTAAATTCTGAGCGTACACGAGTCAAAGTTTTAAGTCTGGCAAATATCTAGATTAATTTATAATTAATGTTTATAGCCAATGATTGTTTCCATGACTGTGAATTAAAACCTCAATAGAGCTGAAACATACTATTAGTTAACTTTTATTTATTTATTGTTATTATTATTATTATTATTATTATTATATTATTGTTGTAAAGAATAGCTTCTTAAGGAAGGATTCTTCAAATGATATACCATATTCCATTAATTAAATAATTTTATTTATTGTTTAAAATACTTTGTATTAAATTAATGTGATATTTTATACAGTTATACTATCCATTGACATCTGTTATTAGATTTTAACACTAATGATAGTTGATTAAAGTCAATCACCAGTTATTAATAATTAGCGCCATATTAATTAAGATACAAACCATTGATTATACGTTTCAAAATTGAATTGTTATAGTATATAAATTATTATAATTTGAACTATATATAATTTTAAAGTAAAATCCAGAGTCTACCTATATCTTCTCAAAAATCTACTTCGGTCAACAATTTTTTTTTTAAAATGAAAAGTACCTTTTTTTCCCTTATTTTATCAAAAAGAAAAAAAAAATTACTATAAGAACTTGAATTGATGCTCTCAACAATTAATTACTTATGAGTTACAACTGAAGGAATTAGAAGAATGTGGTCCTCATACCTCAATGAAAATGAAAGTAAGTCCAACTTATAGATTGTGAGATTAAGCATACTCAGCCATACTTTCTAGTCCAAAGATTGAATTGGACTGCATACATTTTACCATCTTCATATCTCTCCTCCACTCCACACCCCAAACTCCTAATCTCCAAACAGCCGCCACCCTCGTGCCACGTGTCACCCCACATATCTAAAACTGCAACAAATGACCACCACGCTTCTCCATGCCTTTGTTTATCACAAATGCCCATGCCATCACATCATCATCTCATCAACAATTCCATCCCCCCTCTTTTTCAATTATTATTTTTGCATTTTCTGATGCAGCTAAGTTAAATAAAATGACACTTATGCCCCTCCCATAATCACTTAATCCCATTCGCTGTCCCTTCTTTTCTCTCCTTTAACATCACCTCCAAAATTTGTCCAAACCAAAGGGTACTCACAGAAACCCATAAAACTAAAACAAATAACACATCACTCTTCCATGCCAGCAAGTAAAACTGTTTGCTTTCCAAACTGCCATCTGTTTTCTTTCATCCCATGATTTTTGTCCTTTCAATTATAAATATTTGTGCTCCAAAATTTTCCTCTTAAAAATCTAAATAAGATTCCAAAAGGTATCGCATCTCATCATTTTCATGTCTCATTTCAGAATTTAGCTGAAAGAATCCCAGAACTTTCATTTCTGCTCTAGCAGCAGCATCCCTCGCCGAGCCAAGAAAAGAAAGAAAATGGCCATTTGCCTCAACTCACCATGCTCTCTTTACTCGCCAACAAAAACCCACTTGGGTTTTTTCAACAATCAAAAACAACTAGCAGTTTTTTACAACAAGAGAAGCAGCAGCAGCAGCAAGCTGAGAGGAGGTATTGTGATAACATGCTCAGCAGGTGACTCGCAGACAGTTGTGATTGGTCTGGCGGCTGACTCGGGGTGTGGCAAGAGCACTTTCATGAGGAGACTAACTAGCGTCTTTGGTGGAGCAGCGGAGCCACCAAAGGGTGGCAACCCTGACTCGAACACTCTCATCAGTGACACCACCACTGTGATTTGCTTAGATGATTATCACTCACTTGACAGAACTGGAAGAAAAGAAAAGGGTGTCACTGCACTTGATCCTAGAGCCAACGATTTTGATCTCATGTATGAACAAGTTAAGGCTTTGAAAGATGGAGTGCCTGTTGAAAAGCCCATTTACAACCATGTCACTGGTCTTTTGGACCCCCCCGAGCTCATCAAGCCCCCCAAGATCCTTGTCATTGAAGGCTTGCACCCTATGTAAGTCAAATTTTAGCTTTGAATTCAGTAGGGAGCTGAGTTTTGTGCGAGTATTTATAATATTTTGATGTATAGTTATAAAATAAAAAATAGTAAATAATTAAAATTTAACTATGTATTAATATAAATATACATGGGACAACAAAATTCAGTTCAACTCAGAATCTAAATTATTTATTAAGGTATTGACTTGTTCTTTCCTCAGGGGTGGTGTTTTTACTCTCTTTTAGAAACCAGATGGGTTCCTTTATTCTGGCCATTCATAAGAATCGTGAATGACTTGAAAGACTCTTTTTTTAGTATTTTAATCATGTCTTTTGATTTTTTTAATTTTTAATTTTACCGAACAAAAATATCTTTCGTCTTGTGGATCATATTTATTTATTAATTTTCAACCGCAGGTATTTGTTTTAATTGATTCCTAAACTTTTGTGTGTGCTTTTGTGCGTTTGTCTGTCGCCCATCGTATTAAAAAGGTTAAAGTTTGTTGGTAATGACATATTTGATAAGACATGACAAATTAACCTTTTTAATCAAAATATGAAAATTTAAGGGACTTTAATGATATAAACTCTTTCAGAGTTGTGATTCTTCGGCCCATTGAATGGTCTGTGGAAGCCCGCAATTGTCTGTTTCACTTCCGAGATGGGCCTTTATGAATACTAATTAAGCCACCGTCGTCGTCATCATTATTATTATTATTTTAATGCTTGGTTTGGCTTGATTATGGTTTACAAATATTGGAATTCAACACACACACAAAAAAAAAAAATGTATAAATAAAATGTTAGGAGTACTTTTGGCATAAATGGAGTGAATTTTCCCCAAAAAAATGCATTTTTAAAATTTAAAGGGATGTATTATTGAAAAGGGTGAGTGGGGGAAAATATCGCCAGTATGACCAGCCTTGTTATTAACCCCATTTCCTCTGCATTTATATGTTTTTGAGCTTGGACTCATCTATTTATTTTTATTGCTTTCAACAATATGCTTTTAGTTATCACCAGAAAGTAAAAGCATTTTGTAAATTCAACAAAATTGCTGAATTTATTGCATTTTGATTTAAATTCCTCTTATTGTTTAATCTGCTTAACCATAAATGCGAAACAAATATGTAGGTATGATGCTCGGGTGAGAGAGCTCTTGGACTTTAGTATCTATTTAGACATTAGCAATGAGGTTAAATTTGCATGGAAAATTCAGGTAACTACTCTCTAAATTTAATTAACAATAACACGTAGCAGGTATTTATGATTTTGTACATATTCTAAGTTTCACACATATTGCAATCAATGCAGAGAGACATGACAGAGCGAGGACACAGTCTCGAGAGCATCAAGGCTAGTATTGAAGCCCGAAAGCCAGATTTTGATGCCTATATTGGTAAGCTTTCGTATAGTCATGTTAGACTTGACCTAAATACTAATGTTGGATTGTTACATTTAAGTTTTCTTGTCAAATACTCAATTAATTGGTCATGCGTTAAAATCTCGATGAATAATCTTTGTCTACAGTGGCTTGTTAATATTTGCTATCACAAAAGGAACATGACCAATGTTTTGTTTTTGCAATTGTTGGTGCAGATCCACAAAAGCAATATGCTGATGCAGTGATTGAAGTGTTACCAACCCAATTGATTCCGGACGATAATGAAGGGAAGGTTTTGAGAGTTAGGTTGATCATGAAAGAAGGAGTGAAGCACTTCAGCCCGGTTTATCTGTTTGATGAAGGATCAACAATCGAATGGATACCTTGCGGAAGGAAGCTTACATGTTCTTACCCCGGCATCAAATTCTCTTATGGCCCTGACGCCTACTTTACCCATGAGGTAATTATTTCTCAGTAATCTATAAACTCAGATTTTAATTGGGTTGATTTTCTTTGTGATTACAAGTGATGCTAATTAATGAGCTGTTGTGTTGTGTATGTTCATCTTCTTAGGTCTCGATTTTGGAAATGGATGGGCAATTTGATAGGTTAGATGAGCTAATTTATGTCGAAAGCCATCTAAGCGACTTATCAACCAAGTTCTACGGAGAAGTCACCCAGCAAATGTTGAAGCATGCCGATTTCCCTGGCAGCAACAACGGAACAGGTCTCTTCCAAACTATAGTTGGATTAAAGATTAGGGATCTCTACGAACAAATCGTCGCCAGCAAGGCTGCGGCTCCGGTAGAAGCAAAAGCTTAAACACTGCCTTGTAATATTAAACAAGGCAACACAGATGAGTTGCTAAAAATCCATCTATTCTTTTCCGAGTCCCTTTTCGTTTCAGTTGAGTGCTAGGCCAGCATTTTCCTCGTACGATACTCATATGTATGTATTTATGTCATGTTGTAATCTATGAACACTTTGTTAATAACTCAATATAGAGATGCAAAAGCAGAGATGAAATTCAATCAAGAAGTGCTCATAGGCATTAAGTTGGAACGCTTCGAATTATACTCTTCTTCTCTTTCAATCAGTATAATAAATCTATTTCCTAGACACTAGAAAAGAATGCCACGTTAACTTGGGATTCGAGAAAGCGCAAAGAAAACCCGCGTTGAAGAGATACAAATGTTATAGTTCAAAAATAGTGCTGCTTATATTATATCTTCCTTGCATAATGTATTACAATTTTAAAATATTCCACAATTTTAAGGGGAACAAATAGTGATCCAAATTATCAGCATCTATTATTAATGTGAAATTAAGGATCATTGAAAATTTTTTAAGATACGCTTCATTTAGTGTTTTAAATGGGCATCTATATTATTTTAAATTATCGTTTGGAGTGTGACCTGACAATAGTGTCAGCAAATTTTAGAGATCAAATCGCTTTAATTTCATCCTTTTTGCACCTTTTCCTAAAGAAGCAGAAATTATTTTTAAGGATAGTGACTTCCACTCGCCTTAACGGATATTTTGCGCGCTGGTCTGGTAACAACTTTGTGGTTCTAGGAAGCATCTTTTGGGTTAATAACGAAATTACATGTCCTGAACGTGTAATGTTGTTTATAACTTCACTCATAGATAATATGTTGCAATATTTTGAAAGAACTGTGTGACATTACTGTTGCATACAAACTTATGTATGACATGTCATTTTATATCTACTGAAGTTGAAATGTAAAACCCATTTGACGGTTTATTACTTCATTATGTGAATGACTTGTCATGTTATGTTGGGGGCCTGTGTGTCTTGTCGTTTATAGTTTTAGCACACAGATGACAAAACTTTTAAAATTACTTTAGTAAAGTTTTTAAAGTTATGTTATGAAAAGAATGAAATAAGATTATTAAATTAGTAAACGATATGTCAGATATTTTTAAAAAATATTTCAAGATCTACTCTCAAAAGTTCAAAATTTGTTAGTAGAGATAAAATAATTTATTTAATATTTAAAAACTCTACTAAAAACTACAGAAAAAATTTTGAAAAAAATTTATGAAATTAAATAAATATTTATAACAATTAAATAAGTCATACCAGACAGATACTTAATATACAAAATATATTGGTTTAGTGGAAGGATACGTGGATTCATTCTCCTGAAAGAAGATCAACAGATTTGAATTAATTAAATCTTTCTAGATTTATGATGATGATGGGAACCTAAAAAACAAAAGGCTGGAAATTTGGATTCTACCTCCTCAAAGACAGGTGATTAATTCTTCTATTTTATTCTGATTTTCTGCATGCTCCTTGATGAAGTCAAAAATAAATTTCATGAGAGCTGTTTCTTTTTAATGATAGGCTGGTTATTTAGTGATTGCATCTAGTCAATACTTCCATTATGTCAAGTCACACGAGGAGTTTGTAGAACCAACTGCATTGAAATTTCTTAATTTTCCTGTTTAATCTAATCTTGTCAAATATTTTGTACAAATACTTTTTGTTCTGAACATGCGGGAAAAAAGTTCTCATTGTCTGTCCAAAATTGGCCGAGCGGTGAGGGAAATTTTAGAATCCCTTGATCACTTGATCTTGATCAATTACGGGCGAATATAATTTAATTAATATTTGATGGGGGTATATTTAGAGAAGGGGCTTCATAAGAATACTTAAGGGGCGCTAATAGTTCAATTCTGCAAATAAACGCACGTTATAATCACTGAGTCAGCTATTATGATTTAAACCCTTAATAAATATGCGTGTATTAGTTTTACAGGATACATGTGAACTCGTTAATTTCTCCAGTTCATGGATCTAACATTATTGATTTTACTGTTTATCTCATCTTGTCAGAATTTTTGTACGTAAACTTCTTTTCGAAGTCAGGCAGGAAGACATTCTCATGTGTGTGGAGTTGAAAACTTGTGTTTCTAGAGTGGCGCTGGCCACGCCTAACATAAGACCTTTGCCCTCCTGAGTTGTTATACCATTTTATTATAGCTCCATTGTTCATTGTTGGTCTAGTCATTTTATAAATTTTATGTTATAGTTTATTTAAGCTTCTAATTTCTTCATTATTGCCCCTTTCAAACCAAAATCTGGGAATTTCTTGAACATAATATTTTGATCAAGAAACGATCAAATTCCAAGCTCATTAATAGGGTGAAGAGGACAAATCTCAACCTTTACATGTAGATAAGGAGTCACATAAAATATTTTAGACCTCAACGTAAATTAATTTTTTACTCGCTTTTAATTGAAATTTCGTTAGAACATCCGTACCTGAGCATGCTGACTACCATTAACCGTACTTTTCTTTAAAAAAATATAAATGAAGCTGAGTAACCCGAATTTGGTAGAGGACCGAGGTCAAGCTCATCATTCAAATAAGTCGCAATTTTCGCACCAAAATCTGAGTCCCCAAAGAAGAAGGGGTAGATGGAGCGAACTCTCTTCCCTTAAATAAAGATGAAAATGATTGACTAGCCCATAAAGAGGATTAAAAGGCCATAGTAAAGGTAAATTAGAAATAAAGTTATAAGAGCCATTAGAAAATGCTAATGCAAGGTAAATTGGGCTCGCACTCAGAAAAACCATATAAAACATTGACAATTTTTTACATGTAGATTCCCAGAAAGTATATCGATCACAGAGTTTTAATTTTTTTTAACTCTTTTTTCTTGTGAAACCCTTTAAATAAATAATAGCATTGCCTTGTCACTTATCTTCAAGCTCAATGATTGCACTCCTCTCATGAAAATGAGAGTTTATTAATTTGTTCTCTTCAGTTGATTTCAGATTTTTAGGCCGGGCTTCAGTTTTAATACATAGAGACTGGTCCAGGGAGACAGGTCCAGGTATTAGGCTAACGCTAATCTTAGGCCAGCAGGCGGACTATATTTATCAGTTTTCTTTTCGGAGAATCAATTTTGTTTAGAAAAACCCAAGGCTACATAGCAAGTTTACTTATTTGGAGAATCATTTTTCTTGTGCAAATGGCTGGTGGCGTCAAGGCGAAGAAGCAGAAACTTGAAAGCCAATCATGGGCTGATCTTTGTCTCGATATTGTAAATTTAATGGCCAACCCTCTTTATTACACTAATCAAATAAGTTTCCAGGCCATTTGCTGGCGAGCAGCAAAAATTTTCAAGTATGCTGATGAACAATTATTAGAGTATAAATTTGAGTAAAGAAAAATTTATTTTCCAAAACTCAAATACACTCAGTACTCTCACACACTGCAGGAAATATAAATTCTCCAGACACATTTCTCTCATTTCTCTCAAAAGCTTATAAACTTATAAGCTTAACAAAATTTGGGATGCAAAACAAATGAAGAATGCTTCGTTATTTATAGGAAAAATGTTGCACTGCTGCACCAAACCTTGGTCAAATTGTCAATTAAATCTACAATTAAATTCTTCAAAATTTACAAACACATGCCTGCGGTGCCAACTTCCTCCAAATTGTTTATCTTTTCGTCAAGAAAAGCAAGAGGATTCAGTGCATTCAAAATAAGCCACATGCAAGTCTCTTTTTCTTTTTGACTTTTCAACAATCTCCACTTCGGTGAAGATTTGACCAAATCTGAGCCGACTTACCAACAGATCATTATCCCCAAAGTGGCTGCATCTCTGTGACGGCCTACGTACCCATAATTTGGGATCAAGCCAACCGTAGTTCATAAATCTTGAATCTTAACACAATTGAAGGATTTGAATTAGTTTCAAGCAGTGTTGAAACTTAACTCCAGAAACTACCTTCGTTAACATATCTGATGGGTTATCTTTGGTATTGATCTTTCTCAACAACACAACACTGCTCTCGATAATCTCTCGCACATAATGATATTTCACATCTATCTGTTTCGTCTGAGCATGATATGTTGGATTCTTCACAAGAAATATCGTACTTTGATTATCACAAAAGACTGTAATGTTCTCCTGGATTGCTCCCAAATCTCCTAACAAGCCTTTCAGCCAGATAGCTTCCTTTACAGCCTCAGTTGCTGCTATGTACTCTACTTCTATAGTGGACAGAGTAATTGTCGATTGCAGAATCGACCTCCAGCTAATCGGACCTCCACCCAATGTGAATACGTAGCCCATTGTTGATCTTCGCTTGTCCAGCGAAATCAGAATCACAATATCTAACACATTGTTGATCACAATTCTTCTTGAACAATAACCCAACATCAACTGTCCCATACAGATATCGGAGAATCCACTTTATCGCAAGCCAATGGTCTTTACCCGGATTATGCATGTATCGACTAACCATACTGACGGCTTGAGATATATCAGGCCTTGTGCATACCATAGCATACATAAGACTACCCACAACACTAGCATATGGAACACGAGCCATATGATCATCCTCCTCTTGGGATGTAGGACATAAACAAGAGCTTAATTTGAAATGAGGAGCTAGAGGTGTACATACCGGTTTAGTTTTGTTATCCATACCGAATCTTTCTAGCACCTTCTTCAAATAAGATTTTTGAGTCAACCACATGTTCCCATTCTTCTTGTCTCTATGAATCTCCATACCAAGTATTCTCTGTGCATCACCCAAGTCTTTCATTTCGAACTCAGAAGCCAGCTGCTTCTTTAATCTTTCAATCTCACCTCTGTTCTTCGAAACTATAAACATATCATTGACATGGAGTAACAAATAGATGAAAGCTCCATTTTGTAGTCTTCAAAAGTAAACGCAGTGATCGTGTTCACTTCTGGTGAATTTCTACCCTTGTATGAATTGATCAAATCTCTTGTACCACTGGCTTGGTGACTGTTTCAGTCCGTACAAAGATTTAATCAATTTGCACATGTGATTCTCCTTTCCAGCAACTTTGAAACCACAAGACTGAGTCATATAGATTTTCTCCTCTAAATCTCCATGCAAGAATGTCGTTTTAACATCCAATTGATCCAACTCTAACTTATATTCTGCAACTAAGGCAAGTAGGATACGAATGGAAGTATGTTTTATAATTGGAGAGAAAACTTTATTATAGTCAATACCTTCCTTCTGAGCAAAACCTTTTACAACGAGCCTTGCCTTGTATCGAGGAGTTGTTTGATTTGGAGATCCCTGCTTCTTGGTGTAGACCCATTTATTGTCAATAGTCCTTTTTCCTTTTGGTAACTTCACAAGTTCCCAAGTCTGGTTTTGATGGAGAGATTTTATCTCTTCCTCCATTGCTAACTTCCACTGATTACTTTCACTGCCGTGTAATGCTTCACCGAAAGTATTGGGGATGTCATCATCAATAACTAGAAGTGTATAGGCTATCACAATATCTTAAGTAAGCCATCCGAGTTTCTTTATCTCTCTTTTTGGGCTCCTTGTTGCTATAGAATCATCATTATTTACATCGTCAATTGTTTCTTCATTTTGTGGGATATCAGAAGAAACAACATGTTCTTCAACTCTGGGTGTCTCTTCCATAGTTGAACCATTCTCTGATGTAGAGCTAACTGGTACATATGGAGTTGCATCAAACTCCACCTGCTGCGATACCTCTGTAGTCTTGTTCTCCAACTGCTGAGAACTTGAAGCTTTCATCATTGAAGCTTTCATCATTGAAGCTTCCATCATTGAAGCTTCATCAAACGTGACATCTCTGCTACACACAAACTTTTTATCTTCGAGATCCCAAAGCTTAAAGTCTTTTACTCCACCTTTGAATCCCACAAAGATAACTTTTCTAGCACGAGGATCCAGTTTACCATCTTTGACGTGATAATAAGCTGGAGACCCGAATATACGAAGGGAATCATAGTCTTATGCATGCTTTCCAGACCACATTTTCATAGGAGTTTTACCTCCAATTGCAGCAGACGGCAATCGATTTATCAAGTGACTTGCGTGGTTCACAGCCTCAGCCCAAAATATTTTATTTAAACTAGCATTAGATAACATACATTGTACCTTCTCCAGTAAAGTACGATTCATACGCTCAGCCACATTATTCTGTTGCGGAGTGTCTCACTGTGAAATGTCTTTTAATACCCTTGTTCTGGCATACTTGCAAGGATGGATCAGAAGTATATTCACCTCCATTGTTAGAACGCAATACTTTGATCTTTTTGCCAGTTTGAGTCTCCATCAGTTTCTTCCATTTCACGAAAATCTCTAGAACCTCATCCTTTGCTCGCATGGTGTACACCTACACACATCTAGAGAAATCATCAACAAATGTAACAAAATAATGGCTTCCACCAATTGATGCAGTCTTGGTTGGTCCTCATACATCACTATGAACATATTTAAGGATCTCACGGGTATCGTGTTTAGCAGTACCAAATTTGACCCTTGTTTTCTTACCTATTACACAATGCTCACAGAAATTTAATTTACAGGTTTTGGTAGCTTTTAAGAGTCCATGCCTCATCAGGGTTTGCAAAGACTTCTCTCCAGCATGTCCTAGTCGTACATGTCATAGCTTGGTGGTGTCACTGTGCACCTCAGCAACATTTGCTTCATCAGTTGTACCTCCCTTCAAATAGTATAAATTGTGACGCCGAACCCTTTGTAGAATTACCATATCCCCATATGTGAACTTCATTGTTCCATTTTCAATAGTAACCTTGTGACGCCTTCAAATAGTATAAATTATGACGCCGAACCCTTTGTAGAATTACCATAGCCCCCATATGTGAGCTTCATTATTCCATTTTCAATAGTAACCTTGTAGCCTTTAACTTCTAGAGCACCCACAGAAATTAAATTTTTCTTTAAAGTTGGAAGATATCTAACCTCTTTCAGTTCTCTGACCATTCCATCAGCAACATTTGCTTCATCAGTTGTACCTCCCTTTAAATAGTACAAATTGTGACGCCGAACCCTTTGTAGAATTACCATAGCCCCATATGTGAACTTCATTGTTCTATTTTCAATAGTAACCTTGTAGCCTTTAGCTTCTAGAGCACCCATAGAAATTAGATTTTTCTTTAAAGTTGGAACATATCTAACCTCTTTCAGTTCTCTGACCATTCCATCAAACATTTTGAGCCGAATTGTTCCTATCCCCATTGTGCGACAAGGTTGATCATTCCCCATCACAATTGCACCAGATTCCAGATTACGAAAATCCGTAAACCATTCCTTAATGGGACACAAATGATAGGTTGCTTCAGTATCAAGTATCTACTCGCTTAAACTAGCCACATAAGCTGCATAAGTAATATTTAATGAATAATCAGAGTCTTCATCTTTACGTGCCATGTTTGCTGCTACTGATTTCTTCCCATCTCTCTTTTGAGCATTTGGACAATCTTTCCTCCAATGGCCCTTTTCATGACAAAAGGCACACTCGTCTCGAGCTATATTTCTGCTTCTTGATTTGGATCGAGAATACTTTCCACCACGCTTTTTTTTTCTCCATCGTCCTTTTTCTGGCAAACAAAGCTTCGGATGATGCTTTTTCAGAATGTTTATCATTATTCTAAATTTCCAAATTGGTCAATGCTGTGCAGACATTTTTGAAGATGATTACGTTTTTCCCATATATTAAAGTAGTCACAAAATGGCTATATTCCTCTGGTAGTGAATGTAACAGAATCATAGCCTTGACTTCATCCTTAATATCTTCATCAAGATTCTTCAAATCAGCAAGTAACTTTTTAAATCTTGAGACATGATCGTGCATTGACACCCCAGGCTTTATTCGAAAGCCATATACTTGGCCCATTGCATGAAGGCGATTTTCAGGACATTTCAGCTGGTATTTCTCTTCCAATATAAGCCACAAAGGCATTGCACACTCCTCATCCTTCACCAAGTATTTCACCTCTTTGGTCAAATAAGATCTGATCTGATCTGACCATAGGCTTTCTCGTTCATACGATCCCAACTTTCTTTATTATACAAGTGTCTTTTATTTTTCAAAACAGTATCAAGATCAATTTGAATAAGAGCATCCATAACTTCGCGTCTCCACATGCTGAAGTTGATTTTCCTATCAAACTTTTCAACATTGATTTTCTGACCACCTAGAACAGGTGCTGAAAGGCGAAAGACGAAAGTCTCGCCTTCCACCTGAAGTATCTCCAGGAATAGTCTGGGTGGATCTCTCCCCACTTCTGGAAGTTTCACCTAATATCATTTTCTCAATAAACTATTCCCACCTGAGAGATCAGTGTCTATATAGATGTACGCGTGAAAAAATACACCAGGAAAGACTGGAGGGGTCACACCAGTCCTACTTAAGACCCAGTCTCCTTAATCTCTTATCGCCTTTGTGGCAGAACTTTCCTAGACATGCACAAATCCACACCACTACACAAGCAACTAATCCTCCCAAGTACGAACGGTTAACTCTACCGTATTCGTGAACAGTACCGTATACTTGAATGGTGACATACGTGAACAGTACCGTATACATGTGAACAGTACCGTATTTTTCAAAGTATGAACCGTCGGCTCTGATACCACTCGTTGTGCGTAGAATGCGGAATCAAGCGCACCAAATAATCACAAAAAAATAAAGGACAAAAAATTTTACGTGGTTCGGCAGTATGTCTACGTCAACGGGAGCAAGAGAAAAATAATTGTATTATTAACAATTATTAGAGTACAAATTTGAGTAAAGAAAAACTTACTTCTCAGAACCCAAATACACCAGTACTCTCACACACTGCAGGAAATATAAATTCCCCATACACATTTCTCTCACTTCTCTCAAAAGCTTAAAAACTTATAAGCTTAACAAAATTTGGGATGCAAAACAAATGAAGAATGCTTCGCTATTTATAGGAAAAATGTTGCACTGTTGCACCAAACCTTGGTCAAATTGTCAATTAAATCTGCAATTAAATTCTTCAAAATTGACAAACACATGCCTGCGGTGCCAACTTCCTCCAAATTGTTTATCTTTTTGTCAAGAAAAGCAAGAGGATTTAGTGCATTCAAAATAAGCCACATGCAAGTCTCTTTTTCTTTTTGACTTTTCAACACTTCTCACAAACGAAAATGCGCTGGTTCGATTAGTGCTGAAAGAAGAGAAAAATTCACCGATGTAGATGTTGCATCAATCGATTCGAAACAGGATTAGGTGCTTTTCAGGGGAGAGGAATACATTAGGTCCAGAATCTATCATTCATTCTTCTTGTTCTTCTACACACCTTTTACAGATGAGATTATTGAAACTTCCAGAATTGAAGTTGCCTTGGTGTTGGAATGAGATCAGGAATTTAATGTCCTTCTCAACGACTTTAATTTCTCCGAACTGTTTGATATTTTCAATATTAGTATTTTCTGAAACATACTGTATATGCTTTTGTAAACATGGAGGTAAAACCTGGACTCAGTTTTGGTTTGATGCTGAATGTGGACTAGTTGAAAAATTGGTGTACCTGGATGGATTCTTTTCTTCCAAACTCAGAAAGCAATTCGTGCCTCTAACGTTGCTTCTGGAGAGTGGGAAATACTCCTATATTCCCCCTTGAATGGAAAGAATTACTTGATTGAGTCTGATGGAAGCATCTTATCGTATGATCTTTGTTGGGAAATTCTCCCGGCTTAAGTTCTTACTTTTTTTGGTTATTAGTGTAATTCCAATGGGCAGAAAATTCATCAAAGTATAGTTTCTGTTCCAAAAATATAATTATTTTTTTATCATGTCCAAAGAAGTTGACAAACTTGCTGGATATGTAAAAGAAATCCAGCTTTTCTATTACTTCGACATGTATAAAAAAAAAGTGACATTTTGTTTTGTAGTGCATGTTTGGTATAACTTATTTAATGACCATAAATATTTATTTAATTTTATATGCTCTTATCATAATTTTTTTCTTGTTTGGTTGCTTTTCTAATAGAGATTTTGAAGTTTAAATAAGCTATTTTGCCTCTACTAATAAAAGCTCAAATGTTAGGCTTTTGGGAGTAAAAGTTGAAAATTTTTTTTTTAATGTTAAAATATTTAAAATATTATCTAGTTATTTGACAATCTTATTTTATTCTTTTTATAACATAACTTTAAAAAACTTGTCTATTAAAGTAATTTCATAAATTTTTAATAAAAACTCTTATTGACAATCAAACAACTGAAATTTTTGTAGTAAAAGCTTTATTTACAAAAACTCTACTAACTAAAGCTCTACTTAAATAAGATCTACTTAAATAAGCTCTACCAAACGGAATTGTACAACATTTTCAAGAAGTAGCCGAGTCCGGCATTTATAGTAAAAAAAGAGATTCACAAGAGGTTTTCAAATTATAATGATTATTTTCTTCTTTTTATTCTCTTTAAATAATTGAAATATTTCTAATTTCGAATTTTCTACGGTAGATTTCATCCTGTTTTCAAATTTAATCAAACACCGAGAGAATGGTATGAAGTTGAAAGCTTGGGCGATACAATTTTGTTTTTGGGTACACCACCAAGATTGGTTCCAGTAGAAAAGGGGGGTGAATTAGCAAACATAATGCATCTAGTTTGATTGTAATGGCCGTGATAAAGGCAATGAATTTGTCCGGAAGTCTCTTGCAAGTGATTACTCGTCAAAATCTGTGCCAGTCTCCCGAAGTTCGTGATTATGAAGATTTCAAGATGAAGCACTTACAGAAAGTTAGGATTCAGCCTCCCGAAAGAAGATCTGTAAATTTGATTTAATTCCTTCCAGATTGATGATTCCGATGAGAAAGAAATTTGGATTCTATTGTTATTATTTTATTCTAGAATTTCTCGTTTATGATAGGCCGTGTGGTGAGCGTAAGTTAGATCAAGTGATGCAATGAGTTCATAAATCTAACATTATTGAAAAAATTTTGCCTTGGTTTTATTTATTCTTATTGTCAAATTATTTGTACAAATGCTTTTGTTATGCACTAAGGCAAGAAAACATCCAAATTGTTGATGAAAAATGGACGAGCAGGAAGGGAAAATTTAGAATCCCCTGGTCAATTAAAGAATAGTGTAACTCAGACAGCTAAGATTTACTTTTTAGTATGAAATTTCTTATCCGCGGACGTGAGATATTTATTTTTCCTATTAATTAGTATAATACAACTTCTATATGAATATATGATTATTATACTGTAAAGTCTCAATGTTTTAGAGATTTATTGACAAGTGGCTTTTATAATATTGAATGGTCAAGATCCGTTTTTGCTTTTTCTTAAAGTTCATTTTTATTCTATGAATCTTGGCTTTAAAATCTAACTCTTCTCCTTCAACTCTATCTTGTTCCTTTTGTATATATTTATTTTTTTGCACCCGCTATTATTGTTATTATTTCTAACTTTCTCATTGATTCTTGAAACAACTTCACTACCTATTCATACGATCTCATTCACCAAGCTCTTATTTGCTCCTCCAAACTTGCATCTTATCCCTACTTGTTAACCTGAAGAAATTCCATGGTAATGCAGACCGACAAATGACCTCAGCACTTTACATAGACTACGCAATTTGTCCCAAGACAAGCTCATCAAATCTTTAATAATTAAACTGTTGATGCAGAAATCGGGTTGAGTTTGGTAGTGACCAGATGTCCACACCAACGCTTAAAATATGTGATGGTTGGGGGGACAGTTTTGATGGGGCTTTTTGCTCGAGCAGACACGTGCGACTATGAGCACTTCCAAAAGGAATATCGGTTTTCAGACGCCAGAGAATTTTCTAGTGTAAACCCTCTAATGCTCAAGTTAATTTATGAGTTTTCAAGAAAAATGAGCATAAATATATTGAGGCTTGATTATACAGACTTTAACTGAAAAGCTTCTAAAAATCGAAAGAAAAGTTGAGAAAAGAAAGAAAAGGAATAAATTCCCGTTGCTGTCTTTTAGTGAGAGTTATTATGGTAGAGAGAGAGAGATTAAAAAAGTTTATTTTAATTTTCTGGGTGCTTTTATAGATGAGAGAATTCCACGTCCCTTAGATTGCTGAATGACTATTGGTAGATAACGTTTAAGCCCTATTTTCTTAGAGGGAGTTTGTAGGTTGACTTTTGATCGAGTCTTTAGGTTGATTTGGTTAAAGTCCTTCCCTCCGGGATCCTTGTGCGACCATACTCATAAACTCAACTGCTCATGTATTCTCGACTCGAGAAAGTAAGCTCGCAAGTGTGGGCTGGAATTACTTCGAGGAGGCTTCCTACTGCCTTTAATATTTTTTATCGAGGGGTTTGCGATTTGTATGAAGTAGCATCTAATCGTGCTCCCCCTTTTTAACTAACAAACATAAACATTCTCATGGTAATCAATCTTCAGGAAATAGAAAATCTAGCATGATTTGAAAAATCTATAACAGAAACAACAATGACAGTCTACAAACTTTGGACCATAGATATAGTAAATTGATTTTTAGTTCTCAATAATTTGTCGTCTCCTTACAGACAATCAACTAGCCACTAGAGTTGCTATTGGTAAGATCAAAAAACACAAATACTTTATAAGAGGATCCAATGCATGTTGGTATTGCAGTGAAAACTATCAGGATACCCATAAGCTCTAAGCTGTAATATTTTGAACAATCAGCAGTAATTTATAAAATGTATGAAACTTGAAAAATTGATTTCATTTCTTATAAATATTGTACATGAAATTCTATAGTGCCAACCTATCGCGGTTACCAACTTGTTGAAGCAATGATTTTGTTCTGTTTTGCTTTCTCTAACTAGTACAAAACCAATAAAATGAGAATCTCAACCTTATATCCTTGCAACATGAGCCCTCCACTTTCTCTCTCTCTCTTTTTTTTTTTTTGGTTGTCTTGTCCTCATAGTTCTCGTGATTTGAGCTCACTAATCATTTTGTACGCTGTTACTACCACTGTTTACGAAGTTTAGCTAATCCATGGCAATAACATTCTTTTTGTAGTTCCAAACTAGCCTCGAAACATAGTTCTGAGGAGGAAAAAGAACTTGCTCTAATGCAATGCTCTTCCAGAGTTTTGGGATTATCAAGCCTTATATATTCAGTCAACGCTTTCTCATGATCAGGTCTCCAGGTGCCTGGAAAGGACGTATGGTCAGCTTCCGGAAGAAAGAGATATTGTAGTGAAAAAAGCCTATCAATTAATTTAATATTGCCTATCCTAACCAATTTTTGGTAATCAAGTAATTGGCCTTTCTTTTCTTTCAGAGGATAATCGAAATTTCGAACACCAATTGTACACACATTTGCCCGTGAACGAAGCTTTTATTTGAAACATAGTGCTTATAAGTGAAACCCTTATATTGTATCAAAATTAACAATTTTTTTACCGTCGTCGTCATATCACAATTCAACCATGGGTGACAAGAGCTTGAATGGCTTTGAACACATCCGAGAGAATTTCTCTGTGACCGTCACAGAGGAAGCTACGGTGCAGGTTGTCAAAGCGATTAGATATAAATAGATATTTCTCTAGTTTCATTTCTTAACCCAACCAAAATTATATTTATGATATTGAGAAATTGGAGGAAACTAATTATAGTCATATAATTCATTTTCAAATTAACCCAACCAAAGATTTTATTTACTTCATCTACTGCCTTTCCTTTGTTACGTCGCATCTTTGCCTAAAATTTGCTTTGATTCCCATTTTATGCCGCTCTATTCAATATGTTGCGAAGTTCTTAAAGGCGTAATTTTAGTCGTTCCACTTTATAAAGGAAATACTTGGAAGATGCATGCGTATGGGTGGAGTCTAACTCAACTACCGTTAGCATACTTCACATGCTGAGATTGGACTTGGCTTCCTTCTAATTATCTCTCTGTTGTCGAGGCAGCGTAACATATGCAAATATTCATGTACTGGCAGCTCTTGAAACTCATGTATCATGCGCCTGTGACTGCTGGTTACCATCAAAGCGTGTGGGCAAAGATAGGAAGGATATTTGTTTACCGTTATGCACCGTTCTTGAACACTCCTATTTCCGTTATTCAGCGCTGGTGGTTCAGATAGAAGCATTGAGGTGAGCAAGTAGGGTCACAAAAGAAAAGATTCCCAAGGGATTTACTTGAATACAAAAAGCTGCATTTAGAATTTAGATATATGATGAAGTAGCCATCTTGACCGTAGGTGGATTCTTCGATTAATTATCTTCATTCTGCCTGCCTTTCTTTTGTTCTGTACTTTTACTGGATATGTCGTGTGTTTGATCCTGGAAAGCGGCTTCCTCAAATTTTTGTGGTCAGAACTTGACCCTGCTCTGTTTTTAATTTTATTGATGAAAGCTGTACCAAACCGAAATATTTGTCATTGATGATCTATTGCAAACAATTATTATTCTGCTTTTTGTTGGAAAAAAAAAAAATTAACCCAACCACATACAGTTACCATCATTGTCGATCAGCGCAAATTTACATGATGTGCTTTTTGTTCTTCGAGTTCAATAGCCGAATTGAGATATAATGACAGACTCTTTGCTTTGCCTACGATGTTGTCATAAATTTTGATAGGAACAACTATATTCATCGAGTCTTCCATGATGTATCCGCTAGTAAGCAACTTATGCAATCACAAACATCAGTGGCCAATCAATCGATTAATATTGTATAAAAATGTTGAAGAAATGCATAAAAATAAAGTAATTATAGTGCAACTAAATATTTAAATTTTAATTAAAATTTTAAAATTTTTATTTAATCTAGATCTCTAAATCGATTAATGTTTCATTTGAAATTCAGAAACAGGAGACACTAGTGTTTCCGGCTAAGCGTCTCCTGCTAACAGTGGTAACTTTAACTTAGCACCACTTGATGGAATAAGGAATGCAGATACTTCAAAAGAAAAAAAAATGCTATGACAATAAATATTACTAATCTAAAAACAAGAATAATGAATAAATGAGCAAATATGATGCATTCTTGTAGTTTGCTAGTGTCATTAAAAGCTTATATATGTACAAGTAGCTGAAAAGATCAACCAGCTGATGATGATTCAACCAGCGATTGCTAGCAAACTTTGCCTGACTGCCGGAACTGAGCAAATCAAAGAGCCGAATATTCCAGTGAGAGCATAAGCAATGGCACAAAATGGGAGAGCCTCTGGTTCCTTGGCTGACAAAGCTGCTGTTCCCAGTCCGTGAGCACTGAAACAATTGGACTATGTCAACTTGAAGCATACTGAGTAATAAGAAACTATATTTCCTAGCTTCTGGACCACCCAAAAGATAAGCATATCTTAGATATATGACCATACAACTCTATGAATGTGGTCATATGAAACTTGTTTTCGCCATGTTAGAATGATAAAGAAAAGGCCATATTTTAACATTGTAAAACTAAGTTGATAAATATGTTGAAATTACCTGAATTACAATAATTGGCATGTTACTAAGCATTAATGTTAATTGAGACAATATACAAACCAGAAAACGCACGAGTCTGATTATTATACTAATGAGATAAATGCTTGATTATAGAGAAAAAGTTTATAGAACAATCTAATTATCCAAAGGGATTAGAAGTAGCAACTCAGGCCGAAAAGTAATTTGCTTTAAGTTTTCACTGATTCACCAACTGCAGAAGTAATACCTTGACGCGGTTGCTATTCCTCGAGCAATAGGATCACGTAACCGTAATTTGTCAAGTGTTGCTTGCACAAAATTTGCTCCAATCAAACCAGTTACTACCACAACCGCAGCCGTGAGAGATGAATTGGCACCTACAAACAATACGGCAAATGAATTTTCCTTCAAAGACAGCTCTGAGTACTGAGTTACATAGAGATAATTTGTGTACTTGTATTACTGTGAATATTGTTTGTGTAAATGAGAGCTGCAAGAAGTAGATATTATTACCTGGCAGCAGATTAGTATGTCATTTAAAAAAATAATAATAAATAAAGCATTTTGAGATTGTCTGTATAGAACATATGGACACAGCTAAGAAATGATTGCCTATGTAAAACTGCAAAATATAAATGTAACAATACCTTCAAACAATGATACGATGCTAAGGGCTAATGCTACAGTTATACATCTGGGTAGAATAGAAACTGTCAAAGTCGGCTCTAAACCAACAAGACGCCCAGCAAGTGCAGTTGAATACAGTGAGAATAGCGTTGATAGAATGACAGACGTGAAAATTTCAGCCGCATGCCTTTTAACGAGCTGAAAAAATAGAAAAACCATATCTTTCGTGTAATGTACCCTTTGCAAAAGGTATGGCATCCAATTGTTTATATGTTATGCAGAATTTGGACAATTTTTGCTGTAGGATAGAATGCATATATACAGTATACTATGCCAAAAGCTTTACAATCCAAATTTAGGACCCTCTTGCACCTAGATGAAGCTGTCTTGAGGATTGTTTCAATTCATTTTCTGCCTTTTCTACTATAGTCTGTTCCTTTCGAATAATGAATAAAAAAGTCAACATATTATTGTGTCATGACAGCAACAAATTCTGATTGTTGATTTAAAAGATACTGTGCTTGAGATATGCTCTGGTTGAGAAAGGCGATAGGTCAGCACTCTCACTCCCAGTTAGCCCAGTGTTGGTCCTATGTAACACTACTAGCTGTCCATTGAGTAATTACTACTGCCAACGCCAAATGGCAACATCCTCAGATCACAAAATGTAAAAGAATTGGAAGGTACCTTTCTCTGTTTGAACATTGAGAAGGCAAATGAGAGAATAACAGAACCCAAAAATCCCATCAGGATATCACCAGCTCCCGGGTTAGATGACACCTTTGTCAGGTAATTGCCTGGGTAGATTGGAAGAAAATTACAATATCAGCATGCAAAAAACTACAGATACTCCAAGCCAAAACAACCTTGCTGGTTTACATTCTGGTGAAATTGAGGAAATATTATTTATAACCATGTAATTTCAAGTACAGAGCATGATTATCTCTTAGAATTTCCAATTCATGCCACCACATGTATATACACAAAGAGCACTATGAATTTACCAAAATGATGCCGTCCAATGTCCACGGATCAAATTATTTTCTTCGATGGATTTCACTTATCATTGATTGAAGCTCTTACATTCTAAGAAGTGAAAAACAGTAGCAGAGTTGAGCCTAATAAGTCTACATGCAGGGAGCATTCTCCCCTTTAGATAACTGGACTAAAGTTCTTCTGTTTCTGAGAGGTAGAAATCTTATATTCGTTGCCAAGATTATGAGATGATCCGAGTCTCAACATATTTCATTGTAATACGTGGTAATTTTTGCATGTTTCTTGCTTTGATAATCACTGGGGAAATGAAAAACTGTACAAAGCTTCAATGAGATTTACACAGAACACCAGTTAACAATTATAAAGAAGCCTGTAAAACCACTACCAATTCAGATTGGTGAAGAAAAGGGTGTATCTTGGGACTCTTCGGAGACAGAAGACAACGGAATCACACAAAGCATTTAAGGTCAATCTAACTGTTGCAGCTCGTAATGATATCTTTTTTGTTTGACCTAATGAAGTGCAATCCCAAAGATAATAATTTGCTTTCACCATGAGGGAGACCGACTAAATGATGGATACCAAGAGCTTAAAAAATAGAATGTTACCTAGAACAGGATCGAGCCCAGACTTTGACAGGTAGCCAAAGGCCAGTGCCGCCAAATCTGCAGATAGCGCACAGCAAATAATTGGATGGAAAACCTTCTTCACAACAGACGGTAATCTGGATAGCCAGAAAGTAACAAACAGATTAATTTCTCAACAAAGAATCAAAAAACCTGAAACCTCTAGTACTACAAAAAGAATTTTAAATTAAAAGAATGATTCTAATTTAAGTAGAAGGAAAATGAAATTATACCGAGAACCAATCATGTAGCCTAACACAGTGGAGGCAAGTAGGAATGGGAGGCATGTTCGAGCACTTGTCCCCAAGGCCGTTGGATAAAACAATGCAGTGACAAATGAAATAAGAAAGACCCCACTCCATGCCCACACTTCTGTAGGAGAAAAAGGCGAAGGTTTTGCCATAGGCTCAGCATCTATCATTTCTGTTTTGACAGTTTTCCTCACTGCTATAGCTGTAAAACCCGCAACACAAAGTGAAGCAAACCAGCCCCCAACTGCAGAGAATGAATAAACATTCAGTGCTCCCGCAAGCCCCCAAAAGATAAGATAAAAATGAAAAGGGGCTCCCCAAGTAACCATGCATCAGGACCATGAGGCTTAGCAAGAATTTATATATCAATAATCATTTCCTGAACAGAAAGAAAAGTGTTACTATTGGGTTTATGATCATTTCATAATCAAAATCCGAGAGAGAACATTGGTTCAACACTCTGTTTGAATTGCTCTGTAGCTTCATATATATAAATTGAAAATTTATCATGAACAGATTAAACATTCCTATAGCATTTACAAGAACATGAAATCTCAAGCATCTCAGTACAAGTGCAAAATAGGAATGGCATTGAACATACAATATGCATAAACTCCAAAACAAAATTAACATTGATGTAGAAAACATAAAGCGGGAAGCATGTGATCCCTGGCCGTCCCATATTTACAAGTCCAAAATGGGTACCTCACATGACAACGACGTACAAGTTGCAAGTCATCCACTAGTTCAGCAGCAAGGATGATATTCATAAGTCAGGGGACTATGGAACTCATCCTAGTTGATCATTGTGTTTCAATCTTTCATTTATAATTTCAAATCATAGAGCTCGTACAACTTGCCATCAAAGTCCTAAGTACGTCTGAAGTTTAAATCAACTAAATTTATTCAACTTCTGTGAAGAATGCAATGGGATAAGAAATCATATTTTAATCAACTGCAAATCCCAAATTCAGAATATGCTATCAGTTAAAACTTGAATGGTGCTTATAATTGCTAAACCCCGAATGTAAGAGGCTCTTAGATTATATATACCCAAAAATATAAGTTCTTAATGGCCTACTCATCTATAACCATTATTTCAACAATTTACAAATCAAAATCAGATGCTTAAACTTCTCATCGAAAAGGGAACCATCACTTACAGATAATGTAGCAAATCTTGAGGCCCGAAGCAGCAGGGATATCACGAACAGAGAGCGGCAAAATCACCAACGATGGGACATAAAACAACGGGAGCCATCTTTGAATGAACAAAAGCGCAGGTTCAAAGAAACTCATCAAACTTGTTGCTGCATCGGGGATTGTAGAATCAAGAATCATCAAAACTGAGAATATGCAGAACATTCCAAATAAAGCACTGGGAAACTTTATAGCCGCGGCCGCAAATGCCTTTTTCAACAACTTTTCCACCACAAGAATTATCCCAAGTGATACAACCAAGTGCGCAATCCCAAACACTCTTTTGGATAGTGGTGTTGAAGTGCTGCCACTGTCGGAAGCCATGGATTCAACTGAAATTTTTTGAGTTTCTTGAGAACCCATTTGCAGGAACTTAGAGTCATGTCCAAGAACTGTGATCGGTTTGCTGAGTTTCTTGAAACTAGAGAATTTATGAGTGGCTGAGACGCCATTTGAAGCAACAAGTGTCGATCTTGGATGGGTTCTGTGATAACTTCGCTTCAAATTGACGCAATTTGAGAAAGAGAAATGTGACTGTGAATGATAAGATGATAAATTTTGGGGAACGGCCAAAGGGGTAGCAGCCATTGCAACTTGGACGAGTGTTCAAGTGGCACAGAACTCAAAAGAGAAGCCATTTTTTTTTCCCCCTTTGACTTGTTAAATTTTTGAGGGGGAAAATTTTGTATGGACATAAAAGAACGTTGAGTTCGCTAAAGATGAGATTCTATTTTCTTTGTTATTCATATTTTAATTTAATATTGAAAAAGAATGATTATATGGGTCCCCTGGAAATTTGGTCATGAGCCTAAATGATAGGTTCAAAAGGATGGTATTGATTGGACCAATAAGTACCATTTTCATTTTTATAATATCATAGTACAACTTGCAATAATATTATAATCAGAATTCTGCCACGACTTATCCAACTTTTTTTTTTTCCCAAATTGAGAAGGACCACCCAAAAGTCTATGAAGATACAGAGTACAGAATATTTGGGTCTAACTCAAAGATGTCCCGAGAAATAGCACAGTGAGAATCACACCCACAACCTCAAGAGAAGATTGGAACCTATTATTTATTATTTTAAAAAAAAAAGATAATGAGGTGGCACGTACTAGATTGAAAGGTGATTAATGTGACATATTCTTTAGACTAAATAAATTTATTTGGTTGAGATTATGGTACCATTTAGAAATAGAACTTTAGAAGTTTAGATTGGATATAAGAGAATCACTTTGTATGTGCGTCTGGATGCTCTAAAATAAAAATTAAAGATAAATTTTAATTAGAATAAAATCGCTACCAGGGTTTAATAAAATAAAAAGTGGTTCAAACTTCAAATAGCTTCACTCAGGTGGAAATATATTTGACTGTACAATTTGTGTAAATTCATCCCACTTTAAAGAGTTATTTATAAATACTTCACATTATTTTTTAAAAGTAAAAATAAGGAAAAAGTTTAAACAATTAATTAATTAAACCATTTTGTTTACATTAGTCGTTTGACTATTGTTGACCATTAACCTTGTTGTAATATAATTTTAATTTAATTGTAGAAAATTCTATGGTGTCGTGATTAAAATTACAGCATCAATGTTGTGATAAACATAAATTTTATAAACTACATGTAAGATTAGTAAATGAAAGGTAAAACAAGTAAATTAATATAAGAGTGATGAATTTGTATTTTAAAATTGTAATCAAAACAAACACTTGTAAAAATAACATAAAACTTTAATTTAAAAATAGTTTATTTATTTTATTTATTTAAGCAAAAAAAACTACTCATCAATTGAAATAAAAAATTTGTATTGAAAACAATTGGAATAACTTTTATTAAATTGATCTAACTATAAACTCTATGTTCATACTAGGACATTTATAAATTTTTTTATTTTCTATCATAATATTTGTTTACCACATAAGTTAATTAAATAAAATTATTTTTTTGATATGGATCAAGACAAAACAAAATAAAAAGGCATTCTTATATTATTAGATATATATGAAATATCAATTAAATTTGATCTAATTTTTAGTTTTATACATATTTCATGTAGTTTCAAACTTTGATTTTTATTTATACTTGAATGATCATCTAAGGTCGCTATCGAAGAGGTTTAGAAGGATGCAAAATCACTAATCTTACAAACAATTTTGAAAAATACAAAAGAAATGTTTTCAAATTTTAATTTTGAGGATAAGTACTCTCCTTAATAAAATGTCAAATATATCATCACAATGTAAGGCAAAACTACCTTTCACTTGTAAACACCAAATTTTGGCATTTTACTTAGCAGTCCCTATTATTTTTTATAAATAATAAAAACTATAAGTTTAAAATATTTTGCACAGTAAGCCCCAATTAAAATATAATAATTTTAAAATTCTAAAAAATTTATTTAGCATTTTCTTCAAAAGTCCCTATTGTTTTCTTTAAATAATAAAAACTATAAGTTTTAATAATTTTATATAATAAGCCCCAATTAAAATATAATAATTTTAAAATTCTAAAAAAGTTATTCTTTCTCTATCTCATTTTCAATTAGTTTGTCTTACTTTAAATCTTAATCTATCCACTATGAAACATATAATTCTTCTAAAATATCAAAAAATAGAGAGTCTTCTAACCACATAAATTAGATTAATTTCTTAAACATAAAACATTAGAAAATAAGACACGCATTCTCTTAAAAGAAATTTATTGTGTTTATATTTTCTTCTTTACCACTGTAATAAGAAAAAGTTGTATGTTACTTTCTATAACAAGATATAAACAATTAAGATCTGTTGAATGCTGTTAAAGATAGTGAAATATACTTATTTTGCTAAAATTTAATCCTAATATAGTGTTTGGCATGAATAAGTAAATCAAGGATGATACAGTTTGGGCCACCGAATCATCGTGTGATAATGATGTATTTTATCCTAAGAAGACCTGAGTTTTGTAAACTAAATTTTTATCCTATATTAACAACACAAGATGAAATGGTTATGTTGGAAGCACTAAAAATTAGTTAATCTAATTTTTTAAAAAAATAATTCTCCTAGAATCTATTAATTTAATTTATTATTCATTCTTTACAATTTTAAACTTAAAGTTTCATTATTTACAATTTTAAATTTAAGTAATATAATAAATATTATACGATTTATTTTTTTACATTAAATAAATAATTGAGATAATATTTGAAAAAATATTATCTCAGGTCCATATATGTGAGTATAAGTAATTTTACATAATTTGAAATTTACAGACAAAAATTTATTATTTTTGAAAATATTATTTATAAATTCTATAGGAAATTTAGGTTACTATCCAAGCATTTATTTAATATTTATTTATTTTTCAATTTAGTATTGTCAAGATTTATACAAAGTTTTGCTCAATACATGTTACACTAAACACAAGATAACATTATTGTAATTCAATTGGTGTTTTAAGTAAATGGGTGTGGAGAGTATTTTAACAAGTTAAAATAATCCATCCATATTTTTAATATTTAAATATATTCATTTACTAAATTACTCTTGACCTATATAAAAATAATAAAATATTTTAACGGACTTATGTATCAAAATTTTGAAATCTAACTTTTTCTTTTTCTTTTTAGAAAATAGAAGGGGTTGCAATGTTAATAACCAATTAATTACATCCTTGCCGTAAGAATTCTTTGCAACTCTTGGGTTAAATCTAATGGTTAGATCACATAAAGACAAAAAAATAGGGTGTGAAATCACAGTTGCATGCTAGTTGGACTCTCACATGTATTATATAAACAAAAAATTATCATTATTCAATTTAGAAATAAAAACAGTAAATATATAAGGTAATCATTATTGTAATGGGTTTTTATTTTACATTTGTAAGTTTTTTATTTCTTTCGATGACTCTTATAATATTTACTTGTTTTACATTTCATTTATAAGTCTTCTATTTCATTTTTATATTCATATGTTATTTTACACTCAATGTTAATTTATAAGTTTTATGTTATATATATAAATTATATCTGTAAGTTTACAGATATTTACCAATTATAAATCATTTTTTCACTCTTATATTAATTTACTTATTTTATCTTCTATTTGCAAGTATTACGTTTTATTTACTTAAGTTATATTTTATTTTATACTTAATGTCAATTTACAAGTTTTATGTTATATTGATAATTTTTTATTTTATTTAACAATCATATATCAATTCACCACTTCTATGTTTATTTACTTATTTTATCTTTCATTTATAAGTCTTATGTTTCATTTACATTATTTATATTTTATTTGACACTTAATATTGATTTATAAGTTTTCTGTTAAATTTACATGTTTTATGTTTCATTGTACAATTATATTAACATGTATGTATCCATAATATTAATTTTGATGATAACAAACAAGATTAAGAATGATTAATCTTTTAAAAGCTCAATTTATTTTTCATATATTTTAAACAAATCATTATTTTGATAATGTAAAGGTTTTATACTCAAGTGGAAAATGATTTTATGAAATTAGTTGTTTTTCAAGTTCATGATCTAATTAAAAGTTTTGAAAACCTGATATTAACAAGTATTGCTTAAAATTCTAAAAATGGACTTATGTGACAAGCTTCATATAGTGTTAGCCTAGAATATAATTTTATAAAGTTTTGGGACAAAGCTATAATTATGAAAAATAGTACATTGTAGCAAACAACTAACCGACATTTTTATAACGGCTAGCTGACATCGAATAGAATTGAAGATTAGCCTCTAAACACTAACGGTGATTCGACATCTTGATAACAGCTAATCGACATTAAACAGAATAGAAGATTAGCCTCTGGACACTAACAACGATCCGACATCTTAAAAACAAGAATCCGATAATTTAAAATTTTGTTCAACAGTAACTTGCTCAAGTCAAAACGGTGATCTGACATCTAGGTAATGGCGACCCGACATTGAGCAGAAAGTCAACAACGGCTATATTTCATCTCTAACTATAAATAAGCCAACTATAAATAAGCTCAATCAAATTCAAATAACAACAATTTCAATTATTATCATTGAACAAATTATTAAGTATACAACTTTCATCGAGCTTTAAATTCTTGTATTCATCTCATTTACTCACACTTTAGAATTTTATTTGTAATCAAACACATTGTGTGAGAGAGATTTACTTGTAATTCTTTTGAAAATCAAATTGAAAGGTTGTAAGTGTTGGGATATACTTGGGTTAAGAGGATTAAGGATAATATCTTATTGTAAACGTTTATTGACACCTTGGAAGTCAGTTGTAAGAGTGGTTGGAGCCTTGGAGGCTTGCTTAGTGGAATCCTCAAGTCCGGTGAGTTTTGGGATGTGGATGTAGGCACAATTAGCCGAACCACATAAAAATTGCGTGTTTGATCTCTCTTTCATTGCTCTTTAATTATTTTGCTTGATTAGATTTATTGTTTTTGTTCTTATTAAGGCATTAGATTTAATTGTTGTGTGATTTGTTTTGCATAATCTTTAAAAACTCAATTCACTCCCCCTTGAGTTGTCTAGTTATTATTTCAAATTCGTGTTTTATGGTATTGATGTTGTAATTTTAATCACAATGTTATAGAATGACCCATTTAATTATTTTACCTTATAAAATAAATAACTAAGTTGTCCAAAACATATGGTTTTGCGTCATAAGTTTAAACAATTAACGAGGATTTAATTGATATTTTACTTAAATCTCTTCTTTACTTGAAATTATTAAAAATAATTTGAATTTTTTATAATTAATTATTTTAAAATAGGGTTGATTTACAAATTGGAAGGTTGGAAATATCACCACCATTTAAAATTAGGGTATGATTATTTGAACCCATTAAACTACTCATTGAACTCACTTTTAAAAATAATCTTTAATTATTAAAATACCCTTAAATCAAATTACAATTATGGACTCCCAAATATAATTAAAAATTAGAATTTTTACCCTTTAAACCCACTCTTATATTCAATATTTTATTTTTTCTTGAACCCTAAATTAATATTTTTTATCTTTAATTAATCTTAGAACACATATAAAAATGATTCATATTGATTTTATACTAAAAAATGGTTATAGCAGATTCAAAAAAATAATTAACATGTTCTTATTCACGTAGTGAAATGCAAATAGCACATTCAAATGTTGAGGAATTGGAGGTGCTGCTGGAGATGAAACATGTGAATTCAACATAAGAAGAAAATTATGTTTATAATCTTACAGGACCAAACAACGAAAAACATGGTAAATAAAGCTACATAATTCTCACTTAGAAAAAAAAAATGAAATACGATTAGAATGAGGTAACCATCAGTCAAGCTATTTCAACATAGCTAATAGAAAATAAAGCACGCGGAACGGAGGCTGAAAGCAAGTAATGATGACTCTTTCAACAAGCTAATATATATCAAAATGTAATATCGACCCTAACAAAAAAAAGAAAAAAAATCATTACAAATACCTGTTAAAGATATCCTAATTAACTTTAATGTGATTGAAATATTTGATATTGAAGTGGAAATAATACTCAAAATCAGTTGAGAGAAATAAATAAGAAATCCTAATACTAATTAGTAAAAGTATTATTATTATATAAATTGGGTCTAATAAGGATATATTTGGTACTTGGGTGGGTTTGTTGAGTAAAATTTAAAATTTTAAAATTTAGGAATGGGTATATTTAGAAAATAGGTTAATTGAATAATTTGATGGGTTCAAATAGTCCTACCCTTAAAATTATTAGTTACATATATATGTAAACGTAGAGTCTTGAGAAGTGGAAATAATACTCAAAATCAGTTGAGAGAAATAAATAAGAAATCCTAATACTAATTAGTAAAAGTATTATTATTATATAAATTGGGTCTAATAAGGATATATTTGGTACTTGGGTGGGTTTGTTGAGTAAAATTTAAAATTTTAAAATTTCGGAATGGGTATATTTAGAAAATAGGTTAATTGAATAGTTTGATGGGTTCAAATAGTCCTACCCTTAAAATTATTAGTTACATATATATATAAACGTAGAGTCTTGAGGAGTGAAAATTCAAAATAGACCTTCAATAGATCCATAGTTCTTTCAAAATAATATACAATAAAATGATAAATGAATTAAATAGCTAAAACCTAAATTTAGATTTAAATCCTTCTAGCCCAAAGCCTACTGGGCCTGAAAATCCCATCATTTGCGCGAGAAGAGCAAACGTCTTGTCGTTTTATTTTTACCGACATCTCTCTAAGCTAAAATAAGTTATTAAGCTAAAAGCTAGTCCCACTATTTCATAGTTTATTCTACAATGGATTATATTTATATTATGAATCTTTTGTCAATTATTAGATAAAGATGTATACGGAATTAAGCCTTAATCATAAATTATTATATACATACGTGGCATACATTGGATAATTATCAAATTTATAATGAAAATATTACATTTCATGTTATAATACTATAATAAATGTCTAGCGTCAACTCTTGCTAGCAATTGTGATACAAATTTTAGATAATACTAGATAACCAAAGTTACAATATAAAATTTGAATTTCAACTAATATAATATATGATTTATTATATGACGGATGATATTATTATAAACAGTTGTACATTAAGAGGTACTTATCTTACCATTTCCTTCTAACATAATATATCTATATAAATGCAAAGTATATATATATATATATTATTATATTACTCTAAAATAATTTTGCATTATCAAAGAGGATTTTGTGGAGCAAGAAAAGGAACGTAATTAGTACCCTTGCCCAATTGATTAGATCACTGGCCGAGCCCAAATCCTTATTTGAAAATTCAGTAAAAAGAATGGCAGCGAAAGCTTAGAAACCAATAATAGCCTCTCTATTTTAAAGGGTTTTTTTTAGGGACCTCCCTAAAATTTAGTGTATTGACAATTTGATAGAAAATATTCATATAATTATAAGTACCTCCCCCGACGTTAGTATTCCGTTACGTGAACCGTCAGTTAACTGTTAAATTTCAAAAATACTCTTACCGCCAAAATATATTTTTAACACAGGGGAGGTTGCGCTCTTAATATAGCCTTACCAGCATTCATTTTTTATCCTTTGTTCTTAGTCACAATAAATAAGCCCATCCTTGCCAAACAAAATTTTAAATCAAACATGCCTAAAGAAAATAGATAATGCAGCATCTAAAATAATTTTAAAACACAAAACAACAAATACTCCACATTTCAAAGTAATAAATAAATAAATAAAGGTAGTGCAAATAAATTAAACCGGAGCAGATTTATTTGAATGCCTACAAATCTAATTCCATATGCGATTAACATAAATCTAATACTCCAAGTCAGAGACCAAACATTAATTCATCAACCGAGACAGAAAACACTAAAGAAACAACATTTCCGAATTACAATAAAACAACAACCTCATCATCACCGACTACCCATCTAATTCCAAATACTAAAAGAACAGATACCAACCAGAAAGAAAGCCATGATCATTTTGATTTCATCACTTCAAACCTTTCAAAAACTTTGGGATTGAGAGACACAAAAACGAAGCCTAGAACCAGAGGCGTGTCGCCTTCAATGAGATCAACAATTCCAGCTCAAATCCCAGGACTTTCTAATGAGACACCTTCGAATTTAAGGACTGACCATCGTTCAACTTCAGCTACAAGGGGTTGCCCTGTGACCACTCAAAGTCCGCCTACTAATCTTATTTTCAGTATGTTGATAACTTATTCTCAGCGGCAACTTTCCTCTCATCGCCAGTCTTAAAACTCGGCCAAGTTAAGCAAACTCATTCTTAAACTCGGCCAAGTTAAAGCAAACTCATTCTCCTCTTTGCTGTCCGACAAAGATGTCGAAACCAAAATTAGAATTTAGAAAGGAAAAACACGGAATTGAGAATCAATTTATTTTTTTAGAGTGCGTGAGTGATGAGTTTTGGAATCTAAAATGATATCAAGTTATGAAGTATTTTTGGTGTAAACGCTAAAGCCATGAGAGGAGAAGGATGAGAAACTTCCAGAAACAGGCGAAAAAAAGAAAAACAAAAGAGAAAAAGGCCAAAAAGAAAAAGACAAAAAAAAAAAAAGAAAAAGAGAGAGGAGACGCAAGGACAAACAAGCAGATAATCTTGAACATGAGCAGATAATCTCCCTTCATCCTCAAATAAAACACCTTAGAATCGACAGCGGCACCGACAGTGGCGGGAACCAATTTCTGGTCCTATAATTTCAAGATCCCGCCACAGATCTCTGTCAACTCGGCCTCGATCTTCGATCTGTATTCCTTAATCACGGAGACATGGTCCTGGTTGCCACGCGACTCGTCCTTCTGCTCAATGGAGGACACGATGCGCCAGGTGTTAAAAATTGATTTTAAAAAAAAAGTTTGACCATGTGGTGAACAGTAACGCGGCGTGAATAGTAGCCGCGAAATGAACAGTAGCCGCCAAATGAACAATAGCTGCCAAATGAACAATAGCTGCAAAATGAACAGTAGCTACTTGGTGGCTATAAATAGATGGGTTCATTCCCTCATTTAAATCATCCCAAATATTCATTTCTTCTTGTATTTAGAGGAAATTTGAGAGTTGAATATAATTACTCTTAAATTGAGAGTTTTGGGTGTATTTGGGGCTTGGGTGAGAGAAATTATTTCTGAGAGTGTGGTTGTAATAATTTTCCACATATAGTGAATATTTTTTTTCTCTGGTTGTCTTGTGACAACGGCCGTGGTTTTTCTCTAGATTTGGAGTTTTCCATGTAAATATTGTGTTGTGAGATTGGTATTATTTTCATTTAATTTTTCTATTGATTTGTTGCTTAATAAATTGCTTAAAGAGATCCTGAGGGGAAGCTCAAATTCCTAACAGTGGTATCAGAGCCATTGATTGAAGTTTTGGTGTCGGACTACTGTTCACGTATACAGTACTATTCACATATACAGTACTGTTCACGTGAAGCAGTGGGAGCCAATCCAAACAGTCCGTGGTGAGGAGTAAAGGTTGATCTGCAAAACAAATATGTCATGATTGAAATTTTCAAGTCCTGTGAAATTTGAAATAGAAAAATTCGATGGGAAAATTAATTTTGGCTTGTGCCAAATTCAAGTCAAGGATGTGTTGATTCAATCTGGGTTACACAAGGCATTGAAGGGGAAGTCATCCTCTGCTTCCAGTAGTGGATCTGGAAAAGCTATTATAAGCGATGAAGATTGGGAAGAGTTGGATGATAGAGCTGCAAGTGTCATACGACTGTGTCTAGCAAAGAATGTTCTTGCAAATGTAGGAAATATTTCTACAGCAAAAGAACTTTGGGAGAAGCTAGAAAAGTTGTATCAGACAAAGAGCATCTCAAATCGATTGTACCTGAAGGAGCGATTTCACACACTACGAATGGCTGAAGGTACAAAAATTTCGGATCACCTCAGTGTTCTCAATGGTATTATGTCAGAACTAGAAGCCATTGGGGTCAAAATTGAAGATGAGGATAAGGCGCTTAGGTTGCTGTGGTCACTTCCAACTTCCTACAAACACTTGTTACCTACTTTGATGTATGGGAAGGAGACGGTAGAGCTTAAAGAAGTTACTAGTACTTTACTCTCAGAGAAGGCGAATGGTGAAAATCTTGAAACAACGGATGTCTCGGCTTTGGCGGTTGTGAATTGGAAGAAAAATAATTTTAAGAAAAAAGTCTGCGAGGGTGTGGACAATCGGGGCATCTAAAAGAGATTGTCAAAGGAGAAATGGAAGCGGGATCGTGAGTGGCTCGGATCAGATGTTGATAGCATTGCTAGTGGTAAGTCTCTCATCATTGTGGGAGATGATGATCCCTTGTAAAATGGATGATGATGGCATCTCTATGGTATACCGCTAGTACCATGAAAAGGGATGTGTTACTGCTAGCGGATCCACAAGATTTGCACACAAGGCATGGTTGGCATTGATGCAGGGTGTGTGGTGGAATTTATGTCGATGGCTGACGAACTTCCAGGAAAGCCAACATGGAAGTTGCACCATAAATTTCAGCGAGATATTTCGACATGTGCCGATATAAAATTCTTAGAATTGGTAATTAATTCTAAGTGGTATACTATTTATGGTGGAGTATGATAATTCTCTATGTTGAGAATTATATTTAGTGAAAACGATTGCATCGTGTAATAATATGAATTTTTTTTAATCAAGGTGGATATTGTTAAAATTGATTAAAAAAAAAGTTTGACCATGTGGTGAGCGATGTGGCGTGAATAGTAATGAAATGAGCGATGTAGTGAAATGAGCGATGGCATGAAATGAATAGTAGCGCCAAATGAGCGAATAATGTAAATCGGTTATAAATAGAGGGGTCCCTCATTTGAATCATCCCAAATATTCATTTCTTCTTGTATTTAGAGGAAATTTGAGAGTTGAATATAATTACTCTTAAATTGAGAGTTTTGGGTGTATTTGGGGCTTGGGTGAGAGAAATTATTTCTGAGAGTGTGGTTGTAATAATTTTCCACATATAGTGAATATTTTTTTTCTCTGGTTGTCTTGTGACAACGGCTGTGGTTTTTCTCTAGATTTAGAGTTTTCTACATAAATATTGTGTTGTGAGATTGGTATTATTTTCATTTAATTTTTCTATTGATTTGTTGCTTAACAAATTGCTTGAAGAGATCCTGGGGGGAAGCTCAATTTCCTAACACCAGGAGGTGCGGCGTGCGCCGATGACGTTCTTGTAGGCGACGGAGAGAAGGTTGCGCTCCTCGACGGTGACTTGCTCGCCAGTCGAGGCGGAGGCGACAACTTTTTCCATGTATTGGACCATCTCCTCGTACCGCTCGGCTTGCTCCGCAAGTTTCGCCATGTATATGTTTTCTTTCCGTGGAGAAGGGGCTGCCATGTTCCGTTCAGTTGTGTTTGTTTCAATTTTGTTTTTGTTTAAATTTTAAATATACTTTTACGTATTTACCCTTTATAGTAACGTTATACGTGTTTTTGTATTAACGTCAGGGGAGGTCTCTGTAATTACACAAATACTTTTTATCTAATTGTTAATACAGTAAACATCAGGGGAGGTCGCTAAAAATTACGCCTATTTTAAACAATTGAAAAAGTAAAAAAAAAAGCTACGTAAAGAAATTGAAAACACATAAATAATTCGGCCTCTATAAATCACTTATTGCAACACAAAAATGTTATGACAAAGAAGCTTTGTTTTTCTAGACGCCAAAATTAGAATAAATTCATGATGGGATAGGAGCAGCACAAGTGACTACTGAATTATGTATTTGTGGATCTATCAAACCAAGACTTTTCTTCTTATAGTTTTCAAATCTCTAGCTGTGGGTCTATCTTTGATATGACGATGATTAGGGCTGGGCAAATAACCCGATCCGAAAAAAATTGGGTTCGGATCGGATCAGGTTATTAACTTAACCCGATCGGATTTAGTTTAGCCAATTCGATCAGGTCATCATCGGATCGGGAACCCGATCAGGTCATCATCGGATCGGGAACCCGATCCGATCCGAAAATCCGATCGGATTTGGCTATTGAAAAAAGAAAAAATCAAAACACACACAGAGGAAACACGCACGCACTGACACACTCTCAAACACACTGACACAAACCCACCACCCACCACCCACCACCCCCCCCCTTCCACACAAAAACTGACACACCCACCCACAAACAAAAAATCACACAAGCATTCACTCACACTTCATTCACAGCCTCACGCTTCACTCTCTTCTTTGGTTCTTCTCCAGTTTTCACTCTTCAATCTTCGCAACCTCGCTTTCTTCTTTTTCAGTCTTCACTCTCCACTTTTCACAAATCGAGTTTCTCACACAATCGGATTTCACGGATCGGGTTTCAGTCACAAAAGCAAACCGATGTTGACGCAAAGACGTAGCACAACAATGAGCAATCATTTGCAAACACAGCCATCGGATTTGTGGCTCCGTCCATCACCAAGTTTCTCGCCTCCAAGCTCCGCTTCAACCCAACAACCCGACTTCTCCAACCTGGCAACCCGAGCATTGTGTTTTGAAATTTTGATGGTATTTCTTGATGTTGTGATTATTATTATATGTAAATTGTAAAATTTTAATGTTTACTAGGCAATGATAAAGAAAACCAGTGGTAAAGAAAGCTGTAATGTATTAATTTTTCCAATGATGGACATAAATTTTTCATTTTTCGATTTAATCCGAATCTGATCCGAACCAAAATCAACCCGATTTAGTGATCCGATCCGATCCGATCCGAATATATATTCGGATCGGGTCGGATCGGGTTACAAGTTCAAATTGCATTCGGATGGATTTTTGCCCAACCCGATCAACCCGAAATCCGATCGGGTCGAGCCGAACCCTATCCGAATCCGATTTTGCCCTGCCCTAACGATGATGATGAAATCAAGTGCCTGAAGGGAAGAGACGGTGAGGCTGCACGCAAAAGTGGGAGTTTTGGCGTTATGATATTATTATTCGAATAAGATGTTGGCAAAGATTAAAAAAGTTTAAAAAAGGAAATAAATAACTAAGTTATTATTATTTTTTATTGCGAATAATTCATTGGACACAGATACTTTCATTAAACAAAATGTGACTATTTTCACTCTAAAATTTAAGGGTAGATATTCAATTCAACTCAATTCGGTTCGAGTGAGAAAAATAAAGTGATTCAGAAATCTATAAACCAATTACTTTTTGTTTGTTTTTGTTTAAAACCGAACTGAATCACGGAACCAAATGATAAAAAGAAATTAAAAATCGAATTTATGAAAATAAAAATTAAAAATTAAAAACCTGGGCCTAAACTAGATCATTATAGAAAGTCTTTTAACTCCTAGCATGGTTGAAACATTGCTACTAATGTAAAATTAGTTGCGCCTTCTTTTATTTTGGATATGACAACAAATCTTAATCAATTAGTTCAATAAAATGGGTTTGTGGATGAACTTTCAAAAGGTATGTCTTCTCAAATTTAAATTTAAGTTTTTTTTAAATAGATTGCACAATTTTAATTTGTTTAATCATATGATTCAACATGAAGAATGCTTAGGTAATGAAGCTAATATTTTTATTTGTTAGTTAATATATATAATTATCAATGTGATATTATACACTCTATTTACTTTGTTTAATTATTTGTGCTTGATTAATAACTCGCTTTGAGAGATAATAAAGGTACTGTAGATATACAAGTTGAAGGATCAAGAAGTGGTAACTGAAAGAGTGGTCAATGGAAATGGAATTTTGATGTGAAGTTTCATCCTAATTTGTAGTGGATTTATGACTTTATTATTATTTTTAATTATTTTTGGATTTACGAACTCAAAATTATTGGTATAGTGACAGTATATTACTATTTTGTTGATTTTTGTAAAATATATAGGGTAAAATTACTCGAACCAAACTAAACTATTGAACAAAACCAAATCAAATTGCGTTAATTTGATTCAATTCAGTTTAGTTCAATTCTAGTGTTTGGTTCATGTTTGGTTCACAAAATCATGAATTAATTAGTTTAGGCTTGATTCATTTGAAGTCTGAACCGAACAAATCCAAGAGTGCCCACCCTAACTTAAAATGACTCTGAATACTTTAATTTTAATAAAAATATGTATTACAAAAACACTTCTCATATGAATTATTATTAATAACAATTTATTGTAAGTCAATATCTTATAATTACTTTGAACATCCATATAGCACAGTAGCACACTCATTATTCAATTTATAATTTTCATACCTTAAATCCTAATATTTTATTTCCAACATCTTAAATAATGTTTAAATGACAATGAGGAAATCAGTTTTGAGAAAATTTTGACTATAAAGTATGTATGACACTTTTTATTTAAAAAATAATAATATGAAACAAAGAATACTATAAAGGAAACTTTTTTTTTCCTTCGGTCCTTCTCTATCTTCTTCATCTCTTTGTCTTCTTCTTCTCCTTCCTTTTTTTGGGTAGTATTTGAGGAATATTTTTTATTATTATGTTCCCATTGCAAGTTATTTCACGTGCAAATTTCAATGTTGAACATAATAAACAAAATTTAATAACCAAAATTATGTTAAATAATTTATTTACAACTTGACTTAATTATATTGTTGTAAGTATATGTTAAATCTCTTAAAATTCATGTGTTGAATATTTTTATTAGTATTTTAAATAAATAAGCTTAAGCAACTTAAAAGGCTTAAGTAAGGATATCTTTGAAATTTTAAGGAGTGTATAAAATAAAACTATAAAACTTAATTTTTTATAATTGGTGTATGAATATGCAGAGTAATAAAGTGTTCAAAGTAATATTTAGAGTGTAAATAACCTCATCTTAAAGAAATTTATGTGTGATAGGATGCAATACCTCATATTATTATTCTAAAAAATATTGGTAAAAAAATTATTTTTAACTTAGATATTGTTATTTTTCATTGCAAATATTGATTTGAAAGTATACTTACAAGTAAAGTTGATATTAGAGAAACTTGTGTGGGCTACGAGCACTTTGTCAGCATGTGTTTGGTTGATAAGTCTTTTGATGAATTTTCCACATATTAGAATTACACTAATAAGTAGTTTGGAATCGACTTGAAGATTTAGATAAAGAATCTCTTATTTGAGATATACTTAAAAAAAAAGAATTAAATTATGCAATGATAAGAATATGCTTTAAAAAAAATAAAAATATGCTTATCTAGTTGATATTATAACATTTAAAAAAAATTATGGATTCCATTATGAAATATGAAATCTGTTACATAACAAGTCCTTAGTAGACAACCATCCTACATAGATTTTCCTCTTATGTAAATTTATACATAATATTTTTTATTATCTATATATAATAAAATACATATAAAACCTTAAAGATGTAGTTGAGTGGTTTTTAAGTAATTTTATTTGACTAGTTACCTAAATTTAAATTTAAGAAAAGTAATAGTTAAAAAATGAATTTAAACGTTGTCCGCTTCCAATATATGTATAATACGTATAAAAGAGTAAATTGTTCAATAACAACAGCGTTGTGGATGTAAATAGCAAGTTTGTGCACAAACAGCCAAACAAGAGAGAAAAAAAGGAAAAAAAAATCCCCGAAGTCGGTATAAATTTTCAAAACGAAAAGCTCTGCCGCTTCGTTGGCCGTTTTGCTTTCTATATATGAAGATGGCGTCCGCGTTGCAGTTGTATCTCAACATCATTATTAGCAATTCTGCGGACTCTTGAGTCTGTTTCACAAAACACCCCAAGATGATGGAGAAATTTTTACAAACATCTTCGTCAAAAAGAATAAACACTTCCCAATGGTATTCACCAGAAACAGGCATTTATCACAGCAAGCATCCCTCTGTTAACCTTCCCGCGAATGACTCGTTTCTTGACGTTGTCTCCTTCATTTTCTCTCACAAACACAATGGCCGCACGGCTCTCGTTGATTCCTCATCTGGGTACTCAATCTCTTACCCGCAGCTCTTCCCTTTGGTGCGGTCTGTGGCCTCTGGTCTCCGCCACCACTTTGGCATTTCACAAGGTGATGCCGTTTTGCTCCTTTTGCCCAATTCCATTTACTTTCCTGTAATTTTCTTGGCTCTTTTGTACTTGGGTGCCATTGTAATTCCACTCAATCCATTGTTTAGTGTTTCAGAAATCAAGAAACAAGTCACTTTGTGTAAGACCAAGATAAGTCTTGCATTTACTATATATGAAAATGTTGATAAATTAAGGTCATGGGGTACTACTCCTGTTACTGCTGTGCCTGAAAATCTTGTTAATGATTTTAAAGAAGGTAGATTTTCTGATTTTCATAAGCTCATTACTGGAAAGTTTGATTTAGTTGAAAGATCAGTGATTAGGCCGCAAGATACGGCTGCAATTTTGTATTCATCTGGTACCACGGGTGCAAGCAAAGGTGCTGTGTTAACCCATGGGAATTTTATAGCTGCGGTTGAGCTTTTTGTGAGGTTTGAGGCTTCACAGTATGAGTATTTGAGTTCTGGGGCTGTATTTTTAGCAGTACTACCAATGTTCCATATATACGGGCTATCACTTTTTGCTCTAGGATTGTTGTCGTTGGGGGCTAGTGTCGTTGTGATGAGGAGGTTTGAAGCCAGTGAGATGTTAAAAGTGATAGATAAATATGGAGTTACTCATTTTCCAGTTGTTCCACCGATATTGATGGCATTGACAAAAGCAGCAAAGGGTCTTTGTGGAAATAGCTTGAGGAGTTTGAAGCAGGTTTCTTCTGGGGCAGCTCCTGCAAATAGCAAGATCATTGAGGACTTTGTTGGGGCTTTTCCTCATGTTGATTTTATTCAGGTAAAATGAGTCTCTTTTTTTCATTTTTTGCGTTGATGATGCTGGTATCTTATTATTCAGAAATATTTAGGTGTGATTATGTTTGTTTGCAGGGTTATGGCATGACTGAGTCAACTGCAGTAGGAACTCGAGGCTTCAATACTAAAAAGTTCAGTAAATACTGTTCAGTTGGACTTCTGGCTCCCAACATGCAAGCGAAAGTGGTAGATTGGGTTAATGGCTGCTTCTTGCCTCCTGGCTCTACTGGTGAACTTTGGCTACGAGGACCTGGAACCATGAAAGGTGGTGATAAATATTTCTTTGGTTTTCACAAAGTCTTACTTCTTGATGTGCTTACAAGTTTTCTGATAAAATTGCCTGATCCTTCTTGTCCCCATTTTTTCAGAACATTACTTACAATTATCATCGCTATTGGTTTTCTGAGATTTTTGTCTTAGATAGCTCCTTTGTTATTTTATCTGACAACCATACCAATTCAATAAAGGAACTTTAAAACCTTTCATGCAGGCTATCCAGTTTGATTCTCCCCCCTCCTCCCCCCCCCCAACCAAAAAAAAAGAGTTTTTAATTGTGAGCTATTGTCCTCAAGGTGTTACTAGCTTTTGCAATGCTTCAGCTATTCTTCATGGCCTACATTTTGTTGTGAACTATTAGTTTGTGTTGCTTAAAGTTTCATCATGGCAGCTTCAATGGTTTGAAACCTTCACATTTATTCCTGTCTAGTTTGTGCTGTTCTATTTTCTTTTTTGAATTCCATTCTTCTGCATGCTTTCTTTCTGTGCTACAAATAACTTATCCATCACGAAGACTTTTCTATTTCAATCCTCGTGTATCATCAAGATATAACTTCTATAATGTTCTAAGATCATAAAATATTCACATGGTGAATATAGTTATTGCTAGTTAGCATTATGTTTTCTTGCAGCTGAAGTCTTCGCTGCCTTCTTATTTCCTAATGCAAGTAGAAATTTGATAACTTTTCCGCCTACTCAACAGAGTACATTAATAATGCTGATGCAACTATGTCAACTATTGATAAAGAAGGTTGGCTGCATACTGGAGACATTGCTTATTTTGATGAAGACGGATACCTATATATAGTTGACCGCTTAAAGGAGGTTATCAAATACAATGGCTATCAGGTCTAATATTTTTATATCCATGGAATTTAATTTTGCATCAAGTATTTGTATGGCATAATGTAAATAATTAAGAGTGAATTATGTGTTTGAATTGGTGCGTGTTTTTGAAATTTTGTATGGCAGATAAGATTACATAAACGGAGTGCATTAACATGTCAGATATTCCTGGAGTCATTGCTGAGCTAAGCAGATTTTGTGAATGTAATTTTGAGATGGAATTGTATTAGTCTATTCCTGCTTGACAATGTGACTTTTCTGCAGATTTCTCCTGCTGATCTAGAAACTGTGCTGATTTGCCATCCTGAGATTCTTGATGTTGCTGTAACTGGGTACGCATCAATGCATGCTACATTTTATTATTGAGCAGAGACCATTTGAACATGTTATGAAATGCATACTCCGTCCAAATTCTCTGTCATTGCTTATATCCAGTCTCTTTATTTTCTACAATTTAGAGCCGTGGATAAAGTGCTTGGGGAGATACCGGTGGCATTTGTAGTCAGAAGAGATGGTAGCACACTAACTGAGGCTGCTGTTATCGACTATCTTGCTCAACGGGTTTCTTCTGACTAAACAATTTTCATTGTTTTACTAAATAAACATTAGGAGCAAACTAATAAAGCATTCAAATCTCTGTTTCTCTCTTCGGCAGGTTGCTCCATACAAAAAGGTGAGGAGGGTGGTTTTTACAAAGTCGATACCCAAGTCTGCTGCTGGGAAGGTCCTCCGGAGAGATCTTAGGAAATTTTTAACTTCTAAACTTTAGGAATGAATTAGACTGTAGGCATTGTTAGCTCAATGCTATATATCAGGGTCAGATTCGTTTATCTTTCTGCTACCATAAGATATGTACTGTAATTAATTTGAGATACAGAGAAATGGCATCTCATTTTCAGTTTGTGGATAGACATCCTTCAGCCTTTTGTTTCAAATATGATGGGAAAGTAACAAAATTGAGTAAAATAATTTTCAAACACCATGGCATTGATCACCAGCCAGAAAAGGTAGAACTTCTACGTTAACAGCATAACCTAATTAACTTCGCATCGAAACAGGGAAAAAAAAAAAAAAGAGCTAGATTGGTTAGGAATTCTTGTTGGCAGATTAGCACCTCCAACATTGACTTAACTTTCATAATGATAGGCATAATGGGATGGCGATGATGGAGGAAAAATGTAGTCAGATGGATAGGTGGGATTATAGAGATGCTGAGGAGAAGTGGGATGATAAACATGATGTTGAGGGGAAGTGGGATGATAAACATTTTGAGGCGGGGAGGTGGGATGATCAACATGCTGGGATGGCGAAGGGGAACTTGGTTCACTGGTTATGAGGCTTGCTGTCCGAACTTGATGTTTGTCCACTCTAACCTCCACCAATTCCTCTTCCTCAAACGACTGGAAAATCGGATGCAGGTATGCATCTGCCAAGTATGCCTTTAAGTTTATTTCAGGTTCTGTAGTTCGATCCAGTCTGTCTTTGGCCATTGCTTCCTGAAGAAGAAAATAGAGGACCATAAAGTCATTGATAGGCATAATCATGTTCATCTATGCTTTCAGAATCAGAAGATTTTTGTAACTTAGGCAAACAGTGTGGATGTTAAATCTGTAAGTATCTCTTAAAATCGGGGATATAAAAATGCAAAATTTTTATCTTTTCTACTTCTCATAACCTGCACAACTAAGTTGGAATTTTAACCTTAAAATTTCCTTTATACTTTAAGGCTAACAGGTAAACTTGAAACTAAATACAGGACATGGCCAACTTTATGACTAGGGCTCAAGACATCTGCCAAAAGAAAAAGCTGGGTGCTGAACATGGAGTAACAATGAAATGTGCTATGCGACAACCACTGGTATCTTATAAGAGCAGTTATCAGAAAGATTTGTTTGGCATAAATCAACCGATTTTAAAGCATGGAGCTTACCTCAATGGGGTACTTCCTAAATGCAGGTTCAAAGCGACTTTTGCAGTACTTGTGGAATGCTAATGTCAATATTGGCAATACAACAAGAAATGGAGTGGAATTAGCAGCCTCTTTTGTACTCAGCAGACCCAACAACAGCAGTTGAGATATCAATAAGCTTGCTATTATGCGGCTATGAACATGTGGCCAGAATGCAGCAGCACTCTCATATTGTTGATTGTAGACATTGATTATCTGCACAATTGGGGTAGTATTTCAATGTTGTATGTAGAACAATGCTTACAAGTCCATCTTTTATACAAAGCAATTACATAATGCCGGAAACAATCCTACAAACATATATTGTACTTGATGACAACAAAAGATTTCTTTAAATTATTTTTATATTGATTAATTGCAGACAACCTTAAATTGAGGATTGATATTCTGAGTTCTGTATTGGGTATTATAACTAATATTTGGTTGTAAAGAATGCTGGATCATTAAGCTTAAGACATTCCAATTGTTCTGTTCAATTTATATACATGGTGAATAACATGCTTCAAGAAATTCATGAGCACAAGTTAGACAACCAATATACATCTTCTAAACAAAAATAATAAGTGAATAAACTGACCTGGTGACGATAAACCAAGTATGCAAAGCCAAAGAACACTAGCATAAAAGGAAGAAGAATTGGTGTAATCACGGCGTACACAATCCCCAAAAGAAAGTAAAGTTGGAGACTGGGGATGGTTTCAGGGAAATCCACGCTACCAGGATCCATAGCCTTTTCTCTGTCTCTCTCTGTCTTGACCAGAAACAGGTTCTTGAGATGAAAGATGACCAACGGCTTCAGTCGGAAAATCTCACTGGCAATTCCAGCCCATCCATCAACCATTATATATGTAATAAAGAATGTGGCCTTCATCGGTATCGACACCCCTATGGTTCTTGGAATCCTGCAAAAGGAAAAAAAAAAAAAAATTAACACACATTTAAACTGCCGAAGAAGCATAATAGCTGAAGTTTTACAAAAAAGAAAACAAATAAAATATGCTTATATTTATTTAGTCAAGAATAATATTGCGTAAGTGACATCAGATAAACTCTGCGTTCTACTAAAACCACTAGTTGTGTAATAAAGCTCTATATGGCATTGCAATTTTACATTACAAAGAAATCCAAAAAATGATACAATTTGTTCATATGAAGGAAAAATCAAAAGCCGACTAAAATTTCTCTTGCTCTGATGAATTAGTTATCTCTCATATGCCAATAATTCCCCCATGCCTATGCAATACATCAAGTATGATGGAGCCACTCTCCATTTAATTTCCTGTATAGGACTAACTTAAATCGATTGATCATTCCTTTCACCTACCGTGGAAGTTGAGAAAACTATATCAACATACAACAGCATAATATGTAACATAAAATTTCAAACACGGAATATAAAACGTTACTGGGTGGGTGATTGATGAAGGAAAGAGTCCAATTGCTCGAATGCTGTTCCAGTTGCAATACTTCCCAAGAAGACATTCACCAACATAAAATAATAGTACTTAGCTGATGTCCTCCGTTCCAAATTTGATAAAGCTATATGTCCTTCAATCTTTGACATGATCATCAAAATTGTAGGAAGTATGTACAAAAAGATTTTAAGAGCAAGACCAGGAACAAAACCCTGAAGGAATGATTTGATAAATTTCCTGCAAAATAGTGCCAGTTATTTGTCCCTTTTTTTTTAATTAACAGGAAAAAAAATCAAATAAAAGACACATTATCTATAGAGCCACTATGAAGGTGTAACATATGAAAAAGCCATACCGCCATAATACAGCCTTTAATGAAATTAGCACAAGATACCTTTACGCATCAGCAAGTTAATCTTTCGCCAAAAAGAAAAAAAAAACTGTATTAGAAATTAGGAATAAGATTATTTTACTTACAATTCTATTACTGGCCTGAGGAATGGAGCAACTCTTTCAAGCCCCTCCAGATTTGCAAGAGATTGCACAAAAGCAATGGGTATCATATAGAAAAAAACTAAGGCAAATACAGAGACTGATATTATAAGTTTCCGGATGGTTAATGAAACAAATGGTATGGCCAAATTTCTCCAATAAATATCACGAGGTTCTGGAGCCCAATTTGTTAACCATAGAGTGGGATTCTTGCATTGTTGTGTTTGTGCACAAACAGCAGCCCCCCAACGTGATTTAAATGAAACAAAAGCAACTGGAAGAATAGATTTTGAGTCTTTCAGAATTTTTTGCCGCTCCACTGACATCTGATTGGGTACAAATGAACAACATACCTCTATTAGTACTAGTGAACCAAAACATGGGGGCAAGAAGCTATGTGTGTTGCACAAAGTTGATTAAACTAAAATTCAATGAAATTTTCAGATTGTCATTTATTTCAGAGTTTTCCTTCAAGTGATCCATGTATAAGATCAAGAAAATTGAGTAGTTGTGGACAAAATACAAGTAATAACTTACTCTTTTCTCAAGCTCCTTCATTTGCTGCTTGTAGTAGTCAATTGCATCAATTTTTTTGCCCCAAAGGCCCAAAAATCCCATCTGAAAATGAGAAGCATTTGAAGCATCAAAACTAATAAGTACTAACAAATCGATTGGTAGCTTAGGGTTATCAAACAGCCGAAGGAATTACACAAGTTATATCCAAGTGACTGTACCATCATGTTTATAAAATTACTACCTTTGTAGTTGGCTTCTTCTCTGGATGTCTCTCAAACTTTAGCTGGTTATAGTCCAACCAATTCTGAAGCCTCTCTCTCTTTCTCACCAACTTGGCAAATTTGTTTGCATTGTAGACAGCCTGAAGTAAGAAAGAATACCATCATGAATGAAGACAAGACAAACTATTTTAATATAAAAGAAACTAATTAAAGGACTTTTAATGAGAAATCATTTCAATAAGAAAGGAACTTAATGAAAGTTCTATAACCTGGTGACAAAGATAATGATCAGGATGATTTGTTTGAAAGAAATGGTCTATAGTTTCTGATAACGATTGACCAGAAACATGTGGAACATTCCTGACCACCACCTGCAAGGAAATAAACAATCCAGACACTTTAAAGCACTTGTCAAAAACTATTGTGATAAACACTAGATAGATTTCAGTTTGAAGAGAATGTTTGGACATTACTACTCAGATACAATCATAACCAAAAATGAAAATATGTAAAACCTATTTCTTTAATAAAACTTCCATTCGATTGTACACAAAATAAAAAGAGAAAAAGCATTGAACGTAGTCGATGACTATAAAATTTGAACATTATAAACTTAGAAAACACTTTAGCTCTAGCAAATGGAAACGTTAACAGAGTAGGCCACCTTTTCCACTGCTGGTAGCTAACAATTTGCCGGTAAGTCTAAGAGTGAAAATCCTAGATCCTTATTCGGCATTCATTTGCCTAAACGTATTAAAAGGTTAAACTCCAAAAGGTACAAACTTCCAAAATGCAGATCATAGATGCATAATAAGATCTCTAAAGATATGAAAGCAACAACGTGCAATTTTGACTGTCAAACATACATGATGAACAATCATATGACAGTTGCATTTTGATTTCTAGCATGCTTTAAAAGCTCTTCTTGGGTCAATTAAGAAGCTCTAGGTCAACTCACTGTGAACTGTTCTGCACGCCTTGCTTGTGAAGCCAAAAAGCGCAGCCTCATTGATGCTACGATATCATATTCTTTGTAAAGCATGAAACAAATCCATATGGTGAACAGGTATTCCAATCCTATATGGACAAAAAACCTGAAATTCAAACATAATGCTTCTTTAGAAAATTGATATGGTATACAGCAATAAATTAGTGAAACTTAAATGGCAAGGAGAATGATACCAGCATAAAACAATATTGTTCCTGAATTTTAAACTAGAAACATGTGAACAAGAAGAGTTTTTCTTCCACAAAATGGTGATTTGACAAGTTCAGATTGTAAGAATAAATGATAATAACACATCAGGTAAAGAAATTTTGGTTCTACATACTGTACAATTATGTTCGATTTGGAAGAATCAAAGTTACCTTATGGATTTAGGGCGAACATTAGATATTGATAGCTTGTCAATATCACTCACAACCAATTCTTTCCTCAAAAAGAATAGTGTTCCACTTGATACATTGACTGGAATAAGGACAAGGAGCGCCACTATTGTCATTGGTACAAAAATCTTTAGGCTGTCAGACCAAACAGAAAAGACTAATTATAACAACGAACAATGACAATTAAAGCCTCAGGTTCCTCTCGGCTACAGAGTAATAGCCAAGTTTACAATGCAATAGACAATATAAAAAATTGTCAAGAATGGGCAAACACTTGATTCAGCTCCTGTAAATTCCCTTTTAAACTCATTCCTCAACTAAATTTAGCTCCAATTTGCATTAATGCTCCCACTAAAAGGAAATGCAAACAGAAATAGTAGACATGGAAGCCACAGCCAGATTGATCAATGTACTCATAAGGAGTATTTGTGCCGTCTCATCCTCAGGTTCTATAGAACTGGCTAATTTAGCAATTCCAATTTACAATAAAATTTCCTAACAAACATAGCCATCAGGTGAGACAACACTTTAGTAGAAAGCATCCTTTGATGAATTTTTTTTCTTTTTTCTGGGGTGTTAAATCCATCCTCCAAGATTATAAGTACACATCAATTAATAAGCGCTCATAAAAAATTAAAGAGGATACACATAGTAATAGCAGAAAGAAACAGCAAACTGAACAGTGGATTAAAACAAAGACATCGCGCCCAACTATTAGCATCGACTTTAATCATTCCAAGTAATAATTCTTATTTTTATTTTTTTTGAGTTACAAAGGTAAAACGAAGCAGTTGAAACCCTACAGCTTAAAGGAAATAAATAATAGAGGGAATAGAGGTTGTCCATAATGCATAGACTGAATTCTTTCTTTCTTTCTTTTGTTTTTTTTTTTTTTGTGGGGGGGGGGGGGGGGGAACAAACTATCACTACAGAAAGATTCAGCAGAGGTGTCCAATTAAACCCATTCCAAAGTACAAAAGCAGCAGAAGTAATAATATTACACCCATATTGCATTAAAAAGCATGAACAATTGTACACTTGCTAGGATGGATACTGAAGATTATCAAAAAGTTTTTCAATTTTGTGAAGAATGACCAATATCAGACCAAAAACGTACTAAAACAGAGGAAGAAAATTAAGCTTCCCACAGTGTTCTAAGTTAATAAAAAAGTTGAAAAATTAAATTTTGTTAACAAAAAGAGAAGACACCCAAAAAGTGAAAAGGCAATGAGAATCGAATTATAACAAATGCAGGAAGAAAGAGAGAGAGAGAGAGTACCCAAGAGTGTAAATTCTCAAGAAAACCGCAGAGTCGAGGCCAGCATGATTGATAATCTCAGACTCAGTCATCTTCAAAGCCTGAGGCATCCAGTTCAAGAAAGTAAGATATGTCTTGAATTCCAAATTAACGAACTTGCCCACAAAGTTCCTGGACCTCCTTGGGCTGCTTCTAGCCCCACTGATGTACCACTTGGGGAAGTAAACTCTGTCATTGATGGGTTGAATCCTCAGCAAAGCAAAAGCCAACAAGAATGCAAAAGCAGATAGTATGTTTATCAATGCAGACACCCCAATATCACCAAGAGTAGCCATTGGAACAAACAGACACAACAAAGAAAGAAGAAACTAGAGGTTATCTGAAGAATGGTTTTTAGTAACAGAAAGGAAAGAATATTTGTTTTTCTATTCTTCCTTTTTTAATGTTTACTTTTTTTTTTTTTACAAGAAATTGACGAAGTTCGGGTGCAGTGGCCTTTATGGCCTAATGGAGTTTGATATGTTAAAAGGGTGTTCACCACTTACCATTCTTTTTTCATTGCACCACAAGTGATGTGTTTTTGTTAATGAAAAATGTTTTGTTGTGTTGTCTTGTTTTGGTTTCCTTCGGGATTTGGAAGTATGTTGACTAGCAGAGTTGTTCATGACATGTGCATGTGACAAGTGAAGTCATTTGTTATTAATTTTTTAGTTCTTTTTGGGATGAGAGAGAAAGGATTGATTGTTGTTCCCTGTTGAAGCCATGTGGTTAAAGAATGGATTGATTGCAATGAAAGCCCTGAAATTTATCATAATGATAGAAGGATTTAAAAGGCTTACGTATATTGCAATTTAGATGGATTGCATGGAAATACTCTTAAATTTAACTTTAAAAGAGATTATTCAAATTGAAATTTTGAACTCTAATTGTTTAAGTTTAATGAAATATTTCGAGCACAGCCATCTAACCATGAGTTTAAGTTGTTAATCTTAAATTCTCGAACCTACACTAATATTTTTATTATTTTTAATTACCTTTACTCTCGTTGCAATCTACAAAACAAGATAATGGTCTACATCCATATATTAATAATTGGTTTTGGATATTATATATAAATTATGTATATTATAAAATTTTTTAAGTTAATATTAGTGTTAGCCAGCCTTTTTTTTCCTTTGTTTGAGAGCTAAGTTTATCAAATTTTAACTATCTTTTTTTATTGATGTAACATCATTTTCATATATATATTTACAAAAACATAAACACATAATAATTTTTTTAATTCGACATGAAAAAGATATATAACAAGGTCGATAGGCACTAAGTAGATAATATTTAATATTTGACAACACGAGACTTGATTATCTCAAAGAAACGGTGGATTCAAATGTACCAATCAATTCTGAGTTCATAAATACAAGGTTATTATCATTTCACTACTTTAAAATTTGACAAATATCAAATGACTACAACAAGTATTGCCCCCTTTTGCTACTTTTCCGTTACAAAAATACTATTTTACTAATTTTTCATTAGTTGACCAGTTAGTTGCCTAACAAAATACCAATTTTATCCTTCATGATAAAAAAAAAAACTTGAATTATGTTGGTATTTTGTATTTATTTTTATAAATGGATTACAAATTTGTCTTATTAATGATTCCATTTTCTTATCCTAAAATTGGAAATGAAACTTGGATGATCAAAAAAATATTTAAAATTTTTTTTAACCAAAAAATACTTGAATTATGTTGGTATTTTGTATGCATTTTTATAAATGGATTACAAATTTGTCTTATTAATGATTCTATTTTTACATCCTAATGTTAGAAAATGAAACTTCGATGATCAAAAAATTACTTGAAGCTTTTTTTTTTTTAATCATAAAGGGTAAAGTTGATATTTTGTTAGTCAACAAAATGGTCAACTAACGAAAAAGTAATAAAATGATATTTTTGTAATGAAAAAATAGTAAAATGATATTTTTATAAAGATATAATAAGAAAATAATAAGGGACAATACTTGTTGTAGTCGTTTAATATTTATCAATTTTTGAAGTAGTAAAATAATAATAATCCTGAATATAGAGCATGTTTGGTATGGCTTATTTAATAGGTATAAGTGCTTATTTAATTATATAAGCACTTTTTAACATTTTTTTATAGTGTTTGGTTATTTTTTTAGTAGAGCTTTTTTAGCTTAAATAAGCTAATTTACCTCTACTAGCAAAAGCCCAAAATTTGAGCTTTTGGGAGTAGAGGTTAGAGAGCTTTTTCAAAAAATATATAATATCAAAAATATCCTTGATATATTTCATTAATTCTTGTATAAAACCTCACGAAAATATTTATATAAATATATTTGCCACTTCTCTCTCTTTTTTTTTTTTTAAATAACCAAGACTTTAATTTTATAATCCCTACACATACCCAACACTTGAAAGAGTATATATTAATGATGAATTTAATTTGGATAGTATTATTTGTTTGGGAGAATATATCAATGATGTAATTTTTATTTTGAAAATTGAAGAAGTGATTGAATTAATTTTTCTCATTAATTGATAACTTAGATGCATTTTGTTCCATGTTATATAACTATGAATACATATCTTTTGATAATTTAATTACACAAAGACTTTTAATTTTATACAACCAACAGGTTTAATAGTGAAAAGATTTTTTAATTGACAAAACACCCAATGACTTTTGTCAAAAAACTTCTATTATAATGTTTCATTCATATAAATTTCATCGCTATGTTCTATTTAATAAAACGAGCCCATAATATCCTTGGGTGTTGAGCTTTTTAAGCAAGTATCTTGTTCTGATATTATTACAGATTCAGGGGATCTCGATGAAATTATTCTTTATACAATAATTCCAGCAATCTTTCACCTCCATCTTTTGCACGCGGTGTAAAGCTGGACGTAATCATGAAAGCATGCCTCCGTTACCGCCTTAAAATCAGCAGATCCTTTTAATATTTAAATGCCGTTTTTGTTTTAATTTTACTTTGCATGAAAATAATTCTCCCTTAATCTCTCCTTAATTAATTATGATTAGATTCTCTTCTGCGAAAACAATGCGGAACCAAATTCATAAATGAATCTTAATTTTTATTGCCACAATATCATTTATTAGGTTTATTTAAAAAAAAAATTATTTTTATGTTATGCAAAAAGCCAAATGCGGTGTTTTCCGTACTTGAAATAACAGTAATAAAAAATATGATGCTAATTTTATTGGGTTTAAATCCTATATTAAATAAGTGCAAGAAAGGATAGTGTATATATAGACACACACATACTAATCTATATAATTTAGTTAAAAGAATTTCTTACATGGATTAAACTGTTGTTCTAAACCGTCTAAATAATTAAAATAGTAAACAATTTTGTGAATAAATTAAGCTGGGGATTATATATTGTTAGGAGTATATAAAACACAAACAAAAAGATTTGGTTTCCATTTTGGCTATTTGCCAACTAATAAGACAAGACTCATAAAATGTCCATATTATGTCTTATGCTTCAATTTGTGGTTTTTTTTTTAATATCATTTCTTTATTTCGAATAGATATTGTTACTTAGTTATTTATGCCATAACACAACAGCGAAATTGAATCATCGAATAAAGCATTATTATTAAGCCACAACTTTTAGTAGTGGTACATGAATTTGGAATTAGAAAACACTAATTGTCGTTTCTATATAATGTTTTGCTTGGGCTATAATCTAATCATAAGTACCTGCCAATTAATAAAAAGCTGCCATTTCATGGGTTTTTCTCTGTATGCCTTTCGCCAAGAAACTAGGTTTGTCATAATAAGATAAAATCATTTTTAATAATCTCTAAAAGTTTGATCAAGTGATTTTAAATAATTTTATTTAATTAATCACTTAAATTTTAAATTAGGGACTTAAAAAAATGATTTAGGCAGATAAATCAAATAATGGGTAGTTATTAAAGTATAGAGTAATCACAAATTGACAAACAAGTTGTTGCAATAGGATGTGGGAAAGCTCAGCGTCCTTATCATTGGTGAATGGTGAGACTACAGATTCTATATATCCGTGACAAAAAGTTAAAACTATATCTTTGTTTTTTCTAAAGCCATTTCCACTATGTTCCATCAACATGTGATGACAGTCTGTCAGCATTTCCAAATAGTCCAAATTATTCGATCAACCAAAGATAAGTTCACAAATACATTCTCAAATTTTTACAAGTTTCTACATTTCTTACAATTTATTCCATACAATTGCAGTACAGTCAACCAACAAAAATAAATAAAATAAAATAAAATAAAATAAAGAATACTTGATACAACAAGGACACCACTAGCATGAGATATAAAAGAAAACAAAATATGAACCAAATTTAGTCTTGATTGCTATTCAAGACGCGCTAAATGGTACAATCTGGAAATGAAAATGGTAACTGCTGGGTGCCACTAAAACTAATATTACAGATACAATAATGTACACTCCCCCGAAGAGCCGATGGAACAACCTCACGATGGCTTCAGTCCTTTCACTGCTGCAGCAAAAATCTAAAACGTCATAAACAGATTCATCATATAATGCAATTCATATAGCAAGATTGTCCAACCAACTTCATAGTGAAAGAGATACCACTTGGTGGAAGTGTGTATACCCTTGATCATCAATATTAGTTCAGTTATGCAAGAAATACCATATGCTATGTTTAGCCACCATTAAACACTCCACATAGCAAACATTAAATGTAGAATGCAAAACATAAATTAAAAATAATGTAGATGACCCACACGTACCAGTTATTCTAAGATATAACCAATAGGTTAATCCAGCATTATACACTTACAACACTAGGTGAAGTACTATAATTTTGCTTCAATTCACAGTAGAATAGCTATAAGCTTTGCAAAAGTTCATATGGCATGAAACAAAGCAGCCTTGAAAGATTATTGAATAAAATAGAAATCCTTCCATATGTTTAGAAGAAGAGTTCTGGAGCAGTTGCAATCATCCAGTTGTTCTATCATGCATGGAGGTACTACAATTGTTCTGATAAATCCTATGAGGTTTTTAGTAGAGACAGAGCTCATTTTCAAGAACTTAGATAACCCCCATAGGGATCAAGGCTACAGGACCTAAAATGTGAGACCAGCATAAATAATGATCTGAATCAAATTGGATTGATGTTAGATACTTTGAGGGACTCAAAGGTTGTTGAACTCACTGCCACATAAAATCCATGTTAAGGAATCACCATGTCTATTCCCATTTTTTTTTTTTTTTGGTTTTAATCTCATATATGTGTGTTTTTGCTCAAATGAACAAGTTTTCCCAAATAAACAAACAAACATTAGAAAAATGATAGACAAATAAGAAAAGCTACATACTCTGGATGGTGCTCCAGGATCCTGTTTCAACAGTCCACGTGGTTGATCGTAGCTACTGCTCTCCTCATGCTCGATGAGATTCCTTTCTCCATTCTCAGCCAATGCTGAAGTTCGCTGGTTAAAAGCATCACCATCTGAAGATTTTTTCTTTGATCCACTTCTTAAGTCATAAGGTTTTTCATCTTGCATAACATTAGTGAGGAGATCTTGGTTCTTTTTATTGAACTGTGTCGCTGCTGCTCGTGCACCAGCGATGGCTGCATTGAGAGTGGATGATTTCTCCACTGCAGTTGATTTATTTTCGGGGAAATTTGTAGACATAGATCCTGGCTTCAAAGAAAAAGGATCTTGTGCATTTGGGAGTGGAAACTTCACAGGCAGTGGACCTTTAACAGGGGTAAGACCCCTAACAGCAGCTTCATACACCTGTGACAGGAATAGAACTCAGTCCCTGATTAAACAAAATGCAAGAGACACAGGCACCAAATTTTGGCATCTCATGTACCTTCTTTTCCAAGTTATAAACACCCTGATACCCTCGCATTTCAAATGGAACTAATAGTTTCTGCATTTGATTGAGTCAGAAACAATTCATCAAAAGTTCAATATTCATCAAATGGTAGTGTATAGCAGGGTGAAAGCACTCACTTGAGGATTTTCACAAAGCCAGCAAAAATCTGTTTGTGCTTCTAACCTCACCTGTCCCACAAAATTGATATAAATTAGTCAGCATACTCATTGTACATTATTAAGTTGATAATATAGGGAACAAAATGATCAGGGGAGTGAATAGCTAACCCCTTCAGGTACCACTTCCCAGCTTGCTAGTTCTTCGCAGCGAACACAGCCGACTACTTCAACACACCCTACATATTTAGATATGCCAAAAATTAGAAAAAAAAAAAAGCAACTATATTGTCTCCATAATTTCTACAATATGATTTCCACTCTAGCTTAATATTAAGAGAAGCCATAAAACACTCGGGACCATCTCTCACTTGAAATTGGAAAGAACTTCAATAATTTGGTTGAAACAACTTCATTACATATTTCCACTCACCTCATACTCCATCCAATTTCTCTCTGTGAGCAATGTCCTGACTTACCGCGACTTTTGCGTATAGACAATCAGAGGGATACACACATGACGCAACATGGAGAGTGAAAGCTTGTGTGAGATTATCAATGAAAATGAAGAAGGAGCTAAGTGGACCCAATAGTCCACCAAAATCAAGCCCAAACTTGAATCTGAGCTTCAAAGCTTTGTTCAAGACCAGATATTGTTAATTTTCACATCTCTTGCAAAGTTAGTGGCATCAATACGATAAGTAGGTGCCAACTAAGAATCCGTTTGACTTAGCAGTTTGGCAAGCCGCAGCTCTAAAAGTGGTTGGTAAACTTGCAGATGTCTTAGAAGCTAAAGTGGTTCCCACAGTTATTTGACAAAAAAATCACTAAAATTCTAAAAACCTGCCAAGGAATGGAGCCCTGGGAGCTCGAACAACAAGGGCGTGAATTCACCACTAGGCGACCGTGGTGAAAAACTCAATATCTTTACTATTTTCATCTAAACTGTTTATTTTCATCAAAATTTCCACATTTTATTTTGCAGCAGCTGTGGCTTGAAGTCTAAAGCCTACCTACATTTATTCTCGACTATTTGTAAATTGTAACATAAGAAATTTGCAAAATAACGAGTACCTAGAAGTCTTGAAACTGGATAATGTTGGGGAAACTGAAGATCAGTGATCCCATTTACTGCATAAATTTGCCTGTAAAATTCTTCCATTGCTCTGATGGTAGCTTCTTCGGGAATCTTGCTAGCAGCATGAATCCATAGACGACCTCCACAGTCACAAAGACAATATCAATTAATTATTTAATGACGCTACTATTTAAACAAGTCTTAAGATCTAAATAAATAAATAAATAAATAAATTATTATTATGAGTATGAGAGCAAACTATATTTATATACCTCGAAGAGGGGCAGGCCAAGACCTGCCTTCAACACGCTTGATCCCGTGAACGAGGAGTGAAGCCCATGGTTGATGCATCGTCAGACACGGGTTCGCGTAGTTCCCTTGCTTTCTTACTCCTCTCATCTCTTTCTCTGTGTTTGGTTCCCGGGAAAATCACTCGTAAAATTTCACACTACTTGCCCCCCCAGAATCTGTCCTTTTCCTTTAAACTCGTAAGGGTTTTATATTATTTAAATAATAAATATGATAGCAGTAGTCACGTGCAATAACAGACGTACACGTGCTAGCCCCATCATAGTTGGAGCGAGACAAAATTTGAAATTCTGGGTAGCAGAAAGAATAAATGAGTTTGAGTCATAAAAATTAGAAAAAAGCTCTTTTTATTCGGGAAGTTTGATACAATAGTTAATTTTATTTTTATTTTTTAAATAATAGTCTATTTCTGTAAATAATAGTTTACTACATCTTTATTTTTTAAACAACAGGTTAAATACTCTTCTATGAATCTATAGTTTATTTATTTTATAATTCGTTAAGGGTAAAATAGGATTATCAATTAAATAAATACAAACTATTTAAAAATAAAATTCTCAAGAAAAATTAAATGACATCTAATTTTTTATATAAATTTAAAGTTTACGGATAACTTAATAAAACAAAAATAACCCTAAAGAATATATGTGTGTGTCTTCATTAATTTTTTTTTAATAAAGTCAATTAAATTTTTGAATAATAATAATAATAACTTTTTTTTAAATTAAGAATCATTGTCTCCATTAAAGTTAGGGATAAGATAAAAGATATTTAAAAAAAAATACACTCTAATGTACTATGCTTTATTCTATAATATATTTAAACATGTATTTTTATGTCTTTAGTATGTATTTGGAAGTAAATGAAGGAGTGTGTGTTCATTTTTTGTAGAATAACAATAATGATTGATTATTTATTTATTTATCTTAATCATATTAAAATAAAAAACAAAATAAAGGATAAAAAAAACTCATGCTAGTGCTTATGAAATCTATTTTTTAAAATTGTTTTAAATGTATATTTTACATATTATTTAGTTTTATTATTGTTTAGTCATTAAGTTTTCCTTAAATTTTAAATTTATACAAAAGACAAATTTTTTAAAACCAAATTTGAGAGATTTATTTTAAAATAGTTTGTATATACTTATTTGAAAATTTAATTTTTCCTTCAATGAATTATAAATATACTAATAGTAAAATAACCAAAGATTGTTTTGGGTCATTGTTTAAAAAATAGGAAATAAAATGAACTATTATTTAAATAATAAAGATGAGATTGGTTATTGCACCAAATCTTAAAAAGTGAAAAGGGTTTTTTAATTGACACAATTATTAAATGAATTTAATTTAGTTAATATGATTTTTTTTTTTTGTTGGGTAAAGGTTTAATTTCTTGACTCATTTACTTGATTAATGATATAAGCATTAAAGAGTTAACCAAAACTAATTCATATTTACAGAATCTAAATCATACCCATGTTTTTAATTTTAAATTAATTTACAGAATCTTTTATTAAAATTTAAATATTAGACATAATTTTTTTCTTTTTGTAAAGAATAAACATTTATATAATGTTCAATTTTATAAGATTATAGATAAAATCTATAATATTTTAATAGACATATATATTTTATAATATCAATACATAATATTATTTAGAGACGTAAATAAGTGCAATATTTGATGTAAATCGTGTTAAATAGGTATTAAGTTATTGAATTGTATTATGTTGGGTGATATGGTTATATGATTATTAAACATGTGTATTAGGTCACTCATTTATTTTTTCATGTAATGTTTGAATTTTAAAATTTTAATATAATTCTTAAATGAATCGTATTTAAGTTTGCCTAAAGGCGAACTTGCTTCAAAATGAGTTTGTCGTGGTACGGGTTTGTCATCCCTTCTTGTAACAAATTCGAATGTATAGAGCAGTGGAACTAAAAAAGACTTTCGACTCCAAAGACTTCCTTTATGTCAGCCTCACAAAACTGACATGGTACAAACAAGGAAAGTGACCTATTTTGCCAGCATTAGTCATAATATAAGTAATTTATTATTTATTATTTATTTATTAAAATTATGTTTAAAATTAAAGTACTGTATAATTATTATAAAAAAATATATAATTATTAAATAAAAATTAATTATATGTAGTAAATATAAATTTTAAATAATAATTTTGATAAAATTATTAAAAATATAATAAATTTTTTATTATATAAATAAAAAATTATATCAATATAATTTATAAATTATATCAACTAATATTTATTAAGTAATTTAATATTATATCTGTTAAAGTATAGTTGTCAATCTTAATATCAAATGCACCTTAAACATAATTAAAAAGACTGAATTTGTTTATAAAATCTGTTCTGTATTTCAAATTGGAGAAGGTAATCTAATCTTTCTTTTTGTAAGGGTATCTTGGACTTTTCAAGAAAAAATTATCATATTCCCGAGACCAATGTACTATGGCGGAATTTTTGTGAAATTCAGCCACGTCCATGGCATATTCCATCCAAATTCGTCCACGTAACAGTCGTCAAAACCCTAAAGCGTTAAACTATAAAACCCATTTTAGTGCCCAAAGTTTGGAAGACGGTTCTGCAATTTCGCATTAGTATTTTTTTGAACCCGAGCTCGAGCTTCTTCTTCTACTTCACTTCTTCTTATTCATTCAATTCAACAATGGGTGGAAAAATGAAAGATGCAACACTGCTCAGCGATCCCACAAACAACAACACCACCACCCAACAAATCGAAAGGAATAAGGAAAAGAAGAACAAGAAGAACAAGCTCAAAGAGATTGAAGCTGAGGAAGAAGAACAACAACAAGACGAACTGAATCTAAAACGAAAGCTTGAAGCGGTTGAAACCACCAATGGAGCTAAAAAGAAAAAGAATAAGAAGGAGAAGAAGGAGAAGAAGAAGCAGGAGAAAGAGCTCGAGCTCGAAGAAATTGAGATATCAGAACAGAGCCACGATGATGATGATGGTGGGCATAAGAAGAAGCAAAAGAAGAAGAAGAACAAGGAAGATAGAGATAAGGCAAATGGTAAAGAAAGTGAAAATGGCGACGATGAAACGATTAGCTTTTTTAAAGAAGAGGATGATGGGCAAGTAGTGGTTACGGGAAAGGATGTGAAAGAAGCTAAATATAAGGCATTGAAATCTTTTACCGAGTCTAAGCTTCCTGATGACGTATTGGGTTGCTGCAAGAATTTTAAGAATCCATCTCCGATTCAGTCTCATGCGTGGCCTTTCTTATTGGACGGTCGTGATTTTATAGGGATTGCAAAGACTGGCTCTGGTGGGTATATTGATTTGCATTTTTTTTCCCCCGGGTGGGTCGTGGATTTATGGTGTAATTTTTGGTAATTTAGGTAAGACAATAGCATTTGGGGTGCCGGCAATGATGCATGTGTTGAGTAAGCGAAAGGGGAAGGCGGTGGGGAAGAGGGTGAATCCGCTTTGCCTTGTGCTTTCACCCACCAGAGAATTGGCTGACCAAGTATGTACCTATATGCCACTGTTCTGCTTTTAGGTATTGTGACTGTGGATGATTATTTGTGCTGAAGTTTTAGCTTTTAGATTACAAACAGAATGATACATTTTGAATGATTGAAAGACTGCATCTTGGAATGCATAGTTTTGTGATTTTCATGGCAGAGTGTAGCACGAGGATTTTCTAGGAGTTGAGCCATTGTATTATTTTTCCAGTCCAGGCATGCAGTGACATAGATACTTGTTGAGTGGCAATAAGAGTAATCAAGCCACTTATCCTTATCTTTCAAAGGAAAAAAATGCCGCTTCTATCTTGCAATTATAATTGAATGTTAAAAAAAATATATCCGTCAGGAGCTATGGAGAGTTTATAAGTAGTAAAATGTTTTGTTTCTGCTGTATTTCTGTTACCGGAGTATGAAACAAGCATGATCTTTTAGAGTGTACCTATCTCATTTGTTTATAGGTTTTCTTGTGATGTTATTTTTCTTTTCATCCCTGTTTATGTTATCTCTTACTTGTCTTGTTTAGTTGATGCTATGAGAAACACTCCTGAAAGCATGAACTCAATTATTGACTTTCATTGCTGGTGGCAGATTTATGATGTTTTGAATGATGCTGGGAAAACTTGTGGTGTGAAGTCTGTTTGTGTGTATGGAGGAACCTCGAAACAACCTCAGATTACAGCCTTACAGTCTGGTGTTGTAAGTTATTCTATTTCATATTTCTAATTGTTTTTGGCTAGCTTCACTTAGTTTTCTCTGTTCGGTTGTATATTAGGGATTCTAGACTCCTACCATATGTGTCCTAACGGATATGAAGTTTGCTTCGGTTGTATGTTAGGCATTCTAGACTACCACTGTATGTGTCCTAACGGATATGAAGTTTGCATGATGTCTTTTATAGTCTTGGGTCTGAATCAGTTCTTAATTTGGATTGTTAGTTATGTGTAATTGATGCTTTATTATTCATATTTATGTAATTACTCCAGATTGTGGTCCTCTAAGAAGTTAAGGCATAATTCAAGTCTTGTAATGCCAGTTTGATCTTTGCATATAATAAGATTTAGAGTATTAGAGTCTGGCAGTTGTTTGGTCTCCTATGAGGCATGTTTCCCTAGTTTTCCTTCTGATCTTATCCATCACTTTTATGGGTTTTAATTGTTGAATTCTCATTTGTCAGACCTGTGTATTGCTTGTTTCCTAAAATAGCTCATTAACTCAGCTCTAACAACTCTAATTCTTAGTTCTACTGTAACTACATACATCCCTATAAAAAATTATGTAGCGCTATGTTTACATTTCTTATGCTAGAAAGATATTGAAAATGAAGACATCAAGGTCGGCTATCGTTCATTTGATGCTTTTAGACTGTGCGTGGCACACAGAGATAGATTTCTGTTGTCTTAATTTTATTGATCATGCGGAGATCTAGTTGAGTCTTGCCGATAGCATGGAGATAATTTGTCCCTTTTGTTTCCATTGGAAGCATATAGCTAATTTCTTGATTGCACCTATATATTATTCTATGATGTGGTAGTTGGAACTTGCCATATGCAAGATTTTCTTATAATTACCTAGTAATATGACATTCTCTTTCTTGTATGCACAGGACATTGTGATTGGAACACCTGGTCGTTTGATAGATTTGATTGAAATGAATGTCTGCCACCTTTCGGAGGTTTCTTTTGTGGTAAGGACAGTCGTTTAGAATATTGGTCTTCTAATTATCATCTCTATGTATTGATTTAGTTATAAATAGCACTGCTGCTTTTTTCCCCCCCCCCCTTCCAGATGTTTGAGGGTGGGTTTAATTGGGGTTTATGTCTGGCTTATTAAGTGGGAGATAAAGTTTGCAAAATTATTAAAATTATTACAAGATGGGATGAATAAAGGGGATTAGAAAAGCTAGAAAACCTCAAGAGTCTCTTAAGACCCCTAGGGGTCTCAACTAGAGTGTTTTCAAGGGAGTTTTTTTGTAATGGAAAGATAAGTAGAAGTTCTAATACAGTTTGTAAATGGCTTTGCCTTCAGTAAATTGACTCCTTAACTCCTAACTTTGTAAGGGAAAGTGGATTCTTTAGCAAGATTTCCTAAATTCCTAAACAGAATCCAAATGAAACTGAACAAGATTAAAAGTAGAAGAAAGAGCAATACATTTTAAGAGGAGTACAGAAAATAAGTAATAGTGCTTTGTATGAGTGGAGCCTGTAAAATACTTTATTTTATAAAAATAAGTATTAAATATAATGAAATGGCTTGATGTTTAAAACTTTCTGTAGGTCCTTGATGAAGCAGATCGGATGCTTGATATGGGATTCGAAGAGCCAGTTCGCTTTATTTTAAGCCAGATATCTTTGGGTAAATGTTATATATGATTTTGTTTCGTCTCTCCCTTATAATTATCACTTGAAATCTTTTTGAACTGGAACAGGGTGTAGAGGCAGCATATTTTATTTGTGAGGGCCAACATGTAAAAACTATTAACATCAGATAATGAAATTTAAACGGCCAAATACTTATGTGCCCTTTATTTTTCATTCCAAATTTTTTTTTTTTTTTTTTTTACCATATTCTATTAATTACTTTTATTTATTTATTTATTTATTGGTAATAGAAGTATAGAGTGAGGGAAACATAAACTAAAAAGATGTACGATAAGTGAAGAAGCTACCCTGGAAATCTTCTGTAATGATGTGTAAAAGTCTTCATCTTTTAATCATTTTTGCAGTGTCAATTGTAGTTGTATTTGGGCTTTTGTATCTTATATATGTGAATTGTTTGGATACATTTTCAATCCAAATTAAATATGTTCATGACAGACATTTCCCTGACCTGGGAAAAAATTCTTAAAATTGTTCAGCTCGCCAGATGGTAATGTTCAGTGCTACGTGGCCTATAGAAGTTCATAAGTTAGCTCAAGAGTACATGCATCCTAATCCTGTTAAGGTGTGGATCTTCATTCATAAAGACATATTGGTTAATTTTTTTTTTTCCAAATTCTTTTTAACCCTTGCCTTTCTTGAAAATAATTGGTTTTGTTTCAGGTAGTAGTCGGTTCAGAGGATTTGGCTGCTAACCATGATGTTATGCAAATTGTTGAGGTTAGGTTTTTCCCATGGGTGACCCATTTAGCCATCATATATATATGTTTTTCTCATAGGTGTATTTACAAACATTTCTCCAAAAAATGTAGGTCTTAGATGATCGTTCACGTGATCAGCGTTTGCTTGCATTGCTAGAAAAGTACCACAAATCTCAAAGGTATTATTTGGTAACTTCTTGCAATTTTATTTAAATTTTTGATATATTTTGGGATCGCTTGCACATCTTCTACTGATTTATTGTATTGCTAAAATAGAAATTGGGACTTCGTGTCCAATCTTTTAGGCTGTGTGATTATCTAAATTAGTGAGGCGGAAGAAAAAGGAAGAGAGGGGAGTTGTGATCAAAATGAGCTTGAAAAAAACATAATTTATCCACTATTAATAGATCTTTTAAGGATAAACCTAACTGGAGAAGTAAGAGTAATATCCTTAAATTTTTAAATCAGCATATTCTAGAACCTTTCTTCTTCAATCTAAAAGACATGTGGGCAAGCAAATTCTGGTTCTGCTTTTTTGAAATGGATCAATTCAGATATTGCTTCATATAATTTAGGTTCCAAATTTCTATTATGGGAAACACTTTAGAACTGGGATAAGGCAACATATCAACTGTTGAACTAGCTCAAAACAGTGGAAACTTTCTCTAGGGATGTTGAGATTTTTGACTGCTGGGGTTCATGTATTTTGTGTATAATGGCTGGAAGCATTTGGAACATGTTTTTTTTTTTTATATATATATTTTATTTTATTTTGTTTTTTATAATAGCCAAACTTGGGGATGAAAAATTAGAAAACATAAAGTACAAGTTGAAGATAGAAAACAGAATAGATAGAGATAAAGAAAGTATAGAGAGCGGACTAGAGGGGAAGAAATGGAATAGAAAATAGGGAGGACAAAACAAAGAAGCAGAAAGAGAGGAGATATGTTATTGTGACTAAAATTATGTATATATTCATTCTCTCTGCTTGAGAACAGTAATAAACCTAATACATTATTACAAAATTCATAATCTAATTCAAATTAAGATTCTTCTCAAATAGGAAAACAAAGAGTAATATTCTTGAATTCCTAAATTTAAAATATTTTCTTGAAAATGTCTTTTGGTGTTTACTGGTACTACATCCTTTTGATTTGGAACCTATACTTGTGTTCAGGAACAGAGTATTAGTTTTTGCCTTGTACCAGCTGGAAGCTGATCGTCTTGAAAATATGCTGCGGCGAAGGTAAATTTTTGTTATCTTGGTGTTATAGTTTTTGGTGTAATAAGCAGCTCCGTTCTGCCTACGGCATCAAGCAGCTGGAGGTAGAACTGTGTTGATGAATCCCATTTGCCTGTAACTTTTGAGTTTTATTTATTTATTTTTCTTTTACTTTTGCTCTCAGTGGTTGGAAGGTCGTTGCAATACATGGTAAGAAAGCACAGCATGAACGTACAAAGTCACTGTCATTATTCAAGGAGGGAACTTGTCCTTTGATGGTACGCATCTGCAAATCAGTATTTTGACTACAATAGTGTAAGCATTGTGGTGTAGTAATTTCTGGGATTTCTGCAAACTAAAAGGAAATGAAATTGTTTTTTTTTTAAAAAAAAACACTGATGTGCAGATCCGAACTGGTAAACCTGTTTCTGATTAACTAAATATGGTGTAAGAAAAGCACAACATGATTATTGCAATTAATGGTTGGGTGTAATATTAATTCTAAATTTTTGTCATCTCTTTTATATTTCCAAGAACTTGATTGTTGTAGTATTGACAGTGAATGTATTTGCAGGTTGCTACTGACGTTGCTGCACGAGGATTGGATATTCCAGATGTTGAAGTAGTTATTAACTATTCTTTCCCTTTAACGACGGAGGATTATGTTCACAGAATTGGTAGGACTGGCCGTGCTGGTAAGAAGGGTGTCTCTCACACATTTTTCACAAATCATAATAAGGTAGCATATCAAACTTTTTCATGTTATCTTTGCTTGAATTCTGGAGTCAAAACTATTATATCCTTGTGTTACGCCAAATATCTTGTTTTAGCTAGTGACATTGCTATTTCAGGCACTTGCTGGGGAGCTGGTGAATGTTCTCAGAGAAGCTAGACAAGTTGTGCCAGATGCTCTTCTGAAATTTGGCACTCATGTAAAGAAGAAGGTGTACATTTCTAGCCTTTTTGATACCTTTTTTTTTTTTTTTTTTTTTTTTCATTCGATTTGCTGTGTATCATTTCTGAAACTTGCTTGGCACATATGTTTGGAAATGTTGTGCAAACACGCATGGTCATCTGTGTTCTGCTCTGAATGAGTTTACACTGTGCCTCATTGCATTGCAGGAGTCCAAGCTGTATGGAGCTCACTTCAGAGAAATTTCGGCTGATGCTCCCAAGGCTAAAAAAATAACATTTAACAACTCTGATGATGAAGACTGATTCATGTATTGTTGCCCCTGAAACTCGTGTCGGGCTAGCGGCAAGATATATAGGAATATAGGATTAGCTATTATTGAAATTGAGAAACAAATTTCTGAGTTGCTATGGTCTATTTTTGGTAAGCTAATCCATTTTTTACTTTTACAAACAGCTGCAAGATAGACATTGAACACGCATCAATCTGCTGATATGTAAACTTCATGCTTGTACAAGCTTTCCAAGCTTCTTTGGTTATATACAAGTTATTCGTTGCTACTTTGCTACATGTGTATCGCTGCTTTGTCCCATAAGGGTAATTTACTCTTTTCTAACTCCGCAAGTTAAGAATTGTGACTTAAGCGTGTTGACGACCTATTTTGTTAGACAGCATCTTTTGAATTGGCCCTTTTGTTGTAGTGATGATGAAAATGCACCAAATAATTTTGTGACTTGTTAAACTCAGGTACATTAAACACAAGTGCAGAAACTTCTAATCATCTTTTCCGTCATTGTTTTGTGGACACAAAATTGTGGAGTAGAGTTGGCAAAATGAAAGCTCAATGGAAAGTGCCTTTCGATCAAAATCAAATATGCTGGCAGTCTTAAAATTTAAAAGAAGGAAGCAGTCAATATAAGAGTAGAAAATTTCATAAATGGAAAAATTTAGGCTCGAAAAGCGCAGCATTAGTGATTATTGTACAAACTAGGCTTGGGTAAGCATTAACGTTGGTTTCCATTGAGCTAGACATTTCCCGCAAGATGTATTAGGGAATCGCTTTGTAATTTCTCATTACATCTCTAGTCTTTACAAACTAATCCTATGGCCGGGGTTAAAACGCTTTGTAATTACTCATTTTCCGGAAGACACATTACAGCTTTCACTTGTTTTTATTCCATTGCACGTGTTTGTTGGAAGCAATGAAGTGTGATACTGCTCCGGAGCTTCACTGGGACATTTTACCAAACACTTATTAATTTTAACAAACACCTTCTCAACTCACATTTCTCGCTTCTTTTATAGTCAAGGAATCCTCTTCTCCAAGTTTGATGTTTAGTACTTGCTAAAGATTTATGTATTTTATAACCATATATTTAATTGGTCAAATGAAATTCTAAGGACCTGATGAAGCAATAGAATTTTTTTCTTTTATTCAAAACAAATTTCATTATGAACCAATTAGCTATTAGACTTATATTTACAAATTGAGCTAGGGAACTTATGAAACTAAACAAAGATAAAAGAAAATATTAACTGATAGACAATTGATTTTGGATTTGTGATTCATGAAGCTCTTTGCTTGAAAAGCAGCTGCGTGCCAGAAACGGGAATGCACTTGAAGAGAAAACCAATTGGCCAAGACATAGCTGCAATGCCAATACAAGCTGCCCATTGTCCCCAATTCAGCCTCTCAGTATCAGCAAACTTCTTCAGAAACTCTACCATTATGAGTTGAAGAACAATGGTAATTCCAATGATTGCTAGAAACAACTTGTTCTTGTGTATCCCTTTGAATATATTCTTCTTCTCAAGTTTCCTAGCATTGAACTCATTGAAGATTTGGCAGAAGACAAAAGTATTGAAAATCATGGTATCTTTAACACTTTCATTCACGCCGAAGATTGATCTTCCTTTAAATTGCAGAGTCAGTAAGATGGTCACCTGATAAATGGCCTGAGGGATGAGATTCCTCCACATGAGTTTTGTTATCAGAGGCTCGGATCGGCCAACGGGAGGCTTTGACATGAGATCATTGGTGGGCTGCTCAGTGGCCAATGCCAATGCTCCTAGTGTATCCATTATCAGGTTCACCCAGAGCAGCTGAACAGCAGTTAGTGGGACTTTTCCTGAAGAAACAGCAGCAACAAAGTTGATGACAAGAGCCGCAACATTGACTGTGAGCTGAAATTGAAGGAATTTCTGAATGTTGTTGTAGACACATCGTCCCCATCTCAGAACTGTCACTACAGAGGTGAAGTTATCATCCATAATGACGATATCTGAGCTCTCCTTTGCCACTTCAGTTCCTTGAATTCCCATCGAGAGTCCAATATCTGCTGCCTTTAGAGCAGGAGCATCATTTGTGCCATCGCCAGTCACTGCTACAACATGGCCTTTCTGCTTCAAGCTTTGAACCATCAGAAGCTTGTCTAGTGGGGAAGACCTTGCCATCACTCTGATACTTTCAATCTTTGCTACTCTTTCTTCAGCTGAGAGACTTCTAAATTGCACACCTTCGATTACTGCATCATCATTGTTTAAACCCACATCAGGGTTCAGGATTCCACATTCAATAGCTATGGCTCTAGCCGTGTGCACATTGTCTCCAGTTACCATCTTGACATTCACCCCTGCATTTCTACAACATTCAACTGCTGCTCTGACACCTGGACGACAAGGATCCTTCAAACCCACAAGCCCCAACAAGGTCAGTCCAGTTTCTTCAAGCTTCTCCTGGACTTGCCCATCAGCTTCTGCAACTTTGGTGTGAGCAAAAGCAATGCATCTTAAGCTCTTGGCTGCCATGTCCCTGATAACTATCTCAATTTGCTTTCTCGCTTCACCATCCAAGACTCTGATTGTCCCACTTTTGACATAATAATGAGAACACATGGCCAGTATCATCTCTGCAGCTCCCTTCCAGTGTGTGTGAACTGTCTTTTCACGGATCCTCTTCACCAAAACTCCACTTCTCTTTTTCTCTGAATTGAAGGCCTCCACGTTGATTACTTTACAGTACTGTTTCGGTTCATCGACATTCATCCCCAAATCAAGCACAGCCCAAGAAAGAATTGCCTTCTCGGTTGGGCTACCAGTAATCTCGGGAGTCGATTCAGAATTCGATTTGTAAACATTGCCGATGGTGTTTAAACCAACTGCTTCTTGCAGCAACTCGTAGAGATTATGTGCTAATCCCGAGGAGCTAGCATCGCCCGGCATTGCTTCTTTTCCAATCCAGAATTCTGTAACCTTCATTTGATTTAAAGTGAGAGTGCCTGTTTTGTCAGTGCAAATGGTTGTTGCAGAGCCCATAGTCTCACAAGCAGAGAGCTTTCTTACCATAGCATGTTCCTTCATCATTCTCTTCATCGAAAAAGCGAGCGTCAGAGTAACAGCGAGAGGCAAGCCTTCAGGAATTGCCACAACAATAATGGTGACAGCAGCGGCAATAATGTTGATCACAGAATTCATCACATCATCGACCTTCGTCTTCCTCCCGAGAAATTCTCTGTTTCCCGTCTCATCTCTTGTGTTTCCTGTGAAGTACCGAAGCAACATAACCGCAAGCACAAGAACAGCTACTGTTAATCCAATCTTCCCAATGCAAGAAGTCAGCTTGTTGAGCCGAGCTTGCAATGGCGTCTCCTCATTCAACTCGTGGCTAATAGAGCCCATCATCTCACCCCAAGCAGTGCTCATTCCAACAGAAGTGGCAAGCATGAAGCCATAGCCATCGGTCACTTTAGTACCCGAAAGCAAGAAAGGACTCTTCTCATCAACTTCAACATGATCACTTTCCCCAGTCATGCTAGACTCATCAACCTTCAAAGAATGGCCGTTCAAGAACAACCCATCAGCCGGAATTTGATCACCAGTCTTCAAACAAACAATTTCACCAACAACAACATCAAAGATTGACAAACCCTGGCGCCTGCCATCTCTCACAACTTCAACTCTTATATCATTGCTCTCATCAGCCAGAGCCTGAAATTGTCTACTCTGCTTAAAATTACTCACAGCAGAGACGATGACAACTAAAAATACAGCAAATATGATACTACCGCCATCGAACCAGCCTTCTTTCAAGCCTTCTTGTTTAATGCCAAACCCGAGAGAGAGTAAAGCACAAGCCAATAGTATGATAATAGTCGTATCTTTAAATGCCTCAAAAACAAAACTTAAAAAGCTTTTTGCTTTTGGTCTTTTGTACCTGTTTGCTCCGAAAACATTGATTCTGCGACCTAGATCAGCTTCATTGCCACTGATGCCACGTTTGGTATCACATTCAAGAATCGCGGCAACTTGATTAACTCCTCCAAGATTACTCAAGGACTCAAAACTCTTCTCTTTCACCATCTTTGAGAGCGTCTGCTTGTCGACCCGGACAAAGGGAACTTCATGGTCGTCACTGGTACTAATGTCGACGGCAATATAAGAGAAGGAGCGAAGCAAGATTTGGTTGTTGTTTTGAAGACACTTTCTGGACATTGAAACAAGAGCTCTGGTGAAGCATATGACCCTGAAGGCCATTCGCCATCTTCTTTGGTGGCGTTTTGAAAGCAACAAGAGGTCAAGTTCTAATTCATTGATCGGCATTGTATTTTCAATTGGTTTCCGAGACCTAAGAGTTAGAGACATGGCTTGAAAAAAAAAAGGAAAAAAGAATGAGGACAAAGATCAAGAATTTGTAACAACGGAACGAGTTTGTAAGTCTGTGAATGGGTTCGCTTTGTATATAGGACTTAGCGAGGGCCCAGAACCTGCACTGTAGCTTCCTTTGTAACGGTCCCAGAGAAATTCTCTCGGACGATTGTTACTGACAAGCTTCTCCTGTTTCCTGGTTTTTTCCTATGTCATTAATTTTGAATACGAGACGTTAGGAATAGAATTATGATTTCTTTAGAAACATTATAAGTTTTGATGATGTATATGAAGATATTCTTTAATACGCATAATACAATTCAGTGTTTACTTTATGTAAATAGAAACAAATATATGTAACATAAATTTTCTTGGTATGACATTAAAATAAAATACAGATATATGGACCTGAATTTTTATTTTTATCCGATCTTGATTTTGATATTAATATTATACGAAACAAATATTTTTTTACTTTTAATTTTACATAAGTTTTAAATTTATTTTCCATAAATTTTGTATCTTTGATTTTAAACTTCTATACCTAGACTAATTGAGTAAATAAATATAAATATTTAAAATAATATATGATATAATATTTTTTAAAATTTTTACTGAAATAGATAAAGACAATTGTTTACTTTAAATGCATGGAAGGTAACTTTTCTTGGTATGACATTGAAGTGTTCTTGAAGCAAAGACCTTGTGTCAAGAAAACGAACTACAAACTTATGACTGGGGGCAAAGTCGTGAGTTGGCTCAATTGATGAACTATTTATGATTCGATCGACCATTTTTTTCTAAACTGTAGAAAATTTATACACACATAACCAAAATTCTCTTATTATGTACGAGTTTTTTTCTCAGTAAAACTTCGGGCGGTGGTAGCGGTCCTTTTTTTTTTTTTTTTAAAAAAAAAGAAAAGAAAAATAAAGCTGATTTAGGTTTGAAAATATCATTTTAACTTTTAAGTACTTTTGTAAGTAGAATTTTTTTCCCCTTGAGTTGAATAGATAGAGAATTTAGCTAAAAATACTAAAACAATACTTTCGAGGAAATTGCATGTCTTTCTTCTGTTCAATGAATAATGAATGTATTTTAATTTGGGAAATTTTCAATATTCATCCACTCTGTGTTCACCTTTATTATTCATTCTAATGTGTCAAAACGTACGCATTAATTCATTTCTGTTTTAGAACATGATAATTAGTGTGACCCAACGGTGAACGTGTTTAATACATTATTATTTCGTTTTTAAAATCATTCTATTTCATGCAATTTACTGTTTGATATGACTTATAATTTCTTATTAACGTGTGTTTGGTAAGACTTTTAAAACGATACGACCATTTTATTATTACAAAAAAAGGGCGACTACACCCTCAAGGTTTGGAGAAATAGTCATGTAAATTTCTAAATTTTTAATAAGGGACAACAAGAGCTCATTTTGATTATAATGCTCTTTGTAGATAGTAACTAAACAATTGACTTTAAAATTTTTTAATAAATATAAATATAATTTAAATAGTTTAATTTATCTAATAGATGATACCGATTTTCATATTTAGTGGTTGAACTTGAAGGTTTGATTCGTTAATGCAACCAAATGTATCCCTTTGAGTCGTTAAAGTGATTAGAATGCTTTGATTATTTAGCTCTTTGGATTTTATAATCATTGAGTTCTTTCATCTCTTTTATGTTGATGGTGTTGACAGGACGCCAAAATTCTTCGATATCCAGATTCCTAAACACGCAGATAATTAAATTTTGAAGCTACTAGAAATTGAAATACCTGAGATGCAGCCACCATGTTCATGCCCTCACAAAATTGATGAAATGATATTTACGAGGCTGCTGGAGTGGATGTTGGTGAGCTAAAAAGAGAGATTGATATGGTAACGAGTAGAACGGAAGATAATAATGAGTAGAAAGTAATGAATGGGTACAGAGAGTGTATATATCAATGGTCAATCTTTGGTAGAAAAGAAGGTAGGCTACTCCACCACAAGAGAAGTGGAACGATCAGTTGTGACTGACACAGTCTCTCGTATTTTTGGCATTCGACACGTGTCCTTAGCGTTTTTTTTTAAAATTTATTTATTTATTTGTTTATTTGTCGTTTCCTTCGTCTCTTGTATGCATTGTCTCATTTGACTTAATTATCATCTTAAATATTTACAATAATTACAGCCATGCCACTTTCTATTAACCACAATATCACTTTGGAAGTATAAATATAATGCTTTTTGAACAAACACGTCAAAACTCCTCAATTGATTCTCTAAAATTGTTTCCAATTACTTCTCCTCAATTTCAAGAAATTACTTTCAACTACTTATCTCCATTTCCAGAGAAGCCATAGAGTGCAAAAACTTAAAAAGTTTTTTTGAACTATATTTGTAGCTGTCTAAGCTCCATGCAAGTTTTTTAGAACCACACGTATATTTAAATAAATAAACAACAAACAAGCAAATTATTTCGTGGTACCTATTCAATTATTTGGAGAGGTATCTAGAGTAAAATATTTCAAATATGACATGACCAAAATGGGTCAAGGATAAATATAAACAATAATATTTTATATAAAATTTAGCACCATATGCACCCATTTAATTTTCGAAATTTAAGAACACGTAATTTAATAACTATTTAAACATAATTTCAAATATTTTTTTTAATGACAATGAAAAAAGACCAAATAACTTTACAAACTTTATAGTATAATTATTAAACAAATACATAACTTTTTACTGCATACAACGGCTCAAACAATCTAAAAATTATTAAGATTAAGTAATTTTTAATTTTAAATAAAAATCCACTAGAGTATGTAATTCATGTGATATTGTGAAATGTATATTTAATAAAAGAAATGTAAAAATTAAAAAAGGTTTGCCAAGAAAATTTTAAGCCAAAGAACTTGCTGGATGATATTTTGAAACAAAAAATTTATTTTAAAAAGAAAAAAGGCTTTGCATTCATGTGGATTCTCTTAAGATTGAGGAGAAAAAATTGAGAGATAAAAGTGTTGACGAAAGTTTATAGGTGAAGGGGTAATATTGTAAAATAGATGTAATTATTGTGAAATTATTAGGGGTGGGCAATTTCGGATTCGGATCGGATTCGGATGAATCCGATCGGATTTCGGTGAATTCGGATTGAAAAAAAATTCATCCGAATTCAATCCGAATTTAAATCCGATCCGAATCCGATCCAAAATATTCGGATCGGATTCGGATCGGATGAATATTTCGGATAGGTTCGGATTTGGATTGGTTCGGATTTGGGACCTTTTTGACAATTTTTATAAAAAATTAATAAAATCTAGAATTACTGAAAACACAAGTCCTTACACAATTCTCTCATTAGCTTCATTATCAGAAGCTCAGGGTGTTACATGATAATTCCCCATCCAAATATGGGTAAGTCGAGAGCTTTTCCCTCTGCAGCAGCCTTCAATCTACTGCTCACGCTTCGTCTTCTTCATTTGCTCATCAAAGACTGCACATGCAATTCCTTTGACAATCATGCAATAAAAGACAGGAACCTTACACAATGAACAAGTCGGCAGTCGCAAGGTTTGCTGTCGCTGTCAGCTGCTCGTCGTGATTGGTGGCTGGACGTCGATCAAGATATGGCTGGGTTCGTTTGGTTTGTGTTGTTGACGGCGTGAGTCGCCGTGTGCGTCAGGTCGTGGCCTGTGTGCGTGGTTTGTGGTCGTGGCCTGTGTGTGTGGTTTGTGGTCCTGGGTTGGTTTGATTTGTGGTCACGCGGCTGGGTTGTTTCGTGATTTGGGAATTAGGTTTAGCTGTTTAAGTTTTCAACGTTTCATGAACTTCATCTAATTTCTGCTTTTTTTTTAGGAGCAGTGCAATCCGATCGGATTATTCGGATTAATCCGAATCCGATCCGATCCTAATCAAATCCGATTGGATTGGATAAATTACATCCGATCGGATTTGAAGCAAAATCCGAATCCGATCCGAATTTGTTCGGATCGGATTGGATCGGATCGGATTTATCCAAATCCGATCCGATGCCCACCCCTAGAAATTATTGGGTGATGTTTAAGCTAAGGATGAGACTATTTGAACCCACTAAACTATTCACTTAGTTCATTTTCTAAATAAACCCACCTCTAAATTTTTAAAATTTTAAATTTTACTCAACAAAACCACCTCAATACCCAATATACCCTTACTAACTAAATTCATATACTAATAATAGTTTTGCTAATTATATTAGGGTTTCTCATTTATTCCTCTCAATTGATTTTGAGTATTATTTCCACTTCAGTCTCAAATATTTCAATCATATAAAGTCAATTGGGATATCTTTAACAAGTATTTGTAATGATTCTTTTTCCTTTTTTTTTTGGTTTTGGGCCGATATTGCATTTTGAAATATATTTGTTCGTTGAAAGGGTTATCTTTACTTGCTTTCAGACGCCATTCCGCTTGCTTTATTTTCTATTAGTTATGGTGAAATAGTTTGACTGATGGCTACCTCATTCTAATTGTATTTCATTTTTTTCCCCCTCTTCTAAGTGAGAATTATGTGGTTTTTCTTTACCATGCTTTTCGTTGTTTGGTGTTGTAAGATTATAAACATAATTGTTTCTAATGTTGAATTTACATGTTTCATCTCCAGCATCACCTCTCGAATTCCTTAACATTTGACTGTGCTATTTGCATTTCACTGAGTAAATGAGAACATGTTAATTATTTTCGAATGCGCTATCACAGTTTGTTATTATAAAATCAATATGAATCACTTTATATGTGTACTGAGATTAATAAAAAATTTGGGTATTAAGAAAAAAAATAATATTGAATGTAAAAGTGAATTTAAAGAGTAAAAGTTCTGTTTTTTAATAATATTTTAGTGTCAATAACTGTAATTTGATTTTAGGATATTTTAATCCATGAAAACGAAATTTTGAACAAGAATTTTGTAAAGAGGATTCGTGTGTTGCAAAAAAAATGTAAGTTTAATTTTGAACAAGATTACAATTTTAATGGCTGAATTTCTTTTATTAGGAACAACCTTTGCTGATCGTTACGGAGGACGTTGACGTGGAAGTGGCAGCATCGTTTATACTAAACTGGAGATGTTTTCATAACAAGGTAATCGAAGTTTCTAGCTAGCACAAGAGAAAAATAATAAATGTAAATTTGGACAAAAAATTTACATGGTTCTGCCTGAGATCTACTTGGAACGGCAATGTTTTCAAGGAAAATTTAATATCAAAATATTCTCTACGAGAAGTTGGGAATAAAATTATGATTTCTTTAGAAACATTATAAGTTTTACTAAATTTGGAATATACAGTTGTACGCTATGCAGGCTTTTACATTCAAGCAATAAAAGAAGAAATCTTATTTTTCTTAATTTTTATTGATTACCTTATAACAAACAATATGGCGTGTCATTTATCCAGTGGTAATTAAAGACGTTCACAAGTTACAAGTGAATTAATTGCATTATGACACCTTGTTGAATGTCATTCTATTTGAAATAAAATATTTAAGATACAATTTTGAGATTTATATCTAGAAAAGAAATTGTATCTTGAAAATTTCTCGTAAGTTAACAACCTTATAGCGCAAGGATTCTCTTGCCTAAGTAAAGCATAAAATTTCCTTCAAAGCCGTATGATTTCATATTCTTTAACCGATCCATGAAGTATTTGATGATGTTGGTATATATCCGAATTGATTTTCACAAGAAAGAGTTACTTTCTGGGGTAAATACTCTTTTTCCCCTTGTAGTTTGAGTCGATCATCAGTTACTACATAAAGTTTTAAAAATTACCCAAAAAATCTCTGTCGTTACTTCTGTAGTTATTGGATATAACGAGTAGATTTTAACGGAAACAAATACACAGCATAAACATATTTATTCTTTTTTCATTTTAAAGTACATAGACTAACTGAGTAATTCGCTCCAAGTCTCAAAGTATGGGGAGGAAACGGACATTTACTTTCATATTCACAAACTTTTCTTTCCATATACTTAGCTTCTTGCCCGAAAATCTTGATGGCTTCTTTGAGATGCTACGCGCACAAGCACAATCAAGTGAAAAGCCTCTTTCAAGTCACGCATGGGATCGGATATCTATTTAGTACTTACTTTTACTGTAAATGGGACAAACAACTGCACATGGAATGTAAAGGGTGATTTTCCTTGTTCTGACATTGAAGTGGTCTTCAAGCAAAGACCTTGGGTCAAGAAAAGGAACTGCAAACTTATGAATGGGGACAAAGTCATGAGTTGGCTCAGTTGATTAACTATATATGATTCGATCATTTTTTTCTAAATTGTAGAAAATTTTTACACACATAACCAAAATTCTCTTATTATGCCCGAGTTTCTTCGGAGTACAACTTCAGGCGGTGATAGTGATTTAGGTTTGAAAAAATTGTTTTAAGTATTTCTGTAAGTAGATCTTTTTTTTCCCCCTCAGGTTGATTAGATAGAGAATTTAGCTAAAAATAATAAAGAAAAGAAATGCTTTCGAGGAAATTGCATGGTCTTTCTTCTGTTCAATGAATAATGAGTGTTTTTTAATTTGGTAGTTAGGGAATGCGAGAAAATTTCAAAATTCATTCATTCACTTTGTGTTTATCTGTATTATTCGTTCTAATATGTCAAAGCGCACGCATTAATTCGTTTCTGTTTTAAAACATGATAGCTAGTGTGACCTACCTGTGAATGTGATTTAATACATTATTTCATTTTTGAAATCAGCAATTTAGTCTTTAGTATGATTTTTAATTTCTTATTGACGCTGTGTTTGGTAAGACTTTTAAAATGATACGATCCTTTTATTATTATGGAAAAAGACACCTATACTTTCAAGCATTGAGATAATGATCATGTAAACCCCAAATTTTCAATAAGGATACCAATACCTCCTTTCGATTATAGTATCCTTTTAACTCTTTTAACCCAAAAATATGAATTAGTTTCTAATTTAGTGTTCGTTTTTATGAGAATTCCAAAAAAAAGAGGGTAATGATTCTAATAAGGTATTTACCGGAATTAATTAGTTGGTCTGTTTTATTTAAACCATAGGTAGATAATTTCAAATTATCGTGGCATGTGTAGATAATTAAAATAACCGTAGTCACACTAAAAGGCTAAAACCAAAGGATTCGTCTTGCATAGTCAATGATATTCGTCGAGGGAAAATAATCCCTATCTTGTAAGCTAGGTTTTCATGTTACATCTATCTCCTCAAGCCATAAGAATTAGGGTTTAACTCTTTCGGAAGTCGCCATCTCTCGTAAGGATCTTATGACGTGTTATATTTTCTTTCTTTTTTTTAGTAGTACAAAACGCTCTATTATTCCCTTGAATTTTTTTTTTTGTTTGGTAGTGATTATTATAGGATTGGCTAAAATTTTCCCAATTTCGTCAAACTCTTGTCCTCCTCCTTCTTACATTTCTTTCTTTTCGTTATTTTTTTTATTTAAAATATTCTGGGCAGCTAATTTCTTGCTTCTTCTCCTTCTTCCCATCTCACGAACATTGGACCATTACAAATCCTGGATTTATGTGGAGAAAATAAAAGTTAAAATTTTCCTACTAACAAAAAAAGAAAAAAATTAGAGAAAGAGAGAAGAAAATATAAAACTAAATCAAGATTTCACTATAAAAATCGAATCCAATCTAAGTCAAATTCCTTGCATATATATGAAAATTTAATATCTTCATGGATCGGTTCCAACAATTGAAACAAAAAAATTAATTATATTCCAACAATTCTTTTTATTTCTGTACATCCACTATTGTTGTTGAAATTTTGAGCTTGAATAGAGTTATTGTGAATTTGCCCAAAAAAAATGAGTGAGAAAAAAGAGAGAGAAAGAAAGACAAAGATGTTTTAGAAGAAAGTGAGATTAAAAAAAAAAAAATCAGTTAATAAAACGCGTTCAAGTAAATAATTTTTCTTTTTAAAAAATAGTTTTGAGTTAATCATAGGCCGTTAAGGCTTGTTAACAAAAAGCCTTTGATGAGGGAAAAAAAAAAAAAAACTCAGCCATTGAAAATAATTATAACACGGATCCCACAAACACAAAGCTTAGTAAAAACTCAACCATAGGATTCAAATCCGATTCGTTTATCCTCTAGCCTCAAGTACATGATTTCTCCATTTCATATATGTTTTACTATGAGTTTCCGAAATTTAAATCTCTTTTTTATTGCTTTTGTTTTGGTGTTTATCTTAATTGCAGATCAGCTAAGAACATTGTTCACCAGCCGGTGAGATTTTCTTATTTTCTTTATATAATTTTTCGGTTTTCATTTTTCAAATGTCTGCTATGCAATTTAATAGTTTATGTAACGGAAATTTATGAATGTTTTTTTATTTGGGTATCAGATTGTTATTAAATTAAGTTGAAGCAAAAGCTATGCTGCTAAAGACATTAAATTTAGTCAATGTATGTGTTGCATAAATTAGCAAGTGTACTGGTAAATACAAATAATATAATGAAGTACAGTATCGTTAACAGAGATTGAACCTAAATTGAATAATAGTTTAGTTGTTTGTATAGGAAATGATATATTTAATAATATTGATAATGAACTTATTTCATAAGATTTTAAAATATGAAAATGTGTCGAGAACTATTATAAATGTATTAGTAAATATTTTGTATATTCAAATTTTTCATTTTTTAATTTTATTATTATTTAATTTAACCTACGATAAATTATTTTTCTAAATCCACTATTGATTATGAGCATATCTAACAACGGAACCAAGTCGAAAATATTGAGAGATGGAATCATCCGACTTGATTTGTTCTCAATAGCCATGAGATAGTCGCCTTAGAGGATGATTTTTTGTCGAAGGATGTACTGGTAAATATGTCATATATGCAGCATCAACAATAACCATAAACAAAGAATTAAACACAGATTCGCTACATTTAATTGATAGCTGAAAAATTTTAACATCTTCATTGATCACAATGTTGTGCGAGTTTTGCCCCTTTATTTTCAAGAATGTGGGAGTTAGAAAAAATAAGAACAACAATTGATGAAAGATCTACACTGCAAATTAAGAAGGTGCACACACACTTATATACACATGCATATATGTATATATAGAGGAGGAATGAACAAGGGATTGAAACCTGTGGCGTGGGATGTGGGTCCTTCTCTTGATGCCCACGAAATTTTCTGGAGGTTGAGAGAAAATTTTATACCAAAATGATCAAAACCATACTTTTATTTTTCTTTTTCCTCTCCTTTTTACATTGGGAAAATTGCCAGCTAGCACATTCAAATTCACTCTATCAGTAATTGAGGATGCGATGTGGGTCCATAAAATGAGGGATTGAGAATGAATGGATCTCATAAGCTAAGGTAACCTTGATTTTCATATTCTGCTTCCTGAATGCTTAATTGCTCATCCACCAATCACTTAATCGAAACAGACAACTGGACAAGGACAACTTGGGATGAAGACGATTGCCGTGTTCTTTCACTATACATTTTCTCAAGAAAAAAAGACGATAATGCTTGTTTAGCTAAACAAAGAAACGATGCCCAACTTCTGGTCTTGAGATTCTATTTTATATAAAATGAATCATCTTCATTAGTAAATTGTTGTAAATTTATCATGATGGTATAAACTTCTTGAGTCAAACGTCAAGTTCACTGTTTGCACAAGTGGCTACTCATCATCATAACTAGGGTCAAGTTCATACTTTAGCTAATGGGCAAAACTTGGTCTTTAAAATTAATCGGGCATATATATTCAGAAAAATAAATTAAATAAAATGCTAACAGATCCGGCCGAGTTTATGTACTTAATTTATAATGGAGTAACCCCGGAAGGGTGTATAATGTTTACACACTATTTTTTAAAGAGTTTTATATCTTTTATTTTTATTTTTTATTTTTTTGTTTAAAATATAAATCTATTGTGTGTCCTGCTCAATTGGAAGTTGGATAGCACATGTTAACATTTTAATCTCGAGAAATTCTAGAACACATAAGAGGTAATATAACCAATTGATGCATGCATGACACGTGTAAATGAGTTTAATATAACCATAGCTTACATAATTATTTTTAAAAATAAATGCAGACGTGTTATAGAATCATTTGCTTATTATATGGCTAATGTGATATCTCTTATGTATTTTAGAATTCTTATTAATCTCTCAATTCAAATGGTTTAGGGTTGATATGGAAAATGACAAATATCAACAAACTTATTATTGTTACGTTAATTCAGTGATTTCTAATATTTAGACCCAGTGTTTTGAAGAAATACTTGATTTCCGGATTTCCGTATTAAATAAAAGAGATTTATTTATTTATATTTTGAACACCATTAAGTAAAAAAGCTAACGACACACACGCACGCACACGAGCCTTTCCTTCAAAATCTGCACACAATCTTATAATTAATATTTTTTATATAGAGGAGATAATTAATATGAACATTCTGTCACTTTGCTTTGCTTTTGTTTTTCACTCTCATCACCAACTGAATCACTGGTTAAGAATGTATTTGTTAACAAAGAAATGGTACCCACAGTCTAGATACTGCTTTTAAATGCTGAAATTATGGGTGCTATATTATTGCTTATTGAGTTTGCTGCTTCCGAAGGTTGGAAAGTGACTCGCAGGTTGTTTGTGCTTTTGTTTACAAATCCTCATTTGGATCTCCCTTGCTTTTTGTGTAACCGTTGGCTCAATTGTCGTTTATTGGTTCAGTCAATGAATTTTTAATCTATTGCGGTGGCCAATTGATTATGCAGTTTTTGTCTGCATTGTACTCTTTGACTTTGAGAAAAATTTGCATGAAACAGCTTGTCAAGGAAGCAAGCCTATCTAATGGTGTTTTGTTATGTGACAGAAAAATATGTTCAGAAGTAAAATTTAAAACTTTGTATTTAAAAATTAATGGGATCCACAATAATTTTTATAGTTTATTAAATGACAGAATACTATTAGACAGACTCACTAGCATGTCTCATGCAAGTTTTTCTCACGTAAAATAGTTGTAGTGCATACTTCTAGTATTCTGTCTAATGTATTTCTCTTCTTTTATTTGGTGAGAGGAACGTTTATCACAAATTCTTGAGTTTTACTTTCGACGCATGGAAAGAGGTTTTCGACAAACTGTTTTGCTTTATTTTTTGTGCTGTAATTCCGTAATTTATTTGCCTAGGATTTTAGGTGTTTTGTTTTTTAAAAATTTGTATTCATGCTCTCAGAGATAGGGGTACAAGAATAAGGGAAAGTGAACAAAATACACTTTGATGATATGATGTGAAACCAAAAACAGAACACTAGCAATTGACCTAGCCAATGTCTCATTAATCATTAAGGGATGGTCGCATCAAAACCACGCATGCTCTTTTGAGTGATTAGTGTGCTCTTTGAAGGTCTATTTTTATTGGTGTGATATTTTGTTTCTCAAACACTAAAAAAGTAAGGTGAAGATAAATTCCGGAAGTATAACACACTCATGTACCCATTTTCAAATATGTTAGAGCATTAGTGTCTTTGCTTTTTAAACATGGGTAAGAAACAGGAAACAAGGGGACCATTCATATTCAATATACTATTATTCTTAAAAAGATTAATTTATCGATAATTTGAGTGTTAATAGGGTTATAAGAGTATATCCAACCAAAATAGCACGGTATTTTTTTAGACTAGAGATGGCCAATGGGTTGCGTCAGCAAGGAAGGTCCATGTGAGCTTGTGCTCACGCCATGCCATGCCCATTATGTGGTTTGTGCTGTGTTGTGCCTGTCTTTTTTTATCCTTTTTTTTTTGGGCTTAGGCCTAGTGCCGTGGGCTATGCCTAAGAAGAAAAGCAATTTTCTTTTCTTTTCTTTTCTTAATTTTTTTAAGAGAGCATGCCAAGCTTTTGGCTTTTTTTTTAAACCTACGTATTTTTCTTTTGGGTCGATGTGCCCTTAGTCAAATTTGATAGAATCAAAATATTCAAAACTCACGTCCATATTCAACAATAATAAGCTAATAATAGTAAGAGAATGTAATACTAACTATCAAGTTAGAACCTATGATATTAGAATTCTTTTTTAATATTTAACAACAATAATAATAAATTTTCTTAAGAGTTAACTTAGTTGTTAACTTGAACTTACATTGAGTCATAAATTATAGTCCATAATGACATTAATACATACATGATATTTTTATTTTTATTTTGTTAAAAGCATGACATTTTCTATTTATTTGATAAATTATAAACACAAAACAATTAGAGTATTTTTTTAAACTAAGAATTAAATGAATATAGAAAATTTATGCTAATAAAATAAATTAAAATATTCAAATTCAAGTTACTTGTAAAATCGTAAAATTTTAAGTTTAATTACATTAAAAAGTGAAGCATGCTCATTACTAGCCTTTTTACATTTCATGTTTTAGCTCATTTATAATCGTGCCATACTTTTAAGGGCCCATATGATTAAAATTCTTAACCCAACCCAATTCTCGTATGTGATGTGTCATGTCGCATACCCTAACAAAACATACTCATACTATGCCATACTGTACAAATAAATGTTGTGCTCGTGCTGTGCCACGTGCTGCCCAGGTGATTGGCTACTCTATTCTAGACTAATAGCTAGCCGTGAGAGCTCATCATCAAATTTATCTATTGCTTTATGAAGGAAATAGAGAATGAATGATTTTAATAAGTTAAGGTAACATTGATTTCAATATTTTGCTTGCTTACAGCTTAGTTTATTGCTGACCCACTAATCACTCAGCTCGTATTCCCCCCCCCCCCCCCCACCCAACAAAAAAAAACCAAAAAAAAAAAAAAAAAGAGTTGGAGACAGCCAAAAACCACAAAAATAAAGAAAAATGAATGGAAAAAAGTAGGCTAATTAAAGTGGACGGAAAGGATTACAGTGGAGAGATAGCTATTTAAGGACATTTGAAAATGATGGACTTGTGATCCTCTAAAGCAAAGTTTAATTCCAATGATGACTCATTGTCGCCTAATTGATAACAAGTTTCAAGAGAGAATTGGTTTATTACAAATTTACAACGTGATTGAAGCATGCCTGTCGCTTTAGCTCGACCGAGAAATATAGCCCAATCAAGATTTTTTTTTTTTTAATTAAAAACCACCCAAGAGGTGGGGGTTGGGGCGTTGGGCAGGACCCCTAAGCCCAATCAAAAGTGATAATAGTTATACATTGGATTATTTAATTGATTGGTAGAACAATTAACCAACAAATTAAATGCTGCGCTTGGGAGAAAAGAGGCCCAAATTATTGATTAATTAATTTTGTAAGAAATTTTCTCCTCTTTGATTCCATTACAATATTGCTGCAGTTGAATTTGAAGCTTGAATATTCTATTAATGAATAAGAATATATACTGTTCGAACAAGGAATTCAAACATGCAGTTTGTAAAGCTCTCCTTGTAATTGTCCCTTTCATGTCTTTGACAGAATGGGAAATTGAGTTACTGCATTTCTTTGAATTTATTTTGTAAAATAATTTTTACTTAACCTCAAGCCAAGCCCACCTCTTGTTGATTATATATCCTTTGTCGGATTCAATTACTAATCACAAATTATCACTCTATTTAAATTCTAACCACTAATTTTAGTATTTTAATCCTCCTTTCAAATAAGATAAAATAAACCACTAATTTTAGTGCTTGTTCATATTTCTTTTTCCCATAATAGAAAATAGGCTTTCGTTTTTCCTCCTTTTTGTCCTTTTCAATTTCATGGGATGAAAATCCTATACTTTGAAACAGCTATTGAGTTATCTGCAATAAATAATAATAAATAAGACGGAAAATTTTACATTGGAAATCATTAAAATTTATAATATCATAATCTTAATCTTATGCGTAATATTTGGAAAACGTGTTGGAGATGAACCTAAACATATGCATCTGCATGATCCCAATTGCAGAACAACTCTCTCTTGTAACCTAAACATAATCCCAATTGCAGAACTACTCTCTCTTGCAGCCTAAAGCTTTTCTAGCTCTCAGCCTCAGGCTCAAATTCAAAGACAAATGTCACCGGAAACACAAATTAAAGGTAAATGACTCCTTAAGATTTTTGGTCATTAGCGTTGAAGGGGGAATGTTTTTGAAAGTGTATTTTTTTTTAATCTTAATTAGAGACAATACGAATAATAATTATATTTTTTATTGTTACTGAACTGACACTACTACAAAAATGACCTTTGCTGACACTTAGTTTCTGACATTTTGTAAAAAATATCAGTAATTGTATACATATGCACCATTTTCCGTTTTTAACAAATAAGTATTAAAAATTACTGATACTAGTGTGTCAGTAAATTAAGTATTAGAAATCATTGACACTGAAGTATCAGAGATTAAAAAAGAAATTATTATAATTTGTAAATCTTTCGACTCGAATCAAAGACTTCTACAATTTAAAATTTTTACAATTGAACCAAAGACCATAAGACCTACGGATGCAAGATACGAGTACCTTTTAAAAAGATTGAAAAATAAAAATATAAAAGCAAAAGTAAAATCCCTAAATCTCAATCCAAATCTCTTTCCCCCATTTCATCATATTGTCAATCGAAAACAAAACAAATCACCAACACGCCGCCGACATACCCAAAATCTCTTCCGTCACTGTTGTCACTACTTTCGACTAGCCACTACCATCACTACTTTCGACTAGCCAATGCCGTCATCTCCGATGCACAGAAGTCTGTTCTCTATATTTTTGTCTCTTTTGCTACCATCATCTCCTGTCATATGTCGTGCACCAAAGTTGGAAACCCACTGTCGTGACTTATGATTTTTGACCGTCACCGATAACTAATCCATTGCGGTCATCACCAATATGCTGTAACTACTTCCAGTTATCATCAATACTCAACCGTTCGTCACTGGTAATAACTTCTCAGCCTCTATCAGCCGCTGCTGTCACCACTACAACAAATTTAACTTTTTAAGACGATATTTTTTACAACATTTTTAAATTTGGTCATAAAATGGTACTTATTATGACAAATTTTTGAAATCGTAGCTAATAGTCTGGTTTTGGCTTATAATATATTTTGTCACCAATAATTTTTATTTTGTGACCCGTTAATTGGTCACCAATTGAACTTTTTTATGACAAAAATTATTTTAGTTGCCAAAAGACAAATTTTTTTTGGCGCAAAAATTTCCCTCCAAAAGTGAATATTTTGTGACAATATTTCACCATTTATGACAAAATAAATGGTCAAAATCTAATTACAAGAGACAAAACTATTTTGTAACTAAAAGAAGGGTGTAAAATTGTCCAAATAATCTGTGACACAAGATATTAGTCTTCAAAACTATTTTGGTTTTGCTTAATTTTAAGACCATATTTTTTTGTCATATATAATTACTTATAATGACAAAACTAAGAAATAGTAGTTTAAAGTTTTGTCTTGATTAATTTAATATTTTATATCTAAATTTTTTCTTTTTAAGACACATTACTTGGTAGCTAAAAAATAGGATAAATTATTTTTTGCTTTTAATAGTTGAAAAAGATGTTCTTTTGGGGCATAAAAAAGGGTCTAAAATTAGCTATTTTGGGACAACATATAATCTTTTATGACAAAATATATAGTGGGAAAATATAATTATTTTGACAAAACTATTTAGTAGCTAAAAAAGAAATTATTTCTATTTAGTAGCTAAAACTATTTACTAATATAATTATTTCTATTAGTACTAGTATTATCATATGTTTAGGGCACTTGTTTTGTTTTTTTTTTTAAATGGATATAGCATACTAACTTTAGTTTACACATAATTACTTGTAAAGTTAACACATAATTACTTGTAATGAGATGTAAATTGAAGGTTAGACAAAATTAAATAAGTTAATAAATATATAAATAATTAATCGTAAAAACACTTATTAATGACATTTTGTCAGCAGGTTGTCCACCACTTGTCTTTTTTGTTTCCATTTCTTCACATCCTTTCGATGAAAGTTTTGGCAGTCAATGCCTCCACAAAAACAGCTCCATCTTCGTCTTATTCCCTTATTAAATTATCAAATTCGAAGTCGCCATTTCAGAATTTCCTCTTAAAACCAAAACCCGTCTCTGATAATTTGAAAAAAATAATTTTAATAGCATCGAATTTCATTCATCACGTTTCTTCAGTAATTCCAGAAGTCTCTCTCGCTTCTTACGTTTGTGATCTTGTTCTGCTCTGCTCATAGCGTTGACGTTTTAATTTTTGTAAGTAAATTTTTAAAAAATCCAGTACCAAATCACAAATCATAATCACCATCATCACCGTCAAATGTCATATTACAGCGGATCCTACTCTTCATCTCAATCCTACGCGCCCTTTGCGCCTTCTCTGCCGGAGACCAACAACAACTCCTCTTACAATAACTCATCTTCGGCTCAAAGCTATTATGCCCAGCCTCCTCCGCCTCCGCCGCCGTCGCGACAGCAGTCATACCGGCGCCGAGTTACGGGCAGTTTTCGGCATATGGGCACTCCGCCTTTCCGCCGGGGACCCACCCAGATGTTATAAGGAGCTTTGAAATGGTTGATAGAGATAGAAGTGGGTTTATTGATGAGAATGAGTTGCAGCAAGCACTTTCTTCTGGGTACCAGAGGTTTAGTCTCAGTACTATTAGATTGCTCATGTTTCTTTTCAAGAATCCTCATGATTCCTTGAGAATTGGTAAGTTTTTAGATGAACGTTTTTTGGGGGAGGAAAATTTTTTAAGTTCATGTTTGGTTAGAATGGGATTTCCTTTTTTTCGTGAATTTGATTAATTAATACAATTATTCAGATGGGTTTTTGGATCGCAAATTGAATAGCTGACTTTCAGATTTTAGATTACAATTTTTCATTTCTATGCCAATGGTTTTGACTTCTGTATCAAATTGGCTTTTTGGCTTTTTGCTTTACTTTGTTGGTATCTTTAACCCTCCATGAAGATGAATTGATGTTGGCCTAAATCTACTGTTGCAGGGACTAAAGAATTTGCTGATTTGTGGGGTTGCCTTGGTCAATGGCGCGTAAGTAGTCTTACTGATTATTCTTTGAATTTCCAGAATCCTTCCAAGTAATTGATGTAAAGTTATATTCCAAATTTTTTCATGCAACTCTTTTTTTCATGCGTTTAATAACTAGCTTTTCCGGCTATGCCTGTTTTATGTTGGCATGATGGTTTCAATGTGTCAATCCTCTCTGTGTGGCTGGTTGAAATCTTTTGAAGGTTGAATAAAATAAAAAGAAGTAATTTGCATTCCATTAAAGGTGTTGATCTTTGTCTTCTTGAAAAAGCTGCCAAGCTTTTTGCTAAGGCAGAGTTTCTGAAATTAATTTTTGTCACTTGTTCAACGTAAGTTTGATGAAATGAATTCCCGCCTGAGCAATGAGTTTTATTCACTGCCGTGCCTATCTGATGTATTCCCAATATGCAGATTTTGCTTAGATGAAGTGTGGTACTGTACATTTTGTGTGTGCTTATGAAATTTGCTCTTGTAGGCTATATTTGAGAGATATGATCGAGACAGAAGTGGGAAAATTGATCTGATGGAATTGAGGGATGCTCTTTACAGTGTTGGGTATGCAGTCCCACCTTCAGTTGTCCAGCTTTTGATGGACAAGTATGATAATAGAAGTGGAAGCCGGAAGCTTGGACTCAGTTTCGACAGTTTTGTTGAGTAAGGCGCCTCTTCCATATGATTTGCTTCATCTTTGTGCAGTACAGTGGGCCATCAGGAGATGCTCTTGCCTACGTTGAATGGCTAAGAGAAGATGAAAAATTTTCTGATTTATTGATTCAGATGTCTCCAACTTTAAATGGGCATGCCTTTCCAAAACTGAAGCTGCGGTATAAACCTTCACTAGTCCAGGCAAGCTATAATTAATCATCATGTTTCTACTTTTTAATATAATTCTTCTTATTCTTCATATCTCCTTTAGCGACCATTAATATAGTGCTATTACCCTTTTTTTTTATTTACCATATTGCTGTAGAATCTTTAGTCTCTAGAATTATATTCATTTTCATTTTCTCCATAATGATCGCACAGTGTATTTTTTGAATCATTATTTACACTTTAGTACTTTGAAGTTCCTTTCTTACATGTCTTAATCATGTTTTGGTATGTTATATATATATATATATATATATATATTTGTTTATATTCTCCATTATCCGATGGGGGTGAGCCACGTTGTCTCCATAATCTCAGTGGTGTTCTCTCTGTCTTGTCTATTTATATAGCTTATGGTTGTGTTTAAATTTCTAGATGACTCTCCTAGTGAACGGCAGTAAGACTTTTCCCACAAGGAGCGACTTGGAAATGTACAGGGAATGGTGACACATCAAAGTACTGTGACTACTACTCATAGGGACAAGAAAAGGAAGAACAGAACTAATGGTTCTTCTTCTTTCAAGGTACATGTATAAAATGAAATTCAATCTTTTAATTTGTTAATGGATTTGAATGTTAGTTGTAGTTCTTAATTTGTTACTATATTTGAATTTTAATTTTTGATCTTCTTTAATACATATTAATGAGTTTTTGGCCAGTGCAGGGGCTGTTGCCTTGCTAGATGTGATTAGAGATGAGAAACTTGATAAAAGGTATCAACTTCTGCAATTCTAGCTGATTGTCTTTTATCTGCATCTTTTTAGAAGTTTCTTATGTTAGATTTATAATTTTATTATTTGCAGTTGTTATGGAGGTTGTGTTATATTCTAATGATCTGGTGATTGTTTTATTTTATTTCTATAAAAAGATTTTCTCATGGTAACTTCCAAATTATAAAAGAAAAAATAAGAATAAGTAGTCTCTGCTAGCATCCTATTTATGTTTTCAATAAAATAAAAATAAATTATTATTTTACTGATTGTAATGTTTATATTTTTAGTTAAATATAATTTTGGTTAAAAGAATAAATTTTGGCGGCATGAGATCGATGTCTCACAAAATTAGTTTCTTAATTTGTTTAGTAACAGACACTTATTATAACAGCCTTTCATAAATTGCCACATGTACTAATTTAACTCACCCAGGTAACTATTGCTTTTATCACATCTTTAAACCCTACTTTATAAGGTTTTCATTACAAATTATTTCCTCACCCGCCACTTCTCGACTGTCTTTGTGTTTCACGCTTTTCAAAGAAACAAAGTGACAGGTGTTTTCTAATATTTCTCTTAGGTTATTTTATTATTAGTTTATTTTATTCATATTGTAACTGTGCATCTTTTTGTCTTTTCTTGTTTTTTCCTCCCTTGACAGAGCAAGTACACTTTCTGACATCTGTTATATTGCAAATTGTGTAGTGATTTTCATCCAGCAACTATTGTTTTTTCTTATCCACCAAGTTTTCCTCGGGATTCTCCATTCTCCACTCACCAAGGTTTGATTTTTTTGTTTTATATTATTTTTATATTATATTCTGCATTCATTATTATACTAGTTTAAGAGTACTGACATATATTATATTGTACTTTTGTGTAGGGATTTTCATCCAATAGCTTTTGCTTCTTTCTCTCGTCCATCAACTTTTCCTAGGGGTTCTCCATTCTCCATTCACCAGGTTTGATTATTTTTTTGTTTTATATTATATTCTGCTTTCATTATTAAATTGATTTAATATTTCAATAATTAATAGTTTCATGAGCCATGTGTGATTGACTTTTTAATATTTATGCTTTAATAATTAATAGGTTACATGTACTGTTGAAATTGTTTTTTAAATACTGCAAAATTATCACTCAATATATTAGTATAACTTAGACTTTGTATAACAAACTATAAAAAAACAATAAAATATAAAGAATCTAACTCCCTCAAATACTATTTCAACACCATTAAAACATTATCATAGAAATATTTCAAAAATATATTTAATAAATGAAAATATGTAATATTTTAATAATGAATAGTTTGAGGAGCCATGTATTGTTGGCTTTTTGATATTTATACTTTAATAATTAATAGGTTCAAGGTATGTTTACTGTTATTTTTTTCTCAATACTACAAAATGATAACTAAATATATTGTTATAACTTAGACTTTGTATAACAAACTGTAAAAAATACTAAAATATAAATAATCAACTCCCTGAAATACTAGTTCATCACTATTATCATATAATTATAAAATGATCCCTGCAAAAATTACACTCAATTTAATGATTAAAATATATATAAGATTTAATTTTCATAAAATCACCAATGTGGAATAGGAAAAAGAATAAGAATCAAGGTACATAATTAATAAACTAATAGATTGTTTGCTGTAACAGGACTTTAATGATGGATAAGAATTGGATGTGGTTGTCAAATAGATTGTCCAAGGAGTTTCGTGACGGTGTTAAGTCTTTCATTGAAATTGCCGAAAAAAATTTAGACCAAGATGGTAAGACACGGTGTCCGTGTCGCGATTGTCTGAATACCCGATCATTTAATGTAAAAATCATTTCAAGCCATTTAATCCTAAAAGGATTCTCTAAAAGCTATAAAAACTGGACTTTACATGGAGAACAACCTGAAATTGGCAGTGGTAGAGCTAGTTTGAATGAGGATACAAATCAAATGGGTAATGATAATGATGATGATGGATGTCTTGAGATGTTGTCTGACATTTGTGGGGAAATAGATATGAATATTGACACAGGTCTAGCGGAATCAAATAATGTGGAAGCTGGAAATATCTTCCAAGAATTCGAAAAATTATTTGATGCTGCTAAGCAGGAAGTATATCCGGGCTGTTCTAAGTATTCAGCTTTAACTTGCATTGTCAAGTTAATGCACATTAAAGTACTTAATCACTGGAGTGATAAATCATTTGACATGTTGCTCCAATTCTTAAAGGATTTGCTTCCTGAAGGTTCAAACATTCCAATGTCATACTATGAGGCTAAGAAAATGTTGCGTGACTTAGGATTGGGGTATGAATCAATTCATGCATGTCAAAATGATTGTGTTCTATTTTGGAAAGAGAATATTGATGCTGATAAATGTCCTGTTTGTGATGAGTCTAGATATAAATTTGATAATGGGAAAGGCAAAAAGATCCCGAAAAAGGTCTTACGTTATTTTCCATTAAAACCTAGACTACAGAGGTTGTTTATGTCAAGGTATACAGCTTCTGATATGAGGTGGCATAAGGATAAACGTGTTGAAACAGAGGGTGTTTTAAGGCATCCAGCTGATTCTGAAGGTTGGAAGGACTTTGATAACCGATATCCTCATTTTGCTCAAGATCCACGCAATGTTAGATTGGGTCTTGCAACTGATGGTTTCAATCCATTTGGTCATATGAGCAATGCCCATAGTACATGGCCAGTAATGCTTGTTCCTTATAATCTACCACCTTGGAAATGCATGAAATCTCCATTTACAATGATGTCGCTTCTTATTCCCGGTCCAAAAGCACCTGGAAGAGACATTGATGTGTATTTACAACCTTTGATAGAAGACTTGAAAGAACTATGGACTGATGGCATTGACACTTATGATGTATCTAAAAACGAAAGTTTTAGTCTACATGCGTGCGTTTTGTGGACAGTGAATGACTTTCCAACTTATGGTAGCTTATCAGGTTGGAGTACCAAAGGGTACAAGGCATGTCCAGTATGTAACAAAGATACATCATCACAACCTTTGATAAATAAAATTTGTTACATTCGTCGGTTACACACGCCACCGCTAAAATAGTTTGGAATTTGATGGAAACCGAGAAAAGAATCCAGCACCTAAGGTGTTGTCGAGATGAGATTCAAACAACTGAGTGTGTAACATGTTCAATTTGGCAAAAGTCCAAAGTGTTCTGGTCGAAAAAGAAAACATTCTTATGAGAACTTGAATTGGACGAAAAAAAGTATATTTTTTGAGTTAGAATATTGGTCCAAACTAAAGTTACGTCATAATCTTGATGTAATGCACATAGAGAAAAATATATGCGATAGCATCATTGGGACATTGTTGAATATCGAAGGGAAAACAAAAGACACTATCAAGGCTAGAAAAGATTTAGAAAAAATGAATATTAGAATCGAGTTACATTTAATAATGATGGGCCAAGGGTTTTAAAACCTCATGCATGTTATACACTTGCTTTGGAAAGAAAGATTTACATCTATTTTGAAATCTATTAAGTATCCTGATGGATATGCTTCTAATATTTCAAGGAATGTGAATGTTAATGAGGGTAAGATTTCAGGACTAAAAAGTCATGATTGTCATGTGTTATTACAGCAGTTGCTTCCAATTGGTATACGACCATATTTGCGAGAAGATGTTTGTACAGTACTTGTAGAGTTGTCAAACTTCTTTAAACAAATATGTGCAAAAACTCTGTGTGTTAGTGATTTAAATAAATTAGCCAAGGAAATTATCCTCATTCATTGTAAGTTGGAGAGGATATTTCCACATGCTTTCTTTGATATTATGGTTCATTTGGCAGTACATTTGCCATTAGAAGCAAAACTTGCTGGTCCTGTTGCATTTAGGTGGATGTATCCATTTGAAAGGTACTTAGGGAAATTAAAAAAATATGTGAGAAATAAAGCTAGACCTGAAGGTTCTATTGCTGAGGCATATATTGTGGAAGAAGCACTTACATTTTGCTCGATGTACCTTAGTGGAATTGAAACAAAGTTTAATCGACATGAGCGAAATGATGATAGACAAAATGAAGAAAAGTCTGGTTTATCGATATTCAACCAATGCGCTAGGCCATTTGGTAAAAGGGAAGAAATACAACTACCTCTAGAACTTATAGAAAAAGCTCATTGGTATGCCTTGAACAATTAGGAATTGCAACCTTACTTGGAGTAAGTATATTATAATCTTTTGAACACACACACACACACATGTTGTTTATATGATTTTCTTTAAATTTTTAGTCTTAATAAAAAAATTTTATATAGTGAGCATGCTACAGAGTTGGAGATACAAAGTCTTTCTAATATATCTAAAAGACAAGAGGAGCAATTCCCAACATGGTTTAAAAATCGGGTTTGTAATGAATTTCATTTAGTAATTTAATATTTATACTTGAATAAACTTTAGGATTAAATTACTTTTCATTATTTCTTTGTAGATGATGACTACACGTTGTGAAGGGTCGATAGATGCCACTAACCAATTTTACTCATTGGCTTGTGGTCCATATCCTGTTGCGTACTCGTACTCTGGATGTAATGTCAATGGAGTTCGATATCATGTTCACTCTCGTGATAAGAATCTAAAAACTCAAAATAGTGGGGTTATGGTACAAGGTCAACATGGCAGCGTCGATGTTGACTTTTATGGTGTTTTATCTAGCGTTATAGAGCTAAACTATATTTCCGGAAATCGGGTTATCTTATTTAAATGTGATTGGTTTGATACTGACTTTAACAAAAAGAGAATACAAAAGGATTATCATCTCACGAGCATTAATGTAGGCAGAATGTGGTACAAGAATGATCCTTTTATTTTAGCAATTCAAGCCCAACAAGTCTTCTATGTTGATGACTATAAATTAGGATCAAATTGGAAAGTGGTAAACAAAATCCAACACCGACATGTGTGGGATGTCCCAGAAATAGATGAGACAGAAGAAAGCATTGAAGGTGTAGGTGTTGTTTACCAAGAGAATGAATCATCTGATACTCAATTGGCTGTTGAAGAAGAAGATTTGGATGGTAGACAATTCCATCGGCATGATATGAGTCCTGAAGAAGTTGACAATGATGAGGGACTAATGCTTCAAGATGAGGTTTCTGATGTTGGGGAAGAGGATGAAACAATTGCAAATTATTGCAGTGATAATGAAAATATTTCATCGAAAGATAATGATAGCGACGTCGATTAATCATGCACACATTACAATTTGGTAATATATATATATATATATTTTTTTTTTCATATACTCCGTATGATTTATTTTAAGTTGTTTTTTATGTTATTATTTATCAGTCTCATGTTTTTAAAATAAATTATAATGGTTGATTTAATTATATTGTGTTAACTTGTAGGATATTGGATCATGGCTCCTGGAGGTTCTCGTCGATCACGTTCGATGCGGTAGCACAAAGACGTGATGGATTAGTTGTGCCAACTAATTCATTGTCTATTTCTAGCTCTAACACCCCTCTTGGTATTTTATCTAATCATATTTAAATTTTTTTTAACTAGTCTCATGTCATTTAAAATTATTGATATTATTATTTTTTTTAGTTGCTAATATTATTGACATCATCATCATTTTTTTTGGTAGCTGCTAATACTAAGAAAAACACGAGATCCAAGTCCCGAGGCTTAAAACTTGACAAGCTTATTCACCAGTCCCAAGCACCATTGCCAATTGAGTTTTGTGACACAATGAATGTGCCTATTGGTGCTAATGCAGCGGTGCTGGCTTCTGATATTGGTGTTGTTCTAAGGAAAATTGCTCCATTAGGGGCAAAAAAATGGAAAGATGTGCCAGAAGCTCAAAGGATACTGATGATAGATGATATTGCTGTACTCTTTTATTTCATTTCATGTTCAATAGTTCATGGATTGGTGTAGCCTTTTATTTTTTGTATACATTGCATATTAGTAACGTTGTGGTATTTTTTTCCTTGTTTACATTGCAGAGTAAATTTGTCATTGATGTCCATAATCCAATTATTAGAAACTACTTACTGGATAAATTGGCGACGAGGTTCAAGAATTTTCGTCACCAATTGAAGAAAGAGTTTGAACAATATCCTAGAGTTGAAGAGGCAAAGCGAAATCCACCAAAGGATCTTCGTCACAAGCAAGCAGAATGGGAGAGTCTTTGTGATTATTTCTCAAGTGAAGCATTTAAGGTACACTTTTAAATAATCAATTACTAATTGCTGGTGGAATTCTTTTCTGTGTTTAATAAGTGGATTCACTTTAATTAGTTTGCGAACTCATGCCATCTTTTCAAGCAAAGGTAATTCAATACAAAACATTAAATGAATATCGATAATTATAAAGTTTGAATAGGCTCGGCAGCCATACATATTCATATTCTTGACTTATAGATGGAGATTGGTGCATGTACTCCTTCCATTCACATGCACGGCTGCCATATATATGCATATTCTTGACTGTTTTATATTAAATCTACTCCTTAATTTATATCTAAGGTTCTGTAGATGCAGATCAATCTTTTTATCCATTACTCTCAAAAAATTTAAAAACAATACATACGTTTAATGTAGTAGAATTTCCCCAAAGGATTGATTAATGTTTATAGTAAAATATATTTCTAAGGATTCTGTCCATGAATTGTATTATGTTGTAAATATTAAGGTAAAACTACTCTGTTAAAGCACTTAGGAAAATTGAAGTTTATGGTTCATGTAGGTGCTGTACAGTATTGTAAACTTTTTTTAACTTCATTTTTTATTTCTTTTGTGGGTGATTGTTTCTATAGATCAATTTGTTCTGCATGTTTTTTTGCTGCTGTAAAAGTTGTGCAATGATATATACAGTTGGAAAATTAAAAGCCATGTATTTGCTAGACTTATTCATTAACATCACAAGTAAAATGGCATGTATATGAATCAATTTTAATGTGTTTTAATGACTTTAACCTAGGTCAGCTTGCCTACTTTACATGGTGAAATTGATTTCAAGTAACAATTGCTAACTTGTTATGCATGTTTTTTTGCTGCTGTAAAAGCTGTGCAATGATATATACAGTTGAAAAATTAAAAGCCATGTATTTGCTAGACTTATTCATTGACATCACAAGTAAAATGGCCTGTATATGAATCAATTTTAATGTGTTTTAATGACTTTAACCTAGGTCAGCTTGCCTACTTTACATGGTGAAATTGATTTCAAGTAACAATTGCTAACTTGTTATGCATGTTTTTTTGCTGCTGTAAAAGCTGTGCAATGATATATACAGTTGAAAAATTAAAAGCCATGTATTTGCTAGACTTATTCATTAACCTAGGTCAGCTTGCCTACTTTACATGGTGAAATTGATTTCAAGTAACAATTGCTAACTTGTTATGCATGTTTTTTTGCTGCTGTAAAAGCTGTGCAATGATATATACAGTTGAAAAATTAAAAGCCATGTATTTGCTAGACTTATTCATTGACATCACAAGTAAAATGGCCTGTATATGAATCAATTTTAATGTGTTTTAATGACTTTAACTTAGGTCAGCTTGCCTACTTTACATGGTGAAATTGATTTCAAGTAACAATTGCGAACTTTGCTATGTTAATTAATGCTTAATAACATGTTCTAACAAAATCAATTGCAGAAGCGATCAGAAAAAAACAAACAGAATCGTAGTAAAGTGTCTTCTGTGCATCGTGGTGGATCGAAGTCTCATGCACAACATCTGAATGAAATGGTATTTGAATGATGGAGACTTTATTTTAACTTTTTTTTGTTATGTGCTTGTATCATGTTTAACAATATTAAAATGATTTTATTCTTTTGTATTGGAAAGACGGAAATGCTTGGAGAGTCTCCTGGGCTGATTGCTTTGTTCAAAAAGATGTTCTGGAGTGAGGCCAAAGGATGGAGTAGTATGGAAGCAAAAGCTAAATACGTAAGTAATTCTAATATATTTACATGTACTTGCAAAAATTAAATTTATATATTTATTTCGAGCTGAAAGTATATTTGGGATTGAGAACATGTTTGCTTGAAAAATTTATTCTTACTTCGTGTTTATCATTTTACTGATATTTTTGTCAGTACTATCGGTCTTACTGTTTTTTATTTGTTTATTCTTAGTCTGTAACTTATTATTCAATAAGTTTGTATGACTCGTTTTTCTTTTGTATATGTGTTTACTATTTTTAAAGGTTCATTAATTATTCAACTCTTAATTATACAGGACCAAATGATAGAAATGAAGAAAAACTCCAATACCGAGGAAAATGTTGAGCCATTAACTGATAATCAAATTTGTGAAATTGTTTTGGGAAAGAAATCCAATTTTGTGAAGAAAATGATAGGTTCTTCAAAGTTAGCATCTAATGTAGTATTATCCCAACAAAATCAGGAGATGGCGAAGACAATTGAGGAGCAAGCAAAAAAGATTGAGGAACAAAACAACAGACTACAGGTAGTTGAAGATTTCATGAAATTCATGAAAGAGCAACCATCATTTTCATTTACACCTTCTTCTGATCCTGTATTTTTTGATTCTCAATCCCAATAAGGCTTTTTTAAACACATTTACTATGAAATCTTACTTTTAATTTTCTTGCTTTTAGGTCATTGATAGTGATTTGTGAACTTTATATTTATATTTCTTTACCAAGAACTATATTTATTTGGATTTTAGTGTCATGCCTTGTGTTTGAATCTTTTGGATTATAAATAAAGATATTATAGTATTTTTTATGTTAGTCTCATTGTTATTGATTAGTCTTTTTTTTATATTAGTCTAATTATTGTTGGTTTATTAATTAATGACCATGTCTATATTTAATAGTCGCACAACTCTTGTAGTACAATGTAACTAGTTGCAATATAGCAAAATAAATTGTGAGACAATATTGCTTGTCACTTAAAGTGAAAGTAATTGTCATATAATAACCTTTTTTTAATCGATATTTTTTTGTCACTAGATATCAATTTATGTGACTTGCAATATGCTGTCGTGAATGTTTTCTTTTTATGACAATTTTGAGAAGTCACTTTAACATTTTAGATACGATAAAAATAGTCATTAAATAGTAAAATACCGTCCTTAAAGATAATGTGAGACAATATTGCTTGTCACTTGAAATGAAAGTAATTGTCATAAAATAACCTTTTCTTAATCGAAAGTTTTTAGTCACTAGATATCAATTTATGTGACTACCATATGTCGTCGTGAATGTTTTCTTGCAATGACAATTTAGAGTAGTCACTTCAACTTTTTTGATACGATATAAATAAATACTGAATAGTAAAATATATTGTCATTAAAAATAAATGTGAGACTATATTAGATATATTTTCCAACAAAAGATTTTGTCACAACATGTTAATTTTTCTGACTAAATATTATAGTTGTGAATGCTTACATTTTATGACAAGAGATAATGGTCACGTAAAATGTTTTGATACAATTTAATTAGTCATGAAATAGCAATATAAATTGTCCGTAAAACAAATTTGAGACTAAATTAATTACTAATTGTATTTGCAGAAATTGTCACAAAAGACAACTACTTGGGACGATTATGTAACATCTCGATATGTAATCTTCAGCAACAAAAGAAATAGCGTTACTAATTGTATCTTCAAACTTCTAAAATGACGATTTTTAGTAATTGTTGCGACTCTATTTACATTCTCACGAGACAAATATTATAGTCACTATAAATTACATATTGTGACAAATATAAAGTGTCATCGAATGCATGTTCGAATATCTAATTTGACCATTTTCAATACCAATTGTGACAATTTTAACTTAATTTTACGACAACTATATTTGTCACAAAAACATATTGTTAATATGACGAAAATAATTTTAGTCGCTAGAACCTTTTAAGACGGTCTTTCTACGACTAACATGTGACAATTTACTTTTTGTCATAAAAAATATAAAGTGACTATTTTCTTATCTTCAATGACAATTGTTTTTGTAATAAAATATCATTTTTCTTGTAGTGCACTGTCGTACTACCTCAATCTCCGTCGTCGCTGCCATACCGCCACAATCTCTGTTTAAGGTAAGCTTAAATTAATAAATAGAGCATGAAGAAAAGAGATAATGGACCTAAGTGTCCTGTGACCAGTAAGAGAATTCAAAGGGTATCCGTACCTTTTTTTTTATTTTGTATAGAGAATTCTCAATATTGCTCTGCTAAATGTCATATAATTCTTACTGAAACTAACTGCTTCTACATATGGTTTTATAACAAAATTTTAAGATCAATTAACATTGTGGCTTTAGGTTCCTCGAAGCCACAATTGATTTTAGATCTATTGATTTTATTTTAAATTTTGTTGTTTATCATAAATGAGCAGCTGATTTTTTTTCTGGAATAGAAATTGTAAGAGAGTTGACAATACGAAGGCAAACAACCTTTGTCAGATACTATGTATCAAATCCTTTGGCCCCGAATAAATTGCTTATCTGGATGGTATGTTAAGACTTTCAGTTCTTTCTTCATTTAAATTGATCCATTTTATCTCTTTGCGTATGAAAAAAATAGAGATGTTGTTTGGTTACTAAGAAAATAGCTCAAAGAAAGGGATGTTTCTGGAATTTGTATTATTATTACTCAGCTTAATCAATTACAAGAATACAATCTCTATTTATATACATCTCTTAAGTATCACTATGATTACTATTTAATAACTAATTATTAATTAATTACAAGCTGAACTTCAACACACAGTACACATTGCGTTATAACAAACTTTTAATAATTTATGCTGAGCTGTCATCTTGCTTACTAACTTCTGACGTCACAATTCTGTTTTCTTTCTTCAGCTTAGAATTCTCCTTCTTCTTCTGTATGAAATGAGCTTTCTTAACAGCGTACTTTATATTACACTGGAAACTAAGTAGGGCATTGCCCTTACCATTCGCTGTAATATAATTACTCTTCTTCATGATTCAATTAACTAGAAGGAGATTCTCATAAATTTAAGTGGAGTGCCAATGGATAGCAGTAAAATTAGACTGCTTTTTTCTTCTTTTTTTCTCCTCACTGGATGAGAAGTTGGTTAAGCCAACTTTACTGCATATAAAATTATTTGTGAAGAGATGAAATCTTCAGCCAGGATACTGCTAGGAGTATTAAGGAAACAGCCTTTTGGGCAGCAAATAAATAATTAACCATGCGATTAGTTTAATAGTAATCATTGATTACCTTCAGAAGTCAAACCTCGTGTTTAAGTGGCTGGAAGAAGTATAATACACTTAATGCTTTTCTTTTCCCCTGTGTAACCGGAAGAGCATATATCTATTTTTTATAACTATGATCATACCAATAACTGCATGCATTGGTATCATAATTTTGGCTAAGGTTGCTGATTTTGTCAACTTGTAGACCTGCTTCTTCTGCCAATTTGGGCACTCAGTGGTTTGTGCTAACTATCTTACACTTTGAAAGGGGTTCATCATGGTATGCAGTTTTCCTATTTGTTTAAATGATATGCCTTTACAATTATTAGAGGATTTGCTTCTGCATCATTCTTTATTAGAGAAATATATATCAAAATAAACATGAGCTTACAAATTTTGCATGTTTGTATCTCTACTCCAACTAAATAGTTTTCACAGCCAAAATTTATTAGTGTGTGAGTGCTAAACTTATGTTCATATAAATGAATGAAGGCCAACCTCATTTTGCCTATTAATTAATGTTTAAGCTTAGGGGTTACTTGCTTCAATAAAGTTTCTTCTCAATAATCTAGACACAAGCATGAACTTGATGACTCTTAAATCTTAATAACGTAAATATTTATAATCATAAATAGAGAATATTTATAAAATAATCTTTTATAACTGGAGGAAATTGTTAGATTTAAATTTCATTAAAGTAACCTATACAAGTTTGGAAAAAAAGAAGTCTATTTAGAAATTATTATTAGCCTTGAACATTTCTAAAATCTCCAATCAAATTAAATAAATTGCCTTAACCTTTAGTGTTATGTATTAGAGTTTTAATTAATCTTTCGCAATAAGAAAATCAATTCCAATATGATAATTTAAGATTAGAATGGAAGAAATTAAAAAGAAATAGAGTTTTAATTAGGTACGCGTGGGGAGTGTCATGAGTTATATTTTCTATTTAGTAATCTGAAGCTATTCTTAATAGAAAATTAAATTATCGACATATTAGTAATTTAAAACTTTATACTATTAAAATATAACACTATATAGGGTGCTTAAAGTGTTGTTTACAGGGTATAAATTATCCCAGTTTCTTTATTTCTATAAAATAAATTGCTTATCTCTTTTTATCATGTGGAAATTAAAAAGTTGAATGGTTAAATACTTAAATGTAATTATTCAATTATTCTTTTTTTTATTGGACATTATTCTCATTTCTTCATTTTAAAAGTTACGTTTTGCATGCAAAACTTTGCTGATAGTTATGTCACACTGTCACTGTGCTTAAGCCTAAATATTTGTTTGCTTCAACCTAATAGCCAAAAATTAGAGCTCCCTGATGACCATGACCATGTATATATACATATATATACATACATACATATATATATATGTATGTATGTATATATATGTATATATATGTATGTATGTATGTATGTATATATATGTATATATATGTATGTATGTATGTATGTATGTATATGTATATATATGTATGTATGTATGTATGTATGTATGTATGTATGTATGTATATATATGTATGTATGAGATGTACAAAACAATTATATGGATTACTTGCGAGGTTGTTATTAGTGGGGATATGTTACAATATTGTTGCTTGTACATCATGAAAGAGCTCTTGCGACTTCGTAATCAATGGGCTACATATGTTGCCAAAGTTAATTATAGCTCAAAATCGCAAGGCAATAAATGAGTAATTTATGATTATTTTTTCTTCCAAATATCCAAGAGTTATTATTTGTTGTGTACTAATTGATTTTATGTACTTGTAGGTGGGAAAAAAAAGAAGCCACATATGGATATTTATTGACACTCTTGTGCTTATTTTTGTCCGTTAATGTTTGTTGAAACTTAATTTAGTAGTTTATTGTTTAGAACTTGTCGAAAGCTTAATTTCATACTTATGTTTTTCTTTTCCAAATAGTGGTGTAGTTGAATTATGTTAATTTAAATGATGTATTTGGAATATTTGTTATGTGAATTGTGTTGTGAGATTTGGTATATTTAATATATTTTGAGTTTTCTTTTGATTATAGAAAAAAAAATAAATATAATTAAAAAAATATATACTATTAACAAAAGCAGCATAACATCAATAAATACTGACACTAAATATTTTAAAATGACATTAATAATTTTTTACGTTAATGAATCAGTGTGCTCCTAATACTATAGTCACATTAATCATTGACATGTAAATAATATCATCAAACATTAATACTATCGTGTCATTATTTTAGTGATACTATTGTGATAAAAATTATTAACACAAAAAACACTGACACAAAAATTTAGTGTCAGTGTGTTCTGGCTGGAGCATTACTGACAGTGTCAGGAAACGTAATTATTGACACTAATTTAGTGTCAGTAAAGCTCATTTTTCTAGTAGTGTGAGATCATGATATTTTTGTTAAGTCAAATGCAACCGTTTGGTATGGTAGGTGATACTTCACGTCATCAAGTTCTATTTGGTATGGTGGGTGAAATTTTTATATTAAAGGTACCTTTGTTATTATCATTGAATTTACTTACCTTTCTATTGTACACTTGGATATAAAAGTGATTTTGCCGGCCCTATGATATCAATCGGTAAGGAATAATTTTACTGGTAAAAATAAAATAAAATAAAATAAAACGTACAACAAAATACAACTGAATAAAATGATAACAATTAGATCTATGAGTAATTTTGTTTTGACAAACAAGAAGTAACTTTTCTTTTGCTTGAGGACGATCGGTAGGGTTAGGCAATAAAACTCATGAATCGAACAAATTGTAATTCGAACTGCCAGTTTGATTCAGTTTTATAAACGAGAAAACTGATTGATTCGATTTTTGATAGACCAATAAACATGTCTTATTTTTTTATTGAGTCCATTGAATTTGAAACCAGTGCCCGAAAGAACGACGCTGACATTGGAGCCGGTTTCGATGGAGCATGCATTTTAATAAATTAAGGTATCAACATAGATGTCTGTAATAAAGTTCAATATACATTAAAGCTTTCAGTCTACATACATGAATAAATCGTTATTGCTACTATTTATATTATTTTAGGGTTTATTTGTGAACCATGGTTTGGGTAAAGACTAAAACATACAAGTCAAACAGAGACATTAATGGATTCGGTTTTATGAGAATAACTCCAAACACTACTAGAAAAAAAGCCCTTTATGACGGCTATTACCCGTCATCTACAACATGGCATGACGGTTGAGCGACCGTCATTGATTCCGGTGTCAAGAAAAAATCATGATAGTTTTTATTTGTCATGGTTCGCATGACGTATTATCCATCACGATTCTGTCATAGTTGGTTTGATGAAAATTTTTCATGCATGACTAATGTTTGTCAATAACATTTCCCATTCATGACTATTGTCTGTCACGTAAACATGACATATTTAATGAAAATAATTATATTATATTATACATTAAATGAAATATATTTTAATTTTTTTGTGAGAATTTATGGAATTGGCCCCAAATTTATTTATTTTTTGGTGGGAAACATTGAAATTGGCGGCAACGTTTTTGTATTATATTTTGGGGGCAATTAATGAAATTGGCGCCATTTTTTTGGCAGAAATTAAAAAATATATCCTTTAAATTTTTATTTAAATTTAAAAAAAATTTACACACATACTGACATACATATGTATATAATTCATATACAATAATTCTCAAATCCATATGCACAAGTTTCATAAATTATAATCTTGCTATGAAATAAAATAACTACAATAACTATAGTTAAATAAATACTTCATCAGTTATTAATTTGCTTCCTAAAATAACGACTACAATTTCTTGAATTAGATTTTATAAGCCACCAGGAGTACAACTAAAACCAACAACACTGCTTGACTAAACCATCCCAATAAACCAGCAACAATCAGTTGAATGAAGCACCAAACTGCCATCTCAATAAACCCTGCTTGAATTAATTACATCAGCACGTCAAGAACAATCTTGAATTAACAGGAAGAACGAACTAAACTGCCATAAAATGCCAGTCTTATACTTCCATCAAATGCAAGTAACATATTCAACAAAACCAAATGCAAGTGAGATGCTGGAAAACATGAAATAAACTAAACCAAATGCCACTAGATTCACAATTCTGGAAGTTAAAATAGATGTTGTGTTTAATTAAACTAAACATAGTTTGATACTGACATTACATTGAAAATTCCAAGAAGGCAGGTTTCCATCCCAGAAGCATCAAAACCAAACCAATGTAATCTAGCATAATTACATGCTCAACCGAAAATAACTATACATTATATTTACATATCAAAACTGGCTCTCAAACCAAGCTAATTCAGCCAAGTAAATGAACATGAGAACTCAAAACAGGCCTACGCTAACCAAAGTATTTAATAAACAGCTCCTCACCTTATATGAGCACTCGGACATAGTTCATCCATTTATACTGAACCTCATCCATTTCTGCCTGAGTGTATACTGGTTTGTTGTTAAACTGCAAATGGCCAAATGATTTAACAGCAACTGATAGAAATGGAAATAAAATATTAACCAATGATGCACATAAAACATATCACTTACATTGTTGAGCAATAAACTAGGATCGGCAATAATATCCTTCATATACAGCATGGCATAATATCCACACTCAGAAGAACCAGGTTGTTTTGGAACCTACAATAATAAACCTCAATCTAAGTACCTAAAAAGCTATAACAAGTAGTTAATTAAAATGATAGGATAACGTAAATTGTATTACCTGTACAATTTTGAATTCAGGGTGCACTCTTTTTTTACCGCTCGTTGCTGCGAACAAGTTGATCCCACTAGGAGTTTAAAACTTACTATTAGAACTACTGAAATGTTTATAATGCATGTAACATTCTATAATGATTTAACGATGATATACCTACTTTATTACCAACTCTTTAATGTCTTCCGCTGGACTATTTCCTTGGGGATCCATGAAATATCCAGTCTTTGCAGCCACATCGACCACAATAAGAATCCAATGAGCGCTATAATTGAGCGGCAACTTATAAGTAAGGAGAAATGAAAATTAACAACCTGCTTATTAATGAAAATAAATATAAATGAAAATGAATATACCCAGGATTGTAAGGAATGAATATGAATTGAGAGGGGTGAGCTTTGGCTAGACGATTAGCAATTGCTTGTGTCCTTGTTATGCGCGTTTTAAGTGCATTTTCAACTCTGCTGGGGCTAACATGTCCAGGATTGATGAAGCCAAATGGCTTGCCCATTTTATTAGCTGGAATCTTGTCATATAAGCAACTGATATTCACACAAAAAGCAAGAATTAAATATTTATATACTCTTGTAATAGATTTTGATAATTAGAAAAGGAAAAAGAAATTACTTACGCCATATAGATATGCATGTGATTAGCACCTAACCATTCCATGGTAGCCAATGTATAACAGTCATCCCTTCTGATATAAGCTAGACATTCACTTTCAAATACCTCATTATCAAGTGGATGAGGAAGGTAATTTCCACTGGCAGGCAACTTAATGTTACATAAGCCTAAAAAGAATTTAAATCTTGGGTTCACTGTGGCGTTCTATTGGTGCTGAGCAGTTGCTTGCCTTGTCTTTCTTCTTTGAACTACAGGGCCAGCATCACCACAATTTTCAAGATTAGTCTTCCGAAACAGTGCTTTATCAGGTTTGTTCGTTGCTTTTTTTTCCATTGCTGTCTCTAAACTTTTCTTTTTGGGGCTGCCTTGTCTCGTGTTTGGAGTTCCAAGGAGATTGCTTAAATCTCCTAGCTCGTTGTTTGCTGTTTGAGGTATTTTTTTGTTGGGGCTGCACTTTCTTTTCTTTGGAGTCTAGGGGAATTTGCCAAAGTCTTCTAGTATCTTCATTGCTATTTTCTGCTTTTTCTTGTTGGGGCTGCTGTTTTTCCTTTTTGGATTCCCACCATTCTTTCTCGGAGATGTTGTTGTTGATTTTAAGTTATGTTTTGAAACCTATATGACCATTTCCATGATTAAAAAACAAGAAATTTAGGGTAATTATCCTTTATCATGATGTAGAACAAAATAGTTTGTGCAGTACCTCCTGTTCATTAACTGCAGTGGCTATAGCATTCATCTCGAATTCTCCATCATGCCTGTAATCACTCTTCATTGGTGTATTAGAGTTGCCGATGTCAGAGTGCCTAGGTTTCCTTCTAATTTCCTTCCACAACTCCTCAATATCTGCATCGTGCTTTGCCAACCAGTCTTCCAACTTCGATCTATCCTTTGCCATCGGATCATAATCACGTGGAGTGTCAAAATAAAGAGATGGGGTTATAAACTTGCCGGTCCCTTGCATATGGCCATTTTTTGGGGCCTTCCCCAAAGCTTTTGCAAGTAAATCATTTCTTCCATCTGAACTTAAAGAAACTTTTTTTGCATTCCATCCAGCCCTCATCTAGGTATTATTGAATGAAACCTTTTATCAAATATTGATATAAAAACAAAATTGTTGCTATAACATATATACAAACGAGCACTTACAAGGCTATCAACGATAACTTGAACATCATGATGATATCCACCATTTTTTTTCCTACCTCTGATCCAAGCTACACTCCTGTCTATTTGATCCTCACTAAGACCAGTTTCAGCACTCTGAAAAATTAAAGTTGGGCAGTAAATTACAAGCCCCCTCTAACTATTCTTAATGAAAATGTTGGCAAAAATACAAGCAAAAGAATACAAACAAACATATATATTTAAGAACAAACTGTAACTTCCAAATGCAAGCAACCAAAATATAAACATACTTACAATTTCTTCTAATAGTCCAACATATCCTTTTCGACTCAAACAATGGTTATACTTGTTACTAGCACGAATTTTCTGTTTCTCCTTCCTTATTTTCTACCATAAATCATAAACCAATATCAATGCAATGTTATACTCAATCGTTTGTATTATATAGCATTTAACTAAAATCATGAATGAGAAAATATTGAATAAGATTTAATTTACATACTGCGAACTTATCAGCAGTACGATCTTTGACGAACAAGTCCCAATAGTCTTGTCTTATGTAGTAGTATCGCAAAGGAGGTTTTCGCAACTTTTTACGGTCATTCTTATTTGGCAAAATGTACCCATTAGTCAAAGTGTACTTAAAATTCCTGAATGACTTTCTAATAGATTGCAGCACATGCTTTTTACTTTGTTCATGAATGATAAATCGCCTCTGCATAATAACATTTTTCCAACATTTATTGTACGAAAAACAGTAGACAAACCAGGTTATAGTATCAAATGGTAAACAAAAAAGTAGATTTTATACCTAAACAAATGACCACAATGCTTCTTTATATTTACCCGACACTAATCTCCAATCCTTGAAGATGATCGGAACAGAAACACGAGCCAACACTCCAAGAAAAGTGGACAGTGCAGTGGCCTCTGGACCAACATGAACACTATATCTATTGTATCTCACAACAATTTTCCCATTTTCAGTCCTCAAATTCTTATTATCAGGATTAAGAGTCAAGCCTTTTTGTGATGATAAATCTTTTGAAAATTGATCCTCTTCATTTCCAGGTTCTCCATCTTCATCATCCTCGTTCTCCATCTTCATCATCCTCCAAATGAGTAGGAGAACGAAGCAAGTCATCAAAATCATCAAAATCATTAAAGCCATTATCTCCTTTTGGCACTTGATCATCTTCATTGGAGTAACCATACTTCTCTTCATCGCTGATAGGTTCATCATCAAAATCTATTGTTTAATACCTAAAAAATGCCAAGAAAAATTTCCAAAATCAACTTGGTTAGTAAAAGAACACAGGAAAAAAAAATCAAAGTACTAGCTTGCCATAAAAAAAATATTGTAAAGTGCAGATTAGTTACAAGTAAAATAATAATTACAATTCAATATTTAATACCTTTTAACTTTCAGCACATGTAATTATATTATACTAATACTCATCAATGTTGATCTTGTCACTGTTCTATCTCAATGGCCTCACCATCCTCCATTACATAGTCTACTTGATTGTCTTCATTACATACATCAATTCTAGTTATACTTGGTAATTCTTTGGTGAAAGGAACGTGTTCTTTCATACTATGCACATCCATATCGTTTCCAAAATTGGGAATACCTCTAAAAGGCATGAAACAAACAACTGACCATTTCTTATCAACAGGGTTAGTAGCATAAAATATTTGTTTGGCTTGTGAAGCCAAAATAAAAGGATCAGACTTATGGCCTATTCGATAGAGGTCTATCAACGTGAAGCTAAGCTCATCAACTTTTACACCACCCCTATTTTTTACCTAATAACACTTGAATAAAGTAATCTTAAACATATGGTAGGCAAGTTGCCAAATCTCATCGATTACTCCATAATAGGCCATATCACCAATTTTAGGTTTTTTGTCCTTTGAAGTAGCTATTTGCATTGTTTCAGCAACAACAGTCACGCCACAATTTTGGGTCACTCGGTTCTCATCACGTTTCCGTGTTAGAAATTGAAAATCATTGATGCGATAACCACTATACTTTTGCACATGTGGGCAAGGTCCTCGGGCTAACCACCTTAATGTATCTAATACATTTTCATTATCGTCCATCATATTGGAGACCTAATATGTTATAATAAATGTTATCAGTTTAATAAATGAATTATTTGACGAAAGAAATTCTGATAAGGGCAGGGATTAGCCAAAATATTGAGCTTTTGTGATAACCAATCTTTGTGTTGCTCTTTCAACCATTTTTGGTCTTTTATTTTGCGTGGAGATTGACCTTGTAAGTGCTCCATATGCTCACTAACAAGAAGTAAAACAATGAAATTTTGGAACTGAAATTAAATGAATGTTCAGTAAAATCATGAATTTTAGTTATAAATACCTAATGAGGGGCTGAACTTCTTCAGTATTTTACAACACGTACAAATGAGCTTGAGATAATAACTTATACTCAACAAGAGCAGATTTCCCACCACCTATAGGCATTTGAATTGATGAGTTTTCCATGTGCCCAGGTGGATTCCCAATGGTTTTCATGTTGGATAAGTACTCAGCACAAAATTCAAGAGCTTCTTCTGCAATATAACATTCTGCAATGCACCATTCAGGTCGATAACGGTTACGAACATATCCTTTGAGTGTTTTCATGTTCCTCTTGAATGGATACATCCATCTTAGATAAATAGGATCATAAAGTCTGACCTCATGGACAAGATGGACCGTTAAGTGAACCATTATGTTAAAAAAGGAAGGTGGAAAGCATTTTTCCAGCAAACATAATGTCACCACTATGTCCTTTTCCATTTCATCCAGTTCACTGACATCAATCGCTGTAGCACATATGCAATTAAAGAAAAAGAAGAATCTAATTATTGCAACACGTACATGGTTAGGTAATATTGTCCGTAATGCAACAGCAAGAAGCTGTTGCATAAGCACATGACAATCATGTGATTTCAGACCCTGCAGCTTGCATTCCTTTAAAGATACCAGATTTTTCATATTAGAAGAATAGCCATCAGACACCTTAATGCTTCTTAAACATTCACAAAACCTTTTCTTTTCCTCTCAAGTTAAGGTATAAGAAGTTGGAGGAAGCTTAATATGGTTCTTGTTTGAGAAATCAGGTGCTAATTTATCTCTAATTTTCAATGGTCCAAGATCCATTCTTGATTTAAGGCCATCATTTGTTTTTCCCAGAATATTCAACAATGTGCCGTAAATGCTTTCACACACATTTGTTTCAATATGCATAACATCTAATTGATGTCGAACGAGCAAGTATATCCAGTACTCTAAATCAAAGAATATTGACTTTTTCTTCCAACAGTTGCTCGTATTACTATCATTAACACTTTTTCTCTTTTTACTTATTCCTTTTCCCCATTTGTTATTGATACCTTTAACTTGTTCCCACACATCATGGCCTGTCAATAGTTTTGGTGGGTCTCGTTCTTCCACCTCATTGTTGAAGGCCTTTTTTTGAAATCGAAATTCATGGTTTTTAGGAAGAAAAAGCCTATGACCCATATAAGCATTTTTCTTGCTATGTGACAATCTGTAGGGAGTTATGTCTTCCCCACAAGCTGGACAAGCATAATACCCTTTTGTCATACACCCAGATAAATTTTCATAAGCTGGAAAGTCATTGATCGTCCATAGTAAGATAACTCGCAAGTGGAAGAATTCTTTTCTGTAGGCATCATATGCCTCAACACCAACAGCCCATAAAGACTGCAAGTCCTTAATTAATGGTGCTAGGAACACATCAATGTCATTCCCTGGTTGTTGTGGTCCGGAAATCAATAACGACAACATCATGAATTTCCTTTTCATACACAACCATGGAGGAAGATTATAAGTTATAAGGACAACTGGCTAGCAACTGTATGTATTGCTTAGGGAGTTATGTCGATTGATTCCATTAGCTGAAAGGGCAAGACGAAGATTTCTAGATTCAGAAGCCAAGGAAGGCCATTTATCATCAACTAACTTCCAAGCTGGTGAATCAGCTAGATGACGAAGCTTGCCATCAATGACTCTTTCATTTGCATGCCAAATTAAGTACTTGGCAGTTTGTGGTGATTGGAACAGCCGCTTAAATCTAGGGATGAGTGGGAAATACCATAAAACTTTTGCGGGAACCCCTTTCCTATATTTTCCTTAGAACCATCTTTTTTTTGCCACCGTGATACTCTACAAGTATGACATTCAGAAAGGTTCTCATATTCCTTTCTATATAGTACGCAATCATTTAGGTAAGCATGTATTTTTTCATACCGCAAGCCCAAGGCAGACATAGTTTTTTTTGCCTCATATGTACACCTAGGCAATGTATTGTTCTCGGGTAACATGTCAACAAGGAGACTCAATAAATGAAAAGCTAGTATCGGACTAACCATATTTTCCCTTCAAGTTGTATAGCTTAACCAATGCACCTAACCTAGTATATTTTTGCGAACTCAGGTACAAAGGTTTCTCGGCATCTTCTAATAACGATTTGAAGGCCTTAGGATCATCATCAAAATGCTTGTAAGCGTCATTAATCATGTTTACAGCCTCACCCTGATTAAGGTACATATTTTGTAGGTCAACTTGATCACCTTTATCAATTTTTGTCATACCAGGTTCGGTTTCCCCATGCCAAGTCCAAATAGTATAACTCTCATCAAAACCCTTAAAAAATAAATGGTCTCTAACTGTCCTAGAAGGATAAAACGCTAGGTTTTTACATTTGGTGCAAGGACACCTTATAAAATCACCATTATCAGAATTTTCAATTGCAAAATCCATGAACATATCCACACCAACAATATATTCTGCAGACAATCTATGGCATGTTATCTAAGACTTTTCCATTTTATAAACCAAAAACAGCTCCTGATACAAAAGTAAAAAAGTAACAAAATATTAGAAAAAAACAAAATGACAGAATACATGAAAAATCTTATTCTTTTTCAAGGTTCCAAGACAAATACTATAAAAGCAGCAGCCAATAATTTATGAATAACTTTAATTAAAATAAAGAAAATGCCTATCAACACCCATTATTATCCTAAAATAAAATGCCAATATAAAATTTTTATTTATATTACTATAACAAAACCAAATATGCTACTGATCATGTTATGTATTTAATTACAAATGATGATTATTTAATTTTGGCTACTGATCATGTATATATTTAATTGCATATGATCAAATTTAATATTTTAATAAAAAAACAAAAATAAAATAGACTTCACTTTCATTAGTTTAATGAAATATGCAATGTCATGCAAGGGAAATGGAATAAAAAAAATAGACATATAGTACTCAAATAGCCAAAAAGTAGTAATATACAGGGCCAGAAAAGCAGTCATATATCTATGTACCTACTTGATTATGCACATTAAATGTCTTTTTTTAATTGAGTATTTTACAGCCACTTGTCTCCAACTTGAAGAATATATAAACTAAAAGAAGTTAAACATTAATGCTTTTTGCCTAACTCAATATTGATTATTTTTCTTTTTTAACTTTACAATACAAAAATAAAAAACACACAAGTATCAAACAATTTGGGGGACTCATGTGTGTAAAAAATGCAGCACATAAAGGCCTTCATTGTGCCTTTGACTATTTGAAAAAATAGTCAGGACCACAAACCAAATAAGCAAACAAGGTCCACAAACTCTAGGAAAAAGAAAAATGCTCGGGACCACAAACAAAACTATTGTAATAAACAATACATACCAACCAATTGTTTTCTTTATGGCCGCATCAAATTACACAAAAGGACAACATTGTTTAAACCTTTGCGAAGCTTACTGCACATAAAGACAATTCGAAGCTTTACACACAATATATGCAAAATTATAATCACATGCAATTCAGGGCTTAACGCACAATCCATGTGGAGTCAATGTAATATTCATAATAATTACAAATGGTCTTTACAAAGTCAAAAACAAGTAGACAACAATTAAATTAATGACTTAAATAATCCCAATTAGACACACAAATTATAAATAATTAAAATCACACCCACAATTTCACATGCAACACTTAAAATCATTTAAATTTGAAATGCAAGAACTTGAATGCACTTGCATTACATCATAACACCAAAATGAACAAGCTATCTTCAAAGCTCATAGCAATTTAGATATTAATTAATCAACCACAACAACCATAACCATAATTATTACATAATTGCACTATTTTCTTTAACACCAAAGAAATATAGACAGTACCACCCATAGAGTCAAAGGATGCTAACCTGAAGGTATTTTAATTTCACTCATGCAACAACAAAAACCAAAAGCTTCTTCTGTGATAATAGTGGCCTCAACCTTACGGCCACATCTTTAACTGTAACAAGTACATAAGAAGTGTTAGAACTTAAAAAATTTAAATGAAAAAAAGATTAAGAACCAGGACCACTCCCAAACATTAAGAATAATTATTTAGGGAACCACTGGATCTATATATATTTTCACGGCTAAACTTTAATTAGGTTCCATTAGAATAACACCCAGATCTAAAAATCATCACATGCATTACCACTTAAAATCAGCCAAGGATATAACATTGCAAATTAAATAATTGAGTGAGGCTTTTGATGCACTTACTTTTTGAATAAGGGGCTGTTGGGTGACGACTAATGAGTGTCAGTGCAGTTGGAGAGATTTTCTTCGTTCGATTGATTTTCTCCAGTTGGGTGAAAAATAGGGCAATGCTTCTTCTGCGATTGAGAGGGTAGAGAATGAAAAAGAAAAGGGGCTGTAATCGTTGCACGCTTGAGAGGGTGGAGAACAAAAAAGAAAAGGGGCTGCAATGGTTGCACACTTCGCAAATTTTGCTAAGTGTTGAAACAATATTTCCAAAAGCAAAACGATGGCGTTTTGTTCTTTTTTTAATTTAAATAATACAAATACAAAGGGCATTCACTTGTTCCAACACTTAGCAATTTTGTTCCTTTTTTGCTAAGTGTTGGAACGTTCTTTCCAAAACAAACGATTGTGCTTTTTTTTTTTTTATTACTTAACAATGGAAACCTTCTAAATAAATTAAGTTATACATTAATGAAATATTTTTAAATAATTAACAATGACCATTTTGTAATATTTAAAATTTTAAAAATAAACAAATTACATGTTGAAACAATTTAAATATTTTTTAAAATAATTCACTACAGTCTATCACAAGTTTGTATCATGTAGATAAAACAATTTAAACGACATGCCGTTTTTAATTTTTTAAAAATTCAAATTAATCAACCATGACATTTATCCATCGTCAGTTTACGTCTGTTGTCTATCAATCACAAATGCGTCATGAAGGAATGATATATTATATGTATCACGAAAATGTCATAACTTTATGATACAATCGTGACATATCCGTATCTGTCATAGATCAACACTTTTTTAATAGTGAAAAATTGATATTAAAGTAGTCATTGTAATTAATTAGTTGGTCTGCTGAATTTAAGAGTTGGATGAATGAATGATGTTAAGGTAGTTATTTATTGGAATTAAATGGGTTTAATAAGTAGTTTATAGGCATTTCAAATATTTTCTAGGGTATATTATATTTAAAAGAAGGATTTGGTGAGATAGAAAGAGGAGGGGATGGTATATTTTGCAAAAGCTAGTCCGTGCTCAGTTGTTAAACAGAATTGTAGTTGAAAAATAAGTCATGATATTACCATTTCATTATTTTCTTAGATAGTCATCCGCAAATAAGCTCCAATTTTTTATATTGAGACCATCTTTATATAATTGACTGGAGGTAGTCTTTTTTCTTTCAAAATAAGCTGGAGGTAGTCTTCTTTTTTATATTGAGACAATCTTTATATAATTGACTGGAGGTAGTCTTCTTTCTTAGAAAATATGAGTGGAGCAAACCTCATTTGAATATATTTTTTAGGATAAAAATCTAGACAATAATTCATAAAATTTAATTTAAACTAATCTCAATAATTGTAGTTGTAATTTCAATAACAGTCCAATTGTAAATCAGTGTAAGGGGGGAATGCCGTCCATATCATGAAAATTGGAAACAACTTATTTTGGCTTTTTTTTAGTGCAAAGTAATGGAAGTTATTATGAGTTCGAGACTGTTGGGAAATTGATTGGTGAAGCAGACATGCAACTAAAGTGAAATTGAGAAATAATGAGACAATAGATTTACACAGAGGATACTAAAAATTACGTAGTTCGACTTTTATCCTACATCTACGGGTGAAAACAGAAGAAAAATATTTTACTAGTGAAAGGAGTTACAAGTATTATAGTTTCCAAACTCTCAAATCACTAAACTCTTAAAAGCACTCTCTAAATGAAGAAGAAGAACTGAAAATTGGATGATACAAATGAGGGGGATAACCCCTCTATTTATAGCCATCAAATGGCTACTATTCATCTTTATTTTTTTTTCCTAAGCGGCCTGCTATTTTTTTCTTTCTTCTTCTTCTTATTTCGTCTTTTTTTTCCTCTTTCCTTTGCGATACGACACTAGCAGTGCCCACCACTCATTTTTTGATATTTTCCCACTTAGAGATTTGATTGGGAACCAATCAATCTCCACACTATTCGTTCTGCTTCGCCATAGTCATGTTGCTTATATTTCTACTAGGCCATAAGAGGATCTACTTCATACAAACTTGTCAATATTTATTGGCTTAGTCAAAACATCTGATAGGTTGTCTTTTATATAGATCTTCTGCAAATCCACACTTTCATTTTCCACTACTTCTCGAACAAAGTGATACTGTACTCTTATATGCTTTGTCCTGTAATGGAAGGCTAGATTCCTAGTAATATGTAAGGCATTCTGACTGTCACAAAACACGAGTATTTTCTCTTATTTGTGCCTGAGCTCCTGCAATTACCTTTGCATCCAAATAGCTTCCTTGCAAGCTTGTGTAGCTGCCATATACTCTGTTTCTGTTGTAGAAAAGGTCACAACGGTCTACTATTTTAAAACCCAGCTTACAGCACCTCCTGCAAGCCTAAACACATAGCCAGTAGTGAATTTCCTTTTATCAAGATCTCCTGTAAAATCTAAATCCACGTATCCCCTGACAGTAAATTTTGATCCTCTATAACATAATGCAATATCAAATATTCCTCTAATGTATGTCAATCCTCTTTATAGTTTTCTATTGTTTTCTACTAGGATTCGCCATGTATCGACTAACTGCTCCCATTACTTCTGCAACATTTGGTCTTGTACAAATCATAGCGAACATTAAACTTCCCACTGATGATGTATACGGTGCTCGAGACATCTCCTTTCTCTGATTCATTGCTAGGACACATACTTGAGGATAGTTTGAAATTAACTAGAAGTAGGGTAGAACTAGGCTTACAATCTTGTATGTTGAAGCACCGCAAGATTTTCTTTCAGTAATTATTCTGAGAAAGCAAAATCTTTCTGTTATTTATATATGATGAATTTGCATCTTTAAAATCTTGTTTGCTAGTCCCAAGTCCTTCATTTCAAACTCCCTAGCCAACTGTGCCTTCAATTCTTAGACTCGATCTTTATTAGGGCCTGCTACCAATATGTCATCCATGTACAATAGCAAAATAATGAAATCATTATTCTCAAACCTCTTGTAATATGCACAATGGTCTGAACTGAGTCTGCTATATCCAAGACTTATGATAAAGAAATCAAATCTCTTATACCAATACATTGGTGCCTCTTTGAGACCTTATAGAGATTTGTTTAACCTGCAAACCAAGTTCTCGTTGCCTTTTTTAGTAAAATCTTCTGGTTGAAGCATATAAATTTCTTCTTCAAGTTTTCTATGAAGAAATACAGTTTTCACATCTAACTGCTCTGGATATAGATCAAATGTAGCACACATATCTAAGACTACTCTGACTGTCGTGAGTCGAATCATCGGAGAAAATATCTTGTTGAAGTCAATGCCTTCTTTTTGAGTATATCCTTTCACCACCAATCTTGCACGGCACCGTTCTACTTTGTCATTGCCATACGTTTGATCTTGTAAACTTATTTGTTACCAATGGCTTTTTTTTTCCATGTAGTAGTGGTACAAGTTCTCATGTCTGATTTTTGTATAGAGCCTCAATTTCTTCCTGCATTACTGTCATTCACAAAGTAACATCCGGGCTATTTAAAGCTTCACGGAAAGTTGATGGCTCTCTATCCTCTGTTAGAAGACAATATGCAATATTGATCTCTGCGACGTACTCTAAGTGCCACGTTGGCAGTTGTCTCTCACAAGTTGATCGACGAACTTCTGGAACCTGAACTCGGCTGGTACTTGTCTGGTATCGCTTCAGAAAAATTTAAATCTTCTAGATTATTTTCCATATATGCCGAAACAGTCTCTGATTCTTTCTTTACAGTTCTATCATTTTCATCTTTCCTTTGCAGTTGATCTTCTACAAAAATAACATCTCTTTTGATGATTGTCTTATGAGCAGTGAGATCCCACAGACGATACTCCTTCGCTCTATCAGTATATCCCAAGAAAATACATTTGAAATATTAACTAGGCAACTCAAGAGGGGGTGAATTGGGTTTCTAAAAATTTAAGCGATTAAAATTAAATGCAAATTAAAATAAGTAATCAAATTCGAAATAAACAAATTAATATGCAATCAAAAATAAGGAAATAAAGTAAGAGATGGCAAACATGTGATTTTTACGTGGTTCGGCCAACAGTGCCTACGTCCATGCCTCCAAGCCACTAGGCTTGAGGATTCCACCAATCAAGCCTCCAAGGCTTTAACAACTCTTACAATTGACTTCTAATGTATCAATAGACCTTTACAACAAGAGATTATCTTCAATCGCGCTCTTAACCCAAGTGTATTCTAATATTTACAATCACTCAAAAACAAAGATTACAAATGAATTTTCTCTCACACAATGTGTATGGTTACAAATGACAGCTCAAAGTGTGAATAAATGAAATAAGAACAAATTAAGGCTTAATGAAGGTTGTATTTTCAATAGCAAGCTCAATAATCACTCTTAAATCACTTTTTATTTGAATTTGATTTAGCTATTTTATAATAGGAGTTGAAAACTAGCTATTGTTGATTTTCTAAATAAAATTAAATTACCATTAACTGCTATCAATTAACCGTTTTAACTAGTCCAAATGACCGTTGAGTTGAAATTTTAAATAATTGGTTAATCGTTTGGAATTACCAGTTAGTTGTTACTTTCCAGAAACCTGCAAAACAAATTTGGCTTGACCGTTCTTGCTAAACAGTTCACGATTAGAATGTTATTCATTTCTGAAAATAGAAGGCTAACCAATAATTTTCAGAATTTATAGCTCTGAAATTTATCAGTTAACCGTTTTCAGTAAACGATTCACCGTTATTTTCCAGAATCAGCATTTTAATAGTCTTTTACAGAAAATGATTTTCTGATTAAAGCTAATGATTATCCAAATTCAAAAACATGTCTAGAAATATTATATGGCTTTTAAGAATTTATCTATTAATGAAAATTCAAACATTTTTAATAAAAAATATTAAAGTTTGTTATCATCAAAATCAATGTTATAAATATTTTCTAGATTTTGGATCCAGTTTTGTTCTTTTTTGGGCATTGTACATTACATACACAGGACATCCAAACGCATGTAGATGAGAGTAATCAGTTGGCTTTCCAGTCCACATCTCCGTCGGTGCCTTCAACTTAATTGCTGTAAATGACGTTTGATTCACTATATAACATATAATTTTGGCTGCTTCTGCTCAGAATGAGTTGAGTAGATCAACAGTCCTCAGCATAACTTTTATTCTTTCTGTAAGAGTCCTGTTCCTCTACTCTGCTACTCCATTAAACACAAATCAATCATTTTACATTGAGCAAAACTTTGCATCAATACTATGCAAGACAGATCTTTTGATTTTAGCCTTTTAGTGTGACTATGATTATTTTAGTTATCTACACAGGCTACAATAATTTGAAGTTATCTACATATGCTTTAAATAAACATACCAACTAATTAATTCTGGTAAATACCTTAGATCATTACACTCTTCGTTTTGGAATTCTCATAAAACTGAACACCAAATTGGAAACTAATTTATGTTTTTGGCTTAAAATATTTAAAGGATATTATAATCGAAAGGAGATCTTGGTTTTCTTATTAAAAATTTGGGGGTTTACATGACTATTTTCTCAATCCTCAAAAGTACATGTGTCCTTTTCCATAATAATAAAAGGGTCATATCATTTTAAATGTCTTACCAAACACACGTTAATAAGAAATTAAAAGTCATACTAAACGCTAAACTGCTGATTTCAAAAATGAAATAATGTATTAAATCACATTCACAGTTAGGTCACACTAGTTATCATGTTTTAAAACATAAATGAATTAATGCGCACGCTTTGACATATTAGAACGAATGATACAGATAAACACAGAGTGAATGAATGAATATTGAAAATTTCTCGCATTCCCTAACTGCCAAATTAAAATACATTTAGGCTATGTTTGCTTGGGAGTAGAGAAGTGGGGAGAGAAAAAGAATTTAATTTATTCTCTATTTTCCATTGTTTGGTTGGATCAAGTTTAATGGAAATTAAATTTCCATTGAAATTTAATTTCCATCAATTTGAAGAATTTATATTCCTTATCAATGACTAAAGATTTCAAATTCCTTATCTATTTAAACACAAAAATTCCAATATTATCCTCTAAACAAAATCAATTTTAAATAAATTAAACTACAAATAATTTATATTTATTTTCTTAAATTAATAGGATAAACTTATTTTTAAAAAAAAGTAAAGTGACTCGCCGGAGACTCGCCGGGAAGTCACCGGAGATGTGCTTTACCATCAAAACCGGTACCAATGGAATCCTCATGAGCCGATCTACAACTCTATGAGGTTAGAAATGTTAATATACATTGTTATTTATCTCAAGTCTTGTTTACATGCTTGGGAAAATTTTAACTCTCATATTTCCAACTACATAGTCTATTTTCTGCAAAATTAACATTTCTAATGAGTAAATCGTCCATTTCTGATCATTATTATGTATTTAACGGGATAACAAATGATGGTCAACTACGGTTAACACCGGCGGCCAACGGCGGTCAACGGCGGCTGTCCATGGCCAAATGATGTAATTATAAAAAAATAAAATTTGTTATCTAATTAGATAATTTCTAGATTGAATTAATTCATAGTTTTATTATTTTTTAATTTATTAACAACATTAACATTAAAGATAGTGGGTATATTTGTCTAAATAAAATATATGTAATTTCTTTTCCTTTCAAATTTAATGTGAAACTAAACAATAACAATTAATTTCTACACTCTTTTCCTTTCATCACCTCTCCATTCCTCTCCTTTTTTCTCCTCTCCTCTCCTCCCATTTCTTAAAACCAAACACCACCTTAATTACTCATTGAACAGAAGAAAGACCATGCAATTTCCTCGAAAGCATTTTTTTCTTTATTATTTTTAGCTAAATTCTCTATCAATTCAACTTGAGGAAAAAAAAATCTACTTAAAAAGTACTTAAAACAATATTTTCAAACCTAAATCAGCTTTATTTTTCTAAAAGAAAAAACCACTATCACCGCCTGAAGTTTTACTCAGAAGAGAATTTCGGTAATGTGCGCAAAAATTTTCTACAAGTTAGAAAAAAAATAATCGAATCATTTACAGTTCATCAATTGAGCCAACCCATGGCTTTGTCTTGTCCCCAATCATAAGTTTGTAGTTCGTTTTCTTGACCGAAAGTCCATGCTTGAAGAGCACTTCAATGTCATACCAAGAAAAGTTACCCTTTACATTCCATGCGCAATTGTCTGTCCTATTTACAGTAAAAGTAAACACTGAATTGATATCCCATGCCATGCGTGACTTCAAAGAGGCTTTTCACTTGATTGTGTTTAGCCGCGTGGCATCTCAAAGAAGCCATCAAGATTTTTAGGCAAGAAGGTAATTATATGGAAAGAAAGTTTGTGAATATGAAAGTAAGAGTAAATGTCCGTTTCCTCTCTATAATTTGAGAGTGGGAGCCAAATATACATTTTAAAATGAAAAAAGAAAATCAAAATGTTTATGCTATGTATTTGTTTCCATTAAAATCTACCTCGTTATATCCAATAACTCTACAAGTAACGATAGAGATTTTTCGGTTAATTTTTAAAAATTTATGTAGTAACTTTTATGCAGTAACTGATGATTGACTCAAACTACAAGGGGAAAAGAGTATTTACCCCAGAAAGTAATCTTCTTTTGTGAAAATCAACTCTAATATATGCTAAGATCATCAAATATTTCACGGATCGGTTAAAGAATATGAAATCATACAGCTTTGAAGAAAAATTTATAGAAAAAATTATACTTGGGCATGAGAATCCTTGCGTTATAAGGTTTTTAATTTATGAGAAATTTTCAAGATACAATTTTTCTTCTTGGATGTATATCTCAAAATTGTATCTCAAATATTTTATTTTAAATTGAATGACATTGAACAATGTGTAATGTAATTAATTCACTCGTAACTTGTGAAAGTCTATTAATTATCAGTGGATAAATGACACGCCATATCTTTGTTATAAGTTAATCAATAAAAATAAAGAAATTTTCTTCCTTTATTGCTCGAATGTAAAAGCCTGCATAACCTACAAATGTACATTCCAAATTTAGAAAAACTTAGTAGTGTTGCGAAAGAAATCATAATGACCAAGGAAAAAACCAGGAAACAGAAGCAGCTTGTCAGTAAAAATAATGCGAGAGAATTTCTCTGTGACAGTTAAGAAAGGAAGCTACAGTGCAGGTTCTTGGTTCCTCGCTCAGCCCCATATATAAAGAGAACCCATTCACAGACTTACAAACTCGTTCCATTGTTACAGATTCTTGATCTTTGTCCTTATTCTTTTTTTTCAGCCATGTCTCTAACTCTTAGGTCTCGGAAACCAACTGAAAATACACCGCCGATCAATGAATTAGCACTTAACCTCTTGTTGCTTTCAAAACGCCACCAAAGAAGGTGGCGAATGGCCTTCAGGGTCATATGCTTCACCAGAGCTCTTGTTTCAATGTCCAGAAAGTGTCTTCAAAACAACAACCAAATCTTGCTTCGCTCGCTCTCTTATGTTGCCGTCGACATTAGTACAAGTGACGATCATGAAGTTCCCTTTGTCGGGGTCGACAAGCAGATGCTCTCAAAGATGGTGAAAGAGAAGAGTTTTGAGTCCTTGAGGAATCTTGGAGGAGTTAATCAAGTTGCTGCGATTCTTGAAAGTGATACCAAACATGGCATCAGTGGCAATGAAGCTGATCTTGGTCACAGGATTGACGTTTTCGGAGCAAACAGGTACAAAAGACCAAAAGCAAAAAGCTTTATAAGTTTTGTTTTTGAGGCGTTTAAAGACAACTATTATCATACTCTTGGTTTGTGCTTTACCCTCTCTGGGGTTTGGCATCAAACAAGAAGGCTTGAAAGAAGGCTGGTTCGATGGCGGTAGCATCATATTTGCTGTATTTTTAGTTGTCATCGTCAGCGCTGTGAGTAATTTTAAGCAGAGTAGACAATTTCAGGCTCTTGCTGATGACAGCAACGATATAAGAGTGAAGTTGTGAGAGATGGCAGGCGCCAGGGTTTGTCAATCTTTGATGTTGTTGTTGGTGAAATTGTTTTTTTGAAGACTGGTGATCAAATTCCGGCTGATGGGATGTTCTTGAACGGCCATTCTTTGAAGGTCGATGAGTCCAGCATGACGGGGGAAAGTGATCATGTCCAAGTTGATGAGAAGAGTCCTTTCTTGCTTTCGGGTACTAAAGTGACCGATGGCTATGGCTTCATGCTTGTCACTTCTGTTGGAATGAGCACTGCTTGGGGTGAGATGATGAGCTCTATTAGCCACGAGTTGAATGAGGAAACGCCATTGCAAGCTCTGCTCAACAAGCTGACTTCATGCATTGGGAAGATTGGATTAACAGTGGCTGTTCTTGTGCTTGCGGTTATGTTGCTTCGGTACTTCACAGGAAACACAAGAGATGAGACAGGAAACAGAGAATTTCTCGGGGGAAGACGAAGGTCGATGATGTGATGAATTCTGTGATCAACATTATTGCTGCTGCTGTCACCATTATTGTTGTGCCAATTCCTGAAGGCTTGCCTCTTGCTGTTACTCTTACGCTGGCTTTTTCGATGAAGAGAATGATGAAGGAACATGCTATGGTAAGAAAGCTCTCTGCTTGTGAGACTATGGGCTCTGCAACAACCATTTACACGACAAAACAGGCACTCTCACTTTAAAGCAAATGAAGGTTACAGAATTCTGGATTGGAAAAGAAGCAATGCGGGGCGATGCTAGCTCCTCGGGATTAGCACATGATCTCTACGAGTTGCTGCAAGAAGCAGTTGGTTTAAACACCATTGGCAATGTTTACAAATCGAATTCTGAATCGACTCCCGAGATTACTGGCAGCCCAACCGAGAAGGCAATTCTTTCTTGGGCTGTGCTTGATTTGGGGATGAATGTCGATGAACCGAAACAGAGAAGTGGAGTTTTGGTGAAGAGGATCCGTGAAAAGACAGTTCACTCACACTGGAAGGGAGCTGCAGAGATGATACTGGCCATGTGTTCTCATTATTATGTCAAAAGTGGGACAATCAGAGTCTTGGATAGTGAAGCGAGAAAGCAAATTGAGATAGTTATCAAGGACATGGCAGCCAAGAGCTAGCGATGCATCGCTCTTGCTCACACTAAAGTTGCAGAAGCTGATGGGCAAGTTCAGGAGAAGCCTGAAGAAACTGGACTGACCTTGTTGGGGCTTGTGGGCCTGAAGGATCCTTGCGGTCCAGGTGTCAGAGCAGCAGTTGAATGTTACAGAAATGCAGGGGTGAATGTCAAGATGGTAACTGGAGACAATGCGCACACGGCTACAGCCATAGCTATTGAATGTGGAATCCTAAAGCCTGATGTGGGTTTAAACAATGATGATGCAGTAATCGAAGGTGTGCAATTTAGAAGTCTCTCAGCTGAACAAAGAGTGGCAAAGATTGAAAGTATCAGAGTGATGGCTAGGTCTTCTCCACTAGACATGCTTCTGATGGTTCAAAGTTTGAAGCAGAAAGGCCATGTTGTAGCAGTGACTGGCGATGGCACAGATGATGCTCCTGCTCTAAAGGCCGCAGATATTGGACTCTCAATGGGAATTCAAGGAACTGAAGTGGCAAAGGAGAGCTCAGATATCGTCATTATGGATGATAACTTCACCTCTGTAGTGACAGTTCTGAGATGGGGACGATGTGTCTACAACAACATTCAGAAATTCCTCCAATTTCAGCTCACAGTCAATGTTGCTGCTCTTGTCATCAACTTTGTTGCTGCTGTTTCTTCAGGAAAAGTCCCACTAACAGCTGTTCAGCTGCTCTGGGTGAACCTGATAATGGATACACTGGGAGCATTGGCATTGGCCACTGAACATCCCACCAATGATCTCATGTCAAAGCCTCCCGTTGGCCGATCCGAGCCTCTGATAACAAAACTCGTGTGGAGGAATCTCATCCCTCAGGCCATTTATCAGGTGGCCATCTTACTGACTCTGCAATTTAAAGGAAGATCAATCTTCGGCGTGAAGGAAAGTGTTAAAGATACCATGATTTTCAATACTTTTGTCTTCTGCCAAATCTTCAATGAGTTCAATGTTAGGAAGCTTGAGAAGAAGAATATATTCAAAGGGATACACAAGAACAAGTTGTTTCTAGCAATCATTGGAATTACCATTTTTCTTCAACTTATAATGGTAGAGTTTCTGAAGAAGTTTGCAGATACTGAGAGGCTGAATTGGGGGCAATGGGCAGCTTGTATTGGCATTGCAGCTATGTCTTGGCCAATCGGTTTTCTCTTCAAGTGCGTTCCCGTTTCTGGCAAGCAGCTGCTTCTCAAGCAAAGAGCTTCATGAATCACAAATCCATACTCAATTCTCTATCAGTTAATATTGCTTTTATCTTTGTTTAGTTTCATAAGTTTCTTAGCTCAATTTGTAAATATAAGTCTAATAGCTAATTAGTTCATAATGAAAATTATTTTGAATAAAAGAGAAAATTCTAATTCTTCATCAGGTCCTTAGAGAATTTCATTTGACCAATTAAATATATGGTTATAAAATACATAAATCTTTAGCAAGTACTAAACACTAAACTTGGAGAAGAGGATTCGTTGACTATAAAAGAAGTAAGAAGAGTTAGTTCAGCAGGTGTTTGTTAAAAGTAACAAGTGTCTGCTAAAAGTAAGAAGTGTTTGCTAAAATGTCCCAAGGAAGCTCAGGAGCAATGTCACACTTCATTACTTTTAACAAGCACCAGCAATGGAATAAAAATAAGTGAAAGCTGTAATGTGTAAGTACAACATGCAACAGCCGTTGGATGCATTTAATCCAGCCATAGGATTAGTTTGTAAAGATTAAAGACGTAATGAGAAATTACAAAGCGATTCCCTAATATATCTTGCGGAAATCTAGCTCAATGGAAACCAACTTTAATGCTTATACAAGCCTAGTTTGTACAATAATTTCTAGAGTAAGGCTGCACTTTTCAAGCTTAAATTTATCTATTTATGAAATTTTCTACTTCTATATTGATTGCTTCCTTCTTTTAAATTTTAAGACTGTCTGCATATTTGATTTTGATCAAAAGGCACTTTCCATTGAGCTTTCATTTTGCCAACTCCACTCTACAATTTTGAGGCCGCAAAACAATGACGAAAAGGATGATAGGAAGTATCTGCACTTGCATGTAATGTACCTTAGTTTAACAAGTTGCATAAATTATTTGGTGCATTTTCATCATCACTACTACAAGAGGGCCAATTAAAAATATGCTGCATAACAAAATAAGTCGTCAACACGCTTAAGTCACAATTCTTAACTTGCGGAGTTAGAAAAGAGTAAATTACCCTTATGGGACAAAGCAACGATACACATGTAGCAAAGTAGCAACGAATAACTTGTATATAACCAAAGAAGCTTAGAAAGCTTGTACAAGCATGAAGCTTACATATCAGCAGATTGATGCGTGTTCAAGGTCTATCTTGCAGCTGTTTGTTAAAGTAAAAAATGTATTAACTTACCAAAACTAGACCATAGCAACTCTTAAATTTGTTTCTCAATTACAATAGTAGCTAATCCTATATTCCTACATATCTTTCTGCTAGCCCTACACAAGTTTCAGGGGCAACAATACACGAATCATTCTTCATCATCAGAGTTGTTAAATGTTATTTTTTTAGCCTTGGGAGCATCAACCGAAATTTCTCTGAAGTGAGCTCCATACAACTTGGACTCCTGCAATGCAATGACGCACAGTGTAAACTCATTCAGGGCAGAAAATAGACGACCAAGCATGTTTGGCCACTTCAAACAACTTTGTCTTCTCTTAGTTATTGCTTTCATCATGCGCTTCCTAATGTGCTCCACCAAAGCTATAACTGGTGCTTTCCTCATTTCACCAAGCCATGTATTCCAACTCTATGTCATGTTGTTTGTTGTGTGATCACACTTTACAAACTTATCAAAGGCATGCACTGCGCAAATGCTTGGGATTAACTTTCTCAGCCACTAAAATGCATCTTCATTAATTTTTCGTATACCATTCATTGCCTTTACAAAACCATCTTTACTTGATGCTCTAACTGCCCTCCAAAACGCATCCCTCAACTCCACTTGCAGGAATCTTGTCTTGAAGTTTGCAAATACATATCTTACACAAAACCTATTTTGTGCTCCAGTGAACTCCAAATGAAGTGCATTAAGTACTCCCTTTTGCCTATCAGTTATGAATGTCACCTACCTGTCATCAGCTAAATACTCTTACAAGTGGCCCAAAAATCAAGTCCAGCTTTCAATATTCTCATATTCACAAACACAAATTACAATGAGAAATATGCCTTGATTTGTATCCAAACTTATCAATCCTTCAAGTGATAGTCATCAATCCCTATGGATGGCCTACAATCCTCCTTGAACCAATCTCTAAGGCCTGGGAAGCTCACTATAAACCTTTGAAACCTACACTTATCAACATATATGTCCTGTTTTATCACCTTCAACAAGGTCAATGCCCCTAGCATTTGCTGTTTGATGACATTTGCATAATCCTACAATGACCTGAAGCTCTCAACATGGTTACCATCAACAGCTGATTTTAAAATTCTTCTCTTTGCCCTATAAACTTTTGTGGAGCAGCGGTCACCCCATGTATTTTTTTTAAATAATCTACAAGTGTGTCAACACCTATCCTTAGATCAGTAAGCACTCTATAGCGGTAATTTCTTGCTAACCAAGCTTTAGTTACCTCAAGACTGTTATCGAGGCCTTTACAGGTGTGTATGTTGTGCAAAGACTGAATTTGAAAGTGCTTCCCCCAATTTTGAAGTGCAACATATATTCTAAATGGGCATTTGTCTGCATAGCAGCCATATAAAATCCTTTTTCTCTCGAACTTGATCCTTCTACCCTTGAAACTATGTTGAATATAGTAATCTTTCAAAGCCCATGCAAATTCTCTAAATTCTTGAACAATATTTCCTCTCTAAATTCTATTGGTTCTGTACCCTCCCTGAACATTTTCCTACCTAATGCATGAGATATCTTGCTAAATAGATGCTCATCCTCTGAGTCTGAAAGTGGCCCATAGACACCATTGTCACTTCCATATCCATCAGGTAAGTCATCATCTTCTTCATTTTCAACTTCATCTTCAGGCAAACTCTTAGATGCTCTTGTGGCTCCACACATGTCATCTTCTGATTCAGACCATATATAGAAGTCTATTTCTACAGTTGGAAGTATCTCATCATCTTCGTCTGCATGTCTTATTGGGCCAGCACCATCATCAAGGCTGCTTGATTTACTTTTTTTAGTTGCCTTGGGCTTACTCATGACTTGCTCAGAATCTAAACAGTTGGTCTTTCTCTTCTTTTTTACAGTCTTCTTATCAGCCTTAACTATAGTAGAATGAGGCGTCCTCTGATTTACAATCATTTGAAAAGCTCTAATTTAGATAGCAGCAGCCTTTCTCTTGTCAGCTTACCTATGTGAATAGGTGATAGTAACGGGTGACTTACTAATATTTTTCCCATTTCTTTTACAATGTTGAGTTTGCACAATCTCTAATGGTAAGTCGTCAGTAGGTATTGTATCTTCTACTTATTGAGTTGGTTCCTCTGATTGAGAATGTGTAGCCGTTGATCTTTTAGCCTTTGAAACGTATTATTCTTTAAGAATTGGGGCAATGGTGGATCAACATCCTCAAATGCATCTTTATCATCTTCCACTGTAAAGTCATCCATGCCTTCATCAACAACATGAAAAATCAGATAAGTGATCACAATGCTGTGAAAGGTGTACAAAGTCAATATCACCCTCATCAGCACGCTTTTCTAGACTACCATCACCTGAAGGATGGTTAAATGTAGGCATTGATAATGGGATTTTTTCAAACTGAGGTGGTACTATTGTTGCTGGTCTTAGGAATGAGGTTTGATCAAATTGTGGTAGTACTTCTAGTGTGGTTTGTGTTGCAAGTTCGGGTTTTGCTGGAGTGGTGGATCCTGGTGTGGTTTGTATTGTAAGCTCAGGTTTTGTTGCAGTGGTGGGTTCTGGTGTGGTTTATGTTTCAGGATTGTCAGCTTCTGCTTCAACTTTAAATTCAATTGTGGTTTGTGTTCGCACTGCATGTTCTACTATAGTGGTGGGTTCTGGTGTGCTTTGTGTGCGAGCTCAGGTTCTACTGTAGTGGTGAGTTCCAGTGTGGTTTGTGTTGTCAGTTCATGTTTTGTTGCAACAGTGGGTTTAGTTGTGGTTTATGTTTTAGGATTGTCAGCTTCTGCTTCAATTTCAAATTCAGTTGTGATTTGTGTTTGCACTCTATCTTCTGCTGTAATGTTGGCCTTAGGTGTGGAATCTAGTTCTGAAATGAAGGCCCTACAAAATTTGGTCTCTGAAATGTTTCTTGAACTCTTTTTTGCCACTGACTTTCTTGTACCACCTCTTTTTCCAGTAGTAGCTGCATGTACCTACTGTTGTGCTTCAACATTGTCGGTTGGTTGCTTCTAAAACACAAACAACACACTCTGAGGTTCAGCATCAGACCCAACAGCAACATCTTCTATATTATCCTCAAACAACCTTCTTTTAATTACATTCGTCACATTAAGTGGTATGATGGTCATGTCAAATACAATCTCTGTAAACTTCTTCTTATTGTAGAACTGCTATATCTGATACAACTCATGATCATTATCTATTGTACCCTTAGTTCCATTCTATATCAGTGTAACTTTAATGGTGAATCTCTCACCTTTATAACTGTTTCTCCTAACCATTCTTTTCATTGCAGCATTGATAATAACAACTCTACTTAGAAAGTCAGGGTCAATAAGGCTAACCTCAAAAGTTTCACCGAGAAAGCTGACACTGCCTTTCACCCTAAACTACAAATGTGATAATAAAAGCATTACAAATATCAATAACAACACCAATGTAGGCATGATATCTAAAATTAAAAGTAAAACCAAAATATCCATCACCATAACCTAAACAACCACTTTTTTTTATCTCCAGTGGTAACTTATTTGTAAAGGAAATACTCTAAACTGTTAATAGTACAATGAAAACAAAATACCCTAATTCATTAAGAACTAGGGTCTAAACCTATTTTTCTTCAAATAATAACAATAGTAGCACAAATTTTTCATATAAACATGTTATTCTTCTAGTTAATATTGTCATGCATTCCCCTGAAACTCTGCTAAAGCCATTTTAATAGAAATAACTAAATTAAAAAAATAAATTCCTTACCTCTGCCATTGTAGGGTTGTTGTTACCAGCAACCACTTTCCAATGGTCACTTTTTTTTTTGTCTTTCGAACAAAAAATGTCTTCTTTATGACCAATATTTGGATGCTCTGTTTTAAAGTTTCTCTCTCTAAACTGTGAACAAGATGATGGTTCACGCCAAGAGAAATGGATCCTCTGTTGTTTTTACATTTGACCACTTATATATTTTCTCATTAAAAATTTTTAAAATAACTTATTTTATATTGCCCTATATAAAATTATAAAATTCTAAGGATTGGTTGAAAGGCTGCCTTGATTTGACATGTCACAATTCTTTAGGCTAACGTTCATTATGGTGTTTGTTTAAATACGATTTTACCTTTTAAGTTCATTACTTTAACGGGAAAATCACGGCAATTGGGGGGTAGAGTGATGTTTTCATATCCTTGGGGGATATTTTGAAGATAGTTACTCTAGTAGGGGTACAATGAATTTTATCATAAAGAATATAACTTTACTAATAAATCAGAAAAGAAATAAAATAGCGCAAAACTAAAATATTGAAATTACTTAACTTATTTTCATAAGATACTTGGACATCATCAAAATGTTGAGGTTATCCCACATCGGTTGTGAAAAAAGCTGGTAATAAGTTTATAAGTCTTAGGAAAATCTTTCCCTTTTCAGCTAGTTTTTGAGGTTGAGAAATGCCCAAGGCCACACCAAAAACAGATCAAAATATATCAAAAAATCGTAGCACCATTTTCCAAAAGCATTCATAGTAGTTCTAAATTAAAAAAAATCAAAATCATTTGTTTTCCGAAAATACTTGAACAAAAATAAATGAAAACACTTTTCCCAAAATAATCAAGAAAAAAATCCAAAATCTAGTAAAAAACTAAAAGCAGAAATTGTTTTCCAAAAATACTTGAACAAAAATAAATAACAACACTTTTTCCAAAATAATTGCGAAAAAATTCCAAAATCTATTAAAAAACCAAAAATAGAAATTGTTTTCCAAAAATGCTTGAATAAAAATAAATGAAAACACTTTTCCAAAAGCATCGACAGCAATTTTAGAATAATCAGAGGAAACAAAAAATCCAAAATCTTGTTGAAAACTGAAATTAGAAATTGTTTTTTGAAAACACTTGAAGAACAATAAATGAAAATATTCTCAGGGTGTGTTTGGCATACTATATTGTATCATGTTGTATTGCATTATTTTAATGTAAGTGTATTGTATTATGCCGTATTGCATTAACACTGCATTATATTAATACTCAACAATATTTGATATTACATTGGACTGTATTATATTAATATTGTGCGATGTTTGGTGTTATACTATATTATATTAATTTTTAATTATACCTACACTACATTATATTATACTATATTCAATTTTTTTCGTGATTGATTTAAATTATATTTTCGGAAACAATATTTATTAGTATTTTAAAAAATATACAATATAGAGCCTTATTAAATTTTAGAATATTTACATCAATTTTTTTAGTATAAATGTAAATAATTATAATAATTCTTCATAGAACTTATGTAAAAATAAAAAATTCTGAATTTTTGACATCATAACATCTTTTTTCGGCATTTTTCAAATGTATACCGTATTGATGATGCACCATAAAAGTAAATATCAAATTCTGCAAGTGCAAACATTTTTTTTCCTATCACTTTGCAATCATGATCAAGTCGAGCTTTACATGTTAAAAGCATGACACAAAAATTGAAAAAAAGAATGGCTGGCAGATATGACAAGGTAGAGGAATACATATATCTATATACATTTTTAACAAAGGGATGTCTGTCCAAGAATACAAAAATGATTCACATACTAATATACTATTAACAGGCTTGATAAAGCTACAGCCTACAACATTACACAATTGTTGGCTTCGGCATTAAAAAAATCATCTTTGTAACCAAGTCAATCAAAGGGGAAAGCTTGCTACAAGGCTTTGAATCATTATTCTGTTGCATCACCTTCTCGTCTGCCTCACTTCCTACATCCCAAATTAAAGAACAACAAATATTAAATAACAAAAACAAAATCTTCAATAGACTTTTCATACTCCATAGAGCAAATCTATGAGAATCCACAAAATAATTGAAACACATCAACCCTGCAGGTCATACCAACAAATTACAGCTACACAATCATGCATATGCAACTAAAAAAATGGTTACGGCCACTTTTTGACATGACTACTTCATAAATTATATAAGATAGACAACATTATTATTCTAATCACATGGTTATGATTTTAGTTGGACATACAAAAGCCACATGCATGAATCTGTATCATGCCACCTTTCATAAGTCAAAAATTTAAATCAAATCAATTTGGTTGAGCCTTCAAATTCCTATTCCAGTCAAAGCAGATGTTTTCCCAAAGGTAAAGAATGAGTCTGATTACTTAAGCATATCAACCTCTTTTGTAGGATAAAGTTTACCCCTTTCCATTTCACTAACTCTCCTCTCACTACCTTGTGTCAACATTTGCATACTTTATATACTTTCACAACCTTAATCTAATCTGAATAAAGATCAAGTCATCGCACAGTTGTGAATAGTTTCTAGGATGGAATTTCATTTGTGCTGGTATAAAGAAGAAGTTTGATTTAAATCTGGGTGGGTAACAAGATTAAAAAACTGCCTTGTAGTTGAGCCAATTCTTCCAACAAACATTTCTTGAACCAATATTCAAGAAATAAAATACAAAATCTAGTAGAAAATTAAAAGCAGAAATTGTTTTCCAGAAACACTTTTCAGTAAAAAAATAAATGAAAACACTTAGGAACATATGAAGCAAAGAACATAGGAAAACACGTGCAACACTTTATAGAAAAGCTCAAAAACACATGAGCGGAAACAGAGGAAACACTGGGAACACTTATAAGAGGACACTCAAAAACACTTAACAACAAGGAAGTTTGAAAAAGGTTGTGAAAACAAAGGCAATGGACAAACGAAAATTAAAATGAAAATAGAAATTGGTGAGAAAATACAAACCTTGTGAACGCTGGGGCAGAAAAGTGCTGAATGTGAAGAAACGAAGGGAAGTGAAAACCTACAAAGAAAGAAAATTAATTAAAAAAAGAAGTAATTACCTAAAACGAGAAAAGATGAAATAACACAGGATTCTGCATGAACTCGAAATGATAAATTCTTTTAAAAGGAAAAAAAATTGAGCTCGAAAGACCAAAATTTGCAAAGGAAAAAATATTAAAAGGGGGAAAAAAATAGTCCTGAGATTTCATGCTTTAACCTTTGGAGATGATCCTTTGTAGTCTGTAGTGAAAGAAGCTGAAAACAAAATATATGCAGAAAAACCATGTGAGCTGAAAACAAAACTTTTGACAATGAGTGCAGATGAAGCATGGAAAGCCCACTTTAAAAAACAGAAAAATCAAAAACAAAAACAAATATGAAGCATCACCGTCTTTTCTCAAAATCCTCTAGGCCTCACTATCTTTTCTCAGAATCCTCTGGGTTCCCCATCTCCAAATCAACCAAACCCACACTTCCAAATCTTCAAAACCAACAATGTGAATTTTCAGTCATGAACCCAAGCAGACGAATTTATGACTCCTTTTCGACTCTCTTAATTAAAAATGAGCACTGCACTCTATATATATATGTATAAAGAGAGAGAGACAGAGAGAGAGAAGAATGTTATATATAATTTTCCTTGCTTTTGCAATAATTTTGTAGTTGTTAGTACAAGAACAAGACCACTACCGAAGAAGTTAATACTCACACTTGGTGTGCCCACTTCATCATCTCAGTCTAAGTTGAAAATGAAAAATAAAAAATTATAGACTACAATAATTTTACTATTAGAGGAGCACTAAATTTCCATTAGTTTGGGCACCATTAAGTTTGATTCGGTTTTTTTATCGAATTAAGCTGAATTGGCTTCGGTTCCGTTCTCTTTAAATGGTAATCGAATTGAATTGAAAAAGAGAATGAATCGAATGGAAATTGATTGGTTCTGCTTCGACTTTTTGTTTATTGAATTTTTGGTCCTCTGAGTCTTCGTTATGAGTTGTTTTTTTTTTTTTTCCGGATCTTTGATTTTTAGTTTGGTTTCAAATTCAATGGCCTGAATAAAAAATAAGCCAAAAAATTGTTTCATAGAAAATGAACCAATCAAATATTTCATTATTAAACTGAATCAAACAGACTGTTCGAATCACAATTTATTCTGTTCCTGAGATTTATTGCCGACACCTGCCCAAGTATCCATCGTCTTCAAGCAAAAGACAAAGTTACTCCTTATTTTCCAAAAGATAATTATTCATGGATCTAATATTTATCATTTTATTAAGTTTTATGCTCTTATACATTTTATTTTATTTTATTTTTACCAGTAAAATCATTCCTTACCGTTTGTTTTCAAAGGGCCTGCAAAATCACTTTCGTATCCAAGTGTAAAATAGAAAGGTAATTAAATTCAATGATATAAAAACGATACCTTTCTTACAACTTGATAGTGTGAAGTATCACCCACGATACCATACCAAATGGTTGCACTTGACTTAATAAAAATATCATGATCTTAATTCAGCAACAACAAAAATATAATCATCATTCATGTTGCTGAAAAGACATTCCCACTTCAAAGCTAGTTAACACTCAATGACCAAAGTCCAGAACCTTGAGGAATCATTTACTTTTAAATTGTGTTTTCAGTGACATTTGTCTATGAATTTGAGCCTGAGGCTGAGAGCTAGAAAGGCTTTAGGTTTCAAAGGCTTTGGGGTTAATCTCTAACACGTTTTCCAAATATTACAAATAAGATTAAGACTATGATTTTGTAAATTTTAACGATTTCTAATATAAAATTTTCCATCTTATTTATTATTGCAATTAACTCAATAGCTCTTTCAAAGTGTTAGATTTGGTCCCATGATAACGACAAATTGAAAAGGGGAAAAAGGAAAGCATATTTTCTATTTTGGAAAAAATTATTTTGAATAAACTCTAATGACTAATGTAATCTCGAAGTTCAGAAAGGTGGTGTGGTCGCTTTCTTTCCATTTAATTTCCGAAATTCTGCCCTTGAAATTTAAGTAATAAAATAACAGTCTTTAATTTTTATTTTTTTAAAGGAGTATTAAAATTCTCAAGAGTTGCACTATTGGCACCCTTCCCAAATTCTTTTAACATCCCTTTTCACTCATATTAAATTTAATGTCAAAAATACCCTTATTTCTATATACACACACATTTAATTTGTTAGTTGGTCTACCAATGAATTCAGTAATTCAATGTATAATTATTATCAAGCTTGATTGGACTGTATAATTCTATCTAGCTAAAGTGACAAGCATGCTTCCATCACATTGTAAATTTGTAATAATTTAATTCTCTCTTGAAACTTTTTATTAATTAGGGAACCATGACTCCTCATTAAAATTAAACTTTGCTTTCTAGGATCACATGTCCATCTTCAAAATTCCTAAATAGTTATCTCTTCATTGTGTCATTTTTATCCACATTAATTGGCCTATTCCTTTTCCATTCCTTTTTCTTTATTTTTGTGGTTTCTTGCTGTCTCCAACTCATATTTTATCTTTTTTTTTGTTTGGGTGTTTTGTGGGGGGAGGGGGGGGGGGGTGCCGGGCTGACTGATATGTGGGTCAGTCATGAACTAAGCAATAGGCAAACAAAATATCAAAATCATAGTTACCTTAGCTTATTAGATTCATTAATTCTCAATCTCATTAAATCAAAGTTACCTTAGCTTAATAGATTCATTAATTCTCAATCTCATTTCATGGACCCACATCACATAGATGCAATTTGGTTATAAAGCAATAGATGAATTTCATGATGGACTCTCATGTACAGCTACCTATTAGTCTACAAATATACTGTGCTATTTTGATTTGATGTAATTTTTTGGTGCCCAACCACGGTATCCTGGGAAGGGCTAACGGAGAACACTGGCCGTCTGTGGCCACGTCGTCATTTCGGTAGAGGAGGCCTGGGATTCTCGTCTGAGGCGACCCATATGACCGAGCGGGATCGAGGCAGGATTAAGTACTTAAGGGGACTCCATTGCCGATGGGCGGATTGATTTGATGTAATTTATAGCCACCTTTAACGCTCAAATTATCAATAAATTAATCTTCTAACACAAAAACATTAAAGAATAATAAAATATAGAATATCAATGGTCCCCGTGTTTCCCGTTTGTTACCCATATTTGAAAAAAGCAAAGACAGCAACGCTCCAACATATTTGGAAATGGGTCCTTGCATATGCTATCATCAAACTGCAAATTCATACATCTAGACCTTACTTTCTTAGTAGTTGAGAAACAAAATATCACTCCAATAAAAATGGGCCTTCAAAGAGCACACTAATGACTCAAAAGAGCATGCGTGGTTCTTTTTGATAGGACCTTATTTTGATCACTAATGAGCTTATTGGCTAGGTTAAGGTCTAGTGTTCCCTTTTTTTTTTTATACATAGTGTCCCCTTTTTAGTTTCACTTCACGTCACCCAAGTGTATTTTGTTCACTCGCCCTATTTCTTGTGCCCTTATCTCTGAATGCATGAATACAAATTTGTAAAAAACAGAATACCTAAAATCCTAGGCAAATAAATTACGGAATTACAGCACAAAAAATAAAGCAAAACAGTTTGTCGAAAAACCATTTGCATGCCTAGAAAGTAAAACTACATATTGGTGATAAACGTTCCTCTCACCAAATAAAAGGAGAGAAATGCATGAGACAGAGCAGTTGTAGTATGCAGTTCAACTATTTTACTGGAGAAAAACTTGCATGAGACAAATTAGTGAGTCTATCTAATGGTACTGTTATTTAACAGAGCTTTAGATTTATTGTGGATCTCATTATTTTTTAAATATAAAATTTTGCATCTCACTTCTAAATTTATTTACTATAAACAGGCTTACTACCTCAACTGTTCCTCCTGCAGATTTTTCTCAAAGTTAAAGGGTGCACTGCATACAAAACTAGCTAATTTATTAGCCACCGCATTAGATAAAAAATTCATTGATTGAACCAATAAACGACACGTGAGCCAATGGTTACGCAAAACCCAGGGGGATCCAAACCGTAGTGGCTCAACCTCTAGGGAACTTAGGCGGTTGCCTAGGGCGCCGCTTTACGTGAAGGCTTCATGAGATGATTATTTTGTATATAAAAGGGGAAAGTGAATTTAAAAGTCATTATTATGCATTTAATTCATCATTATTTTGTAATTATCTTTTCCTAAATAAACTATCAAATTCCTATAAAGTTTATTTAATGTAGTACTAAGTAGTTTTAGGCTCCGTTTGGTACAGCTTATTAAATAGAGCTTATAGCAGTAGAGCTTATATGAATAGAGCTTATACCAATAGAGCTTTTGGACAAAAAGTCATTGGGTGTTTGGCTGTCAATTAAAAAAGTACTTTTTCACTATTAAACTGTTTGGTTGTATAAAATTAAAAGTGCTTTTGTGTAATTAAATTACCAAAAAGTATATGTATTCATAGTTATATAACATGGAACAAAATGCATCTAAGTTATCAATTAATGAGAAAAAATTAATTCAATCACTTCTTCAATTTTCAAAATAAAAAATTACATCATTGATATATTCTCCCAAACAAATAATACTATCCAAATTAAATTGCATCATTGATATATACTCTCTCAAGTGTTGGGTATGTGTAGGGATTGTAAAATTAAAGTGCTGGTTATTTAAAAAAAAAAGAGAGAGATAAAGTGAAGTGGCGGCGGCAAATATATTTATATAGCGGCAACAATTTTCGTTGGGTAGGTTTTATACAAAGGGTATTATGTAATTAATGAAATATGTCAAGGATATTTTTGATATTATATATTTTTTGAAAAAGCTCTCTAACCTCTACTCCCAAAAGCTCAAATTTTGGGCTTTTACTAGTAGAGGTAAATTAGCTTATTTAAGCTAAAAAAGCTCTACTCAAAAATTTATATTTCATTGTTAGAATTAATATGTTATAATTAAAAAGTTTTATATTCATTTTAAACCTCTATAAAAGCCCCATATTTTATTACTTATCCGTTAAATTTTTCCTCCAACAATCAAGACACGATATGTTCTTGGTATTTGAGAGAAAGAAAGAGAGAGAGGGAAAAAAAAATCTGGCTTCTTCTACTTTCCACTCTAGAAGAAAAAGAAAAAATCTAATAGTTTTCTCTATTCTCTATGGCTATTGGTCATTACTCAAACACTCAAACAATTAATATAAAGATAAAGTTAATTTATGATTTCATCTCCAATTCCAGATTTTATCTTTTTATTATTCTCTTAATTAGTTGTGTTATTTATTTGTTCTTATTTCTTTTTAATATATTCTTTTATTTATAGACAACTTTTTTGTGTGCTTGTTTTATCAATTTTGAAATAAAACTATATCGAAAAACTTTAGAAAATAACGAATAGAAAAATTAGTTTAATCTAGAAAAGTAGTAAAAATTATGTAATTTGAATTAAAAAAATAATAACTGAAAATGTTATAATTGAATTAAAATTTCATGGATTAGCAATAGTAGAATAGAGTTTTATTTAATAATTTTACATTTTAGATTGTTTAAAGAATTGATTTTCAATAAATAATATATATAGTGTTGGGAAAATATGCTCTTTAAAGCATATGTGTTTTATTTAATTGTAATAAATAATTTTTCTGATTAATAAAATAAATGAGGTATTTTATTCAAATATCTTAATTGCATAATTTTTTGAGTAAAGTCCATTTAATCATATTATATGTATTTATGTGATCACCGTGTGGATTCACAGAAGACATAAATGCAAGTTATCTTATGATTAAATAAATTAAGTTCGCAGTTGATAAATAAAGTTGGGCACTTTATTTAGGTTTAGACTGTAGCAAATTCATTGAATGATTTGTCTTAATCATGTATGAATTTACTGATGTAGTTTGACTACATTGAGCTGGATCACATATGAGATTTAATTAACCTTGAAATGACTGTCAGACTTATTAAATCTCATAGGCATTGATTTTACTGTAATCTTAATCTTGAGTTAATTGTGATTTCATGATTGTAATTGTTATCCCATTTGAGTTACCAATAGGCACGACACACACTTGTGGTCAAGATTACCCGGTATTTTGGTGGGAGCAATTACAAGTATTGGAGTTATAGATTAACAATATAGAATTTGTATGACACGTCTCTTGATGGGTTTTCGGCACTTGATCATAGAATTCTCTGGCCAGAGTGTGTCAACATATTTAGTATGTTGAAAATGATCATCAGAGAAAACCAGTAAGTATCAAGGTATAAGATGTGATTAAATCGATTGGACAGTTGAGATATCGATTTAATTAACGATGTGGTACAAAGGATTGAGCAGTAAATAAATCAATGTGGCTTGGGACGAATTATTAGTCGAATATATAATTATGGAGGTCAGTTCCAATCTTATAGTGGAGTAGAGTTGGAATTAAATGATTAAGCTTGTTTAATTATAGGTTTAATTGTTGTAGCCACTATTGTATGTTCCCAAATGATCCCCGGGTTAGCTCATTTAATTGACTGCACCATTACTGGATTAATAAGCAAGATAACTAGCAATTTGGGTAAAAAACATAATTATATCTTTTAGTGGGAGGCTCCATTTAATATGCTTATGTCTAAGGGGCCTTGTGTTATTTTACAAGGTGAGCCCCTATGACAAGAAAAGCAAACAACGTTAGTTTTAATTCTTGGAGCCTAAGGTTTTCTATTATAAGAAAGATATAAAGGGGCTTATTCTCTCCTAAATAGGATAGGGAAGACACTTTATATATATCAGAGAAAAAAGATTTTTCTCTCTAATTTTTTCCAGAGAAAAATTTTCTCCTTCTAGTTTGCTTATAGTGCTGATAAAGGCGCCCACACGTCAAGTGCAGATCAATTCTGAGTCATAACCTGGAAGATCGTTTGGTGACAGATCGTGATCTAACGAGCGTGGTGGTGACGGATCGTGATATGGGACCCAGAATAATTTTCATTGTTCATCTTCTCGGATTATTAAGGTACGATTTCTAGATTACGAATTCTTATATATTTTATGAGATCGGTCCTAAAAGTTTTTTTTTAAAACTGAATTTTCCCCAACAATTGGTATCAGAGCCATCTCATATTAATATATAAGAATTTCGTATGAAATCACTCTTGATTTTTATGTATTAGAGTGGCACAATTTATTCAGATATATATTATTTGTTTAATATATGAATAAAGCATGCTTATGGTTTGTCTTAATTCATGGTTAGATTTTCTATTGTATTTTTCTTTGGATCTGTAACAAGAGGGGTGGTCTTTTATCACCATGTTTCCCTCTTGATTTATTTTACTGTAATAGAATTTTTGTAAGCCAAAATTGGCTTAGGAAATTTGTAAATCACGGATGACAGTTCGGAGGAACGAAGGCTGGAAATTTCAGCGGCAATGATCGGCGCCAAGAACGTATGGCTAGCATGTGGCCGGCCAAAGGCCGGCGTACTGGGCTGCACAGAGTGGCCCGTAATCCACGGCCGCAACATAGCAATGATGCCTGCCACATGTGCGTCGGCGCAGCGGCTGCGGTAGCCTTCGGCCAGCGTGGCCATTGGCATGTCTTTGCCCGGCGGCTGCGGCAATTTAGGGTTTTATGGTTTTTATCATGAGGGTCCCTATAGTTCTATAATTTTTCTTTTGGGCAGAAAAGTGTTAATTTTTTGCATTGAAGTCTAAAAAACAGTTTTAGGCTTCTTGAATCCTAGTTTTGGGCCCAATTCAAATTGGACTTAATGGATTAAAATGCATAGATAAAATTGAGCACATTAAATTTATTTTTGGTCTAAAAGTTTTATTTCAATAATAAAATTTTATTTATTTATTTTCTTTCAAAATTAAAAATTAGACCAATAATAAATTTAAAAGCCCAATTTTCCCTAGTCTATTAACAAAGATAAGCCTATGGAAGATGAACATTGATAAGAAGTCAAATGAAGATTAGGCTTAAAGTTCATATATTTTTCATTTAGGAAAGCCACGAATTAAAATTATTTAAATTGTTTTTTTCTATATGCTATGTTTTGGATGATAACATGCCATGATAACATGTCATATAGAATAGGTAGTGCCACTCTATACATAATGATACATGTCATTCATTAATTATGAATCTTATTATATTGTTTGAAAATTGCATGTGCTTAATAATATTAGATATCATCTAGATAATATTATAGGAAGCATGCAATTAACAATATAATTATTGTATGTTTTAAAAAGGAAAAACCATTTTAAAATATTGAGTGGGAGAAGGAAAATTCAAGATAATTTTTCCCACGGGCTCCATTGTTAGTTCAATAATAAAATTATATATATACCTCGACTTCATGATACGGTAATGCTCCCTACAGAGGGTATATATATTAGATATTTTAATTTTAATAAGGGACGTCACAGCCGCCTTTTGACCATAATACCGGATGACCCTATAAATCCAAAAAAAAACACCCTAAAATTTTATAATAGATAAAACATGGCATTAAAATAAATCCAACAAAATATACATTTTAAAATAATTTTAATATTTAAAGAAATTTTTATATTTTACAATCTGTTAGACTTATTTTATTTTATTAGAGTAGTTTTTAATAATAAATGGAAACACAGTATTAAAATAAATAAGTTAAAATATTTCTAATATTGTGTAATAAAGTAATTTTACACTGATTAATAGGTGATATTTTGCTAATTGTATAATTTATTTAACCCAAAGATTTATTTAAAATCTATATAATAAGATTATTGAAATAAATATTGTAATACAAAACTTTAACACAATTTTAAATCTTAAAAGTAATTAGTCTACTAGATGGATTATATTATTCATATAAAATTTTTTCTAATTAAAAGCTTTATAGTCAATTTTCTAATTACTGTATTCAAGAGTAATATGGTTAAAAAGAAATTTTGGTGTTTCTTTTTGAAAGCTTGGGGTCTTTGCGACCATCTCCCTGGACCTTGGGGTGAAGTATCCTTTTCCTTTTTTTTTTTGGTATTAAAATCTTCAAAATTATGGTATTTTAGGATTTGGATAGACTGCTAAGAATACATAGTATTTCAAGATATGGATAGAGTGCTAAGTTAATTTGTGTTTAACTCTACATAACCTTTGGCCGCAGTGCATGCATGGCAACATCAGATTATTATTTTATGTCTTTATCTAATAATAACTAGTTTTGTATTTCTAAAAGGTTAGCAAAAAGGTCAGTTTACCACTGAACAAAAATGTTGCATTTCAATCTTTATATAGTTGTTCATATTGTAAGGGTTTCCTTCTCATTTTATCTTAATTTTAATTCTTCAGCTAATTTGAGTAACAACAAGATTAGATATTGCAAAATCACGAACAACACCTTGAACAGTTTGAAAGTGTGCGCAATGGCATCATCAGTTGTCACACAATTGGCAATGTGTGTAGCTTTGGCAAGAGAATTATTCGGGACAGATTGCAAGAAAAATCTCTAAATTGAGTTGACCTATCTCAAACAAGCATTTCTAGCGAAGATATGCAACAATTGTGATAACTATCATGGGAAGACATGTAATTTTTGACAGTGAAATTACATTACAAGGGTAAAATTGCCTTTCTGCATGAAGAAAAAATGCTGCTAGCATCACATGCGGGCCAGACATAGGGATTGCAGAAGCAATATGAGGAATTGCATTGCCATAAAGAATTGCAACAGTTCCCACAGCAATGGGTAGCATTAAGGGAGAGAAAAACTTAACCAAGCTCTTGGAAATATTGACTTACAAATACACCACCCAGTACAGGAAGAAGCACATGACATATCACAATTAATACTATCAGTTCGGCAAACAACAACATTTAGAAAATAGTATTACAATAAGAGAGCTCACCTGCAATGTGGACATTAACAAACCCATAGCATTTACTGCAACATATTATCCATAATGTTTAAGTTCTGTAACTACCAAAGTCATGTTTAAGGCTACAATTAAGTTACAAAAAGCTGTCTAACTTAAAAACAATTTGGACTCAATAATTTTTGAATTTATCCCAAAGAGAAATGAAATCACAACAAATAAAGAAGAGAACAAATAAAATCAATCAACAATCATATGAACAAAACTAAAAAAAGAAACAAAATCAATTAACAATCATACGAACAAACCTAGAAAAACAAAGTCAATTACAATCATATAAACAAAACACAAAAAAAATAAAATCAATTAACAATTATATGACGAAACCCAGAGAAAAAAAAATCAAATAACAATTGAATGAACAAAATAGAGGCAGCAAAAGTTGCCCAAATAAATGCAGTAGTAGTAGTAGCACTAACAGCACCAGCTGAATCAGAAAAGAGATACAGCACCACCACCAAACGGAGCCGAGATGTTGCAGCGGTAGCAACAGATTTCTATCTCAACCTAGCAGCAGCCGTCAATGCTCATTATATCGACAGGCGGAGATGCAACATGACCACACCGAGCTAATCGCGGTGATGGCGGCTCTCTCTCACAACACAGCAGCCCATTTTGCTTGAAGAACAGTGACAAGGAGAGAGGTGTGCGGTCAATTGTGGATGAAGAAGAAGAGTATTCACAGAGTGAGAGAGTTGTGAATTTAGATCTAGATTATCAGAGGGTGGTTGAAGAAGAAGAGAATTTTGTTTTATAATTTATTTTGTAATATAATTTGTGATTCATTGAGAATGTGTTAAACACGTTCTCGGTCTTATAACTATAAACTAAAATATGAATTATGCGTTTTATAATTTGTTTTTTGAATCCAATTGACCAAACATGTATTACACATGTATTTCCAAAACAAAAATGAAAACAAGCATATGAAAACAGTACCAAACGGGCCCTAAGATTGCAGCTTGTTTATTTAATTTATGTTTGATAATCTATTAGATATTATATATTATGTACTTAATAGTAATAGATTTGAAACATTTATGCAAAAAAAAAAAAAATTTAACAACATTGTAAAGTAATTTTTAAATAAAATAAATTATCTAAGTGAAATTATTTTAAACTATAAGAGTGGTTGTAGTTATTTTAACAAAGTTATAGCTCCTTAAACAGTTAAGAAACAGTTTAAGAAACAGTTAAGAAACGGTTTAAAATAAAATTGAATAATTTATTTTGTTAATATAAATATTTTGTATCATTAATTAAATATTTGTTACATTGATGCTGTTGCTGCACCGCATGATACATTGAACAAATAAATAAGAGTGCTGCTAGGCATCTAGAAAGGCGAGAGAAACACGAGAGAAACGGTAACACATGTTGCCGTTTCGCTCCCACAATCTCTCGCCTTTTTCTTTTAATTTTAAAAATTAAAATATTAATAAAAAATAATAAAGAAACTAGAATCCTTTATCATCATTCCATCTTTACAACTCTCTCTCACTAACAGCTCAATCACCTAAAATTTTCCTGAGAAACAAACACACTTTACACTCTTCCGATTCCAAAAAATGGCTCGTACCAAGCAGAAGGCAAGTAAGTCAATGGGAGAGAAGGCGCCACGTCTGTGGTGGCGACAACGGTGGCTCAAGTCGGTTCGTGAAGAATGAAAAAAAGCCAAAAAGTGGTTGGTTTCCAAAATGGCAATGCTTTTCTATTGGAAATTTTTTTTTTGGATAAAGGACATACAAACCTCCAAGGTTTTGGAAAATGGTTACAAAGACCCCAAAAATTTTAATAAAGGACGCCACAACCAACTTTTGATCATAATACCCGTTGACTCTATAAACAAAAAAAAAAGGCCCCAAAATTTTATAATAAAAAAAACATTACATTAAAATAAATGTAACAACATATACATTTTAAAATAATTTTAATATTTAAACAATATTTTTATATTTTACAATCTGTTAGACTTATTTTATTTTATTAGAATAAATTTTCATAATAAATGGAAACATAATATTAAAATAAACAGGTTCAAAAAATTTCTAATATTGTGTAATAAAGTAATTTTACAGTGATCAATAGGTGATATTTTGTTAATTGTTTAACCTATTTAACCCAAAGATTTATTTAAAATCTTTATAATAAGATTATTAAAATAAATATAGTAATACAAAACTTTAACTCAATTTTAAATCTTAAAAGTAATTAGTCTACTAGATGGATTATATTATTCATATAATATTTTTTCTAATTAAAAGCTTTGTAGTCAATTTTCTAATAACTGTATTCAATAGTAAGATGGTCAAAAAGAAATTTTGGTGTTTCTCTTTGAAAACTTAGGGTCTTTGCGACCATCTCCCTGGACCTTGGGGTGAAGTGTCATTTTCCCTTTTTTATGTTTGTATTAAAATCTTGAAATTATGGTATTTTAGGATTTCGATAGACTGCTAAGAATATATAGTATTTCAAGATTTGGATAGAGTGCTAAGTTAATTTGTGTTTAACTCTACATAACCTTTGGCCGCAGTGCATGCATGGCAACATCAGATTATTATTTTATGTCTTTATCTCATAATAACTAGTTCTGTATTTCTAAAAGGTTAGCAAAAAGGTCAGTTTAGCACTGAACAAAAATGTTGCATTTCAATCTTTACATAGTTGTTCACACCTTGAACAGTTTGAAAGTGTGCGCGCAATGGCATCATTAGTTGTCACACAATTGGCAATGTGTGTAGCTTTGGCAAGAGAATTATTCAGGACAGATTGCAAGAAAAATCTTGAAATTGAGTTGACCTATCTCAAACAAGCATTTCTAGCAAAGATATGCGACAATTGTGATAACCAGTATGGGAAGACATGCAATTTTTGACAATGAAATCAACATTTGTTAACAAATGAGGATCCATATGACATTTCATTAGTGTAACTCGTTGTGTGTCGGTGCTTGTTAACAGGTAATTTGCTAGGTTTCCTCTCAAATTCTAAAATGAGAAAGCACAACAAAGATATATTCCCCTCTACCCGCGCCCCCCCCCCCCCCAAATTAGGTAATTGTAAGGTGGCAATTGAGATCAACATATACCTAATTCAGATGACATACCATATACTTTAATTCCTTTCCTTGCTTATAGATTAACATACCATATAAATATTTCTCGATATTTACACCAAAAATGTTCATTGTGGGCAAGCGTAGCCATTTATGAAACTATAAGTACCAATCATCCCATGGCATACTATAGTGTCTCTTTCATATTGCACTGATTTGAAATAATGGAGAAAACTTCTCAACTTAAATTAGCTTGCTTTGTCCTTCTTCTCCTAATCACTTCTATTGGTATATATTTTTAACTTATTTCCTTTTCTTGTTTTACAATGTTTATGAGTTTAACTATTCTAATTACTATTCGCAAATAAATACTGTAACACCAATTTATTTATTTATGGGAAGTTTAAACTAATGAAATCAACAATTTTTATGGTTTGTTAGGTCTACCAAATGGAGTAGAAGCTCGGGATTGTGAATTCGATGATGATTGCGACAAAATATGTTATTCTCCGGGTGGCATATGCATCGATGGACATTGTGCATGTCCCAGTAGAAAGTTTGTGGAACAGAAATTCTCTCCTGATCACCGCTTCAGAAGGCGACAAAAACTAATGTATGTTTGACGGAAATATGTTGAACGTCAGCATGTCTTAATAATTAAGGACTATTAAACCCAAATTTGCATACATAAATTTTTTTTTTTGACGTTAGCATTATAACGATATGTTGAAAGGAAATTTAAAGATTCAAAATAATCCTCATATTTCACATGTCGAACGTGCAATAATCTCAACTTCATATTGCAAACTTCGGATTATAATCCATTAATAAATCATATCATAAGAATTTAAGTTGTTAAAGTGAATGAATAATAAACAAAAACCAAGTCGAGCATAAACCAGGATTCGAATAGTTTATTTAATGAATCGAATTCGACTTACTTATTGAATAAACTAAGTTTTCAAAATTGTATCCATCTAATTTGAATTCAAATGGTTTGAATTAGGAATTGATAGCCTGTATATTCAAAATTTTGTAACATGTAATTGTAGATTAATAGCAATCAATTTTTAAAAAATTATTTCCACTGGGAGAGTACGGTTATGTCTTTGTGATACTGATCTGGCAGGCTGACAGTTAACATGCCAAAAACAGAAGAAACGCTGTAAAAAGCTAATTGAACAAGATTGGGGAGATTGAAGGGAAGAGATCATGATGGCCTTAGAATAAGTTTTTTTTTTTCTGTGATGCTAAGGACAGTTCGTGCTGTGCTCATTCCTATTAATATCAATCCAACCAATGAATTTAGGCTATATCAATTTGTTCAAAATACGTTCGTATAAAATTTTCTACCTTTATAATCACTCACAATATAAACCAAAATCTAACATCATTTTTCTTATCTTCCTGTCCTAAAAAAATGTCTCGCATCAGAGTGTGAAATTACATTACAAGGGCAAAATTGCCTTTCTGCATAAATTTGCTAACAAATTGGAGACATTGGGTCTCAGAAATTATACATTTTATAGCATTGCAACATCTTTGGTTCTGACATCTTTTAGGTGGAAAATGGTAGTTTTTCTTTAAAATATATGCTAGAAGAAGTAATTGAGAGATGAACAACGAAACAAGCCAATTTAAAGAAAGAAGTTTTGTCCATTTCTTCGAGTAGGTATGGCATGAAAGAGGTACAGGTATGCCAGAAGTGGTTGCTATTTATGGTTAAAAAATGGCAATGCTTTTCTATTGGAAATTGTTTTTTCGGATAAAGGACATACAAACCCCCAAGGCTTTGGAAAATGGTTACAAAGACCCCAAAAATTTTAATAAGGGACGCCACAACCAACTTTTGATCATAATACCCGTTGACTCTATAAACCAAAACAAAAGGCCCCAAAATTTTATAATGAATAAAACATTACATTAAAATAAATGTAACAACATATACATTTTAAAATAATTTTAATATTGAAATAATATTTTTATATTTTACAATCTATTAGACTTATTTTATTTTATTAGAATAAATTTTCATAATAAATGGAAACATAATATTAAAATAAACAGGTTCAAAAAATTTCTAATATTGCGTAATAAAGTAATTTTACAGTGATCAATATGTGATATTTTGTTAATTGTTTAATCTATTTAACCCAAAGATTTATTTAAAATCTTTATAATAAGATTATTAAAATAAATATACTAATACAAAACTTTAACTCAATTTTAAATCTTAAAAGTAATTAGTCTACTAGATGGATTATATTATTCATATAAATTTTTTTCTAATTAAAAGTTTTATAGTCAATTTTCTAATAACTGTATTCAAGAGTAATATGGTAAAAAAGGGATTTTAGTGTTTCTCTTTGAAAACTTGGGGTCTTTGCGACCATCTCCCTGGACCTTGGGGTGAAGTGTCATTTTCCCTTTTTATGTTTGTATTAAAATCTTGAAATTATGGTATTTTATTTCAAGATTTGGATAGAGTGCTAAGTTGATTTGTGTTTAACTCTAGATAACCTTTTGCTGGACGTGCACTCATGGCAATATATGATTATTATTTATTTTTTCTCTTTATCCAATAATAACCAGTTGTGTATTTCCAAAAGGTTAGCAAAAAGGTCAGTTCAGCACTGAACAAAAATGCTATATTTTAATCTTTACTTAGTTGTTCATATAGCAAGGGTTTCCTTCTCATTTTATCTTAATTTTAATTCTCTGGCTAATTTCAGTAACAAGAAGATTAGATATTGCCAAATCAGCAACAACTCCTTGAACAATTTGAAAGTGTGCGCAATTGCGTCATTTATTGTCACACAAATGGCAATGTGTGTAGCTTTAGCAAGAGATTTATTCGGGAAAGACTGCAAGAAAAATCTTGAAATTGACTTGAAATATCTCAAACAAGCATTTCTATCAAAGATATGCGACAATTGTGATAACCTTTATGGCAAGACATGTAATTTTTGACAATGAAATCAACAATAATTAATGTTGGAAAATTGATGGGTGAAGCAGACACGCAGCTGAAGTGAAATTTAGAAATAATGGGATACAAAATCACACAGGGATACCAGAAATTATGCGGTTTGGCTTTTGGCCTAGGTCCACGGACGAAGACAGAAGAAAATATTTTACTGGTGAATAAGGAGTTTCAAGTATTATAGTATTTTTACTTACTGTCCAAAATTCTAATACACCCAAACTCTCAAATCACTAATCACTGAAGAGTTTTTTAAAACTCGTATCTCTATAAGGAAGAAGAAAATGAGCTGAAGAATTTGATGATTACAAATGAGGTGAAGAGCCTTCTTTTATAGCCAAAATCGGCTACTTTTCATTAAATATTTTATTATTATTGTATTTTTTTCCTTCTTCCGCTCGTTTCGATTTTTTCCTCCTTCCCTTTCTTCTTTTTCTTTTTCCTCATTTGTTTTCTTTTTTCTTTTCTTTGCCCGTTTTGGTGGGGCATTGACATTCTCACTCTTGGAGATTAGATTGAAAACCAATCAATCTCCACACTATCCTTTCTGTTTCGTCGCAATCATGTTGCTTACGTTTCTACTAGGCCACAAGAGAATCTACTCCTGACAAACTTGTCAGCATTGATCGGTCTGGTCAAAACATCTGCTACGTTCTCTTTGGTATGAATTTTCTACAAATCCACACTTTCATTTTCCACAACTTCTCGAACGAAGTGATACTGCACCCTATGTACTTTGTCTTGGAATGAAAGGCTAGATTCCTTACAATATGCAAGGCATTTTGACTGTCACAAAACATAGAAATTTTATGTTGTTTGCGCCTGAGCTCCTTCAATAACTTTTGTATCCAAATAGCTTCCTTACAAGCTTATGTAGCTACCATGTATTCTGCTACTGTTATACACAAGGCCACAACAGTCTGCAGTTTTAAAACCCAGCTTACATCTGCTCCTGCAAATGTAAACACATAGCCAGTAGTGGATTTCCTTTTATCAAGGTCTCCTGCAAAATCTAAATCCACATAACCCCTGACAATAAAATCTGATCCTTCATAACATAATGCAACACCTGATATTCCTCTAATCTATCTTAGAATCCTCTTCATAGCTATCTGATATTCTCCACTAGGATTCGTCGTGTATTGACTGACTGCTCTCACTGCTTGTGCAATGTCTGGTCTTGTACAAATCATATCGAACATCAAACTTCCCACTACTGATGTATACGGTACTCGAGACATTTCCTTCCCCTCTACTTTATTGTTAGAACACATACTTGAGGATAATTTGAAATTAACAAGAAGTGGGGTAGAGATTAGCTTACAATTGTGCATGTTAAAGCGTCGTAAAATTTTCTTCAAGTAATTCTTCTGAGAAAGCCAAATCTTCCTGTTATTTTTATCTTGGTGAAATTTGCATCCCTAGAATCTTGTTTGCTGGTTCTAAGTCCTTCATTTCAAACTCCTTTCCTAATTGTGCCTTTAATTCTTGGACTCGTTCTTTGTTGGCCCATGTGACCAACATGTCATCCACATACAACAGTAAAGTGATTCTTCAAACCTCTTGTAATATGCACAATAGTCTGAACTGAGTCTGTTGTATCCAAAGCTCATGATGTAGGAATCAAATCTCTTATACCAGCACATCAGTGCCTGTTTGAGACCATATAGAGATTTATTCAACTTGCAAACCAAGTTCTCATTTTCCTTTTCAGCAAAACCTTCTGGTTTGATTATATAAATTTCTTCTTCAAGTTCTCCATGAAGAAATATAGTTTTCAGATCTAACTGCTCTAGATGTAGGTTAACTATAGCATATATAGCCAAGGCTATTCTGACTATCGTGAGTCGAACCAACAGAGAAAATATTTCGTTGAAGTCAATACCTTCTTTATTAGCATATCCTTTCACCACCAATCTTGCATGATACCACTCCACTTGGTCATTGCCATCACGTTTGATCTTGTAGATCCATTTGTTACCAATGGCTTTTCTTCCATGTGATGTAGTACAAGTTCCCATGTCTTGTTCTTGTGTAGAGCCTCTATTTATTCCTGCATTGCTGTCATCCACAAAGCACCATTTGAGCTGTTTAAAGCTTCATGGAAAATTGATGGCTCTCCATCATCTGTTAAAAGATAGTATGCAATATTAACCTATGTGATATAATCTGAGTGCCACACTAGCAGTCGTCTTTTACAAGTCAACTGACGAACTTCTCGAGCCTCAAACTTCACTGGTTCTTGTTCTTCATGCCCTGTTGATGCTTCAGAAGAATCTAGAACTTCTGGATTATTTTCCACATATACCAGCACAGTCTCTAACTTTTCTTTTACAGTGTTATCATCACCATCTCTCTTTTGCAATTGATCTTCTATAAAGAAAACATCTCTACTGATGATGATCTTGTGAGCAGTGAGGTCCCACAAACGATACCCCTTTACTCTATCAGCATATCCCAAATAGATTATGTAACACCAATTTATTTAGTTACGGGAAGTTTAAACTAATGGAAACAATGATTTTTATGGTTTCTTAGGAATACCAAGAGGAGTAGAAGCTGGGGATTGCGAATTTGATGAAGATTGTTAACAAATATGTTATTCTTCCAATGGCAAATACATCGATGGAATATGTGAATGTCCCAGTGGAAAGTTTGTTGAACATCAGCATGTCTTAATAACTAAGGAATATTAAACCCAAATTTGTATAAATAATTTTTTTTTTTACATTAGCATTATAACGATATGTCGAAAGGAAATTTAAAGATTCAAAATAATCCTCGTATTTTACATGTCGATGTGCCATAATCTCAACTTCATATTGCAAACTTTAGATTATAATCCATTAATAAATCATATTATAAGAATTTAAGTTGTTAAAATGAATGAATAATAAACAAAATCCAAGTCAAGCATAAACTTGGATTCGAATAGTTTATTTAACAAGTAATTCGACTTACTTATTGAATAAACTAAGTTTTCAAAATCATATCCATCTAATTTGAATTGAAATGGTTTGGATGAGAAATCAATAGCCTGTATATTCAAAATTTTGTAACATGTAATTGTGGATTAATAGCAATCATTTTTCAAAAAAATTATTTCCCTGAGAGAGTGTAGTTATGTCTTTGTGATGCTGATGTGGCGGGCTAACAGTTAACATGCCAACAATAGAAGAAACACTGCAAAAAGCTAATTGAACAAGACTGGGGAGATTGAAGCAAAGAGATGATGATGGCCTTAGAATATGTTTCTTTTTTATTTTTTCTGTGATGCTATGGACAGTCCGTGTTGTGCTCATTCATATTAATATCAGTCCAACCAATGAATTTAGGCTATATCAATTTGTTCAAAATACGTCGTATAAAATTTTTTAACTTTATCATCACTTATAATATAAACCAAAATCTAACATCGTTTCTCTTATCTAGGTTGCTATTTATGGTTCAAAAACGGCAATGCTTTTCTATTGAAACTTTTTTTTTTGGATAAAGGACGTCCAAACACCCATGGTTTTGGAAAATGGTTACAAAACCCCCAAAATTTTCAATAAGGGATGCCACAACCACCTTTTGATCATAATACTTGTTGACTCTATGAAACCGAGAAAGGGTCCTAAAATTTTGTAATAAATAAAATATGGCATTAAAATAAATCCAACAAGATATACTTTTTAAAATAATTTTAATAATTATAAAATATTATCATATTGTATTATCTAGAGAAATTATCATTTGTATACCTCATATTTGCTCTATTATAAAAAATACTACAACACTTTGGGGTGTATCAATTGTCTACCCCAAGTTGAAAAAATGTGTCAACCGACCACCAAACCGTTAGTCGCCGTTTAAAAGTTAATGGAATTACAGTGAATTGATGATTTTACCCTTGAAAATTATCACTTGTATACCGTTAAATTCTCCTATTATCACTTGTACACCCTTAAATTATCACTTGTATCTATGAAAAGATTATATTACCCCTCTGACGTTATCATATTTAAACGGTAACTAATGATTTGATGGTCGGCTGATACATTTTATCAACTTATGGTGGACGATTGATGCACCCTCAAAGTGTTGTAGTATTTTTTATAACAGAGTAAACTAAGGGTATACGAATGATAATTTCCCTACTATCTGTTAGACTTATTTTATTTTATTCGAGTAATTTTTAAGAATAAATGGAAACATAATATTAAAATTAATAAATTAAAAATATTCGAATATTGTGTAAAAATGTAATTTGAATATGATAAGTAGGTGATGTTTTGTTAATTGTGTAATCTATTTGACCCAAAGATTTGTTTATAATCTTTATAATAAGATTATTAAAATAAATAGTAATTAAAAATTTTAACAATATTTTAAATCTTAAAGTAATTGAATATAATTGGTCTACTAAATGGATTATATTATTGATATAAAATTTTTTCTAATTAAAAGCATTAAGGTCAATTTTCTAATTCCTGTATTCAAGGGTAATATGGTTAAAAAGTGATTTTGATGTTCCTTTTTGAAAACTTGGGTCTTTACGACCATCGCCCCAAACCTTGGGGGTATAGTGTCCATTTAGCTTTTTTGTTTGGTATTAAAATCTTGAAATATACGGTATTTTATGATTTGGACAATGTGCTAAGAATATGTGGTATTTTAAGATTTGGATAGATTGCTAAGTTAATTTGTGTTTAACCCTACATAACCTTCTACCGCAGCTGCATGGATAGCAATATAAGATTAGGATTTAATTAATTTTACATCTTTATCCAATAATAATGTATTTCTAAAAGGTTAGCAGAAAGGTTAGCTCAGTACAAAAGCAAAATCCTGTATTTTAATCTTTGCTTAGTTGTTCATATTGTAAGGATTTTCCTTTTCATTTTATCTTAATTATAATTCTCCGACCAATTTGAGTAACAAGAAGATTAGATTTTTCAGCGACAAAACCTTGAACAATTTGAAGGTGTGCGCAATGGCGTCATCTGTTGTCACACAAATGGCAATGTGTGTAGCTTTGGCAAGAGAATTATTCGGGAAAGACTGTAAGAAAAATCATGAAATTGCCTTGACACATCTCAAACAAGCATTTCTAGTGAAGATATCCGACAATTGTAATAACCATTATGGCATGACATGTAATGCTTGACAATTAAATCAACTTTAATTAACAAATTAGGATGCATATGACATTTCATTAGTGTAACTCATTGTGTGTCTGTTAACTACTAATTTGCTATGTTTTCTCTCCAATACAAAAATGCGAAAGCCCAACAAAGATATATATATTTCTTTTTCTTTTTCTCTTGTTTAGGTAATTGTAAGTAAACAATTGAGATCAACATAAACCTAATTCAGATGACCTACCATATATTTTAATTCTTTTCCTCATTTATAGATTAACATACCGTATAAATATTTCATGATATTTACCCTGAAAACATTCCATGTGGGCAAGCCTAGCCATTTTTGAAACTATAAGTACCAACCACCCCATGGCATACTATTGTATCTCTTTTATATTGCACTAACTTGAAATAATGGAGAAAACTTCTCAACTTAAATTAGCTTGCTTTGTTCTTCTTCTCTTAATTGCTTAGTGGTATATACTTTCAATTTATTTCCTTCTCTTTTTTTACAATTTTTATAAGTTTTACTTTTCTAATTACTATTCACAAACAAATACTAAAACATCAATTTATTAAGTTACGGGATGTTTAAACTAATGAAAGCAAACAATTTTTATGGTTTCTTAGGTCTACCCAAAGGAGTAGAAGCTTGGGATTGCGAATTCAATGAAGATTGCGACAAATTATGCTATTCTCCTGGTGGCAAATGCATCGATGGAATATATGATTGTCCCAGTGGAAAGTTTCTGGAACAAAATTTCTCTCCTAGTCACTGCTTCAGAAAGTGACAATAACTAATATGTGTTTGATGGAAATATGTTGAACGTCAACTTGTCTTAATAAATAAGGAATATTATACCTAAATTTGCATAAATTAAGACTTTGTTTTTCTTGGCTGACATTAGCATTATGACAATATGTTGAAAACGAATTTCAAGATTCAAAATAATTCTTATATTGAACATATCGAATGTGCCATAATCTCAACTTCAAATTGCAAACTTCTAATTATAATCCATTAGTAAATCATAGGATAAGAATTAAAATTGTTGAAGTAAATGAATAATAAACAAAAACCAAATCAAGCATAAACTTGGATTCGAGTAGTTTATTTAACGAATTGAATTCGAATTACTAATTGAATGAAATTATTTGTGTTTAACTCTTGATAATCTTCTGCCGCATTTACATGTGTAGGAATGTAGGATTAAAATTTAATTAATTTTATTTCCTTATCAAAAAATTACCAATTGTGTATTTCTAAAAGAATAATAAAAAGTTAAGTTCAGCACTGAATCAAAATCTAGTATTTTAATCTTTTCTTATTTGTTCATATTGTAAGGATTTTCAATATAAACCTAATTCAGATGCTATACCTTATACTACATTTCTTTGCCATATAAATATTTCCAGGGATTTACACCAAAAACATTCCATGTGGGCAAACATAGTCATTTATGAAATTATAAGTACGAAATACTAACTACCTCATGACATACTATTGTATCTCTTTTGTATTACACCAACTTGAAATGTGGGTTATTTTCATGACACCACATGCTTGATGAAAGTAGGCGTGCACACAATGTTGCAACAACAACCATCAGCACTCATCTAAATCAGCATATCCAACCGTTATCTTTGACGGTAGGGGGAAAATTGATATTTGACTCAAATAGTGGGAAAAGGTAAATGAAACAAAATAAATGCACCATTTAGTAGGGTAAAAGAGAGATTTGACACAAATTACTGGCAAAAACCAAAAAAGTTATATACACCATTTAACACAAGGTGCAGAGAACAGTGATATATGAAATCTTTGAATTCATATATTGTTCCATCATTGCAACTCAGCAATTTCAGCTAAGATTAAACAAAAAATCTAGGTTTTTGAAGGGAAAAGCATGCATGTAGAGGTCAATTTCCCTCCACACATTCGATCCTTCATCTAACTGTAGCTTGTTTTTCGATAAGCAAGTTGTAAAGAGTATATAGAATGGTTATGTTGTCATTTGTGGTGAGTGAGTGTGTAATAGGTATCTCTATCTATGGTGCTGAAGATACTAAGGTGAGTTCATTTACTTTTGAATAACTTGCTACTGCTATTATTTTTATGTAATTCTGAGCATAAAAATGAATGTTAAAGCTCTCAACATGCTGATTTTGATGCATTTTGGTCACGGAATTTATGCTATTGATGTTGTTCTCACAACTAAGTTTTGAAAATTTTTGGATGTTCTTTTTATATCTATTTGTCATTGTAACTATTTCTGACATCATATCTATGCCCTTCATTTACATATAGCTACTTGTTATTTGCCTTAGTAATTGCTTATGCTTTTGCTTTGCTTTATCAATAGGTGTTTAGGAAACTGTTACACATGGTTAAGTATTTTAGGTTAAACTATTTGTGAGTCAGTTTTATTCTCAATTATAAATAAGTTAAATGTTACTTATTTAGTTATTCATATTGTTCTTATGCCACATGTGTTTGATTACTGGAAAAAGTGTTGACTATTGTTTATTATGCTCTGTTTTATGCATGATTTCATTTGTCCATGGTAGAAAAAATGGATGATGATAGACCAACATTCTCTATATCATTTATGGGTAAAAAAAATTTTATGGGTATGGTTGACTGAGATAAAGTGAGCATAATCGTTCGTGCAAACAAAGTCATAAAACTGGTATACAAGAGAAAGATAACTTGGGATGAGAGATTCAAGCTAACTGTTATATAGCCATGGAATAATCTGTTGGTTAAGATAGTTGATGATGATGATCTATTCAATCTATGGTCACGATACAACCATGAGGGCCTCTATCACATAGATTTGACCTAGAGATAATATCATGGCCTGTTGGTTCAGTAAAAAGATCTCTTTTAAGTCAGACAAGTGAAAACACTACCACCATTAACCTAAACATTCCAATTACCTCATCAAACTCTTCTTCAAATGACAACCGAACATTACCCACATTATCATCAAACTTCCCCTCAAATGTTGTAATGATGAAACTAGTGCCATCTAACTCATCACAGTACTAGACCAAGCAAACTCTTATCCCTGGAAATGATACCAATATACAAATTGGAGTGTCAGATGCTAAGGCATCTAATTCATTACTCTATGAAGACTTTTTAGACACTTATTTCAGATTACCATCTTATCATTAAAAGTTTGGCCATCGTAGTAGTAATGGAACTAAAAAACCAACCGTTGATTTGGTTACTAATGAAGAAATGAGCAACTGTACCATACTCCTTTTGATCAGCAGAGACAACCCTTACTTAATTCTCAGTCTTTGTCCCCACTATTAAATCAAATATTACCTCCATATGTTCCTACAACCCATAATGAAATACTAATATCCCAACCATACACTCGAAAACCTAAATCCCAGATCTGACAAACAACTAAACCCAGTACTACCCTAACACAAAAATATAATTTTCAACACAAAGATGATATATAGAGTCACCATTTTGGGGCAATGACTCTGATGACAGTGTCTATAGCCTTTCTACTAGTGATGATAATAATGTTTATAACCAACCCACTGAACCTGGCTAAAATGTAAATGAGCTCAATTGTTTCAATCCAATGATGATGATGTTGATGATCTGTTATCATGTTATTCCAGTGATGACAATGAATTTAGTGCATGTTCTGATAAAGATGGTGATAGAGTGATAGATCAAATGGATTTGGAATTGAGGATAATATGTATATTCGTAGAGATGATCATCCTGTAGAGTTCTTTATAGGGTAGTACTTCAAAAATTTCATAGAGCTTACTATAACTTTAAGAAAATTTGTTGTTAAAGAAAGGTTTAAAACTTCGAAAGAGCACTTTGAGAGAGCTAGGATCAGTGTTAAGAGTGAACGGGTTGGATGTATTTTGTATTTGCATGCTTCTAAGACTATATTTGGAGATACTACAATATGCATACTTGTCAGAGATTGTGGAAGAACCCCAAATGTACTACCTAGTTTACAGCATTTCAATTTCGGAACACAATACTGTCAAATCCTGAAACTAATGTCAGCTTCATTCAGAGTGAGTTTGGGAGGGTGTACGGTTGTAAAGTTGATAAATAGAAGGTTATTGCTTTACAATCGGGTAGGGCTGATTATTAGTCAAACTACAGGCGTATAAGGTTATATTCCTAGATGGTTTTGAATAGAATGCCAGATGCATTGGCAATAGTTCATGTGATCAAATTGCATGGACATCAGCCTAAAACCCATTTTGAAAAATGTATTCTTTCATTTCCAACACTTACAAAGGGTTTTAAAAGGGGTTGTAGATCATTCATTGACATTGATGGGTGCGTTTAGAGGACCGTATAAAGGGTTCTTATCGTTGAGTTACTCTCAGAATCTCTGGTATTGGAATTTTCCCTATTCTTCTGTGTTAACTGCCTTTATATGAAAGCGCCGTACATGGACTTACTTTTTAGGACATCTAAATAATTATATTAAAGATTCATGGCAACTGACATTCATGTGTGACATGCAAAAGTGCATTCAAAATACCTTAGGACTTGAGTTTCCTAATACAAATGTGAGATACTATGTAAGACACATCTTAGTAAATCTGAAGGCAAAGCATCCAAGAATTGACTTTAAAAACAGATTCTGGGAAGCTTTAAGAGCTGCTAATATGATTGACTTTGAAAATAGAATGGAGAGAGTGAGAGTTGTAGATCCTGCTTGCTATAAGACTCTTAGAAGGAGTCATCCAAGATTTTGGTCAAGACACTCCTTTGACAAGGTTTAAAAGTCTAATCATTGTACAAATAATATGACTGAATCATTTAATGTATGGATTAATGTGCATAAGAAACTACCTTTACTTACTTTGTTAGAGTTCATAAGAAAGAAGATAATGAAAAGAATGATAAATAGAAGAAGAAAAACTGAGGCATGAGGCTTTGAAACAGCAAGGAGAATGTAAAAGAACCGAAGCTGTCAGTGGCTATATGCCAACAAGTGAGTGGATGTATGAGGTTAGTGACCATGGCAGAATATACATAGTTGATCTAGAGCATCATTTATGTGATTGTGGTTTCTGGGATGCCAGTGGGTATCCATGTATTCATGTTATACCTTGTAGTATTTATAGTCAAAAGAGGCCAGAATATTTTTGAGCCAATGATTCAAGAAAAAAATACACCTCAAATCTTATTCCAGAATGATCCATCCCATTCTAGATAAAATAAACTAGCTAGAAGTTTTTGGCGATGAAATACTTCCACCATTACTGAGGAGACCTTCTGGAAGGCCAAAGATGAACAAGAGAAAGGAGCCTGATAAGGTACCCTTAGAGAAAAGCTGGTACAAGTTATGCTGCATGTGTTGTGGTTTGTTTGGACACAATAAGAGAACTTGTCCTATTAACCCTGCTAACGTCAACAAAAAGACAAGGCATTACAAGGTAATTTGCTTTAAACTCATTCATTTAACTTTATATGACTAATGCTTATTGGTGATGCTTTAATGTTAATATTTTTTTTTGTTTATATGTAGAATAATGTAAAAGCCTACAATGAGTCTATTGCACAAGCATCTGAGGCTGATTTTAGTAACATATGTGTTAAACTTATTTAATTTTTGTGGCTGATTTTGGCAATGTATGTGTTAAACTTCTTTAATATTTGTAAATATTTGGTAAGATTGTATTATAGTTTAATTATAAGTTTAATTTAATCTTGACTTACGTACAGTGGAAGCTTTGCTGTGAATTGTTAGGCTATCATGCGAAGATATTTTAAGTTGTAATTATTTGACATATATAGGATCACAGAAAAAGGAGCATTGAACGGGATCACAACAATCTATAAGCCAAAAGACCAACCAATCAACCTTATTGTCTGAGCATTAACATACCTCAACAGGCCATGTATTGCCAACAACAACTCTTCGATAAGAGTGTTCACTCACAAAAGCATATGGGTAGCTCCAGTGGCAATGTTAGGATGCTTAAATCAAGTGACACTGAGCTGGGGGTGCAAGGGAAAAGAATCATGCAAGATTGTGGAGCATTTTACAGATTTTACAGTGGAAGTGTGTGGTGAATGACAAGGCAAAAAGAAAAGCATTGAACAAAGGGAAAGCACCAGCCTTCCTACCATCTGTGGTAAGTTATCTTCATACACAAATAGGCCTATCATAAATGCAAAATATTAATGTATGTCTAATTTGTCTTTTGTAGTAACAAATCATATAAATTACAAGCAATGACAGTATATATATAAGTAAACAGTAGAAGTATCTAACAAACTTAGCACCTTTTAGAATGCGACAACAGACCTTATATTGCATTTTGTATTTTAGTCTAACTAGTAAATGGCATTTCGTATTTTTTATTTTTGTTGTAGTTGCTTAAGGCCTTATAGGCAATGTTGGTGTAAAATGAGTGTATAGATTTTGTATCTAGGATATTAAGGCCTAACTTATGGTTAAGCTTAGGGTCTTTTGGTATTTTAAAATTTGTTGGGTGGTTTATACAGTTAGGCTGAGCAGAGGAACCAACACTTTATTTTTTTTGTTTTTTGGTCATTGTAACAGCTTGTATTAAAACTATTAGATGTGCTGTCAATGCTATTGACAGAGTTGTCGAAGCTCTTCAAAATAAATACTGATTCGCCTAAACTAATTTGTAGAAATAGTGGAACCAGGTCGAATCCCAAGAGAACTATGTATTTAATTTCTCAAAGTTTAAAACTCAAAATTTCTCAAAAAAAATCTAGATTTGCAAAGCTTACGCGTAAGCGGATAATGGATCTTCAAACCCGGTGGCCGTTTGTGATTAATTTCGTTTGAGCCAATTCGGACAACCGGTAAAGGAATCCGGAAATCCGGTTGTTGGTTGTATCGGTTCTGGAATTATTCGGACTACCGGTTGAGGATAACCGGAAGTCTGGTTGTGGGGTTCTCTCCTTGCTGTTGTTTATTCGGCTAACCGGTTAAGGAAAACCGGAAAGCCGAATCTTGGTTAATAATCCTTCTTGTCTCTGTCGGCTAGCGGTTGAGAAAGCTGAAGCGATTCGACTTCTCGTTCTTGCTCCTGACGGTCAGCGGTTGTGTGGGTATCCGGTTATCCGGATTTTCTGGGTTTTGAGTTTGTTCTTTAACACGAAATTAAAATAAAATAAAACAAGACTTTAAAATTAAGTAAAGAAAAGATCAATCTTACCAAACTTCCAATCCAAGGGTGTCAATTCCATCCAATTGCAATTTTGTTCATAGGCAAAAATATAAATCACTCAATCCAAGAACTTAGTCTACTTAATGGAATCCATGAAAGCAATTATTCTCTAATGTAATAGACTCAAACAATCGCTCAATTCCAAACTTATCACTAATTTAACTGGGCATCATCGTTCCATATCAAATTAAGTGATAGCATTAAGAATAGTGAGAATGACTAAAACAAGATCAATTAATTCAGATTACTCCAATTTAATCAATTTGTATTTTTATTTCCCTTGAGCCTATCATGCAAGCTATGTAATTGTGGCCATCAATATACACACACATGAGCCAACTCCTTGCTACTCAATTCAGTCATTCATGACAATTACGGATCACAAACTCCTGACTAGCGATAGAAAAATAAATATTGAATTAAGGCGTCAACTCAATCAATATAAATAATTCATAGAAAATAAGAACAAGAAAATAAAAATTACTTGGATGAAGAAATTCTTGTTAAGTTCAAAGCCTCACAAAATTACAACTGGAATTTGATTAACCCCTGGACCGGAATTAAAACCTTAGCCACTCATGGTGGCCAAACAAAAACAGAAGAATTGATTGATGAATGTTGCAGCCGAATTCTCCTCTTTCTTTCTCACGTCCCAGCCTCCCTTTTTACAATGCTAGCTTTCCTCTTTTGCTGGCTTTTCCTTCTTCCTTTTGACTTCTTCTTCTCTTAATGCTAGGAAACCGAATCCTTTTCCAATTCTGATTGCTAGGGAACTGTCTCTCTCAAGCCAATAGTCGGCCCACGTTTGTAAAGCCCAAATTAAGCCCTTTTTGTCCAAATTTCATCATATCATCCAGGATTCATCTCCTAAATCAATTCAAATATGATTTCCACAAATTCGCACAAAATCAATCAAAATATGAGGGAATTAAACTAAATATAGCATGACTATTTATGACCTATCAAATTCCCCCACACCTAAACCATGCTTGTCCTCAAGCATATCTTAAATTATCATACCAATCCTCCCTTTTACCTCCTTTCAAAACATTCAATATCCAAGAATACCAATAAAGCTAAACACACATCAATGAGTTGAATCATAGTGACAATCTAGAGAATAAGCATTCATAGGATAGAATTTGTAACAAAAACATAAGCATCTTATCAATTCATCAAAATCAAATGCAGCAAGACTTAGCACCCTCACATGGTTTCGCTCAATGCTCTCAAAGTGTTTAGGGTGCGTGTTTTACTCTCAAAATCAAAGCATAGCATGTTATTACCATAGGCTTGCAAATGATTTAAATCTCCACCACTGCATATGAATATGATGCAAAAATCAAAGGGACTTAACAAGGGTTGAAATGGGGCTTAGGTAAAGGTATGGTAGAAGGAAAAATGAAGGGTTTAACGATCAAGACAAAGAGTTAGTTATATGCATGATTTAGATGCCACATAAAATAAACAAACACACTTCTAGAATGATGAAATTTATCCCCACATTTAAGCACTTAAAACATTTGGAGAAACAATTTGATAATTCAATTGCTTTTGCAAATAATTCTCCAATCATCAAATTAAGGGAATAAATTTCACAACGGAATTTTTTTCTTTCTTTTTTTTTTCTTCTTTTTTTTTCTTTTTTCTTTTTTCTTTTCTTTTTTTTTTTTTATCATGCAATTACTTCACTCTTGTCTCGATAGGGTAGAAAGAAAACAAAGATAACAAACAAGAAGGCTTGGGGTTAAACAATGTGTTAGAAACAAATAAAAAGGGAGAATAGGCTCAAAGGGGCTAACTAGGGGAAAATAAAAGGTGGGTCTTTTAGAGTCTAAGAATTGGTTAAACCTAATTGCCCTTATCACACTTAAGCATCAATTCAAAAATGTGGTCTCAACATACATTCATAAGCAAGTTCTAGAATAAACACACTAAGTTTGATACACTCAACAAAAAATAAACGGAGCAAAATGTAATAAGTTGCTCTTAGGTTCAAAAGCTCACTAGAGTGTCTATTTTGCATCAAGTCTTGTGCACTTTTCAATCAACAAATAAATGTGACACCATTGAAAATTTTAAAGAAAAATACTATTCATGCTTACCTCTTTCATGCATTAAAACTCAAAACAAATATGTATCCCTAACTTACAAGGTATTCAAAGATATTGAGAAGACTTAAAGCACAAAAATTTTCAAGAACAATTTAAAAACATTAAAAACATGCCAAAATCCTCCCCCACACCTAAATAATACATTGTTCTCAATGTATCAACAAGTAAATGGCTCACAAAAAATAATAATAATGAAATGAAAAGTAAATGAGAAGGGAAGAAGAAACTCCCCTAAATGTGAGCGATGTGGACCCGAATGAGCTAGGGAGAGGGTGCCAAAGAAAGTTGAAAAATTGTGTGAGCACGCTTGATTAGAGTTAATCTCCTGTCCAAAATATATCTTCTGCATCAAGAACATCTAGAGGCTTAAAATAAAATCAACGAAAGTAAAGAAAACCAAATAAATAAAAATAAAAACTCAAAAGCAAGAATAAAGAAAATATTTGGGTTGCCTCCCAATAGCGCAATTTTTAACGCTGCTTTGCTCGAGTCGTGAAGTTTAATAAATCATCCAATGCCTTTTAAATTAGATTGTGCATCTAATTCTAGCTCATTCCCAACACTTTCTTGAGCAAAAACATCCTGCACAATAGAATCAATCACATCAATCTGACAAAGAGAATGCACATCAGTAGGGTGTTTCACAGCATCAAAAATTTTAAACTTAACAATCTCTCCATCAAACTCGACAGAGAGAGTACCCTCATCTACATCGATTTTTGTCTTGGCAGTTTTCATGAAGGGTCTCCCTAACAAAATCGAAGCCGATTTTGAAGAAGGATTACCTTCCATCTCTAAGATGTAAAAATCTACAGGAAATATAAGCTCATTAACCTGCACCAAAACATCTTCTACTATCCCAAGTGGGTGAATATAAGAACGGTCGGCCAATTGAATAACAACACCAGTCTTTTGCAAGTCATTTAACTTTAATTCTTGGTAAACAGAAAATGGCATGACATTAATTGAAGCTCCTAAATCTAGCATAGCATGCTCAACTTTCTTTTCACCAATCACACAAGGTAATGAAAACATACCTGGATCCTTGCATTTTTCTGGCATACTCTTTTGTAAAATTGCTGACACATTCTTACTTACCTCAACCTTCCCCTTTTCTTTCATCTTCCTCTTCTTGGTGCACAACTCTTTCAAGAACTTTGCGTATTTGGGAATTTGTTTGATCGCATCCAATAAGGGGATGTTGATTTGCACTTTCCTAAACGTGTCCAGAATCTCTTTTTCTTGCTCATCTTCTTTTGGTTTAGCTAATATGCTAGGAAAAGGAGGTGTAGGTGTGTAAGATGAAAGTGATAAAGGAGGATCGAATTTTACCCCACGCCTTGTTTTTGATGGTGCTTCTTCATCTTCATCTCCCTTGGCCATTTCAGCTTCTTTAGGTGGAGTTGATCCCAAAGGAATTTCTTTTCCGCTTCGCAGTGAAATTGCACTACAGTTCTCCCTTGGGTTGACTTCGGCCGGTAACTTTCCAGAATTTTGAGCTTCCAATTTACTAACTGACGTGGCCAATTGAGTAATTTGGTTGCCTAAATTCTGGATGCTTGTCCTTGTTTCCTGTTGAAGTTGAAGAGTATTGGTAGCAAGATTCTTAACAATATCTTCCAAAGACATACCTGAGTTGGGAGCTTGAGTCTGTGTAGGTATTGGAGGTGGTCTAGTGAAGTTCTGAAAAGGTGGCCTTTGTTGTCCGCCTTGGTTTCCATAGCTAAAGTTAGGATGATCCCTCCATCCGTGATCAGTGATTCGAATAGGATCGGGGCGTGACCGAAGCCCATTTACAAGATTGGCTTCTTGTGTGGAGTCTTGTTGTAATGTGGGGCACATATCAGTAGGATGCCCATGAAGTGAGCATATTCCACACGCTTTTACTGTTTGCAATTGCCCTACAGCCATTTGACGGACCAAAGCAGTTAAATCAGAAATTTGATTTTTAAGATCACTTACCTCGTTAACTTGCTTGATAGATCCTCCACCCGCCTGTACTCAAATCGCCGGTAAGTTTCAGCCATGTTTGAAATCAACTGTTTGGTCGCTTGTGTGTTTGTTCACTAAAGCTCCACCACTTTGCATCAATCATACTCCTATCCATTGGCAATAATCCTCATAGAAATATTGGATAAGGCGTTTATCGAAATTCACGGGGAAAACTAGCACATAATCTTTGAATCGCTCCCAAGATTCAGACAAAGGTCTCCCCGTTGATCCGTGATGCCATAAATCTCCTTCCTAATACTAGCAGCTCGTGAAGCAGGAAAGAATTTTTCCAGAAATTGCCTTTTCATCTCATTCCATGTGGTGATTGAACCGGAAGGTAGATAATAGAGCCAATCTTTAGCTTGATCTTTCAAAGAGAAAGGAAAAGCTCTAAGGTTGATTTGCTTCCTGACACACCATGCGGTTTCATTCCAGAGCAAACAATGTGAAATTCTTTGAGATAATTATGAGGATCTTCACCTGCACAACCACGAAAAGAAGGAAGTAAATGAATCAAACCAGATTTTAATTCAAAATCATTAGCAATATTAGGAAAAGTAATGCATAAGTGGTCGCTGATTCAAATGCGCATGAGTTCTTCGAGAGTTCTGTTCGCCATCTCTTCTTCAACTATCGCAAAATGGATGTACCACCAAGAGTGAAATCTAACTCGCTTTCCTCAAAACGACGTTTTCCCTCTCTAGTCTCTTTTCTCAATTGACGCGCTGTCCTCTCGAATTCAGGATTATACTGCAAATTAGGAGTCTGAGAAGAACGGGTCATAAACTAAATCAAACAAACAAATTAAACAATGAGAAACTAAAATTAGTTCCCCGGCAACGGCGCCAAATTTGACAGAGTTGTCGAAGCTCTTCAAAATAAATACTGATTCGCCTAAACTAATTTGTAGAAATAGTGGAACCAGGTCGAATCCCAAGAGAACTATGTATTTAATTTCTCAAAGTTTAAAACTCAAAATTTCCCAAAAAAAATCTAGATTTGTAAAGCTTCTGCCCGTAAACGGATAACCGGATCTTCAAACCGGTAAGCCGTTTGTGATTGGTTTCGTTTCTGGAGCCAATTCGGACAACCGGTAAAGGAATCCGGAAATCCGGTTGTTGGTTGTATCGGTTCTGGAATTATTCGGACTACCGGTTGAGGATAACCGGAAGTCCGGTTGTGGGGTTCTCTCCTTGCTGTTGTTTATTCGGCTAACCGGTTAAGGAAAACCGGAAAGCCGAATGCTGGTTGTGTCCTTGCTGTCTCTAATCGGCTAGCCGGTTGAGAGAAACTGGAAAGCCGGTTACGACTTCTCTCGTTGCTGCTCACAAACGGTCAGCCGGTTGTGGGTATCCGGTTATCCGGATTTTCTGGGTTTTGAGTTTGTTCTTTAACACGAAATTAAAATAAAATAAAACAAGACTTTAAAATTAAGTAAAGAAAAGATCAATCTTACCAAACTTCCAATCCAAGGGTGTCAATTCCATCCAATTGCAATTTTGTTCATAGGCAAAAATATAAATCACTCAATCCAAGAACTTAGTCTACTTAATCGGAATCCCGCAGAAAGCAATTATTCTCCTAATGTAATAGACTCAAACAATCGCTCAATTCCAAACTTATCACTAATTTAACTGGGCATCATCGTTCCATATCAAATTAAGTGATAGCATTAAGAATAGTGAGAATGACTAAAACAAGATCAATTAATTCAGATTACTCCAATTTAATCAATTTGTATTTTTATTTCCCTTGAGCCTATCATGCAAGCTATGTAATTGTGGCCATCAATATACACACACATGAGCCAACTCCTTGCTACTCAATTCAGTCATTCATGACAATTACGGATCACAAACTCCTGACTAGCGATAGAAAAATAAATATTGAATTATGGCCAACTCAATCAATATAAATAATTCATAGAAAATAAGAACAAGAAAATAAAATTACTTGGATGAAGAAATTCTTGTTAAGTTCAAAGCCTCACAAAATTACAACTGAATTTGATTAACCCCTGACCGAATTAAAACCTTAGCCACTCATGGTGGCCAAACAAAAATGTAAGAATTGATTGATGAATGTTAATTCTCCTCTTTCTTTCTCACGTCCCACCTCCCTTTTACAATGCTAGCTTTCCTTTGCTGGCTTTTCCTTCTTCCTTTGACTTCTTCTTCTTAATGCTAGGAAACCGAATCCTTTTCCAATTCGATTGCTAGGAACTGCCTCTCTCAAGCCAATAGTCGCCCACGCTTTGTAAAGCCCAAATTAAGCCCTTTTTGTCCAAATTTCATCATATCATCCAGATTCATCTCCTAAATCAATTCAAATATGATTTACAAATTCGCACAAAATCAATCAAAATACGAGGAATTAAACTAAATATAGCATGACTATTTATGACCTATCAAATTCACACCTAAACCATGCTTGTCCTCAAGCATATCTTAAATCATCATACCAATCCTCCCTTTTACCTCCTTTCAAAACATTCAATATCCAAGAATACCAATAAAGCTAAACACACATCAATGAGTTGAATCATAGTGACAATCTAGAGAATAAGCATTCATAGGATAGAATTTGTAACAAAAACATAAGCATCTTATCAATTAATAAAAATCAAATGCAAGAAGACTTAAGACCTCACATGGTTTCGCTCAATGCTCTCAAAGTGTTTAGGGTGCGTGTTTTACTCTCAAAATCAAAGCATAACATGTTATTACCATAGGCTTGCAAATGATTTAAATCTCCACCACTGCATATGAATATGATGCAAAAATCAAAGGGACTTAACAAGGGTTGAAATGGGGCTTAGGTAAAGGTATGGTAGAAGGAAAAATGAAGGGTTTAACGATCAAGACAAAGAGTTAGTTATATGCATGATTTAGATGCCACATAAAATAAACAAACACACTTCTAGAATGATGAAATTTATCCCCACATTTAAGCACTTAAAACATTTGGAGAAACAATTTGATAATTCAATTGCTTTTGCAAATAATTCTCCAATCATCAAATTAAGGGAATAAATTTCACAACGGAATTTTTTTTTTCTTTTTTTCTTCTTTTTTTCTTTTTCTTTTTCTTTTCTTTTTTTTTTATCATGCAATTACTTCACTTGTCTCGATAGGGTAGAAAGAAAACAAAGATAACAAACAAGAAGGCTTTGGGGTTAAACAATGTGTTAGAAACAAATAAAAAGGGAGAATAGCTCAAAGGGCTAACTAGGGAAAATAAAAGTGGTCTTTGTAGTCTAAGAATTGGTTAAACCTAATTGCCCTTATCACACTTAAGCATCAATTCAAAAATGTGGTCTCAACATACATTCATAAGCAAGTTCTAGAATAAACACACTAAGTTTGATACACTCAACAAAAAATAAACGGAGCAAAATGTAATAAGTTGCTCTTAGGTTCAAAAGCTCACTAGAGTGTCTATTTTGCATCAAGTCTTGTGCACTTTTCAATCAACAAATAAATGTGACACCATTGAAAATTTTAAAGAAAAATACTATTCATGCTTACCTCTTTCATGCATTAAAACTCAAAACAAATATGTATCCCTAACTTACAAGGTATTCAAAGATATTGAGAAGACTTAAAGCACAAAAATTTTCAAGAACAATTTAAAAACATTAAAAACATGCCAAAATCCTCCCCCACACCTAAATAATACATTGTTCTCAATGTATCAACAAGTAAATGGCTCACAAAAAATAATAATAATGAAATGAAAAGTAAATGAGAAGGGAAGAAGAAACTCCCCTAAATGTGAGCGATGTGGACCCGAATGAGCTAGGGAGAGGGTGCCAAAGAAAGTTGAAAAATTGTGTGAGCACGCTTGATTAGAGTTAATCTCCTGTCCAAAATATATCTTCTGCATCAAGAACATCTAGAGGCTTAAAATAAAATCAACGAAAGTAAAGAAAACCAAATAAATAAAAATAAAAACTCAAAAGCAAGAATAAAGAAAATATTTGGGTTGCCTCCCAATAGCGTAATTTTTAACGCTGCTTTGCTCACGTAGTCGAAAGTTTAATAAATCATCCAATGCCTTTTAAATTAGATTGTGCATCTAATTCTAGATCATTCCCAACATTTTATTGATAAAAAACATCCTGAAAATTATAATAAATCACATAAATCTTAAAAAGAGAATGCACATCAGCAGGGTGTTTCACAGCATCAAAATTTTAAACTTAACAATCTCCATCAAACTCGCAGAGAGTACCCTCATCTACATCGATTTTTGTCTTGGCAGTTTTCATGAAGGGTCTCCCTAACAAAATCGAAGCCGATTTTGAAGAAGGATTACCTTCCATCTCTAAGATGTAAAAATCTACAGGAAATATAAGCTCATTAACCTGCACCAAAACATCTTCTACTATCCCAAGTGGGTGAATATAAGAACGGTCGGCCAATTGAATAACAACACCAGTCTTTTGCAAGTCATTTAACTTTAATTCTTGGTAAACAGAAAATGGCATGACATTAATTGAAGCTCCTAAATCTAGCATAGCATGCTCAACTTTCTTTTCACCAATCACACAAGGTAATGAAAACATACCTGGATCCTTGCATTTTTGTGGCATCCTCTTTTGTAAAATTGTCGACACATTCTTACTTACCTCAACCTTCCCTTTCTTTCATCTTCCTCTTCGTGCACAACTCTTTCAAGAACTTTGCGATTGGGAATTTGTTTGATCGCATCCAATAAGGGGATGTTGATTTGCACTTTCCTAAACGTGTCCGTAATCTCTTTTCTTGCTCATCTTCTTCGTTTAGCTAATACGCTAGAAAAGGAGGTGTAGGTGTAAGATGAAAGTGATAAAGCGAGGATCGAATTTTACCCCACGCCTTGTTTTGACGGTGCTTCTTCATCTTCATCTCCTCGCCATTTCAAATTTCTTTAGTGGAGTCGATCCCAAAGGAATTTCTTCCGCTCGCAGTTGAAATTGCACCACGCCTCCCTGGGTTGACCGCGAGAATCTTCCAGAATTTGAGCCCAATTTACTAACCGACGTGGCCAATCGAGTAATTTGCTGCCTAAATTCGGATGCTTGTCCTTGTTTCGCTGAAGTCAAGAGTATTGTAGCAAGATTCTTAACAATATCTTCCAGACATACCCGAAATGGAGCTCGAGTCCGTAGTATTGAGGTGGTCTAGTGAAGTTCAAAAGGTGGCCTTTGTTGTCCGCCTTGGTTTCCATAGCTAAAGTTGATGATCCTCCATCCGTGATTGTAGTGATTCGAATAGGATCATACTCTTCATGACCGTGAAGCCCATTTATAGATTGGCTTCGTGGAGTCTTGTTGTAATGCCACATATCGCAGGATGCCCACGTGAGCATATTCCACACGCTTACCGCTTGCAATCGCTTCTACGCCATTTGACGGACCAAAGCAGCTTAAATCGTAAATTTGATTTTTAAGATCACTTACCTCGTTAACTTGCTTCGATAGATCCTCCACCCGCCTGCCAAATCGGCCGGTAAGTTTCAGCCATGTTTGAAATCAACTGGTCGCCTGTGTTTTGTTCACTAAAGCTCCACCATCACGCATCAATCATACTCCTATCCATTGGCAATAATCCTCATAGAAATATTGGATAAGGCGTTTATCGTAAATTTGATGGTGGGAAAACTAGCACATAATCTTTTGAATCGCTCCAAGATTCGCATGGTGTCTCCCCAAAGATGATCCGCGTGATGCCATAAATCTCCTTCCTAATACTAGCAGTGAAGCGTGAAAGAATTTTTCCAGAAATTGCCTTTTCATCTCATTCCATGTGGTGATTGAACCGGAAGGTAGATAATAGAGCCAATCTTTAGCTTGATCTTTCAAAGAGAAAGGAAAAGCTCTAAGGTTGATTTGCTCCTCGGATACACCATGCGGTTTCATTCCAGAGCAAACAATGTGAAATTCTTTGAGATAATTATGAGGATCTTCACCTGCACAACCACGAAAAGAAGGAAGTAAATGAATCAAACCAGATTTTAATTCAAAATCATTAGCAATATTAGGAAAAGTAATGCATAAGGGCTGTTGATTCAAATCTGGTGCGGCGAGTTCTTTGAGAGTTCTGTCTGCCATCTCTTCTTCAACTACTGCAAAAATGGATGTACCACCAGTAGTGAAATCTAACTCTGCCTCTTCCTCAAAACGACGTTTTCCCTCTCTAGTCTCTTTTCTCAATTGACGCGCTGTCCTCTCGAATTCAGGATTATACTGCAAATTAGGAGTCTGAGAAGAACGGGTCATAAACTAAATCAAACAAACAAATTAAACAATGAGAAACTAAAATTAGTTCCCCGGCAACGGCGCCAAATTTGACAGAGTTGTCGAAGCTCTTCAAAATAAATACTGATTCGCCTAAACTAATTTGTAGAAATAGTGGAACCAGGTCGAATCCCAAGAGAACTATGTATTTAATTTCTCAAAGTTTAAAACTCAAAATTTCCCAAAAAAAATCTAGATTTGTAAAGCTTCTGCCCGTAAACGGATAACCGGATCTTCAAACCGGTAAGCCGTTTGTGATTGGTTTCGTTTCTGGAGCCAATTCGGACAACCGGTAAAGGAATCCGGAAATCCGGTTGTTGGTTGTATCGGTTCTGGAATTATTCTGACTACGGTTGAGGATAACCTAAGTCCGGCCGGGGTTCTCTCCTTGCTGTTGTTTATTCGGCTAACCGGTTAAGGAAAACCGGAAAGCCGAATGCTGGTTGTGTCCTTGCTGTCTCTAATCGGCTAGCCGGTTGAGAGAAACCGGAAAGCCGGTTACGACTTCTCTCGTTGCTGCTCACAAACGGTCAGCCGGTTGTGGGTATCCGGTTATCCGGATTTTCTGGGTTTTGAGTTTGTTCTTTAACACGAAATTAAAATAAAATAAAACAAGACTTTAAAATTAAGTAAAGAAAAGATCAATCTTACCAAACTTCCAATCCAAGGGTGTCAATTCCATCCAATTGCAATTTTGTTCATAGGCAAAAATATAAATCACTCAATCCAAGAACTTAGTCTACTTAATCGGAATCCCGCAGAAAGCAATTATTCTCCTAATGTAATAGACTCAAACAATCGCTCAATTCCAAACTTATCACTAATTTAACTGGGCATCATCGTTCCATATCAAATTAAGTGATAGCATTAAGAATAGTGAGAATGACTAAAACAAGATCAATTAATTCAGATTACTCCAATTTAATCAATTTGTATTTTTATTTCCTCGAGCCTATCATGCAAGCCATGAATTGTGGCCATCAATATACACACACACGAGCCAACTCCTCATACTCAATTCACTATTCATGACAATTACGGATCACAAACTCCTCGACTAGCGATAGAAAATAAATATTGAATTGGCCACAACTCAATCAATATAAATAATTCATAGAAAATAAGAACAAGAAAAAAAAAATAACTTGGATGAAGAAATTCTTGATAAGTTCAAAGCCTAACAAAATTACAACTGCACATTGAATAACCCCTCGACCTGAATTAAAACCATAGCAACTCATGGTGGCAAAACAAAATGTAATCATTGATGAATGTTGCAAATAATTCTCCTCTTCTTTCTCACGCCCACCTCCTTTTACAATGCTAGCTTTTCCTCTTTGCTGGCTTTTCCTTCTTCCTTTGACTTCTTCTTCTTAATGCCAGGAAACCGAATCCTTTTCCAATTCTCGATCACAGGAACTGCTCTCTCAAGCCAATAGTCGGCCCACGTCAGAAGCCCAAATTAAGCCCTTTTTGTCCAAATTTCATCATATCATCCAGGATTCATCTCCTAAATCAATTCAAACATGATTTCCACAAATTAGCACAAAATCAATCAAAATATGAGGGAATTAAACTAAATATAGCATGACTATTTATGACCTATCGGCTATTAATTCCAATTTCAAGTAAGTTTATCAGATCTGTTATTGGCTTGCAGAATATGTATGTTAAATTAACTATGATGCTTGTACCAGAAATGCTTATCATATATTACCATTACTTGACTGTAGATTACATACAAAGAAGAATTACATTCTACTTAATAATCAACTTTTATTCCCTAGCCATTTATTTATGCATTAGTAGTAATTTTGTTTATCTCACATACAAGGACATAAAACATAACTAGAAGTATGATTATAATCATGTTGACACATCTCTTTGTACCGCTGATCATGCTTCCAATTTTATTGAATCTACAACTAAATTCAGCTCCAACATTCTCTTGATTGCCCAAGTCATGTTTGCCTGATGGGCTGTATAGATCTTGTCTTTGTAGTATCTCATTGGCTTAATTGGTTGTTAGTGACTGTTGTGCAAATTTTATTGAACTCGCAAGCGCACGAATCTATTATAGAATAGATAAATGGTGACGAGTGTCGATCCCACGAGGAGGTGGATTTTAATTATATGTAGAATTAACTTTTTAAATGGGTGGTTGGATTTATGGTGGAAGTAATTTAGATTATGCTAAAATTTAAATTGGAATGGCAGGAATAAATTAAACTGAAAACTATTGAGATAAAACACTTGCGTATCTGGATATGCATCAACATGCTCCATAGGCTAAATATTCCATATTAATGTTAATTAAATCATAAGGGGGGTTTCCACACCTCATAAACCATGCTAAAATAAATATGGTGCTAAGGGTTTATCGTGCCAAATAATAATAACCTTGTACTAGGGTGCCGCTTAACCAGACAAGATTCAGACAAGATTATTATTATTTGTCTAAAAAGTCAAAACATCCACAAATATTAGAGGGAAAAGAAAATAAATTTACCAAATTAAGTGGAACATGCTGAGACTTCACCTTCAACCCAAACTTGAAAGAAAATTAGCTATTCATTTTGCACTAAGGGTAAAATGGAAATTTATTAAGATACGTAGAAAATACAAGATGGAGAAAGAATTATATAAAACTAAACTAAAAAATAGATTCAAGGTATCAAATTGTGGGAGAGCCCCTTTATAGATACATCGAGTGAATCATAGTCACCTGATTAAAATGACGTCAGATCGCCATCATCAACAGTAGTGTTTGAATAAGATACGCTTGCACAAGTTGATGCAGTTTGCACAAGAACGCCGTTTGAATAAGGACGACTTGGATAGTGACGCTGTTTGAATAAGAAATAATCCTATGTACGCATGTACCAGACGCATGATTTTCGTCCATCAAATGTCGCCACGTCCATCCATAAATGATATAAGAATTTTAGTCCAATAGATCGTGACACATCATCACCAATGCCAACTCATCAGTCAATGCCACATAACCAACCAAATGCCATATCTTTCTCCACGTGCCATCGCCATCGATCCATGTATGTCATCGCGATATAACAAAGGTCGTGAATGAACATGAACAGTATCGTACATGTGAACAATGACATTTTTCCTTTTATGCTCCTCCTAAGGTTTTTGACAGTCCTGAGTTCAAAAGTGATGTCCGTTTTACTGTCTGATCACTCGTTCATTGTGAAACGATCATGATGCCCCTAAAATACATAAAATACTTAATTATAACAAAACACACATAATTAAATAACAAAAGACTTAAATACATAAAAGTAACAAAGTTAGTAAGACTTGAAGTGTAAAATGACAATTTGTCCTTTATAAATATACACTTTCTAACACTCAACACACTCCCCAACCAGCTTATTGCTAGTCCCTAGCAAATAAAGAAAAAACAAAATTCAAACCCAAAAATAATTTTTTCTTTTTTTTTTAAACAATCGTATTTATTCAATCAGATTAATTATAACAATAAAATAAAAGTATAAGCATTATCTCCAGTCTAAAGAAAACATCACACCTACATCAACCATCCACATGCATCAATCCAGCAGACTTTGGGGGCTGAATGATGGGTGATAATGTCAACAGCTGCTTTAATTTTTCAAATGCCACAAGATATGAATCATCAAAGACAAAAAGTACATCATTAGCAAGTAGATGGCATAAGGGTCTAGAAACTTTACTAAAATCTTTAATGAAATGTTTATAAAAACCAGCATACTCAAGGAAAGATCTTACTTCTCTGACTATTTTAGGTGGAGGAAGATTAGAAATGAGACCCACCTTGGTTTTATCAACCTCAATACCTTTACTTGAAATGATGTGACCGAGAACAATAACTTGTTTTACCATAAAATGGCATTTCTCCCAATTCAAGACTAAATTCTTCTCGATACATCTCTGCAGAACTAGTGTTAGATGATGTAAACATTGATCAAATGAATCACCAAAAATAGAAAAATCATCCATAAAGACCTCAAGGAATCGTTCAACCATATCAGAAAAAATGCTCAACATGCATTCTCCTATATGCAAAAGTACCAAAAGGGCAAGTGAAAGTGGTCTTCTTTTGATCTTTTGGTGCTCTGGGAATCTCATTGTATCCTAAGTAGCCATCTAAAAAGTAATAAAATTCATGTCCTGCTAATCTATCAAGCATTTGATCGATAAATTGTAAAGGAAAATGGTCTTTACGTGTGACAAAATTTAACTTCCTATAATCAATGCATATACGCCATCCTGTAGTTACTCTAGTGGGTACTAATTCATTATCAGCATTAGTAACTACTGTGACTCCTGACTTTTTGGGGACAACTTGCACAGGACTAACCCATGAACTATCAGAAATGGGGTAAATGATACTTGCATCTAATAGCTTAAGGACTTCAGTTCTAACAACCTCTTTCATGTTAGGATTTAACCGACGTTGCATTTCTCTAGTAGGTTTAGCATTTTCATCAAGGTGAATATAATGCATACAGTCTACAGGGTTTATACTTTTCATGTCTGCTATTGTCCATCCTAACGCTCTTTTGTACTTTTTTAAAACTTCCAACAACTTACCTTTTTATTTTTCATTAAGGGATGAAGAGATAATTACTGGCAAAGTACTTTCTTCTCCCAAAAATCCATATTCCAAAGTGTTGGGTAATAGCTTGAGCTCGAGTTTTGGTGGTGAGTCTGATGATAGGCTAAGTTTCTTCTCTGATAGTGCTAGTTGTTCAACTATTGACTTCCATTTATTTGTATCCATGGATGGTGCTGAGTCAAGTAGGGCGTTGACTTCATCGACTGATCTGTCAATATCAAAATCTAAACCAAAGTGAGTTAAACATGCTTGTAAATGATCATTACTAACGTTTGAAAGAAAATTATTACCAACTAATTTTTCTATTAAATCCATATCAACAATTCCATCATCTCAGACATGAGGTTGTTTGGCAATGTCAAGATATTGAGCTCCATGGTCATATTGCCAAATGACAATCAGATATTTCCTGGCCCGCATCGAATGCGAGCATCAGCTACCAAGAAAGCGTCGCCTGTGATAATGGGAATGTGCTTTTCGAATCTCGCACCGGTTGAGTATCAATTACAATGAAATCAACAGTGAAAATAAAACTTGTCTACCGGATAAGCACGCCCTCCACAATACCACGAGGTATTTTGTGGACCGATATGCCACCGTAACACCACCGAGTGTGTAATTCGCCCAGTCCAAGTTTCACAAATACAGAGTAAGGCAACAGATTTACACTAGCTCCTAAATCCAACAAAGCATTCTTAATTATGTGGTTCCCTATACTACATGAGATAGTGGGGGAGCTTGGGTCTTTGTATTTTAGAGGCATCTTATGTTAGAGTATAGAACTAACATTTTCTGTTAAAAATGCATTTTTTTTAACATGAATATTTCTTTTTTTAGTGTAAAGGTCTTTAAGAAACTTAGCATAAGATGACATTTGTTTCATCGCATCAAGCAAAGGGATGTTAATACTTACATGTTTGAAGATTTTTAAATTCTCACCTGTAGATTTTCCTTTCTTCTCTTTAGCTAACCTCTGAGGAAATGGAGATTTAGGAACATACTATCGGGGGTTGGTTTCCTCTTTCTCCTCTGATGATGAGTCCTCGATTCACTGTACAACTGAAAGTTGATTTTGTCACTGGCATATCCACTTTATTGTCGACTTCTTTCACTTTTCGCAAGGTCATGACGGCTGACCTCTCCATGTCATTGCTAGAACTAGTACTTGCTTCATGCACTCCTTTAGGATTAGGCACTGATTGACTTGGGAATTTGTCTTTCTCAACAGTCATTGACAAAGTTTGAACTGGAGAAGTAAGTTGTCCTACCATTTTCTCAAGGTTTAAGCATCGATGGGCTTATTAGTCAAGCCCGCCTCATCTCATTTTACGCTCATCAACGGTGCGGTTCTACCGATCGATTGTAGAATTAGTAAGATTCTTGAAATTCTAGAATGTATTCTCCCATGGTTCGGGTCGAGAGTGATTTAGTTTTTGATTGTACGGTCTAAATGGTGGCCGAGAGGCTCGAGGAACTGAGGAATTGGTTGATCGGAGTGGAGGTGGAGCCGGGTCCATTTTATCGAACTTCGAGACCATGAAAAATTGGGGTGGTCTCTCCATCCAGGGTTATATGTGTTGGAGTATGGGTTGTAATTTGATGGTTTTCTCATGACGCCTATGACATTGGCTTGATCTGAATATGAGTCATGGTCATGTGGCTCTGTTGGGTTGGCAATCGTTAATGATGCTATTTGTCGAGAAAGGCCTTCAACCATCTCTTTGACTTCTTTAATTCCTGAACTTAACTCGCCAACGTGAACCTCATTTACTCCCTTAACTCTCCTGGTATTTCTGAGTGATCGACTCCGTTGTTGAGAATTATCCGATTGGCGCTGGAAGAAATCCCAAATCTTTGATGCACTTTTTAACATTAGCTCTCCTCCACTAGTCGCCATTAGTCATTCTTGCACATGCGGCAATAATCCCTCCAAAAAGTATTGGCATTGGTGCCATTTCTCATACCCATGATGTGGACACTTCAAGAGTAGCCCATTAAATCGCTCCTATGTTTCGAAAATTGCTCGTCGTCTCTTTGGGTAAACTCTGAAATTTCCCTGCGAATAGCATTGATTTTATGAACTGGGAAATATTTATTCAAAAATTTTGTTACCATTTGTTCCCATGATGAATGCTATTAGCAGGTAATGTATTAAGCCGTGAACAAGCTCTGTCCTTTAAAGGAAATGGGAATAATCTAAGTTTAACATCATCATCTGAAAATTTTTCGTATCTAAAAGTTTGACAAATAGCATTAAAATCATTCAGATGATTATATAGGTCCTCATTTTCTAGGTCATAGAATGTTGGGAGATAATTTGGCACACTAGGTTTCAATTCAAAACTCCTAGCAGTTACATTTGGGTACCTTATGCATAATGTGCTCAAATTAGCTAAGGGACTAAAATAGTCTTTAAATGGCCTCTCCTATGGTTCTGGTTGTTGGTTCTGCAAATCCATTTCAATTTTATTTTTAAATGCAATGTGTTTGTGTGTGCGAAGAGTTTTTTCCAATTCAAGGTCTAAAGCCTCAAGATTAGGTGATAATGACCTTCGACCATGCATGCAAAGAACAAAATAAATGAAAACAAAACAAATAAAAATAAAGAAGAGAAAGAAATTATGGTACTAACCTTGCCACGCTGTTACAATCTTACTACGAAAATACACTCTATTGCTATAAGAAAAAGAAATTACATGAAACAAATATTAACTAAAACTAAAATTAATTACAAAGAAAAATAACAAGAAAAATAAAAAAATACAAAGAAAAATAACTAGAAAATTAAATTATATAAATTTAAAGAAGAGAAAAAGAAATGAAATTCTAACCTTATAATACATATTCACTTTTTTTTCTTTTTTTAATTAAAAAATTACAAGAAAACAAACAAACAAATAAATAAATAAATAAATAAATATTTAAAAACAATTAATTCTACGAATCAAAATACTTACCTCCCCGGCAACGGCGTCAAAAACTTATTGTACAAATTTTATTGAACTCGCAAGCGCACGAATCTATTGTAGAATAGATAAATGGTGACGAGTGTCGATCCCACGAGTAGGTGGATTTTAGTTATATGTAGAATTAACTTTTTAAATGGGCGGTTGGATTTATGGTGGAAGTAATTTAGATTATGCTAAAATTTAAATTGGAATGGCAGGAATAAATTAAACTGGAAACTATTGAGATAAAACACTTGCGTATCTGGATCTGCATTAACATGCTCCATGTGCTAAATATTTCATATTAATGTTAATTAAATCATGAGGGGGGTTTCCACACCTCATGAACCACGCTCAAATAAATATGGTGCTAAGGGCTTATCGTGCCAAATAATAATAACATTGTACGAGGGTGCCAGTTTAACTAGGGCGGTATCTAGACAAAATTATTATTATTTATTGACGAAAAGTCAAAAAATCTACAAATATTAGAGGGAAAGAGAAAATAAATTTACCAAATTAAGCTCATGGAACATGTTGAGACTTCACCTTCAACCCAAGCTTGAAAGAAAATTAGCTACTCATTTTTTAACTAGGGGTAAAATAATAATTTATTAAAATATGTAGAAAATAGAAGATGGAGAAAGAATTACAGAAAACTAAGCTAAAAAATAGATTCAGGGATATCAAATTAGGGGGGAGAGCCCATTTTTTATAGATACATTGAGTGAATCATAGCCATCGGATTAAAAACAGTTCGGATGCTCAGGATTGCGCCACGTCATTAGTCAACAGTATGCGGTTTGAACAGTACATGGTTTGCACAGTAACGCGGATTGAATAGTGATGGCTTGAATAGTAAATAATCCTATGTGTGTGCATGTACCGTACGCATGATTTTTGGTCCACTTAGTCCAATAGGATCGTGACACATCATCAGTCAATGCCAACCTATCAGTCAACGCCACATAAGCAACCAAATACCATATCTTTCTCCAATCAAATGCTACCACGTCATCGGTTAATGCCACGTCATCGGTCAATGCCATGTCATCGAACTGTATATATGAACAGTGTCGTGAACAATAACATGAATAGTACCGTATGTGTGAACAGTACCGTACATGTGAACAATGACATTTTTCCTTTTATGCTCTTCCTAAGGTTTTTGACCGTCCTGAGTTCAAAAGTGATGTCCGTTTTCTCCTTTATAAATATACACTTTCTAACACTCAACAGTGACCACTACTGGAAAAATGTGCATTTATTAGTAAAACATTTGTAGAATAGTGTAGGTGGATTCTCTACTATCGTAGAGGTTCGGATTACTACTTTACGCTCACAGTAACACCTTTTGTTGTAGAACTTGATGACACCACCATTTATTCCCATGGCATCTGGAGTGTCATTACTGTTTGATGCATTTAGATTGCCATCACTGTTTGTATTTTGATAGCCATGACTGCTGGAAGCACAGGATGAAGTAGGCATTGTTTTTGTTCCCTATGATTTCAAGGTTTAAAAGATGGGTGTTTTTCTCAATTAGAAGCTATGATTGATGAAATAGAGAAGAGACATGGAATGTGCTTCAATTTTCCACTGTTTCGTGGGTTTGATATGGGGTTAAGGCTTTGTTACCGTTATGTTCCCATTGTTATCAACGCTCTCTGCTATGTTTTTAGAGAAAATAAAAATGAAATGTGGTTATATACAGTAAGGGTAATATTGTCATTTTATTTTTTGTACTTGCATGTAAATAAGCCGACATAAACTGTGTGAACAACACCACCTGATATATTTTATGGCTTTTCGAATGCCTAATTTTCAAATCAAGGGCAAACAAGTCTTTTCACTCAGTCAAGTGACTATCTGTCAAGGATAACGTTTGGATATACTGATTTGGGGGCATGATGATGGTTGTTGAAATATTAGGGTGCACGCCAACTTTTGTCAAAACATATGGGGTAATAACTCTATGAAATGAGAGTTATTGTGCTACTTTAGGCTTGAATCAACCATACTTAAAGAGTAAATGACATGTTTGATGAACTTCTTCAAAGATAAAATTGAAATATTTTTCAATTAATTGTTCACCCCAATGGTGACTATTGATATGAAAAATATGTAGATTGAAACAATGGTTACACACTCAACTAAAATTTGTTATTAACCTTCCCAACGAAGCTTTGTTAACAAATTTAGGCCCAAAAGGATAACGATAATTATTTATCATGTCTCTACATGAAAGTAAATAATCCAATGGATAATTGGGTCTAGTAAGTGTAGACATGACTTCCCCAACGGATAGCTTGTCAAAGCGATACTAGGTTATCGTTACAATAAATTGAAATGCATTTATGGTTTTTTACAATTTTTATCATTTATTGTGAATATTATATCAAATTATTTATGCATGGATGTTTTATTTTTAAGAAAATGTCTTCCCTGAGCCCACTTACTATTATTCTGAGTCAAAACAAACTAACTGGAGAGAACTATATAGATTGGAAAAGAAATCTATTCATTGTCCTGACTGCTGAAAATTACAAATATGTCTTAACCCAGCCATGCCCTCCAGTTCCAACAGATGATGCACATAGAAATCAGAGGAGGCTTTGTGACAAATGGCAAAAGGCCAATGAAATGGCAAAATGCTACATTTTAGCCTCGATTTCTAATATTCTACAGACCAAACATCAGAACATGGAGATTGCTACTGAAATAATGGATAGTCTCCAACAGATGTTTGGGCAGAGTACTTGTTCTCCGAGACAAGCAGCGCTAAAAGGCATTATGAACTGCAAAATGGGGAAGGGCACAAGAGTTCGTGATCATGTCCTCAAAATGATGGACTATTTGAATGAGGCTGAGATTCAGGGAGCACAAATCGATGATAACTCAAAGATTGACATGGTGGTATAATCTCTGCCAGAAACATTCAAGGAGTTTAAGGTCAATTATAACATGAACAAAAGAAACATGACCTTAACTGAATTGATGAACGAACTCCATTCTGTTGAAGAGATCTATCGTACTGAGAAATCTCTAGGAAGCATAAATATTACTGAAAAAAATTCTTCTTCTAGGCCTAAACCGAAAGGTAAGGGTAAGAAGAAAGCTGGGAAAAAGAAACCGTCTACCAAGCAAGATGGCAAGCCGAAAGGCAAATGCTTCAAGTGTGGACAGAAAGGTCACTGGAAAAAGGATTGCTCTAAGATTGTGAAATCATGTATAGGAAATCTTTTTGTAATTGAGGCATGTTTAGTTCAGAATCCTATTGACACTTGGGTGTTGGATTCAGGAGCAACTAATCATATTTGTAATTCACTTTATTGGTTTCAGGAAACCAGGAAAATAAGTGAAGAAAGCATCGTCAAGCAGTGATGTGACAGTGTGGTCAAGAGTGAAGACTGGATCTGTTTTATTATCTTTTAATAATGAGACTTTAGTTTTGAATAATTGTCTTTATGTTCCAGATATTAAGAGGAATTTAATTTCAGTAGCTTGCTTATCAAAGCAAGGGTACACTGTAAAATTTGGATCCTCTATTTCTATTTTTTATAATAAGAGACTTATTTGTTCTGGTACATTAGAAGATAATTTATATCATTTAAGTCCGATGATCCATTCTATGCATGACACAGTGATCAATAATGATGAGCATGCACATTTATCTAAGAAAAGAAATATTTCTTCCAACCAATGTTACCTCTGGCATTTACGATTGGGTCATATAAACCAAAATAGAATACAGAGAATGATCAAAGATGGGCTCTTGGGTCCATTATAAAATGAATCATTGTCACTCTGTGAATCCTGTTTAGAAGGAAAAATGACCAAATGGCCATTCTCGGCCAAAGGAGTGCGTGCAACAGTACCACTTGAATTGGTACATACAGATGTATGTGGACCAATCAATGTACAAGCTCGAGGAGGTTATAAGTACTTCATCACTTTCACTGATGATTACTCAAGATACAATTATGTTTATCTAATGTGTCATAAGTCTGAAGCTCTTGAGAAATTCAAAGAGTATATGGCTGAGACAGAAAAATAATTAGATAAGAACATAAAGAAACTTCGATCTAATCGGGGTGGTGAATTTCTCTCAGGAGATTTCAAAGAGTATATGGTTGAAAATGGGATTATATCTCAGTTGACTGCCCTAGGAACACCACAACAAAATGAGGTAGCTGAAAGAAGAAATAGAACTCTTTTAGATATGGTGAGATCTATGCTCAGTTATTCGTCATTGCCAATCTCTTTTTGGGGACTAGCACTGAAATCGTAGCTTACCTCTTGAACTTAGTTCCCATTTAAGCCGCCTCAAACCCCAATAGAATTACGGTCGTCATAAACCAAGTTTACGACATGTCCAGATTGGAGATCACCAAAGACATGTCAAACCAAAGGCGCATAAAATGGATTCACGCATGAGGTTTGTATGTTTGTGGGGTATCCCAAAGGAACAAGGAGGTTTACTTTATAGTCCTCAAGATGGAAAGTGATCGTGAGCACACATTTCACTTCCTCGAGGAAGACTATATAAATAATTTCAAACCCAAGAGGGTAATACTTGAAGAACTGTGTGTGATCGTGCCGATGCTCAAGTTTCAACACCTATTATAGAACGTAAAGAACAAAGAACAACTACGATCAACACATGTGATTATCCCCGAACAATCATCACTTTTAACCTCGTCAGATGAGGGCAATAAGGTTACTCGCGATACATGTTATCGGGAGAAACCCATACAGCCTATCTCGATGAACATGTACAAGATCCCACTACTACAACGAAGCTCTAATAGATAGAGATGTTGAATTTTGGAAAAGGCTATGAATCAAGAAATGGAATCTATGTATTCCAATAAAGTCCGGAACTCAGACGCATTCAAACGGGGTAAAACCTATAGGATACAAGTGGATCTACAAGAGAAAAGAGGAATATTTTAACGGTGGAAACATTTAAAGCAAGATTAGTAGCCAAAAGGTTTACTCATAAAGAGGAATCGACATGAGGAAACCTTCTCCCAAATATTATGCTTAAATCCATCGTGATTCTATTTCTATTATCAGCAAGGTTATGAAATTTGGCAAATGGATGTCAATACTGTCTTTCTTAATGGGCATCTTGAAGAAGACATCTACATGCAGTAGCCAGATAGATTCATATAGAAAGGCCAAGAACACATGGTATGTAAATTGCAGAGATCTATTTATGGATTGAAGCAAGCATCCCGGTCATGGAACATCAGATTTGATCAAGCGATTAAATCGTTTGGATTCATTCAGAACATTGATGAACCATTTGTATACAAGAAAATTCAGGAAAAATCTGTAGCCTTCCTAATTCTTTATGTAGATGATATTCTCCTAATTGGAAACGATATAGGAGTATTAACTGCAATAAAGAGTTGGTTAGCAAAACAATTTGATATGGAAGACCTAGGAGAGGCAAGTTATATTCTTGGTATCAAATTAATACGAGACCGGAAGAATAAAACTTTAGCCTTGTCTCAAGCGGTCTATATCGATAAGATATTGGCTAGATTTAGCATGGATAATTCCAAGACTGGTTTATTACCATTCAGACATGGAATTGTATTATCTAAGGATCAATCTCCAAAGACATCTGAACAGATCGAAAGAATGAGACGAGTTCCCTATGCAGAAGCTGTGGGAAGTCTCATGTATGCCATGCTTTGCACTAGGCCAGATATCTGTTTTGCAGTAGGGATGGTTAGCAAATATCAATCTAATCCTAGACCTGAACACTGGACTGCAGTCAAGCATATAATGAAGTATATGAAAAGAACTAAAAATTATATGCTTGTGTATTCTGGTGATGAACTTATTCTAGTGGGTTATACTGATTCTGACTTTATGTCAGATAAGGATTCAAGAAAATCAACTTCCGGGTATGTGTTTACATTAGGAAGTGGAGTCATAATGGAGGAGCGTGAAACATTCTTGTATCGCTGACTCCACAACCAAGTCGAATACGTGGTCGCATCCGTCGCAAAATGTTCGTGGCTCCGCAAGTTCCTACAAGATCTTGAGATGGTACCTGTTGTAACTACACCCCTTAAACTATTTTGTGATAATAGTGGTGCAGTAGCTCAATCTAAGGAACCATAAGAGACAAAAACATATTGAGAGGAAATATCATCTCATAAGGGATATAGTGCAGAGAGGTGATGTGGAGGTTACTCAGATTGCGTCACAGTAAAACCTGACAGATCCTTTTACTAAGGCCATACCTGGCAAACCTTTTAACTTGCACTTAGAATCCATGGGCATGCGTGAGATGCCAAATATGCTTTGAGAGCTAGTGGGAGATTGTTGGGAAAATATGCTCTTTAAAGCATATGTGTTTTATTTAATTGTAATAAATAATTTTTTTTATTAATAAAATAAATGAGGTATTTTATTCAAATATCTTAATTGCATAATTTTTTGAGTAAAGTCCATTTAATCATATTATATGTATTTATGTTATCACCATGTGGATTCACAGAAGACATAAATGCAAGTTATCTTATGATTAAATAAATTAAGTTCGCAGTTGATAAATAAAGTTGGGCACTTTATTTAGGTTTAGACTGTAGTAAATTCATTAAATGATTTGTCTTAATCATATTTACCGATGTAGACCACTACATTGAGCTGGATCACATATGAGATTTAATTAACCTTGAAATGACTGTCAGACTTATTAAATCTCATAGGCATTGATTTTACTGTAATCTTAATCTTGAGTTAATTGTGATTTCATGATTGTAATTGTTATCCCATTTGAGTTACCAATAGGCACGACACACACTTGTGGTCAAGATTACCCGGTATTTTGGTGGGAACAATTACAAGTATTGGAGTTATAGATTAGCAATATAGAATTTGTACGACACGTCTCTTGATGGGTTTTCGGCACTTGATCATAGAATTCTCTGGCCAGAGTGTGTCAACATATTTAATATGTTGAAAATGATCATTAGAGAAAACCAGTAAGTATCAAGGTACAAGATGTGATTAAATCGATTGGACAGTTGAGATATCGATTTAATTAACGATGTGGTACAAAGGATTGAGCAGTAAAGAAATCAATGTGGCTTGGGACAAATTATTATTTGAACATACAATTATGGAGGTCAGTTCCAATCTTATAGTGGAGTAGAGTTGGAATTAAATGATTAAGCTTGTTGAATTACATGTTTAACTGTTGTAGCCACTATTGTATGTTCTCAAATGATCCCTAGGTTAGCTCATTTAATTGACTGCACCACTACTGGATTAATAAGTAAGATAACTAGCTATTTGGCTCAAAAAGATAATTATATCTTTTAGTGGGAGGCTCCATTTAATATGCTTATGTCTAAAGGGCCTTGTGTTATTTTACAAGGTGGGCCCCTATGACAAGAAAAGCAAATAACGTTAGTGTTAATTCTTGGAGCCTAAGGTTTTCCACTATGAGGGAGATATAAAAGGGCTTATTCTCTCCTAAACAGGATAGGAAAGCCACTTTATATATATCAGAGAAAAAGGATTTTTCCCTCTAATTTTTTCTAGAGAAAAATTTTCTCCTGCTAGTTTGCTTATAGTGGTGATAAAGGCGTCTACACGTTAAGTGCAGATCAATCCTGAGTCATAACCCGGAAGATCATTTGGTGACGGATCGTGATCTGGGACCCAGAATAATTTTCATTGTTCATCTTCTCGGATTATTAAGGTACGGTTTCTAAATTACGAATTCTTATATATTTTATGAGATCGGTCCTAAAAGTTTTTTTTAAAACTGAATTTTCCCAACATATATATAGTCTTAAATTTTAAAAAGAATTAATTAAAACCATTTGCCTAAAGCGCCAAATATAGTTGAGCCAACCCTGGATCTAAATGAGGATTTGTAAATACAAAAACCAACTGCGAGTCACATTCCATCCTTCGGAAGCAGCAAACTCAATCACCAACCATGTAGCACCCATAATTTCAGCATTTAAAAGCAGTATCAAGACCGTGTGGGTACCATTTCTCTGTAGAGATGAGCAAATATATTCTTTAACCAATGATTTACTCAGTGATGAGAATGGAAAACAAAAGCAAAGCAAACTGACACATTGGCCATGACCATGTTCAGATTATCTCCTTTATTCGAGTCGTAAATCATATGTATGAGATGGGGTATATTAATTATAAGATTGTGGACAAAATTATGTTGCAACTGTTGTATGGTACAACAGTTGCTTTCAGCCATTAGATTTATAGTTGTACAATTACACTAATCGGATCCAATAACTAGAAGCAACTGTTGTACCGTACAACAGTTGCAACACAAGTGGACCTTAAAATTGTTAAATTTATATGGATAAATGTGACCAGTCTGTGAGTTTTATAATGGCCAAAAGTGACATATTGCTAGACAATGTTCTTGCTCTATCAGTACATTTATCATCCTCATATAGGGAAATGGGGAATTGAAAGAGTTTGACCAGTAATATTTGACATATATTTTGAAGGAAAGTCATATATGTATGTTTAGCTTTTTAGTTAATGGTGTTAAAAAAAAAAAAGAAATCTCTTCTATTTATTGTAGAAATCGAGTATTTCTTCAAAACACAGTGTTTAAAGATTAGAAGCCATAGAATTAACTTAACAATAATTAAGTTTAATGATATTTGTTATTTTCCATCAGCCCAAAACCATTTCAAACACTTGATACTAAACCATTGTAAGATTAAGGGTGTATTTGGAATTGAGGTTGGACAACTGTAACTTAAAAGTTACAATACTAAAGTATCTAGTAAACATTAGCTGCTGTAGCTGGAAAGCTATAGTGATATGATTTTTCACTTGTATAATGGAAAATCTATTATATCTTTGATAATTTTGTCAAAATTATTATTTAAAATTTATATTTACTACATATTATTAATTTTTGTTTCATAGTTACAGTTTTTTTTCGAAACAGTTGTAACTTAAAAAATATTGTATCTCAATATTAAACAGGACCTAAGATGTCAACATGTGCTATCCCACTTCCGAGTGACCAGCATACACAATATATTTATATTTAAAAAAATTTCCTACAAAAATAATGTATATACATTATAAATTTAGTACATAAACTCAGGCCGGATTTGTAAGCATTTTATCTATTTTTTTTATGAATTCGATTAATTTTAAATACCAAGTTTTACCGATTAGCGAAAGTATGAATTTGACCCTAGTTCTGATGATGACTAGCTACTTGTACAGACTGTGAACTTGGCTCTTTGAACTTACAGACCCGATAGCATATTGATAAATTCACAACCATGTATTAGTTAGAGATGGTTCATTATGTATAAAATAGAATTCCACGACTAAAAGGTGGGCTTCGTCTCTTTGTTTAGCTAAACAAACAAAATTATTTGTTTTATGAGAAAATTTACGGTGAAAGAACATGGCAATCGTTTTCATATCCCTAGTTGTCCTTGTCCAATATTCTGTTTTGATTAAATGATTAGTAGGTGTGCAATTAAGCAGTCAACAAGCATAATATCGAAATCAAAGTTACCTTAGCTAATAAGATTTATTCATTTTCAATTTCTCACTTCACGAACCAACATCATATGCTGCAATTGGCCTTATAAATGCAATAGATGAATTTGATGATGAACTCTCACAGCTAGCTATTAGTCTACAAGTATCCTTTGTTATTTTTCTTTATTTTTGTGGTTTCTTTAGGATGTCTCTATCAAAAAGTGAACGGTGGGCACTGCTAGTGCCGCACTGCAAAGGAAAGAGAAAAAAAAAGGAAGAAATAAGAAGAAGAAGAAAGAAATAAAGTGGCAGGTTGCTCAGAAAAAAATAATAAAATAAAGATAAATAGTAGTCATTTGATGGCTATAAATAGAGGGGTTATCCCCTCATTTGTATCATCCAATTTTTAGCTCACCTTCTTTATTTAGAAAGTGCTTTTAAGAGTTTAGTAATTTGAGAGTTTGAATGTATTAGGGTTTTGGGTAGTGAGCTAAAATACTATAATATTTGTAACTTATTTTAACTAGTAAAATATTTTTCTTCTGTCTTCGCCCGTGGATGTAGCTTAAAAGTTGAACCATGTAATTTCTAGTGTCCTCTGGGTGATTCTATTGTCTCATTATTTCTTAATTTCATTTTAGTTGCGTGTCTGCTTCACCAATCAATTTCTCAACAGTGGTATCTGAGCTATTGGTTGTATTTTTTTAGTCGGGTACAGTTTACATATACATTACTATTCACATGAAAAACAATGAGAGCGATCCAAGAATTTTGCGGTGCAAAATAGAGAATAATAGTGTGAGTGGAGTAACCGTGTGGTTTTGTACGTGTCTAGGAAAGTTCTACCACAAAGGTGATAAGAGCCTAAGGAGTCCGGATTTTAAGTGAGACTGTTGTAACCCTCCCATCTTTTCTGGAAACTTTCTTGGTATGCATTTTCATACACACTCACAACTATTCAAGATGGTACACTAGCTTGTGTGTGGTATTTATCAATAAAATGGTGGCAAAGTATGAAATTGATAAAATAATAGGAACATTTCTTATTGCGGAAAATGAATCTGAAGGCTATATTAGGAAAAATAATTACTTGGTAGCAATTGGAGAAAAGCCCACGAAGATAACTGATGATGACAAATGGAATGAGATGGACGGTAATGTCATTGCTGATCTACACCGGTCACTTACAGATGGGGTATTATCCAGTGTGGCGGAGAAAAAAATAGCAAAGGAAATATGAGATACTCTCACAAGACTATATGAGGCCAAATCGTTGCAAAACAAGATCTTAAAAAGGAAACTTTACACTCTTTGAATGGTGGAATCTACATCGGTGACCGACCATATCAACACCTTGAAAACTCTATTTTTGCAACTCATAACGTTGGGTCACAAAATATAGGAAAATGAACATTCAGGGCTTCTACTTCAGAGTCCACCACATTTAGAACTATCACAAAATAAAGAAAAATGAACATTTGGAACTATCAGAAGAAAAGAGAAGGTACAGATCTTGAGTCATCAAATGCTCAGGGTATGTAGCTAGTACCTCAGATGATGGCGAAATTCTCTACAGCGAGGCAACAACAATTTCAAAAGGCAGAAAATGACTACTTAACGTTTAGCTTATAGACTCAGGAGCTACCTGGCACATTACCTCTCGGAGAGAATGGTTCCACACATATGAATCTATCTTAGGAGGATCTCCATACATGGGTGATGATCATGCCTTAGAGATCATTGGTATTAGTACTGTCAAAATAAAATGTTTGATGGTATAATTCATACAATTAAAGAAGTACGATATGTCAAAGGCTTGAAGAAAATTTTATTATTTTTTAAGACAAATAGATAGTTATGGGTGCAAAACTCATGTTGAAAATGGGATCATGAAGATTGTTAGAGGTGCATTTGTATTGATGAAAGTTTAAAAGATCGGTGCTAATTTATTCATGTTTAATGCGAAAACACTACAGGAAGCTAATACGTGTGTCGTGTCAAATGCGGAAGAATCAATGATGATGTGGCACTTCAAAACTCAGCCACAGATCAGAGCAAGGCTTGAAGATTCTCTCTTAGCAAAAATTGCTTATGTGGCTCAAATCGGTGAACTTACCATTTTGTGAGCATTGTGCTACAACTAAGCAATATAGATTGAAATTCAACAGACCTAACGCCAGAATAGACTTGGTTCATTATGATATTTGGGAATCACCGGATATATCCATGGGATATAAAAAGTACTTGATAATTTTTATTGATGATTATTCTAGGAGATGTTAGACGTATCCAATCAAGAAAAAGTCAGATGTGTTTTCAGTGTTCAAACAGTACAAAGCACGGGTAGAACTTGAATATGGAAAGAGGATAAAGTGCTTGAGAATAGATAACAATAGTGAGTATACAAACAACGAGTTTCTTACTTTCTATAAGCAAGAAGGTATTAAGAGGTAATTCACAGTAACATACACTCCTCAATAAATCGAATTCTGTGGCTTATTTTTTTCCTTAAGGTGAGTGTCTTAAATTACTTGTCTCCTTGTTGTTAATTGTTCTGTAAAAAAAAACAATTATCAAAGGGTGCCGGGGTTACCGGCAATAACCCTTCGACGCTCAAGTCAGCCTTTCAAATTTGATTGTAGAGAGAGAATTGTAGAGAGAGAAGGACAACATTTCTTTACCCTTTTTTTCTCTTACCTTCAAATGAGGAGTTTTAGTCTTTATATAGGCAGTTTGATCAATGAGGTGAAGGTGCCAACATGACACCTGGCATTGTCTTAGTGACAAGTGTTTGCAAAACTCATGCATAAAGACACCTGTCATTATGTATCAAGCTTATTCATGACAAGTCTTCTTTGAACACTTGTCCTGATTTCGACCTCTTGACCTTCATCGGCGTCGAGCACTTCAGTTCTTGTGTTGGTTCCCCATAAAGAGGATTGATTTTGTGGTATTTCACATGCATGTAACCTTTGTAGAATATTACTTTCAAGTAATGGTTAAACATCTAGCTCATTATTTGTAAAAAAATAAAAGTAGGGCATTCCTTATAAGGAATAGGCCTAGGTCGCTTTCTGTAGAAATATGCCTTTGGCAATTTGTTGAAAACTCATCCTTTAGGCCTTTTACTTAGAATAAACCTAGGTCATTCTTTATAAAGAGTGGACCTAGGTCGCTCTTTGTAAAAAAATGCCTTTGGCGCTATGTCGAAAACTCGTCCTTTAGGTGTTTTACTTTAAATAGACCTAGGTTCCTCTTTATAAATAGTGGACTTAGGTCTCTCTTTGTAGAAACACTCATTTACGTTTTGTCGAAGAACCACCCTTTGGGCATTTACTTAGAATGTACTTTTGTCCTTTTTGTAGAAAATGGCCCTAGATCATTCTTTATAAAGAATGAACCTAGGTCTCTCTTTCATAGAAATATTCATTTACATTTTGTCGAAAACCGGCCCTTTGACCATTTACTTATAATAGACCTAGGTCCTTTTTGTGGAAAATGGACCTAGGTCATTCTTCATATAGAATGGAGCTAGGTCTCTCTTCGTAGAAACACTCATTTACGTTTTGTCGAAAAACCGCCCTTTGGGCATTGACTTAGAGTGGACCGAGGTCCTTTTTGTAGAAAATGGACCTAGGTCATTCTTCATATAGAATAAACCTAGTTTGTTTTTTATTGCACCTATATTTTTTGTGGCGTTTCGGACTTTTATAATTTGGTCTAACAGAGTCCCCCCAAATCTTACTTTTCAATTTTGAGAAGTAAGACATTTTTTTTGTACTTTTTATTAGGCTTTTCTTGGGCTTTTCTTATTATGAGTTAAATTTCAAGGCTTAAAATTTCTCTAAAGCACCTATCTCAGTAAAATTGGTCTATAACCAACCTCACATACTTCATTCAATGCTTTGTAGCTCTCTACAATCTATCTTAATTTACTAATTATTGAAAATCATAAAAATAGGGAGTTAGTAAAAGTACCTTTTAAAAAGAGATACTTGACTTTCTAAATGGTTTGTGAGAATTTTCTAACAGTTCTTTGGCGAGCTACTGCTGAAGCTCTTTGAGTGCTCATCGATCTAAGAAGCAATGTCAAATCGTTTCCAGAAAGGTCATCCTTTGAAACTGAATTGCTACAATGGTAGATACTTGCCCTTAGGCATTTTGGTTGAGATCAGCCAAAGCTTTAAACACTCATCCTCAGATGTTTTAGTCAACATCCGCCTTTAAGAGATTTAGTCAATAGTTGCCCTCAAGCTTTTTGACATCGGCCTTAAGGCTCTTCTTGTCAACATTAACTCTAGGAAATTTTTATTTAGAACATGTCTTTAGGCATTTCAGACAATCATTTGCCTTTTAATGTTTTACTTAGAGTATTTTCCAAGCACGAAATACCCCTAGGTCTTTTATCGTAATTTGCTTGTGGGCAGTTTTCTTTGAAAACTAATTTTAAGTGATTAGACCTAGGTCATTCTTTAAAAGGAAGGACCTAGGTTCTTTTATCATAATTTGCTCGTGAGCAGTTTCGTAGAACTTCGCCCGTAGGCGTTTTTGTCTATAATGATTTTTCTAAGAATTGGACCTAGGTCATTTTTTAAAAGAAATGACCTAGGTGTCTTTCTAAAAGAAAAATAATTCAAAGTAGTTGGACCTAGGTAATTCTTTAAAATAAATATCCTAGGTCTTTTTGTAATAATCTGCCCGTTGGCATTTTCTTTAGAAAATTAATTCTAAGTAATTGGACTTAGATTTTTTTATTTATTCATAATATGCCTATAGGCGCTTTTCTTAAAAAATTAATTTTAAGTAATAAGACTTAGGTCATTTTTGTGAAAATTGACCTAGGTCTTTTTTCTTTCTTTCCATTCGCGCCCTTAGCATTTTGTCGAGAACTCGCCTTTTGGGCACTTTGTTTGGAAATTTGAGGACTTAGGTCACTTTCGTGAAAATTGACCTCGGTCATTTTTTAAAAAGCCATGCCCCCAACATTTTGTCAAAGACTCGCTTTTTGGGCTTCTTTATTTAGAAAATTTTTTTAAGGGCCTAGGTTGTTTTTATGAAATTGACCTCGGTAATTTTTTTTTAAAGTCACGCCCTCGGCGTTTTGTCGAAGACTCACGCTTTGGGAGCTTTACTTAAAGTTTTCTTTTAAAGACCTAGGTCGGTTTTGTGAAAATTGATCTAGGTCCTTTTTCTTTCAAAGTCACGCCCTCAGCGTTCTGTTGAAGACTCGCCTTTTAGGTACTTTGCTTAGGGATTTCTTTTAAGGACCTAGGTCGGTTTTTTTGAAAATTGATCTAGGTCCTTTTTCTTTCAAAGTCACGCCCTCAACGTTCTGTTAAAGACTCGCCCTTTGGGCTCTTTAATTAGAAATTTCTTCTAAGGACCTATGTCATTTTTGTAAAAATTGACCCATTTCATTTTTCTTTCAAAGTCACGCCTTCGGCGTTTGTCGAAGACTCGCCTTTTAGGCGCTTTACTTAGAATTTTCTTCTAAAGACCTAGGTCATTTCTATGAAAATTGACCTATGTCATTTTTTTTAAGTCACGTCCTTAGCGTTTTGTCAAAGACTTGCCTTTTAGGCGCTTTACTTAGAATTTTCTTCTAAGGACCTAGGTCATTTCTGTGAAAATTGACCTAGGTCATTTTTTTTTAAAGTCACACCCTCGGCGTTTCGTCGAAGACTCACGCTTTTGGGCGCTTTACTTAGAATTTTCTTCTAAGGACCTAGGTCATTTTTTTTTCAAGTTGCACCTTTGACGTTTTGTCGGAGACTCGCCTTTTGGGCGAGTTACTTAGAATTTTCTTCTAAAGACCAATGATGTTTTTGTGAAAATTAACCTACGTCACTTTTCTTTTAAAGTCATGCCCTCGGAGTTCTACCGAAGACTCGCCCTTTGGGCTTTTTATTTAGAAATTTCTTTTAAGGACCTAGGTCGGTTTTATGAAATTTTTTTTAAAGTCACGCCCTCGGCGTTCTGTCGAAAACTCACGCTTTGGGCGTTTTACTTAGAAATTTCTTTAAAGGACCTAGAGTTTTTTGCGAAAATTAACTTAGGTCATTTTTCTTTCAAAGTCACGCCTTCGTTGTTCATCGAAGACTCACGTTTTAGGCGCTTTATTTAGAAATTTCTTTGAAGGACCTAGGTCATTTTTGTGAAAAATTGACCTAGGTCATTTTTCTTTCAAAGTCACGCCTTCGATGTTTGTCGAAGACTCGCCTTTTAGGTGCTTTACTTAGAATTTTCTTCTAAGGACGTAGGTCATTTCTATGAAAATTGACCTAGGTAATGTTTTTTTAAAGTCACACCCTCGGTGTTTTGTCGAAGACTCACGTTTTTGGGCGCTTTACTTAGAATTTTCTTCTAAGGACCTAGGTCATTTCTATGAAAATTGACCTAGGTTATTTTTTTTAAGTCTCACCCTTAGCATTTTGTCGAAGACTCATCTTTTGGGAGCTTTACTTAGAATTTTTTTTAAGGACCTAGGTCGTTTGTGTGAAAATTGACCTAGGTCATTTTCTTTTCAAGCCATGCCCTTGGCATTTGTCGAAGCCTCGACTTTTGGGCACTTTACTTAGAATTTTCTTCTAAGGACCTAGGTCATTTGTATGAAAATTGACCTAGGTCATTTTTTTTTAAGTCGCGCCCTTAGCATTTGTCGAAAACTCGCCTTTTGGGCGCTTTACTTTGAATTTTCTTCTAAGGACCTAGGTTATTTTTATAGGTTGAGAACGGGAATTGAATTCCCATGAGATAATCTCACTGCTCCTCAAGAGCTGGTAGAGCGGTCTCATTGCTAATCGATCGGTCATAGGTTCGAATCCTACTTGGGGAGATTTGATTCATTCCGAATTAAAGAATTCAGAATGTCAGAATGAAAGGGTTCGCTTTGACCGTTAAAAGTAGGTAACCCATTCCCTGTGTCTTTGTTTCTATTGCATTCTATCTCATCGTATCCCATTCTGTTCTGCGATATTTGAGAATCACCGTCAATACCTCGGTGTAGGTCCGGGATAATCCTTTGTTCCATAGTCCTGGGGCTATTTACAATTAGCCAATTAAGAATTCTCAGATGTACTAGTACTAGCAAGTGCATCAAAGATGCAGTCATCGATTCTCCCGAGAGGCCACAATTACCGTGAGCAACCATATTAATGACGAGGAACGCATTTTTGCTATGCTACTAATACTTGCTCTCCTATTCTTCCCAAGCCCGGCTGAGGAAGAGTTACGGGGAGTAAAAAAAAAAAATGTCGATTCGGGCCGGGAATACTTTTTTTTATTTACCATGAATGGTAAATAAAAAAAAAAGAAAAAGTAAGGCTACTCCATTTCGACAAAAGACCCATACCTAAGTTCCATAGCTTTGGGTCCACTATCCCGATCATATTTTCCTACCCCCAGAGGGAAGGGCCCTTCCCTTTTGGGCCGGTTGTGGGCCGGTTGTGGGCGAGGAGGGATTCGAACCCCGACACCTATGAGAAAAATGACCTAGGTCATTTTTTTTTAAGTCGCACCCTTAGCGTTTTGTCTAAGACTCGTCTTTTAGGCACTTAAGTGAAACACGTGTTGAGTGTTAAAAAGTGCATATTTATAAAGGAGAAAATCGTCATTTTATATTTTAAGTCTCACTAATATCTCTACTTTTATGTATTGATTTCTCTTGTGATTTAATTATGTGTGTTGTATTATAATTAAGTATTTTATGTATTTTAGGGGCATCATGATCGTTTCACAATGAATGAGTGATCAGACAGCAAAACAGACATCACTTTTGAACTCAGGACGGTCGAAAACCTTAGGAAGAGTATAAAAGGAAAAATGACACTGTTCACATGTATGGTACTGTTCATACGTACGGTATTGATCATGTTACTGTTAATGATACTGTTCCCATATATGGTCCGATGACGTGGCATTGACCAGTAATGGAGGAAGATGTGGCATTTGGTTGCTTATGTGGTGTGACTGATGATGTGGCATTGACCGATGATGTGTCATGATCTTATTAGACTAAAATTCTTATGTACTGTTGATGGATGACATGGCAGCATTTCAGTGGACCAAAAATCATGCGTATGGTACATGCACACACATGAGATTATTTACTATTCAAACTGCGTTACTATTCAAGCCGCCACTATTCAAACTGCTATCAGGCAAAACCGCACATCAGGCAAACCGTGGTCAAACCGCTGCATCGCTCAAACCGCATCGTTGACTGATGACGTGGCACAATCCTGAGCGTCCGAATTATTTTTAATCCGATGGTCATGATTTACTCAATGTATCTATAAAAAGGGGGCTCCCCCCTAATTTGATACCCCTGAATCCATTTTTTAGCTTAGTTTTCTGTAATTCCTTCTCCATCTTGTATTTTATATGTATTTTAATAAATTTCCATTTTACCCCTAGTTAAAAAATGAGTAGCTAATTTTCTTTCAAGCTTGGGTTGAAGGTGAAGTCTCAACATGTTCCATGGACTTAATTTGGTAAATTTATTTTCTCTTCCCCTCTAATATTTGCGGATGTTTTGACTTTTCGTCGACAAATAGTAATAATGTTGTCTAGTTACCGCCCTAGTTAAACTGACACCCTAGTACAAGGTTATTATTATTTGGCATGATAAGCCCTTAGTACCATATTTATTTGAGTGTGGTTCATGAGGTGTGGAAATTCCCCTCATGATTTAATTGACATTAATATGGAATATTTAGCCCACGGAGCATGTTGATGCAGATCCAGATACCCAAGTGCTTTATCTCAATCGTTTACAGTTTAATTTATTCCTGTCATTCCAATTTAAATTTTAGCATAATCTAAATCACTTTTACTATAAATCCAACCACCTATTTAAAAAATTAATTCTACATATAATTAAAATCCACCTCCTCGTGGGATCGACACTCGTTACCATTAATCTATTCTACAATAGATTCGTGCGCTTGCGAGTTCAATAAAATTTGTACAACAACACGCTCTTAAGCATTTTGTCAAGACACTTTATTTCAACAATGAAGCCTCTTGTTGGCCACCGATACAGTTACAACATGAGTTTTTTACTTAGTTGGGTAAAGATCAAAATTCGTTGTACACCTTTTTATAATCTGTGGCCAACCTCTGCCTTTTTCGTCGGAGTTAGCGTACATAACTCTACTTTTCATGTTGTGTAGAAAGATTTAAATTTTACTAGTAAGGGGAAATTGTAATGCCGCTGTTGATTCACTACTCGACTTAACCCAGAATTTTTTTCGTTGGAAGTGGATCTCCGTCTTCATTAAATTTTATCATTTTCCATAAAAGCAAAGTAGTTGTAATTATCATTGATGCCCACGATAAACCATTTTGGCTTTTTGTTCAAGTTCCCACAGACGCCGCCAACTGTTGATGCAAATTTTTCCTCAATGTATAATGATTGATTTGTGTTTCGAACTTTCTTCTAAATCGAGTTCTGTAACTTATTTTTTTCCTTGAGGCGAGTGTCTCAACTTACGTGTCTCCTTGTTGTTAATTGTTCTGTAAAAAGAAACAATTATCAAAGGGTGCCGGGGTTACCGGCGATAACCCTCCGACGTTCAAGTCAGCCTTTTAAATTTGATTGTAGAGAGAGAAGGACAATATTTCTTTACCCTTTTTTCTCTTACCTTCAAATGAGGAGTTTTAGTCTTTATATAGGCAATTTGATCCATGAGGTAGAGGTGCCAACATGACACGTGGCATTGTCTTAGTGACAAGTGTCTGCAAAACTCATACGTAAAGACACCTGTCATTATGTATCAAGCTTATTCATGACAAGTCTTCTTTGAACACTTGTCCTTATTTCAACCTCTTGGCCTTCATCGGCGTCGAGCACTTCGGCTCTTGTGTTGGTTCCCCATAAAGAGGATTGATTTTGTGGTATCACATGTATGTAACCTTTGTAGAGTAATGGTTAAACATCTAGCTCATTATTTGTATAAAACAGATGTAGGTCATTCCTTATTAAAAATTGACCTAGGTCGCTCTCTGTAGAAATATGCCTTTGGCAATTTATTGAAAACTCGCCCTTTAGGCGTTTTACTTCGAATAAACCTAGGTCATTCTTATAAAGAGTGGACCTAGGTCGCTCTTTGTAGAAAAATGCCTTTGGCGCTTTGTCGAAAAGTCGTCCTTTAGGCGTTTTACTTCGAATAGACCTAGGTTCCTCTTTATAAATAGTGGACTTAGGTCTCTCTTTGTAGAAACACTCATTTACGTTTTGTCGAAGAACCGCCATTTGGGCATTTACTTAGAATGGACTTATGTCCTTTTTGTAGAAAATGGCCCTAGGTCATTCTTTATAAAGAATGGACCTAGGTCTCTTTTCATAGAAATACTCATTTACGTTTTGTCAAAAACCGGTCCTTTGGGCATTTACTTATAATGGACCTAGGTCCTTTTTGTGGAAAATGGACCTACGTCATTCTTCATATAGAATGGAGCTAGGTCTCTCTTCGTGGAAACACTCATTTAAGTTTTGTCGAAAAACCGCCCTTTGGGCATTTACTTATAATGGACCTAGGTCCTTTTTGTGGAAAATGGACCTAGGTCATTCTTCATATAGAATGGAGCTAGGTCTCTCTGCGTAGAAACACTCATTTACGTTTTGTCGAAAAGCCACCCTTTGGGCATTGACTTAGAATGGACCGAAGTCTTTTTTGTAGAAAATGGACCTAGGTCATTCTTCACATAGAATGAACCTAGTTTGTTTTTTATTGCACCGATATTTTTTGTGGGGTTTGGGCCTTTTATAATTTGGTCTAACACATAGTTATATGATCATCGTGGAAGGGAAATAATCCCTATCTTGTAAGCTAGGTTTTGATGTTATGTCTATCTCCTTAAGCCGTAAGAATTAGGGTTTAACCCTTTCGGAAGTAGCCATCTGTTTAAGAAAATAATCTCCGCGGACCCTCAAAAACCATGATTTGTTCGGATTTGTATCCTTTTTTTGCTCAGCTTCGTAAGGATCTTATGACATGTTATAATTGCTTTAAGGGCTATATATATTTTCTTTCTTTTTTTAGTAGTATAAAACGCTCTATTGTTCCCTTGAAATTTTTTTTTTGTTTGGTAGTGATTATTATAGGATTGGCTGAAACTTTCCCAATTTCGTCAAACTCTTGTCCTTCTTCGTCGTACATTTCTTTCTTTTCGTTATTTTTTTATTTAAAATATTCTGGGCATCTAATTTCTTCCATCTTCTCCTTCTTCCAATCTCACGAACATTGGACCATTACAAATCCTTGATTTATGTGGAGAAAATAAAAGTTAAAATTTTCCTACTAACCAAAAAAAAAAAAGAAAAAATATAAAACTAAATCAAGATTTCGCTATAAAATTCCAATCCAATCTAAATGAGATTCATTGCCTGTATATGAAAATTTAATATCCTCATGAATCGGTTCCAACAATTGAAACAAAAAATTTAATTAAATACCTACAGGTTGTTTTTATTTCTTTATATCCGCTATTGTTGAAATTTTTAGCGTGAATAGAGTTATTGTGAATTTGTCCCAAAAAAAAAAAAATGAGTGACGAAAAGGAGAGAAAGAAAGACAAAGATGTTTTAGAAGAAAGTAAGATTAAAAAAAAAATCAGTTAATAAAACGAGTTCAAGTAAATAATTTTTTTTTTCAAAAAAATTGTTTTGAGTTAATTAGAGGAAAAAATTGTTTTGAGTTAATTAGAGGCCGTTGAGGCTTGTTAACAAAATCCATTTAATGCGGAAAAAATCTCAACCATTGAAAATAATTATAACGCATGTCATAGGATCCCACAAACACAAAGCTTAGCAAAAACTCAACTAAACATAAGATCCAAATCCGATTCGTTCACCCTCTACCGTACATGATTTCTTCACTTCATATATATTTTACTATGAGTTTCCGAAATTTAGATCTCCTTTTTATTGCTTTTTTTGGTGTTTATCTTAATTGGAGGTCAGCTAAGAACATTATTCATCAGCCGGTGATATTTTCTTATTTTCTTTGTATAATATTTTGGTTTTGATTTTTCAAAGATTTGCTATGTAATTTAATAATTTATGTAACGGAAATTTACGATTTTCTTTTTTTGGGGTATCAGATTGTTAGTAAGTTGAGTTGGAGCAAAAGCTATGTTGCTAAAGACATTAAATTTAGTCAATGTTTGAATTGCATAAATTAGTAAATGTACTAGCAAATACAAGTTTCATTATATAGTATCGTTTCATAGAGATTGTATATCTAATTAACTATCAAAATTATTCTAACCCAAATTTATTTGAACAATCAAATAAATGAATTTAGATTAAAAAATAAAATAAAATCAAGCAACTAAAAATTAAATAAAGATGCCACCAGTAACAGAAATCACCGAGAGATTAAGATACTAGGACATTCGACTTCACCATAATCAATCTAATTTAATCCTTCATCTATGCTATCGAAGATAAATTGTTACCCAAGTTGACAGTTGAATAACCCTAATTCCTTAGATACCCTTTCTCATAATTTCCGCTTTACTAATACACTATATCTCTATGCGCAATGCAATATATGAAAACTCATTAAGTTTTATGGTATTCTTAGATTAATTGCACGAATCAGGATAGTACATTTGTATCTCTCATATGATTCAAGGCATCCATTACATAGAGAAAAAAACACATAAGTCTCCTCTTAGTCTCATTGCATATCTTCAAAGCATTCAAATATGGGCCACATATTTAAAAGCATTAATCACAATAACGAACACTCAATCATGAAATAATAAACTAAAAATATTACAGATTTATGAAACTAGATCTTCATAGTTAGCCTATATCGTAGCCGTAACAAAATAAATTGGTTTATAAGAATATAAAGAGAATGCATAAATTTAATTAAGAACATTTAAGCAAAGCAATATAGGGATCAAGATCCTCTCATGATCTGAGCACTCCTGATCTTTTACAGATCTTGTGCCACATCTGTTTTAATAGTAGTAAATGATTAAGATTTAACTACATTTTTTTAATTTATTAACCACCAATCATATTAACAGAATTTGCTCAAATGAAGATCAGATCAGGTGAGGATCCTGATCTGCAATATAGAAAGGGAAAGAAAAACTCATGAATTAATCTTAGCTTCTCCCTGGATCTTTGGCGGCTGCTACTTCTCTTCCTCTCGGCTTCTTGATGAGCGTATTACACACACACACACACAGACACACGAGATTTTATGAGAAAAGTCAATTTATGGGAGAAACAAATATTTCTTTTTTTCAATATGAGTTTTACACAATACGAGAGCCGCCACTATTTCAAAGTGAAAAGGGTCGTACATAGCGAAGTGATACTCTGGTGTCTCACAAGAAAGAATAATTTCTTTCAATTGACTATTCTAATATTGTATTTTCATGTAAATAGGGACAAGAGAGCTCTATGAAAAAATGGTGGTTCAATTCAATGTTTTCTAAGGACAAGGGGAAATAGAAAACCGGTGTTGGTTAGTAAATAAATGGAGAACCCTGGTCCCATTAAAAATCCCATTGTAAGCGAGGAACTGATTAAAACTATATTACCCCCTTCGACCTTCGTTTTATATTTACTAAGTATTTTTATTTGATAATTTTAGTTAATTGCGTTATTTTATTAAAAAGGTAATAAAATGAAGATTAAGAAATAAACAATACTTAAAGGAATCTAAGTGGAGAGAATTAGAAGTTATCGAGATTAAACACGGAGATTCAAAGCCGCATAACAAAGAAGAGAAATTAAACATAAAGCCGAAGCCATGACGATGTTAAAAGAATTACGCGTGCAAGTAATTAGAAGGGGAACCGAATCAAAGGAAATAAGATTTTGGGCTTTAATTTAAAATTGTAAAGTGCTTTTATCTTAGGATTTGGCTTCCAAATTTGATGTAGTCGGTTGCTATAAGAGGCTTGGCCATTATATAAGCCAAGTTTTTGGCACAGAAGGGAAGCGACCAAAAGGAATTGAAGCCGCCTAACAAAGAAGAGAAATTAAACATAAAGTCGAAGCCATGATGATGCTAAAAGAATTACGCGTGCAAGCAATTAGAAGGGGAACCAAATCAATGGAAAGGAGATTATGGGCTTTTAAAATTGTAAAGTGCTTTTATCTTAGGATTTGCTTCCAAATTTGATGTAGTCGGTTGCTTTAATTGGCTTGGCCATTCTATAAGCCAAGTTTTCGGCTTTCACGAGGGACCCGAATACAGAAGGGAAGTAAGTGACCAAAAGGAATTGAAGCAGAGCAGTAGCCACGGTTTTGGAGAAGAGCCAGCCGCTTGGATTAATCCAGGTGACTGGTTTTATCTTATTTTTCATTCCCAGTTCAATTTTGTATAACTAAATATTCTGTATTAGGGTTAAGGATTGAATCTTGTTCAATAAAATAAATTACTTTTTATTCAATTAATTTCTTATATGTGTGCTTTAATGTTTATGGTTCTTGTGTTTCATTTGTTTGGTTAAATATAGTTAAATCTTTTCACTAATTTTGTCTTGTATTATTAATAATTACGATTAATATTTGACTAAATTTATACTTGGATCTATAAAGTTTGTATATGATTATCTTTGATTCTTTGTCTTTCATTAGATTATTCACATGGAGTGTTTATGAAAATTTTGACTCTTTCTTACTTAATATATTTACATGGGATGCTTAGATATCGCACTAGTAAGCATAAAAAGAACCTACATAAGATTAATTTTAGTTTGGATTAATTGTTGTATTCATGAATAGATGTAGATTGATCTCAAGTTGTACTCTAAAATTGAGAATTGATTCGTAACTAGATAATTGTTAAGTTGAACTGTGGTGGCTTCTAAAACCTTGGTATACTCAATCTCTTGATTCTTATGTTAATTTACTTGTTTTAATTTTAATTACATCTTTAGCTTTAATTTTCTCAAGCAAAATATTTTCTCTTCAATTAGGGTAGAATTATAATTAGTTAAGTTTAAATTTGGCGTTCCTAAAAATTACCAGTATCGGCAGATTTGACCTCGCTATCCCTTGTCTATATTTTAATAGACCTGTGCTCTTGCGAGTACATTAAAATTTACACAATACTTCTATAAATTTTGTAGCAACTTTGCTCTCTCTCAGTCTCTCTCTCTCTTGTTCTTTTTTTTTTTTTTTTTTAAATCCTTAACTCAAAAGGATTAAAACAAAGTAAACCAAGCAGCCAACTTTAAGCCTATTGCATGCAGGTGAAGCACACGAAGTTAAATTGATTTAATTCAAAACAATATAGTCCCTTTTGTCTTCCATTTACTAGTTGTCTTCCATTTACTAGTTAAAATTGGTATCTCAAGGTTTATTTCTCTGCAATTCCTCTTCCTCTTTATTCTTAAAATATACCTACAACAACAAAATATAAAAATCAACAAAAAATTAACTATTAAAATGATATATATAAATTATAAACAAATAAAATACCCCTAAACTTGACATTTTGCTACTACTCAAGTGAAAATTAAACTAAATACTATGAAAAGAAAATCCTAATTAAATCACTCTTGTAAATGATCGCAATTGCATTTAGCATATGCAATAAGTCTTTAAACCCCTAGGCAGCCCTAGTAGACAAGTAGTGAGTTAAATATGTTTGGAAAGGGTCATCACTAAGGTTTGAAAGAAAAGTATTATCAACTAATATTTCTATTAAATGCACATCAACAATTCTATCATCTGCATTGTGAGGTTGTTTGAAAATGTTGAAGATATTGAGCTCTATGGTCCTATTGCCAAAGGACAACTACATATTTCCAGTCCGACATTGAATGTGAGCATCTGTAGTTGCCAAGAAAGGTCGGCCTAGGATAATGGGGATGTGCTTCCTTGAATCCTGACCTAGTTGAGTGTCAATTACAATGAAATCAATAAGAAAATAAAACTTGCTACCTAGATAACCACTTCTTTCATAATACCACATGGTATTTTTTTTAGACGAATCTGCAAGCTATAAAACCATTGGAGTTGGGTGTAAATCTGTCAGTCCAAGTTTCACAAAAATTGAGTAAGGCAACAGATTTACACTAGCTCATAAGTCCAACAAAGCATTATCAATTGTGTGGTTCCCCATGCTACATGAGATAGTGGGATAGCCTGGGTCTTTGTGTTTTAGAGGAATTTTGTGTTAGCGTATAGAGCTAACTTTTTTTTGTTAAAATGACCTTCTTTAGAACATAAATGTTTCCCTTTTTAGTAAAAAGGTTTTTAAGAAATTTGGCATAAGATGGTACTTGTTTTATAGCGTCAAGCAAAGGGATGTTAACACTTACCTATTTAAAGATTTTAAAAATCTCACCTACAGATTTGTCCTTCATTGCTTTAGCTAGCCTTTGGGAAAATGGAGCTTTAGGAACGTATTCTCGAGGGTTGGTTTCTTCTTTCTCTTTTAATGATGAGTTCTCCGCCTTTACAGGTACAATCTGAGTTGTTTTTGTCACTGGCATCTCTACTTTGTTGTCGACTTCTTTCCTTTTCGTAAGGTCATGAAGGCTTTAACCTCTCTATGCTGTTGAGGTGAACTGGCACTTGCTTCATACACTCATTTAGGATTAAGCACTAGTTGACTTAGAAATTTACTTTTCTCAACAGTCATTGCCAAGGTTTGAGCTGAAAAGGCATGCTGTCCCGCCATTTTCTTAAGGTTTGAAACTGATTGGGATTGTGAGTTGAAGCCTGCTCTCATCTCATTTCGTAGTCCATCAATGGTGTGGTTTTGTTGCACTGATGGTGGTGGTGAATTTCAAGCTCTAAAATGCTTCATTTAATCTCATGGTATCTCTCACTTCTTTACTCCACCACATGCATCCAAACACAATGGTTCAGCTGAGCATCTTTAGCATCATCTTGTTGAAATGGGACTCACTCTTTTAAGTTAAGTTTTTCTACATTTCACTTTTGGTTTTATGCCTTTCTTACAACTATCTATCTTATTAATCGAATGCCCACTCTACTCCTTTAATTAATTTAGCCATTCAAAAAGTTATGTTGTCATTTACTTAATTACACAAAATTATATGTGTTTAGAGCCTCTATTATCCATGGCTCAAACCTCACACTACTTATAAATTAGAACCAAAATCTAAGCCTTGCATTTTCTTAGGTTACTCCTCCATACAAAGTGCCTTTAAATACCTTGACCCTACTAGTAAAATACTTTATATTTCTAGACATGTACGATTTAATTTGATGAGAACATATTTGCTTATACTTCTATTGACTAAAACTTGTCATTTCTCTTGATTCACCATCATATTTTTTTATTCCCACTTCAAGTCAAACTTTTTGGATTATAAACTTGATCCAATTTGAAGAAATCCAATCCCACTTCATAAAAGTTTCTTGTGGTAGGTAAGGTTGATATGGTTGGTAAAGTAGGTTTGGTAGGTAAGATTTTTGGTGGTAGGTTAGGTAGGTAGGATTTATGGTGTTAAGATTTGTGGTTGAGATTAATGCAATAGGTAAAATGATACCTCCTCTACCCTTTGGTTTATGCATCAAGTCTAAGAAGAAGAAGTATAAAAAACAAAATAAGAAACAAAACAAAGCTTTTCTGAGTTATTTTTTAGAGTGTGTAAATTGTTTTTGTAATGCTCTTCAGCTTTCTATAATAAAATTTAAGTTTTATTATTCAAATTCTCCAACCAAGTAGTATTAGCGAGAGTAATCATTGCTTCATGCAGCAGTGTAGCATATCAAATTGAAGAGCTCGATGAGAGGAACATGATGCCACAAAAAGCAGCCCAATCGGAGTCTAGACGCCCCTGTAATTGTCGCTGAAAACCTGCTATCTTAAAACTAAGTTGATTCACTGAATTGAACTCACTAAACCGAGCTTAACCAAACCAAGGCCAGGATCGAATCGAACCATTGATTGTAGAACACCATTAAACGTTGACCAGTATTAATTATTGATTGAAAGTTGATTGTTGACCGAAAGTTGGCCCGAAATCTTTCTAAGATTTTTTTGACGTTTTAAATTCATTCATGCATATAGAATCTTCAAATTCTTGCTCAATTTGTTGCTATCTGCAAAAAATAACGAATCATTGGTTTAACTAAATAACTAAATAAAATAGATAGACCCTTCTCTTCGTCTCAGGTCAATGGGATCCCCTATATGGAATTATGGCAAATGATAGCATGATGTCATTCTAAGTTCCATAATTGAAGGCAACCATGTTTGACAGCTGGAGTATCAAAATGAAGACTCATTAGGTGTACACGATGTATAGGATTTTGTAGAAAAAGATGTGCCAGAAAATGAGGCTACTTTAACTGCAGTGCAAATGGAGAATTTGAAAGACTTGAAGAAGAAAAAGAATAAAGCAAAGTATCTCATCTTTCAGTTATTAAATGAAGATAGTTTCGAAAAGATTGCTATTGCAAACTACTCAAAGGAAGAATGTGAGAAGCTAAAGTTATCTTATAAAGCAGCAAAATAAGTTAAGAAGGTTTGTCTTCAAATATTATAAGAAGAATTTGAGTCCTTACATTTGACAGCATCCAAGTTAGTTTCTAAATATTTTACTCAGGTTGTGACTATTTCCAATGAATTAAAAAGAAATGGTAAGGAATTAAAAGAGGTAAGGATCATTAAAAAGATGCTTCAATTAGTAGACTTGAAGCTTGAATATGTTTGTGTGACAATTGAGGAAACAAAATATTTAGAGGCTATGGCAATTAAGCAACTTCAAAGAAGGTTGCCAACCTATCAAATCGAAGAACAACTTATGAAGATAGAAGTTAGAATTAAATCCTAAAAGAAAAAAAAACTCTCATAATGAAAGAAGGTATTATGTCCGAGGTAGTTGTCAAGGACCGAGTAGAGGTCGTGGTCATGTACAAGGGTAGAATTTCAACAACAATAACTCCAAATATAGAAAAGGAGAAAACTCAACCATAGGGCAAGGCAGAGGCAATCAAATCGAGTACTACAAATCTCATTTACAATGCTATAGTTGTTAAAAGTTTGGGCGTTAAGCATTAGAATGTAGAGCTCCAGGTACTAAAATTGTTGAGAAAGTGAATTATGTTGAAGAGAAGAATAGTAAAGATTGTACACCTTTATTAGCATGCAATGACGCCAATGGAAATCAGTAAAATATATGGCATCCTGACATAGCACCTAGCAATCACAAGAGCGGAAGAAGAAACATGTTCATAGAACTAAACAAATCTATGAATGGCAATGTCACTGTTGGTTTACTTATTGATATTAGTGTAAGGTACAAATTTCTCACTTAAATATAGTATAATTTATTTTAAGCTAACAAACCTTTAAGTTTATAATATTTAATTCTAAGGAATGATGACATAAGCAATGACACAAGGAATGATGACATAACCAATGACATAAGAAATGATGACATAATCGATGACATAAGTGATGATATAAGAAGAAATATGTAGAGAAAGTTAAGAATTCTAGAATTTTGTAAGTTATTTATGAAGGACCTCAACCATTGATCAAGAGTTATGGGGGAAAAATCCTAGTCATCCATTAGCCTTAAGAAATCCTATAAATAGCCCCACCATCTTTTATTTCCAATCCAACCTAGAAATTCCATTCTCTTCTATTCTAAGTCATAGTATCAAGAATAAAGAAATTTTTAATTTAGAAAGGTCTAGAGAAGTCAAGGTTAAGAAGTAAATAATACTTCAATTACAATGTAAGGACAAAATTCTTTTCATACTTAACTTCAGTTTTAACCATTCCTTTATGTTGTGATGGCTATTATGGTGTAATTAGTTATGATCTAAAATCTTATATGGTCGGCTATGCTACCTATATTATGATATTTTCTTATTTATTCTTATATGATCGGGCATGCCACCTAATTTATGATACTTAATTATGTTATAGTTGGCTCTGCCACCTAATCTAGGATACTTAGTTATCTTATGGTCGACTCTGCCGCCTAATTTGTGATACTTATACTTAATTATACTATGATCGACTATGCCGTCTGTATTAAAGAATCTTGTTCATAGTGTTGTGCATTGATTCTTTTATGCATCTAGGAATTTTAAATATTATGACATAAGTTACATTGAATGCATGCATATCATGGATTACATTATAAAGTAGACATTTCAGAAAATGAATTTATGAAAAATAGATAGTTGTACTACCAGGTGGTAAAGTTTCTAAGGAGGGCAAGCCCTCAAAAAACTAAGTAAAAGGAAACCTTTTTGGGATAGCAATACGTAACGCCCAAAAGATCCACTAATGAGGCCCAAGGGCATATTGTCTAATGAGTAAAACTGTCAGCCTTGTAGTGCAACGTACTTAGGGCCCTTATAAAGTTGTTTTGTAATTTCTAAGTTTATTTTAAAAGCTTAATATGGTCATCCATATGCATAATAAGTTATACATGCATCCAAGTGTTAACTTACTGAGCATTAGCTCATAAAGTCCTTACATTGCAGGTAACAATGAGTAGGGGTGGGCAAAATCGGATTCGGGTCGGGTTCGGGTCAATCCGATCGGATTTCGGGTTATTCGGGTTGGGCAAATATTGATCCGAATACAACTCTAACTTATAACCTGACTCGATCCGATCCGATATATATTCGGGTCGGTTCGGATCGGGTTAATCGTATTGAATTCGGCTCAAATCAAGCTAATTCGGGTCAATGAAAACGGGTCAATTCAAAATATATATACCAACCAATACACTATGAAAGGCTACAAATTTCAAAACACAAAAGGGAGAAACGTGGGTCGGGTTGGAGGCTTGAGCCTTGGAGCAGTAAATCGGCAGCAGATCATGGATGGGTTTTCGGCAGCAGATAGCTCGAGCACGGCTGGACGCGCAGCAGCAGATCGCGGGGAAGGAGAGATGGCTGGACGCAGCACGACGGCGGCAGCAGAAGGCGGACGCAGCACGGTGGCAGCAGATTGCGGACGCAACACGGCGGCAGCATGACAGTAGAACAGCAACAGCAGATCGTGGACGCAACAGCAGATCGCCGGACTCACAGAACGACAGCAGCAGATCATTGGAGGAAGAGAATGTTTTCTTGCTTCTTGTGGGTGGGTTGGGTGTTGTGAGTTTTGTTTTTCTTTTTTTTAACTAAAGAGGAATAGAAGGTGCTCAGGATAATTAAGAATGGATTAGAGCTTTTTTCCTCATGTTAATCACAGATTAACGAGATTAATTTCACTCATCATCATTGCAACTTGTCTTCTGAAAAAAATCACATTAAGAAAAAAAAAAGGAAGAAAGAAATTGAGAAAAAGCAAACACGCAGACGGGCTGAATTGGGGTTTGTGTTGTGTTGTGAGTCTTGTGTTTGTGTAACTCTGAATATGTGATTTGTGTGTGACTGTGTGGTGTGCCTGTGTTTAGCCACTTAGGTTTAGTTTTTTTTTTTAAGCAACCCGATCGGGTTTTCGGATCGGATCGGTTTTTACCCGATCCGATCACAACCCGATCGGGTTTGTAAGATTTCACCCGATCGGATTCTAATCACAACCCAATCCGATCCGAACCCGAAATTTTTTGGATTTGATCGGGTCGGATCGGATCGGATCGGGTATTTTGCCCACCCCTAACAATGAGTAGAGCAAGCTGGCAGCAAGTGCTATCCAAGACGAAGTGCATATGAGTATGACAGATCTTGGGATTTTATGATGGGCTCAGCTTTGTTTTAATAAGAGTAAGTATCTCAGCTTTATGTAATAATCAAGTTTTGAAATAAACTCTGAAATCTTTTATTACTTTTTTTATGTAATAAATTTTTGTTTATTGTACAAAACTAGTATTAGAATTCGTATTTATACTAAAAGTATAGTGTTTTTTTGTTTCTTACCGACTTGCCCTTCCCCTATCGTTATCAAGAATACATAATGTCTTTCATATCTCCATGTTAAAGAAATATATTCAAGACTCCTCTCATGTGCTAGATTACAAGCCTTTTTAGCTAGAAGAAGACTTAACTTATGAAGAACATCCAATTCAAATTATTGATAGAAAGATAAAGGAGTTAAGGAACAAGAAGATCCCTTTAGCTAAAGTACTATAGCGAAATAGCTCGTTGGAGGAGTCAACATGGGAGCATGAGAAAGAATGAAGAATAAGCATCCTGAGCTATTCAATAAGTAAAATTCGAGGACGAAATTTTTAAAAAAGGAGGAGGAAATTGTGAGGTGCAATTTTCTCACTTAAATATCGTAGAATTTTTTAAGCTAACAAGCCCCTTAAGTTTATAATATTTAATTACAAGGAATGATGACATAAGCAATGACATAAGAAATGATGACATAAGTGATTATGTAAGAAGGAATATGTAGAGAAAGTTAAGAATTCTAGAATTTAGAAAATTATTTATGAAGGTTAATCTCAACCATTGATCAAGAGTTATAATGGCAAAATCCTATCCATCCATTAGCCCTAAGAAATCCTATAAATACCCCCAACATCTTTCATTTTCAATCCAGCCTAGAAATTTCATTCTCTTCTATTCTAAGTCATAATAGCAAGAATAGAGAAATCCTTAATTTAGAAAGGTCTAGACAAATCAAGGTCTAGAAAAGTTGAAGTCAAGAGGTAAGTAACACTTCAACTACAATGTAAGGACATAATTCTTTTCATACTTAATTTCAGTTTTAACCATTCTTTTATATTATGAGGGCTATTATGATGTGATTAGTTATAATCTAAATTCTTATATGGTCAGCTATGCCTCCTATAATATGATATTTTCATATTTATTCTTATATGATCGGGTATGCCACCTAATTTATGATACTTAATTATGTTATAGTCGACTCTGCTACCTAATCTATGATACTTAGTTATGTTATGGTCAGCTCTGCCGCCTAATATCTGATACTTATATTTAATTTGTTATGGTAGGCTATGCCGCCTTTATTAAAAAATCTTGTTTATATTGTTGTGCATTGATTCTTTTATGCATCTAGGAACTTCAAATGTTATGACATTATAGTATTAGAGAGGCTCCGCATGTCCTCTTGAGTGATGGTGTGGCAAACCGCAGCGAGGACGTTGAGTCCCCAAGGGGGGTGTGTAACACCTTAACATCTTAACACTTTAGGTGAATTCTACGTTGGCAAAGCACGGGAGAGATGCTGGGTCTATAAGAGGTGATCCACACCTTAATTGATAAGACGCATTTTGGGGTGTATAGGCGCCATAGAAACAAACTTGTGCGGGCCTTATTAAGGCCCAAAGCAGACAATATCTTCCCAGGTCTAGGTTGGATCATTCTATTATTCCCCCTTTTTAAAAATTTCGTCTTCAAAATTTACTTACTAAATAGCTCATAATGCTTATTCTTTATCTCTTTCTCACGTTCCCTTGCTGCCTCCTCCACTGAGCTATTTCGCCATAGTACTTTAACTAAAGGGATCTTCTTATTCCTTAACTTCTTTATCTTTCTATCAATAATTTAAATTGAATGTTCTTAATAAGTTAAGTCTTCTTCTAGTTGATTATTAATCTGGAAATTATTAATTTATTGTGAGGGACATATCGGCCAACACTTTGATCTACACAATACTTGAAAAGATACGGGTCATCCCAAAAGAAATTCTTAATTTTCGCAAACAATTTGGCCTTGTCCTGCTTAGTCCAATGCTCTGGAAGTTGACCTTTAATAAGATTGTTAACGATATCAGCATACCATGGTAATACTTCCACATTCATTAATTGTTCATCTGGAAATGAGTCATTCAATGGTAATGGTTCCATAATTGTGTCAAAATAGAGATGAGAGAGATAGTCAGCCACAACATTTTTTGTGCCTTTCTTATCATTTAATGCGAAGTCAAATTCCTGTAAAAGTAATACCCAACGAATTAGTCTAGCTTTTGTATATTTCTTTGTGAGAAGATATTTAGGAACAATATGATCTGTGAATATAATTATTTTACAATTAATGAGATAAGATCGAAATTTCACTAATACAAATACTACTGCTAGCATTTCTTTTTTAATGGTTGAATAAATCAACTATGCATTATTCAATGTCATGCTAACATAGTAAATAACATTGGGAGTCTGATCAACTCTTTGTCCTAATACTACTCCTACTGCATAATCAGATGCATCACATATGAGTTCAAATAGTAAGTTCTAATTTGGGGGCTGAATGATGGGTGATGATGTCAATAGCTGTTTTAGTTTCTCAAATGACACGAGACATGAATCATCAAAGACAAAAGGTACATCCTTAGCAAGTAGATTGTATAAGGGTCTAGAAACTTTGCTAAAATCTTTAATGAAACGTTTATAAAAACCAACATGCCTAAGGAAAGATCTTACTTCTTTGACTGTTTTAGTTAGAGGAAAATTGACAATAAGATCCACCTTGCCTTTATCGATCCTAATACCTTTGCTCGAAATGATGTGACCGAGAACAATACCTTGTTTTACCATAAAATGACATTTCTTCCAATTTAAGACTAAATTCTTCTCTATACATCTCTGCAAAACTAGCATTAAATAATATGAACATTGATCGAAAGAATCACCAAAGAAAAAAAAGTCATCCATAAAAACTTTAAGGAATCGTTCAACCATATTAGAAAAAATGCTTAACATGCATCGTCGAAATGTAGCAAGTGCATTATATAATCCAAATGGCATTCTCCTATATGTAAAAGTACCAAAACGGCAAGTGAAAGTGGTCTTTTTTTGATCTTTTGGTGCTATGTGAATCTGATTATATTCTGAGTAGCTATCTAGAAATTAATAAAATTTTATGACCTGCAAATAGCATTGGTTCTATGCACTGGGAAATATTTATTAAAAAATTTTGTTATCATTTGTTCCCATGATGTAATTCTATTAGCAGGTAATGTATTGAACTATGAACAAGCTTCATCCTTTAAAGAAAATGGGAATAATCTAAATTTCATATCATCATCTGAAAAATTCTCATATTTAAAAGTTTGACAAACAGCATAAAAATCATTCAGATGATGATATGGGTCTTTATCTTCTAGGCCATAAAATGTTGAGAGACAATTTAGCATACTAGGTTTTAACTCAAAACTTCTAGCAGCTACATTTGGGTATCTTATATATGATGTGCTCAAATTAACTAAAGGACTAAAGTAGTCCTTAAATGGCCTCTTGTGGTGCTGATTGTTGCAAATTCATTTCAATTGTATTTTTAATTGCAATGTGTTTATGTGTGTGAAGTGTTTTTTCTAGTTCAACGTCCATAGGCTTAAGATTAGGTAATTGTGACCTTTGACCATGTATACAAGGAATATAAAAAAAGAGAACAAAACAAATGAAAATAAAAAGAAATTACGATACTACCCTTATTACGCTGTTACAACTTTACAATGAAAGCACATTCAAGTTGCAATAAAAAAACACGTGAAATAAATTAACTTAAATTAAAATAAAGTAATAAATTAATAAAAGAAATGAAAAATTACAAAAAAATAACTTGAAAATTAAATTAATGGAATTTAAAGAAGAGAAAAAAAATATTTTTCTCAAAATGTGGATTCACTTTCTTTTTTTCTTATAAGAGAAAAAATACAAGAAAACAACAAAAAAAAATTAATTCTATAAATTAAAATACTTACCTCCCCAGCAACAGCGTCAAAAACTTGTTGTACAAATTTTATTGAACTCGCAAGTGTACAAATTTATTGTAGAATAGATCAATGCTGTCGAAAGTTGATCTCACGATGAGGTGTTAATTTTTAATCTAGACACGATTATAACTACCTGTCGATGAAAAGTCAAAACATCCACAATTATTAGAGGGGAAGAGAAAGTAAATTTACCAAATTAAGCCTATGGAACATGTTGAGACTTCACCTTCAACATAAGCTTGAAAGAAAATTAGCTACTCATAATTAAACTTGGGGTAAAATGAAAATTTATTAAAATACATAGCAAATACAAGATGGAGAATGAATTACAAAAAATGGAGCTAAAAAATGAATTTAGAGGTGTCGAATTAGGGAGGAGCCCTTTTTTTATAGATACAATGAGTAAATCATGGCAATTAGATTAAAACAATTTAGGCCACTATTGTGTAAATTTTATTGGACTCGCAAGTGCACGAATCTATTATAGAATAGATTAATGGTGACGAGTGTCGATCCCATGAGGAGGTGAATTTTAATTGCGTGTAGAATTAATTTTGTAAATAGGTAGTTGGATTTGTGGTGGAAGTGATTTAGATTATCCTAGAATTTAAATTAAAATGGCAAGAATAAATTGAAATAAAATCTGTTGAAATAAAGCGCTTGGGTATCTGGATCTGCATCAGTATGCTCCATGGGCTAAATATTCCTTATTAATACTAATTAAATCATGAGGGAGGGGGTTTCCACACGTCATGAACCACGCTCAAATAAATATGGTGCTAAGGGCTTATCGTGCCAAATAATAATAACTTTGTACTAGGGAGCTGGTTTTACCAGTGCGATATCTAGACAAGATTATTACTATTTGTCGACGAAAAGTCAAAACATCCATAAATATTAGAGGGGAACAGAAAATAAATTTACCAAATTAAGCTCATGGAACATGTTCAGATTTCACCTTCAACCTAAGCTTGAAAGAAAATTGGCCACTCATAATTGAACTAGGGGTAAAATGGAAATTTTTTAAAATACATAGAAAATACAAGATGGAGAAGGAATTAGAGAAAATTAAGCTCAAAAATAGATTCAGAGATATCAAATTAGAAGGGAGAGCCCCCTTTTTATAGATACATTGAGTAAATCATGGCCATCGTATTAAAAATAGTTCGGACGCTCAGGATTGCACCACGTCATCAGTCGACAGTACGCGGTTTGAACAGTATACTGTTTGACCACAGTTTGCACAATGATGCGATTTGAATAGTAAATAATCCCATGTATATACATGTACCATACGCATAATTTTTGGTCCACTAAAATGCTACCACGTCACCGATCAACAGTACATAATATTTTTAGGCTAATAGGATCGTGACACGTTATCGGTCAATGCCAACTCATCAGTCAACGCCACATAAGCAACCAAATGCCACATCTTTCTCTAATCGAATACTGCCACGTTATAGATCGATGCCACATCATCGGTCAATGCAAGGTCATCGGTCAACACCATGTCATCGGACCATATATGTGAACAGTATCGTGAACAGTAATATAAACAATATCATACGTCTGAACAGTACCGTACATGTGAATAGTGCCATTTTTCTTTTATGCTCTTTCTAAAGTTTTCGACCGTCTTGAGTTCAAAAGTGATGTTCGTTTTGTTGTCTGATCACTCGTTCATTATGAAACGATTATGATGCCCCTAAAATACATAAAATACTTAATTATAATACAACACACATAATTAAATCACAAGAGAAATAAATACATAAAAGCAGAGATATTAGTGAGACTTAAAATATAAAATGATGATTTTCTCCTTTATAAATATACATTTTCTAACACTTAACACACCCCCAACTAGCTTATTGCTAGTCCCTAGCAAATAAAACGAAGATAAAATTCAAACCCAAAAATGATTTTTTTTAGAACAATTGTGTTTCTTCAATCAAATTAATGATAGCAATGAAATAAAAGTATAAGCATTATCTTCAGTTTAAAGAAACATCACACCCACATCAACCATCCACATGCATCAGTCGAGTAGACTTTGTCATAGCTATAGTAATCAACCCATTTTCAAGAATGACATGTCAAACCCCAAAATCTCACCGGTAATAGTGATATTCTCACAAGTAAAGTAACCCCAATAAAAATTGTCACTTCAATGAATGGTAAATTGAGAGAAAATAATAAAGAAGTATCACACATTCTCACTAAGACGAAAGAAATATGCTCATAACTTAGAAATAATATGATCTCAAATAAAGTACTAGTCAACTCAATGTATTAATTTTATTTATTTTTTTATTTTTTTTATGCATCACTACATCTTTATAGCCCATATAACAGCTTCTACTTCATACTATAGTTCCCTAAAATCAAGATGGACTTTTATTAGGACGTAATGTAGGCTAAGGACGTGGCTAACAAAGAAGGGGAAATGGGAAAAACAAAAAATATGTTTGATAAAAAATAGAGATCTTTTGGAAATTATAAGGTGCTTTTCACTTATTTATTATTATTGTATATCTTTTTTTCTTTTTTTGAACTAATTTTTTTTTTGTATGGCACAACTTTACTAAACAAAATAATTATTTATATTTTTTTTCTCAAACATGAATAGGTAATGGATCTTGTAAGACATCACATAATACTCCAAATCAAAGTGGGTCAAAATGATAAGTTAACAAAGAAAAGCTTTTTTTTTAATAAAAGCCTCAAAAGAGCTAACTATAAATATTTTATAACAAGGATGGCTTGAAAGGCTCAAACGATTCAAAGAATGTCTTTCCATTATCTTTTAGGGCTCTCAATAATCTTCTATATCTACTAGTTAAGTGGACCTTCAGATGTAGCAGCACACCATTTTTTCTATTTCTTTTTCTTTTTTTCTTCTCTTTTTTTTGGTTAATCATTCATTTTTCATTTTTTTACATGGTTGACTTAAAAGAAATCTAGAGATCATGTATAAAATAATAAACTACTAAACTGTATGAAGAATAGGTAAAAAGGGTCACTCTCCAAGAAAAATGACAGACTAAAAAACTCACTTGGAATTTATTATGACATGTGCACTCCTTCAAGAAACTCATATTTATCTCCAACATCAACATGTAGAATAGCAAACATGGTGTAACATCACTTAAGGCCAAAGATAATACAATTACCTCTTTTTAATGACATTCTATCCCCCAACCTATTCTAAATATAAAAAGAAAATATGCATACAGAAAGGTGGAAATGATGCAAAAAAATTAATTAGAAAAGTTACACTTAAAATGATAGAAAAAGAAAATATCTGGAATTTTTTTCTTTTTTTTTTGACTAAGAAGATACTTTTCTAGAGTTATTGCACTATATATTCAACCATCTTCGACTCAAAAATTTGAAAATGTCTATTTATAAAGAAAAAGTCAAAAAGAAAAAGTTAGAAAGAACACACCTAAAATAAGACAGCTGTTTTTATTTTTATTTTTTATCTTGTTTTTAACTTTCAGACTAAAAAGATATGTTTCTAGAGTCACTACACTCCATATTCAGCCATCTTCTACTCAAAAAGTTAATCACAGTTAGTTCTACAAAAAAAATTAGTAAAAACTTAACCAATATTCCACAATTGTCAACTATTCCCCCTCCCAATCAGAACGAAACATTGTCCTCAATGTTTGAAAGGAAAGAAGTAGAGTTTAGAAGACATTATCTGGGTAGTTCAACACAAAAGAAAATATTTACAAGCAAAGAGTTAATATCTAATTTGTACTTCTTGCTACAGCTATTACTACTATCATTATTTTAACATTCCAACATGGAGGTCCTGGGATCTGGCTCTGGTCGATAAGCTTGTAATAAATCAAGTATCATTAGCAGCATGTGAATAAATAAAAACTTTTTTCGTTGAGGAAGGAATGAAATATTTTTTTATTGCATAGTTAAGAAATGCGATAAAGTCATTATAAAAGTTATTGACATTTAACAAACCGATAGGTTTCTAATGAATGTTCAGATGGGCCCAAGATGCTAATATGATTAGTGCCTCCAGAGTTGCAAGATCTCTTGAAAGAAAAATAAAAGCATCGGCATGATTTAGCATTTCAGTTATTCTTTCTTGCGTACCTAAGACGACTAACTCTTCTCCAGTTGGTGAATCAGACAAACAGCCCAAAGGTTTTAGGATTGTAGAGATGATGCCTAACACTTGGCTTCCTCTGACATAAGCAGCTTCTGAGACCATTTTGGATAACCCTTGGTCAACTCCTCCATACACCAAATGTAATTTTCTCTCTACTATTCTTCGATCAAGATCTATGGCTGCCTCTATGAACTCTTTATGTTTGCTATAGTTAAACCCAGAGAGTACACAAATGTTCTTGAATAGTTTATTAGGAGTAGCTGCCATTAAGATACTGCTTCAAAAATAATTTGTGAGTGCTTAACAGAAAAAAGTCATATTTAAGGACTTTAGTGATAATGGGTCATAGTTGTGTATGAGGTAGCATGTCAGTGTCAATTAACACCTAAAGCACATGGCTCGAGAGTAAAAAAGAAAACAGTAAAAAATGAAAAAGTAAACAATGATAAAATAGAATTATTAAAGACAATAATGCAAATGGTAAACAACAGTGAAGTAAAAGGATATTTATAGGTAGTTGTATATGGCTCACATCTTCCTCTAATTTTACATCCAGAAACGGCTTTGACGCCCTCTATGGGTCGAGAATAGGCTTCCCATCCAGTTTTCTTATAAATGGGCAAACAAGGTCATTTATAGTCAGATTCCCGAGACTGCATCGTGCATTCTTTTTCTGGAATAATAGCCATAACTGGAGAATCGCTCCATGCACATATCCACTAGGATGCATTTCAAGACACAAAAGGATATCATTCAATGACTCTTTATTTAAGCCATCCCTAATGAATTGAATCTTATCTTCCCTGTTATCAAAAAAAATTCTTAAAGAACTTGGATTTTTATCGCATCTCATTCTTGCACGGTTATGACAAGCAATAAAAAGTCTTTAAGCTCACCATTTTCTCACATAATTTTCTTTACCACAACCAGGCATGTATGAAATAAATTCGAGAGGCAACTCACCTGCGAAGTGTACTTTGGCCTTAATTAACCAGGGGATGTCAGTAGATATGTTATTCCTCATAAGCAATCGTATGCGTTCGGACCGAGCTTTAAAGATTGTAAGGAGGGCATTCTGAGGAAGTAATGCGAATCGTTTGTGAAGCTTTGCTAAAATCTCATTTCTGTCCATACCTTTGCCTCAGAATATCAGTTATTATGGGAAACTAAAATAACCGACTTGATTGTCATAGAGTACCGTTATCCGCCACTTAACCGGGGTGACAAATTTAAACACACAAAGCAACCTAAAATACACAAATGGAGAAACACATTAAAACACACAAAGAAAATTACAATCGTCCTCTTATTGAATTTACCTCAAGCTCCAATTGGGTGTTGTAGATACTTCTCTCAATTACTTTGAGTTGGCTTTCTAAATCCTCAACATGGGGGACTAACTCTGGTGGTTACAGAGCCCAAATGCAATGTATTTTATAAAATCGTATTTGCTTTCTGAGATGAGATTGGATACGCTGAAGTTGTCTAAGAATGTTCAAGAGGATCTGTCTCGTGATTAAAAATGATAAGGAAAATCTAATGGTTAAATAAACACACTTATGCAAAAATAATTTGAATCAGTAAAAGAATAGTAAAAAGGAAGAAAAGAAAAAAAATCAAATCAAATCACCAAAAAGAAAGAAAAATCTCAATTCAAACTTGGTGGGTCATTCAAATTTATTTCGGTGTCCTCTCCATGTGGTTGGTACTCTAGACACGGCTTTAATCTTTGACCATTAACTTTAAAAGTGACACCGTTCTTTGGATTTTTAATTTCAATTGCCCCATTTGGAAAAATAGTGTAAACAATAAGTTGGCCAGACCATCGAAAACGTAACTTATTTGGGAATAAGTGCAAGCGAGAATTGAATAAAAGTACTTTCTGACCTGGAGTGAAATATTTTCTCATAATTTACTTGTTGTAAAAGACTTTCATTCGTTGTTTGTTGATCATGGCATTTTGATACACATTATTGCGAATTTCTTCAAGTTCTGCCAGTTGTAATATTCTTTCTGAACCAGCTTGCTGTTAAAAATGAATTTTTTGATGGCCCAGTATGCATGATACTCGAATTCCACAGATAGGTGGCAAGCTTTCCAATATGCTAGCCTGTAGGGTGACATCCCAATCGGGGTATTGAAAGCTGTTCTATATGCCCATAATGCATCATCGAGTCTTAATGACCAACCTTTTCTGTCGGGCCTCACCATCTTTTCTAATATATGCTTTATTTCTCGATTGGAGACCTCAACTTGGCCACTTGTTTGCGGATGATATGGGGTCGTCACTTTATAAGTGATGGAATACTTTATCAAAAGAGCTTTGAATGATTTGTTGCAAAAGTGGGCACCAACATCACTGCTAATTACTCGAGGGAATCCAAAGCATGAAACAATGTTTCTTTTTAAAAACTCTATCACCACTTTATGATCATTGGTTCTACATGGAATTGCCTCTACCTATTTCGAAATATAGTCAACATCAACCAATATGTATTGATGGCCAAACAAGAGGAGAAAGGGTCCCATGAAGTCAATACCCCATACATCAAAAATCTCAACCACTAAAATTGGGTTTAATGGCACCATATTCCTTTGTGTAATACTCCCCATTCGTTGACACTTATCACATGAAGAACAAAAGTTGTAAGCATCTCGAAATATAGTTGGCCAATAAAAACCATATTGTAAAATTTTAGTGGTTGTTTTTATCGCGCTGAAATGGCCTCCACAAGGTTGTTCATGGCAGAATAAAAGGATATTTTGAAATTCATTTTCTAGGACACATCTTCTGAAAATTTGATCTACATAATACTTGAATAGATACGGGTCATCCCAAAAGAAATTCTTGATTTCCATAAAAAAATTGGCCTTTCTTGCTTGGTCTAATGCTCTGAAAGTTGACTTGTAACAAGATAGTTAACTATATCAGCATACCATGGTACTACTTCCACACTTATCAATTGCTTATATGGGAATGACTCTTTCAATGGTAATGGTTTTATAATTGTGTCAAAATGGAGATGAGAGAGATGGCCAGCCAAAACATTTTCTATGCTTTTTTTATCTTTGAATTTTAAGTCAAATTCCTGTAAAAGTAACATCCAACAAATTAGTCTAGCTTTTGCATCTTTCTTTGTAAGAAGATATTTAAGACCAACATGATTTGTAAACATAATTATCTTACAACCAATGAGATAAAATGGAAATTTCTCTAATGCAAACACTACAGTTAGCCTTTCTTTTTCAGTGGTTGAATAGTTCAATTATGCATCATTCAATGTCATACTAGCATAGTAAATAACATGAGGAATTCGGTCAACTCTTTGTCCTAATACTGCTCCTACTGCATAATCAGATGTATCACATATAAGCTCAAACGGTAAGTTCCAGTTTGGGGGCTGAATGATGGGTGATGATGTCAATAATTACTTTAATTTTTCAAATGCCACAAGACAGAAATCATCAAAGACAAAAGGTACATCTTTAACAAGTAGATTGCATAAGGGTCAAGAAACTTTACTAAAATCTTTAATGAAATGTCTATAAAAACCAGCACGCCCAAGGAAAGATCTTACCTCTGACTGTTTTAGGTGGAGGAAGATTGGAAATGAGATCTACCTTGGTTTTATTTACCTTAATACTTTTGCTCGAAATGATGTGATCGCGAACAATACCTTATTTTACTATAAAATGACATTTCTCCTAATTTAAGATCAAATTCTTCTCGATACATCTCTACAGAACTAGTGTTAAATGATGTAAACATTGATCAAATGAACACCAAAAACAAAAAAATCATTCATAAGGACCTCAATGAATTGTTCAACCATATCAGAAAAAATTCTTAACATGCATCGTTGAAATGTAGCATGTGCATTACATAATCAAAATGGCATTCTCCTATGTGCAAAATTGCCAAAAGGTCAAGTGAAGGTGGTCTTCGCTTGATCTTTTGGTGCTATAGAAATTTGACTGTATCCTGAGTAGCCATCTAAAAAGTAATAAAATTCATGACCTGCTATACTATCAAGCATTTGATCGATAAATGGTAAAGGTAAATGGTCTTTACGTGTGACAGAATTTAACTTCTTATAATCAATGCACACACGCCATCATGTAGTCACTCTAGTAGGTAGTAATTCATTATCAGCATTGGTAACTACTGTGACTTCTGACTTTTTGGGGATAACTTGCACAAGATTGACCCATAAACTATCAGAAATAAGGTGAATGATACCTGCATCTGATAATTTAAGGACTTCAGTTCTAACGACCTCTTTCATGTTAGGATTTAACCAACGTTGCATTTCCTTAGTAGGTTCAGTATTTTCATCAAGGTGAATGTAATGTTTACAGTTCCTAGGTTTATACCTTTTATGTCAGCTATGGTCCATCTTAACGCTCTTTTGTGCTCTTTTAAAACTTCCAACAAATTACCTTTTTGTTCGTCATTTAGGAATGAAGAGATCAAATGCTTTCTTCTCCCAAAAAGTGCACAAATCTATTATAGAATAGATTAATGGTGACGAGCGTCGATCTTACAAGGAGGTGGATTTTAATTATATGTAGAGTTAATCTTCTAAGTGGGTAATTTGATTTATGGTGGAAGTGATTTAGATTATCCTAAAACTAAAATTAAAATGCCTGGAATAAATTAAAATGAAATCCAGTAAAATAAAGCGCTTGGGTATCTGGATCTGCATCAAACATGCTCTATAGGCTTAATATTCGTTATTAGTGCCAGTTAAATCATGAGGAGAGGCTCTACTCCTCATCAACCTCACTCTAATTAATATGGTACTAAGGGCTTATTGTGCCAAATAGTAATAACCTTATATTAGTTATAGACAAGATTATTACTATCTGTCGATAAAAAGTTAAAACATCCACAAAAATCAAAGCAGAAGAGAAAGTAAATTTACCAAATTATTCTCATAAAACATGTTGAGACTTCGCCTCCAAGCCAACCTTGAAAGAAAATTAGCTACTCATAATTGAACTAGGGGTAAAGTGAGAATTTATTAAAATACATAAAAAAATACAAGATAGAGAAGAAATACAGAAAATGGAGCTCAAAAATAAATTCAAGGTGTCGAATTAGGGGGAAACCCCATTTTTTATAGATACAATGTGTAAATCATGTCCATCAAATTAAAACAACTTGGACACTCAGGATTGCGTCACGTGGCAAGTTCTGATTGGATAGAACACTTCATCAAGGCTGTAATTCCGCGCATATGCATGTACCGTACACATATTTTTTTGGTCCACTAATATACAGTCTCGTCATTGGTCAACACCACATCAATATTTTAGTCTAATAAGATCGTGACACATCATCGGTCAATACCAACTCATCAGTTAACGCCATATAAACCAATTGAATGCTGCCACATCATAAGTCGGTGCCACGTCATCTGTTAATGCCACGTCATCTGTTAATGCCACGTCATCGGTCAGCACCATGTCATCACGTATATGTGTGAAAGTCATGAAGCGATGCATACATGTGTACCCTTTTATGCTCCTGCTTTGTTGTCATTTTGCTCTCTGATCTTTTGTTCATTGTGAAATGACCAAGATATCCCTAAAATACATAAAATACTTAATTAAAATAAAACACACATTATTAAATCACAAGGGACTTAAATATATAAAAGTAGGGATGTTAGTGAGACTTGAAGTGTAAAATGACGATTTTCTCCTTTATAAATATACACTTTCTAGTACTCAATAGCTATAATGGCTAGGAAGTTCATAAAATTTTTCAAGCAAACCGGTGAATGGAAAAGGTTTTGAAACTATAAAAACTATAAAAACTAAAAGGAGAAGAATGAATCAATCACATGTTATGAATGTAAAAAGCCGAAAACATATGATCAGAGTGTCTTCCCTCAACAAGCTTAAGCAGAAAGCAATAGTAGCCTCATGGGATGACAACGATGAGGAAACAAGTTATGATGAAGAGCCACAAGAAATGACAAATCTCGCTCTTATGGCAATTAGGAAAAATCGATTGACGAACTCGATGAGGTAAATGATCCTGCCTATGATGAATTATATGATGCTTTAAAGAAATTGCATGATGGTTGGATGAAAATTGGTAAAAAGAATGCATGTCTTAGAAAATAGTTGTAGAGCTCACAAATGAAAATGAATATCTAAGTGCTAAGATTACATGCTTAGAATTAGATAATAAAACTTTGAATAATAAAGTTACATTGTCAAATGAAAAACCAAGCACTTCACATAAGCATCTATAGTCACATGTAGATGATTTGAAAAAAGAGAATGAAATGCTCAAGAAAAAAAACATTAAACTTAGTGATGTTGTGTTAAAATTTACAAATGGGCAAAAGATATTGGGAAACTTGCTTAAACCATAAAAATGTGCATTTGACAAAGGAAGTATTGGCTATAAGCCAAATTTGAAGTAAAAGTATTATACGAATTATTTTGTGGAAGGTACCCCTATTAATAATCAAGTTATATGCCACCGTTGTAATCAAAATAGTCACATAGTATAGATATCTAGTTAAAAGAAATGTATATTATGGAGTAAAATATGTTTGGGCTCCAAAAGGAGCCATTGCTAACTCTGAATGACCCAAAAAGGTTTAGGTACCTAAGACTTGAGATTCGTTTTAGAGGGTTTGAAGAAGAAGAAGAATAAATAGTACTTGGACAGTGGTTGTTCAAGACATATGACCGGAAACTATACATAGTTTCCAAGCTTCACCAAAATCAAAAAAGGTAGAGATGTTTTCTTCGGGGACAATTCAAAGGGAATGATTCTTAGAATTGATAATGTCAGTAAAGTATCTTCAACTCTCATTGAAAATGTATGTTTGGTTGAAAATTTGAAACATAGTTTACTTAACATTAGTCAATTGTGTGACAAATGTTATAAAGTTATTTTTGATAAAACTAAATGTGTTACTGAGAATGCATGTGATAGAAAAATTTTATTTGTTGGAAATAGAAGTGGTAATATTTATACCATTGATATAGATTGTGCATCTACCTATGATAAATGTTTTTCTGCATTACATGATGATGGATGGTTATGGCATAGAAGACTAAGGCATGCAAGCATGGATTTAATTTAAAAATTTTTGAAAAATTATTTAGTTAAAGATCATCAAAAAATTGGTTTTCAAAAAGACATTTCCACTATAAAAGCTCTTTAACTACTTCACATAGACTTATTTGGACCTTTTATGTATGCTAGCTTAAGTGGCAAGTATTATGCTTTTGTAATTGTTGATGATTTTTCAAGGTACACATGGACATTGTTCTTAGCTAATAACGATGATCCTCTTGATGTTTTTAAAATGTTTTGTACAAAAAAAGGTTTGGTATTGCATGCATTAGGAGTGATCATGGAGGAGAGTTTGAAAATCATGCATTTGAAACCTTTTGCGACAATTTAGGCATTGTGTATCAATTTTCATCACCTAGAACTCCATAACAAAATAGAGTTCTTGAGAGAAAGAATAAGTCTACTCAAGAAATGGCTAGGACCATGTTGAATGAAAATTCTTTGTCTAAGTATTTTTGCACCGAGTCAATCAACACCGCTTGTTATGTTTTAAATCATGTGTTGATTAGAGCTCATCTCAATAAAACTCCCTATGGGCTTTGGAAAGATAGAAAACCCAACATTAGTTATTTCAAAGTTTGTGAATGCCAATGTCTCATTTTGAATACAAAAAAATAACCTTAGAAAATTTAATTCGAAATCTAATGTCGGCATCTTTCTTGGGTATTCAAACTCAAGCAAAGCTTATAGAGTTTATAATAAAAGAACTTTAGCTGTAGAAAAATCAATACATGTTACATTTGATGAATCTAACCCCTTATCTACGGAGAAAGTTGTTAATGATGATGTAGATAAAGAACTACAAGAAGTGTCATCAAAGAATAACCAAAAAGATGCAACACTAGGAAATCAAGAGGAGCAATGTAAAGAAACAAATAAAGAGCAAAAATGAAGGTACTTCTTAATTACTCCCCAAGGAGAAGAGGTATGTTTCCTGTCATCCTAAAGACTTAATTTTAAGAGTTCCTTCATTTAGTGCAACAACTAGATCATCAATTATGAATACTTGTGAGCATACTGTCTTTATATCTCAAATCGAACTAAAATCCTTTGCGGATGCAGAAAATAATGAATCTTGGATTATGACAATGTAAGAAGAGTTAAATCAATTTGAGAGAAACAATAAACAGGAATTAGTTCCTTAACCAGAACATCAATCCATTATAGGCATTAAATGGGTATTTAGAAACAAAATGGATGAATCCAGTTTGGTTGTAAGAAATAAAGTTAAATTAGTGGCTCAAGGTCACAACCAACAAGAAGAAATTGATTTTGATGAACATATACACCTGTGGTTAGATTAGAATCTATTAGGATGCTCTTAGCATTTGCATGTCATAAAGATTTCATTATATATCAAATGGATGTTAAAAGTGCATTTTTAAATAGTTACATCATGGAAGAAGTTTATATGAAACAATTCCCTGCTTTTGAAAATGAAAACTTTCCATTTATGTGAAACAATTCCTTGCTTTTGAAAATGAAAACTTTCCATACCATGTTTATAAGTTAACAAAAGCATTATATGGTTTAAAACAAGCACCTAAAATATAGTATGATAGGCTTAGAAATTTCTTGTTGGATAATGGTTTTTCAATGGGTAAGACTGATACAACTCTTTTCATTAAGCATAAAAATCAAGAAATTCTCATTGTCCAAATTTATGTTGATGATATTATACTTGAATCTACTAATGAGTCTCTATGCAAAGAATTTTCATCTTTATAAGCAAGGAATTTGAGATGACCATGATGGGATAATTGAAGTACTTTCTTGGACTTCACATGAAGCAAACTGATAAAGAAATCTTCATCAATCAAGCTAAATATCTAAGAGATTCACTCAAGAGATTCAGACTTGAAGATAGAAAAACAAAAAGTACCCTAATGAGCTCAACCATCAAGCTTGACAAAGATGAAAAGGTAAGGAAGTTGATATCAAATCTTATCGAGGTATGATCGGATCTTTGCTTTACTTAACTACTAGTAGACTTGATATAATGTTTAGTGTATGCTTGTGTCCACGATTTCAATCATGCCCTAAAGAATCTCATTTGCTTGCCGTAAAAAGGATTTTTCATTATTTGAGTAAAACCATAGACCTTGCCCTTTGGTATTCTAGGGGAACACATATAGAGTTAACTTATTATTTAGATACCGATTTTGCTGGTTGTAAGATTGATAGGAAAAGTACTAGTGGAACATGTCACCTTCTAGGTGACTCTCTAGTCTCTTTGTTTAGTATGAAACAAAACTACATTTATGATATCAATAGAAATTTGAATATATTACAATAGAAAATTTGTTGTGCTCCAAGCATATGGATGAAATAAACTCTTAGAGACCATGACATTTTTCTTGATAAAATACCTATTATGTGTGATAATACCAATACTATAAATCTTTCAAAAAATCCTATCAACATTCAAGAACCAAGCATATAGACATTAGACATCATTTCTTGAGAGATCATGCTCAAAAGAGAAATATTTTATTAAATTTTGTTTCATCTAAAAAACAACTCGCTAATATTTTTACAAAACCCCTTAATGAAGAACAATTTACCACAATTAGACACGAGCTTGGGATGGTTAATACTATGTGAATTCATGATTCATGCATTATATAGGCTTTTAAAACATGTCATATCAATGAAATGGTCTTGGAATGGTTTAATTGTTGGCCAAACACTAATTGTAGAAAATGGATTACCGTTTTCTCAATAAAAAACTAATCGTTTTATTGACAAAAACCAAAGAAAGCATTTTGCATACTAATGATTCGCCGATTTCACAATAATGGCTCACCATTTTCAAAGTAATTTTTTGTATGCATTTTGGAAGCTATCGGCTCACGGTTAACAGAATAACAGTCGACCAATATTGCTAATGAAAAAGAATAAGGTTTTGGACACTATCGACTCGCCGATAAGGTGCTAAAGGCTCGCCGATATCATAAGTTATTAGAACAATGAATTGTTTTCTCTTCTTTTCTCTATTGGTCCTGAATAGTTTTCTCAAGCCCGCTGGCTGCAACTCTCTTTTTATCTCAAATCCATAATTTTTCTTTCTATTTCTCAATAAATTGAACCCTCACAATCACTTCTCATCCTCTTAAAAATCATTTGAATCGATTAAAACCACTTTTTAACTCAAAAATTGAAAAATCCCAAATTTCAAACCCTTAAACCAGCAGAACTGTTTTGTCAAATTTGACCCAATTTTCTTCCATTTTCGGTCAAATTTTAAAATGCAATCACTCTCTAGACTCTCCAACTTCCTTTCTACCAATTTCATTTCTTTCAAAAACATCAATGGCTGAAAGACAACCATCACAGTGGCATGATCCGAACCAAACAAGCTGCTCCACACAATCCTTGTTCCTCTAGGCTTCCCTCTCAAGACTTCGATAGCCTTCATTTTCCAAATGGTCACATGGTTTGGTCACATGGTTCAGCCCTTCCACGCAAACTTCATAGGAGAACCGATAACTTCCTCATTCTATCTTGATATTGATGAGTTCTTTGACATTACTATATATTGTAAAACCATTCCCCAAGTCCTAAGACAATGGGATGATGCCTTAGGTATTGAAGAGCGCATCTATAAAAAATTAGTTAGGATGTGTTACTCTAATATGGTGCTTTCGGTTACTCAAAAAGATAGGGTCATGACATATGTTGGAGGTGTTAGGATTGACTTTGATGTTTTTGAGCTTAGTACTATTCTTGGAATATTTAAGGATGGGCTAGACCTATATACCCTATATACTAGATTCACTTTGAGGGTGTTCCTAACATCTGTCGACGACACAATCTCTTTAACGAAGTTTGCGCATTCTCTTTTCGATCTCAGCTATTACCCTTCTAGGATTACATTCTTTATAGCATTATACATCACATGATTACACCTAGGCAAGGTCACATTGATGAGGTAACTAGATTGGATGTTGGGTTACTTGACTCTCTCATCTGTTGGAGGAAAGTACACCTCACATTCATAATTATACGTCATATGCTCTCTACTCCTGTTGTGTCTAACTGGTCTCTTCCATGTGGTAGAATTATCAGTAGGATCCTTAGGCACTTTCATGTTCCTTTAATCGAACCTATCTATGTTGAGACCAAAAAGTTCTGTAGGGAAATTATTTCGGCGATTAGTTTTCATGGAAGGCAAGACAATTGGATCAAGGTTAAATCCTCTAAGAATGAGGACACTTTGGTAGCTCCGGATGATAACCAAATGCTTAATGAAGTTTATTCTGAGGACAAGTTACCTAATTTTTAACTTGGAGCTAGACCAGCGACCTTAGCTAGACATGACTGGCGGCCCGAATCTCGTGGATAAAAACCCCGTTTATCGGTGAGCATCGAGGTAATTTCGCCTTCGTCAGACCGCAATCGCAGATCTTGACAAAATAAATACAAGGCAGCTCCAATCCCAATTATAGACATTTGAACAGTAGATTCTAGACTAGCAACAAGAACTACTTGCTGATCAGCGATGTATTCTTGGTTACTTTAATTATGATCCTTGCAGTTCCTCCTCGCAGCCACCATCTTATTTTCTGTCTATGCGTTTCACACATACGTTATGATACTAATTGTTTTATGTTTTGGATGATATCATGTAATTATTATGATACTAATTGGGTTTTGATTGTGTTTGCGATGCTTTTATGATGATTTTGTTGGTTATTTGCAGTTTGTTTGTGGTTGTGTTTATTTTGATGCTATGTTAGAGTTTTACTTATCCGAATTGTAAAATTGGTGGCTGTGGAGTATAGTTGCAAAATTGACATTTATATGAGAGTGTTTTAACTATTTTTGTTTTTGAGGACATGCTCATTTTTAAGGGGAGACTCTGTCGAAATTTTTGCTTACTCAACATAGGTAATATCTGAACCTCTTTAGTATTTTTTTTCTTTCTTTATTTTTGACGGTAAAAGGGGAGAAGATTTAGTAATTTGATAAGATTTGGTAACATGATATGGTTGGATAATCTTATTTCAGTTAAAAAATGATTGGCCATATACTTAGGGGGAGCAAAAATTACACAAGTTTTAAATAAAATTATATTCTTCGTCATTTATCTTGTAAGGTTTGTCATCATCAAAAAGGGGGAGAATGTTAATATGAATATATTTATAATATTGATTTTGATGATAAGAAATAAGATTAAGATTGAGTAAGTTTTTAAAGCTCAATCGATTTTCATATATGTGTTAATAAATCCTTAAGTTAGTATAATAATGGTTTTTATTCTTAAAAGAAAATGATTTCATAAAAATTAGTTGTTTTCAAAAGATCATGTTCTAAATAAAAATTGCTTCTGGACAATATTGGCGATCTGACATCTTGATAACGGCTAACCGAATTCGAACAGAATTGATAAATTAGTCTCTGGACACTGTCGACAATCCGACATCTTGATAACAGCTAACAGACATCGAACATAATTAATAATTAGCCTCTTGACACTAAACGGCAAACCGACTTTTTGAAAACTATAAGCTGACATTTTCTTTGCGAGTCACTGGATGATAATGGCAATCCGACATTTAAATAAGAGTGATCCGACAATTTGAAAATCTGTCCAATGGTAACTTGCTCAAGTCAAAACGATAATCCGACTTCAAGCAAATTATTTGTAACAGCTAGTTGTTTTTGCTCTAACTATAAATAGGCTCAATTAAACTTAAACAGCAACGATTTTAACTCTTATCATTGAGCAAATTATTGAGTGTAAAATTTTCATTGAGCTTTAAATTCTTGTATTCATCTTATTTACTCACGCTTTAGATTTTCATTTGTAATCAAACACATTGTGTAAGAGATTTATTTTGTAATCTTTTTGAAAAATCAAATTGAGAGGTTGTGAGTGTTAAGATACACTTGGATTAAGAGACTAAAGATAATATCTTATTGTAAAGGTTTATTGGCACCTTAGAAGCTAATTGTAAGAGTGGTTGAAGCCTTAGAGGCTTGCTTAGTAGAATCCTCAAGCCATGTGAGGTTGAAGGCGTGAATGTAGGCATGGTTAGTCGAACCACATAAAAATCATGTGTTTGATCTCTCTTCCCTTACTCTTTTATTATTGTGAGTGATTAAATTTATTGTTTCTTATTCTATTAAGTCAATAGATTAAATTATTGTGCGATTTGTTTAGTTTGAGTTTTAAAAAATCCCAATTCTCCCCCAAGGTTGCTTAGATAGTATTTCAAAATTATGCACCAACCACTTGTTTTTTCGGAGTTTTTAAAAAATATACATATCTTTTTTTTTTGCTGATTTGGACCTAAAGTTAAAAAAACATATCATTTTTCCACTGCCATCGAAACTGCATGAGAGAAGTTAACAGAATATTACTAAAATGACTATTTAATCCTTTAATGTAAAATTACCATTTCACCCTAACTAAATAAAAGAAAATAAATTACTTCAATTTTTTTTGCATTTTAAACATTAGATAAATAAGTTAAACAGAATAATCTGGAATATTTTTTCCTTTTTTTTTCTCTTTCTATTGCGTTTAAACGACGTTGTTCTTTACTATGAGGTTAAATGATAATTTTATCCTTATTACATTAGTAGGGTTATAACAGCACGCAAATCAAAGTGGAAAAGTGTAAGAAAATGAAACTTCAAGTGGAAATCAGCCCAAAAAAAATAATATGTGTACTTTTGAAAAAGTCTATAAAAAAGGTGATCAGTGGATCATTTCTTTGTTGTTATGGGAATTGCTACAATAATTTTATCAGTGCAATTTTTATTCTAAATTAGAATTAAATTAAAGGGAAATTATCATTTTTATACCCTATATTTGTTCTGTTATAAAAAATACTATAACACTTTGAGAGCGTATCAATTGTCCACCCTAAGTTGACAAAATGTATCAACCGACCACCAAACCATTAGTCGCCGTTTAAAAGTTAACGGAATTACAGTGAATTGATTTTATCCTTGAAAATTATCACTTGTATACCCTTAAATTCTCTTATTATCACTTGTATATCCTTAAATTATCACTTGTATCTATGAAAAGACTAAATTACTCCTCAGACGTTATCATATTTAAACGGTAACTAACAGTTTGGTGGTCGGCTAATAGATTTTGTCAACTTATGGTGGATGATTGATACACCCTTAAGGTGTTGTAGTATTTTTGATAACGGAGTAAATTAAAGGTATACGAATGATAATTTCCCTAAACTAAATTATTAAACTAATGAACTAATAAAAAAAATGCAGTAAGAAAAATATAATAAAGTAAAATATTACTATAAATACAAGGATGCAACCAAGGGCAATAGAGCAGTTGAGTGATTAAATGCTTTTGATGGTTTTGACTAATTTTTCTTATTTTTATCTTGGTTGCTACAACATCTACAACAGAAGTGGGCATAATCCTTATGTATCCTCAGCTGTCATATGTTGGATGTCTTATATCTTAATACAACTTAATAGTGACCAATTGTTATGCTAACATCAGATATACCATTACACGTTTTAGATTCTAGTTACCCTACAAGGTGAATCCCTATATCAATTCATCACTAGTTTTCTATTAAGTATGGCCTTTTTCGAATCAAGTAAAATCCAACTTAGGAAACCGAATCTAAAACTAAGTGTTGCTATGATATATTCCACTAAGACAGACCTTTTTAGGCTCTTTCTTCGATAGTATTACTAAATCGGTGGTCAACCAAAATAGTGAATTAAAGTAAGTGTTATCAAAACAACGTGCTATAACAAAAATGCAACAACACAAAATATCAATCAATTAATAAAACCATCAAGTTTGTTTATCACACAACCACAAAAAAAATTTAGTTCATAATTCGTGATAAAACAAAAGATAAAATAGTTTCAGTCATCAAACAAATCATAGTAATGAGATAAAAACAAGCGAACAAGAAATTAAAGCGAAATCCACTTGATGTTCTACTTGAATCCTTTGTTGATGTCTTCAATTCTCTCTCTTGTTTTTTGCTTGTCTTTTATTTTGTTTCTCCATTCTTTTTCTCTAATGACGACCTCTCTTTCTTTTGCGTTTTTACTACTTTTAAATCATATAATTATGGCAACCGAAGGTGTAAGGTGTGCATCTTCTAGTTTAGGAAACTCCAGATCGCAATCTTCAAAGTATCTCGAGTAAAATCTTCTATGTCAATGCTCCTGGATTGCCATAGCAATGTTGCTACAGGATCGTGCTACAATAACCACACTATTCCAAACTTATTTCAATTTTTCTCTTGCCAAATGTTTATCTTATCTTTATAAGCCTATTACAACAGCATTTTTTCGTTTAAATTTAAGCTTCTAGTAACCTACAATTATGTACATGATCTTAGCATACAAATTAATCAAACAAAATTTATTAAAAGTAAACTAAAATAGATGTTCATACAAAATATTATTAAAATGTAATAAAAACATGTCATTTACTCTTTAAGTATGGTTGATTCAAGCCTAAAGTAGCACAATAACTCTCATTTCAGAGAGTTATTACCCCATATGTTTTGACAAAAGTTGGCGTGCACCCTAATATTTCAACAACCATCACCATGCCCCCAAATCAGTATATCCAAACGTTATGCTTGACAGATAGTCACTTGACTGAGTGAAAAGACTTGTTTGCCCTTGATTTGAAAATTAGGCATTCGAAAAGCCATAAAATATATCAGGTGGTGTTGTTCACACAGTTTATGTCGGCTTATTTACATGCAAGTACAAAAAATAAAATGACAATATTACCCTTATTGTATATAACCACATTTCATTTTTATTTTCTCTAAAAACATAGCAGAGAGCGTTGATAACAATGGGAACATAACGGTAACAAAGCCTTAACCCCATATCAAACCCACGAAACAGTGGAAAATTGAAGCACATTCCATGTCTCTTCTCTGTTTCATCAATCATAGCTTCTAATTGAGAAAAACACCCATCTTTTAAACCATGAAATCATAGGGAACAAAAACAATGCCTACTTCATCCTGTGCTTCCAGCAGTCATGGCTATCAAAATACAAACAGTGATGGCAATCTAAATGCATCAAACAATAATGACACTCCAGATGCCATGGGTATAAATGGTGGTGTCATCAAGTTCTACAACAAAAGGTGTTACTGTGAGCGTAATGTAGTAATCCGAACCTCTACGATAGTAGAGAATCCACCTACACTATTCTACAAATGTTTTACTAATAAATGCACATTTTTCCAGTAGTGGTCACTGTTGAGTGTTAGAAAGTGTATATTTATAAAGGAGAAAACGGACATCACTTTTGAACTCAGGACGGTCAAAAACCTTAGGAGGAGCATAAAAGGAAAAATGTCATTGTTCACATGTACGGTACTGTTCACACATACGGTACTATTCATGTTATTGTTAACTACACTGTTCATATATACAGTCCGATGACATGGCATTGACCGATGATGTGGCATTAACCGATGACGTGGTAGCATTTGATTGGAGAAAGATATGGTATTTGGTTGCTTATGTGGCGTTGACTGATGATGTGTCACGATCCTATTGGACTAAGTGGACCAAAAATCATGCGTACGGTACATGTACATACATAGGATTATTTACTATTCAAGCCGTCACTATTCAAACCGCGTTACTGTGCAAACCATGTACTATTCAAACCGCGTACTGTTGACTGATGACGTGGCGCAATCCTGAGCATCCGAACTGTTTTTAATCCGATGGTTATGATTCACTCAATGTATCTATAAAAAAGGGGCTCTCCCCCCTAATTTGATATCCCTGAATCTATTTTTTAGCTTAGTTTTCTGTAATTCCTTCTCCATCTTCTATTTTCTACATATTTTAATAAATTCTCATTTTACCCCTACTTAAAAAATGAGTAGCTAATTTTCTTTCAAGCTTGGGTTGAAGGTGAAGTCTCAACATGTTCCATGAGCTTAATTTGGTAAATTTATTTTCTCTTTCCCTCTAATATTTGTGGATGTTTTGACTTTTCGTGGATAAATAATAATAATCTTGTCTAGATACCGCCCTAGTTAAACTGGCACCCTCATACAATGTTATTATTATTTGGCACGATAAGCCCTTAGCATCATATTTATTTGAGCGTGGTTCATGAGGTGTGGAAACCCCCCTCATGATTTAATTAACATTAATATGAAATATTTAGCACATGGAGCATGTTGATGCAGATCCAAATACGCAAGTGTTTTATCTCAATAGTTTCTAGTTTAATTTATTCCTGCCACTCCAATTTAAATTTTAGCATAATCTAAATTACTTCCACCATAAATCCAACCGCCCATTTAAAAAGTTAATTCTACATATAACTAAAATCCACCTCCTCGTGGGATCGACACTCGTCACCATTTATCTATTCTACAATAGATTTGTGCGCTTGCGAGTTCAATAAAATTTGCACAATAAGTTTTTGGCGCCGTTGCCGGGGATGTAAGTATTTTGATTCGTAGAATTAATTGTTTATAAATATTTATTTATTTATTTATTTATTTTATTTGTTTTCTTGTAATTTTTTAATTAAAAAAAGAAAAAAAAGTGAATATGTATTATAAGGTTAGAATTTCATTTCTTTTTCTCTTCTTTAAATTTATATAGTTTAATTTTCTAGCTATTTTTCTTTGTATTTTTTTATTTTTCTTGTTATTTTTCTTTGTAATTAATTTTAGTTTTAGTTAATATTTGTTTCATGTAATTTCTTTTTCTTATAGCAATTGAGTGTATTTTCGTAGTAAGATTGTAACAGCGTGGCAAGGTTAGTACCATAATTTCTTTCTCTTCTTTATTTTTATTTGTTTTGTTTTCATTTATTTTGTTCTTTGCATGCATGGTCGAAGGTCATTATCACCTAATCTTGAGGCTTTAGACCTTGAATTGGAAAAAACACTTCGCACACACAAACACATTGCATTTAAAACTAAAATTGAAATGGATTTGCAGAACCAACAACCAGAACCAACAACCAGAACCATAGGAGAGGCCATTTAAAGACTATTTTAGTCCCTTAGCTAATTTGAGCACATTATGCATAAGGTACCCAAATGTAACTGCTAGGAGTTTTAAATTGAAACCTAGTGTGCCAAATTATCTCCCAACATTCTATGGCCTAGAAAATGAAGACCTATATAATCATCTGAATGATTTTAATGCTATTTGTCAAACTTTTAGATACGAAAAATTTTCAGATGATGATGTTAAACTTAGATTATTCCCATTTTCTTTAAAGGACAGAGCTTGTTCACGGCTTAATACATTACCTACTAATAGCCTTTCATCATGGGAACAAATGGTAACAAAATTTTTGAATAAATATTTCCCTGTTCATAAAATCAATGCTATTCGCAGGAAAATTTCAGAGTTTAATCAAAGAGACGACAAGCAATTTTCGAAACATAGGAGCGATTTAATGGGCTACTCTTGAAGTGTCCACATCATAGGTATGAGAAATGGCACCAATGCCAAATCTTTTTGGAGGGATTATTGCCGTATGTGCAAGAATGACTAATGGCGACTAGTGGAGGAGAGCTAATGTCAAAAAGTGCATCAGAGATTTGGGATTTCTTCCAGCGCCAATCGGATAATTCTCAACAACGGAGTCGATCACTCAGAAATACCAGGAGAGTTAAGGGAGTAAATGAGGTTCACGTTGGCGAGTTAAGTTCAGGAATTAAAGAAGTCAAAGAGATGGTTGAAGGCTTTTCTCGACAAATAGCATCATTAACGACTGCCAACCCAACAGAGCCACATGACCATGACTCATATTCAGATCAAGCCAATGCCATAGGCGTCATGAGAAAACCATCAAATTACAACCCATACTCCAACACATATAACCCTGGATGGAGAGACCACCCCAATTTTTCATGGTCTCAAGGATTCCAATAAAATGGACCAGCAGCTCCACCTCTACCTCCACCAATCCAACCAATTCCTCAGATTCCTCAACCCTCTCAGCCACCATTTAGACCATACAATCAAAACCCAAATCACTCTCAACCCAAACCATGGGAGAATACATTCTAGAATTTCAAGAATCTTACTAATTCTACAATCGATCAGTAGAACCGCACCATTGATGAACTGTAAAATGAGATGAGGGCGGGCTTCAACTAATAAGCCCAATCAGTTTTAAACCTTGAGAAAATGGTAGGACAACTTACTTCTTCAGTTCAAACTTTGTCAATGACTGCTGAGAAAGGCAAATTCCCAAGTCAATCAGTGCCTAATCCTAAAGGAGTGCATGAAGCAAGTACTAGTTCACAACAGCAGCATGGAGAGGTCAAAGCCGTCATGACCTTGCGAAAAGGGAAAGAAGTCGACAATAAAGTGGAGATGCCAGTGACAAAATCAACTCAGATTGTACCTGTGAATGCTGAGGACTCATCATCAGAGGAGAAAGAGGAAACCAACCCCCGATAGTATGTTCCTAAATCTCCATTTTCTCAAAGGTTAGCTAAAGAGAAGAAAGGAAAATCTACAGGTGAGAATTTAAAAATCTTCAAACATGTAAGTATTAACATCCCTTTGCTTGATGCGATAAAACAAGTGTCATCTTATGCTAAGTTTCTTAAAGACCTTTACACTAAAAAAAGAAATATTCATATTAAAAAAAAGGCATTTTTAACAGAAAATGTTAGTTTTATACTCTAACATAAGATGCCTCTAAAATACAAAGACACAGGCTCCCCCACTATCTCATGTAGTATAGGGAACCACATAATTGAGAATGCTTTGTTGGATTTAGGAGCTAGTGTAAATCTGTTGCCTTACTCTGTATTTGTGAAACTTGGACTGGGCGAATTACACCCAACTCCAGTGGTGTTACAGCTGGCAGATCGGTCCACAAAAATACCTCGTGGTATTGTGGAGGACGTGCTTATCCAGGTAGACAAGTTTTATTTTCCTGTTGATTTCATTGTAATTGATACTCAACCAGTGCAGGATTCAAAGAAGCACATTCCCATTATCCTGGGCCGACCTTTCTTGGTAACTGCTGATGCTCACATTCAATGCAGGACCGGAAATATGCAGTTGTCATTTGGCAATATGACCATAGAGCTCAATATCTTCAACATTGCCAAACAACCTCACAATACAGATGATGGAATTGTTGATATGGATTTAATAGAAAAATTAGTTGGTAATAATTTTCTTTCAAACGTTAGTAATGATCCTTTACAAGCATGTTTAACTCACTTTGGTTTAGATTTTGATATTGACAGATCAGTCGATGAAGTCAACACCCTACTTGACTCAGCACCATCCATGGATACATATAAATGGAAGTCAATAGTTGAACAACTAGCACTATCAGAGAAGAAACTCAGCCTATCATCAGACTCACCACCAAAACTCGAGCTCAAGCTATTACCCAACACTTTGGAATATGCATTTTTGGGAGAAGAAAGTACTTTGCCAGTAATTATCTCTTCATCCCTCAATGAAAAATAAAAAGGTAAGTTGTTGGAAGTTTTAAAAAAGTACAAAGGAGCGTTAGGATGGACAATAGCAGACATAAAAGGTATAAACCCTGTAGACTGTATGCATTATATTCACCTTGATGAAAATGCTAAACCTACTAGAGAAATGTAACGTCGGTTAAATCCTAACATGAAAGAGGTTGTTAGAACTGAAGTCCTTAAGCTATTAGATGCAAGTATCATTTACCCCATTTCTGATAGTTCATGGGTTAGCCATGTGCAAGTTGTCCCCAAAAAGTCAGGAGTCACAGTAGTTACTAATGCTGATAATGAATTAGTACCCACTAGAGTAACTACGGGATGGCGTATATGCATTGATTATAGGAAGTTAAATTTTGTCACACGTAAAGACCATTTTCCTTTACAATTTATCGATCAAATGCTTGATAGATTAGCAGGACATGAATTTTATTACTTTGTAGATGGCTACTTAGGATACAATGAGATTCCCATAGCACCAAAAGATCAAAAAAAGACCACTTTCACTTGCCCTTTTGGTACTTTTGCATATATGAGAATGCATGTTGAGCATTTTTCTGATATGGTTGAACGATTCCTTGAGGTTTTTATGGATGATTTTTCTATTTTTGGTGATTCATTTGATCAATGTTTACATTATCTAACACTAGTTCTGCAGAGATGTATCGAGAAGAATTTAGTCTTGAATTGGGAGAAATGTCATTTTATGGTAAAACAAGTTATTGTTCTCGGTCACATCATTTCGAGTAAAAGGTATTGAGGTTGATAAAACCAAGGTGGGTCTCATTTCCAATCTTCCTCCACCTAAAATAGTCAGAGAAGTAAGATCTTTCCTTGAGTATGCTGGTTTTTATAGACGTTTCATTAAAGATTTTAGTAAAGTTTCTAGACCCTTATGCCATCTACTTGCTAAGGATGTACTTTTTGTCTTTGATGATTCATATCTTGTGGCATTTGAAAAATTAAAGCAGCTGTTGACATTATCACCCATCATTCAGCCCCCAAAGTCTGCTGGACTGATGCATGTGGATGGTTGATGTGGGTGTGATGTTTTTTTTAGACTGGAGATAATGCTTATACTTTTATTTTATTGTTATAATTAATCTGATTGAATAAATACGATTGTTTAAAAAAAAAAAAGAAAATTATTTTTGGGTTTGAATTTTTTTTTTTCTTTATTTGCTAGGGACTAGCAATAAGCTGGTTGGGGAGTGTGTTGAGTGTTAGAAAGTGTATATTTATAAAGGACAAAATCATCATTTTACACTTCAAGTCTTACTAACTTTGTTACTTTTATGTATTTAAGTCTTTTGTTATTTAATTATGTGTGTTTTGTTATAATTAAGTATTTTATGTATTTTAGGGGCATCATGATCGTTTCCTGAATGAGCAGTGATCGAAGAAAACGGACATCACTTTTGAACTCAGGACTGTCAAAAACCTTAGGAGGAGCATAAAAGGAAAAATGTCATTGTTCACATGTACGATACTGTTCATGTTACTGTTTACGACACTGTTCACATATACGGTCCGATGACATGGCATTGACCGATGACGTGGCAGCATTTTATTGGAGAAAGATATGGCATTTGGTTGGTTATGTGGCATTGACTGATGAGTTGGCATTGACTGATGATGTGTCACGATCCTATTGGACTAAAATTCTTATGTACTATTTATGGATGACGTGGCAGCATTTCAGTGGACCAAAAATCATGCGTACGGTACATGCATACACATAGGATTATTTACTATTCAAACCGCGTCACTATCCAAGTCGTCACTATTCAAACCGCGTCACTGTGCAAACTGCATCACTGTGCAAACCGTGTACTGTTCAAACCGCATACTGTTGACTAATGACGTGGCGCAATCCTGAGCGTCCGAACTGTTTTTAATCCGATGACTATGATTCACTCGATGTATCTATAAAAAGGGGGCTCTCCCCCCCTAATTTGATACCCTTGAATCTATTTCTTAGCTTAGTTTTCTGTAATTCTTTCTCCATCTTGTATTTTCTACGTATTTTAATAAATTTCCATTTTACCCCTAGTTCAAAAATGAATAGCTAATTTTCTTTCAAGTTTGGGTTGAAGGTGAAGTCTCAACATGTTCCACGGGCTTAATTTGGTAAATTTATTTTCTTTTCCCCTCTAATATTTGTGGATGTTTTGACTTTTCGTCGACAAATAATAATAATCTTGTCTAGATACTGTCCTGGTTAAACTGGCACCCTAGTACAAGGTTATTATTATTTGGCACGATAAACCCTTAACACCATATTTATTTGAGCATGGTTTATGAGGTGTGGAAACCCCCCTCATGATTTAATTAACATTAATATGGAATATTTAGCCTATGGAGCATGTTGATGCATATCCAGATACGCAAGTGTTTTATCTCAATAGTTTTCATTTTAATTTATTCCTGCTATTCCAATTTAAATTTTAGCATAATCTAAATTACTTCCACCATAAATCCAACCACCCATTTAAAAAGTTAATTCTACATATAATTAAAATCCACCTCCTCGTGGGATCGACACTCGTCACCATTTATCTATTCTATAATAGATTCGTGCGCTTGCGAGTTCAATAAAATTTGCACAACAGTCATTAACAACCAATTAAGCCAATGAGATACTACAAAGACAAGATCTATACAGTCCATCAGGCAAACATGACTTGGGCAATCAAGAGAATGTTGGAGCTGAATTTAGTTGTAGATTCAATAAAATTGGAAGCATGATCAGCGGTACAAAGAGATGTGTCAACATGATTATAATCATACTTCTAGTTATGTTTTATGTCCTTGTATGTGAGATAAACAAAATTACTACTAATGCATAAATAAATGGCTAGGGAATAAAAGTTGATTATTAAGTAGAATGTAATTCTTCTTTGTATGTAATCTACAGTCAAGTAATGGTAATATATGATAAGCATTTCTGGTACAAGCATCATAGTTAATTTAACATACATATTCTGCAAGCCAATAACAGATCTGATAAACTTACTTGAAATTGGAATTAATAGGATTGACAGCACATCTAATAGTTTTAATACAAGCTGTTACAATGACCAAAAAATAAAAAAATAAAGTGTTGGTTCCTCTGCTCAGCCTAACTGTATAAACTACCCAACAAATTTTAAAATACCAAAAGACCCTAAGCTTAACCATAAGTTAGGCCTTAATATCCTAGATACAAAATCTATACACTCATTTTACACCAACATTGCCTATAAGGCCTTAAGCAACTACAACAAAAATAAAAAATACGAAATGCCATTTACTAGTTAGACTAAAATACAAAATGCAATATAAGGTCTGTTGTCGCATTCTAAAAGGTGCGAAGTTTGTTAGATACTTCCACTGTTTACTTATATATATACTGTCATTGCTTGTAATTTATATGATTTGTTACTACAAAAGACAAATTAGACATACATTAATATTTTGCATTTATGATAGGCCTATTTGTGTATGAAGATAACTTACCACAGATGGTGGGAAGGTTGGTGCTTTCCCTTTGTTCAATGCTTTTCTTTTTGCCTTGTCATTCACCACACACTTCCACTGTAAAATGCTCCACAATCTTGCATGATTCTTTTCCCTTGCACCCCCAGCCCAGTGTCACTTGATTTAAGCATCCTAACATTGCCACTGGAGCTACCCATATGCTTTTGTGAGTGAACACTCTTATCGAAGAGTTGTTGTTGGCAATACATGGCCTGTTGAGGTATGTTAATGCTCAGACAATAAGGTTGATTGGTTGGTCTTTTGGCTTATAGATTGTTGTGATCCCGTTCAATGCTCCTTTTTCTATGATCCTATATATGTCAAATAATTACAACTTAAAATATCTTCGCATGATAGCCTAACAATTCACAACAAAGCTTCCACTGTACGTAAGTCAAGATTAAATTAAACTTATAATTAAACTATAATACAATGTTACCAAATATTTACAAATATTAAAGAAGTTTAACACATACATTGCCAAATTCAGCCACAACAATTAAATAAGTTTAACACATATGTTACCAAAATCAGCCTCAGATGCTTGTGCAATAGACTCATTGTAGGCTTTTACATTATTCTACATATAAAAAAAAAGATTAACATTAAAGCATCACCAATAAGCATTAGTCATATAAAGTTAAATGAATGAGTTTAAAGCAAATTACCTTGTAATGCCTTGTCTTTTTATTGACGTTAGCAGGGTTAATAGGACAAGTTCTCTTATTGTGTCCAAACAAACCACAACACATACAGCATAACTTGTACCAGCTTTTCTCTAAGGGTACTTTATCATGCTCCTTTCTCTTGTTCATCTTTGGCCTTCCAGAAGGTCTCCTCAGTAATGGTGGAAGTATTTCATCGCCAAAAACTTCTAGCTAGTTTATTTTATCTAGAATGGGATGGATCATTCTGGAATAAGATTTGAGGTGTATTTTTTTCTTGAAACATTGGCTCAAAAAATATTCTTGCCTCTTTTGACTATAAATACTACAAGGTATAACATGAATACATGGATACCCACTGGCATCCCAGAAACCACAATCACATAAATGATGCTCTAGATCAACTATGTATATTCTGCCATGGTCACTAACCTCATACATCCACTCACTTGTTGGCATGATAGCATAGCCACTTGACAGTTCTTGGTTCTTTTACATTCTCCTTGCTGTTTCAAAGCCTCATGCCTCAGTTTTTCTTCTTCTATTTATCATTCTTTTCATCATCTTCTTTCTTATGAACTCTAACAAAGTAAGTAAAGGTAGTTTCTTATGCACATTAATCCACACATTAAATGATTCAGTCATATTATTTGTACAATTATTAGACTTTGAAACCTTGTCAAAGGAGTGTCTTGACCAAAATCTTGGATGACTCCTTCTAAGAGTCTTATAGCAAGCAGGATCTACAACTCTCACTCTCTCCATTCTATTTTCAAAGTCAATCATATTAGCAGCTCTTAAAGCTTCCTAGAATCTGTTTTTAAAGTCAATTCTTGGATGCTTTGCCTTCAGATTTACTAAGATGTGTCTTACATAGTATCTCACATTTGTATTAGGAAACTCAAGTCCTAAGGTATTTTGAATGCACTTTTGCCTGTCACACATGAATGTCAGTTGCCATGAATCTTTAATATAATTATTTAGATGTCCTAAAAAGTAAGTCCATGTACTTGTGCTCTATACAGTGCACACACAGACAGCAATAGGGTAAATTCCAGTGCTGGCATCTAGAGCAACTGCTGATAGAAGAACCCTTTTATATGGTCCCTTCAAATGGCACCCATCAATGTCAATGAATGATCTACAACCCCTTTTAAAACCCTTTGTAAGTGTTGGAAATGAAAGAATACATTTTTCAAAATGGGTTTTAGGCTGATGTCCATGCAATTTGATCACATGAACTATTGCCAATGCATCTTGCATTCTATTCAAAACCATCTAGGCATATAACCTTATACGCCTGTAGTTTGACTAATAATCAGCCCTACCCGATTGTAAAGCAATAACCTTCTATTTATCAACTTTACAACCGTACACCCTCCCAAACTCACTCTAAATGAAGCTGACATTAGTTTCAGGATTTAACAGTATTGTGTTCCGAAATTGAAATGCTGTAAACTAGGCAGTACATTTGGGGTTCTTCCACAATCTCTGACAAGTATGCATATTGTAGTATCTCCAAATATAGTCTTAGAAGCATGCAAATACAAAATACATCCAACCCGTTCACTCTTAACACTGATCCTAGCTCTCTCAAAGTGCTCTTTCGAAGTTTTAAACCTTTCTTTAACAACAAATTTTCTTAAAGTTATAGTAAGCTCTATGAAATTTTTGAAGTACTACCCTATAAAGAACTCTACAGGATGATCATCTCTACGAATATACATATTATCCTCATTTCGAAATCCATTTGATCTATCACTCTATCACCATCTTTATCAGAACATGCACTAAATTCATTGTCATCACTGGAATAACATGATAACAGATCATCAACATCATCATCATTGGATTGAAACAATTGAGCTCATTTACATTTTAGCCAGGTTCAGTGGGTTGGTTATAAACATTATTATCATCACTAGTAGAAAGGCTATAGACACTGTCATCAGAGTCATTGCCCCAAAATGGTGACTCTATATATCATCTTTGTGTTGAAAATTATATTTTTGTGTTAGGGTAGTACTGGGTTTAGTTGTTTGTCAGATCTGGGATTTAGGTTTTCGAGTGTATGGTTGGGATGGCATTTATGGTTGGGATATTAGTATTTCATTATGGGTTGTAGGAACATATGGAGGTAATATTTGATTTAATAGTGGGGACAAAGACTGAGAATTAAGTAAGGGTTGTCTCTACTGATCAAAAGGAGTATGGTACAGTTGCTCATTTTCTTCATTAGTAACCAAATCAACGGTTGGTTTTTTAGTTCCATTACTACTACGATGGCCAAACTTTTAATGATAAGATGGTAATCTGAAATAAGTGTCTAAAAAGTCTTCATAGAGTAATGAATTAGATGCCTTAGCATCTGACACTCCAATTTGTATATTGGTATCATTTCCAGGGATAAGAGTTTGCTTGGTCTAGTACTGTGATGAGTTAGATGGCACTAGTTTCATCATTACAACATTTGAGGGGAAGTTTGATGATAATGTGGGTAATGTTCGGTTGTCATTTGAAGAAGAGTTTGATGAGGTAATTGGAATGTTTAGGTTAATGGTGGTAGTGTTTTCACTTGTCTGACTGAAAAGAGATCTTTTTACTGAACCAACAGGCCATGATATTATCTCTAGGTCAAATCTATGTGATAGAGGCCCTCATGGTTGTATCGTGACCATAGATTGAATAGATCATCATCATCAACTATCTTAACCAACAGATTGTTCCATGGCTATATAACAGTTAGCTTGAATCTCTCATCCCAAGTTATCTTTCTCTTGTATACCAGTTTTATGACTTTGTTCGCACGAACGATTATGCTCACTTTATCTCAGTCAACCATACCATAAAATTTTTTTTACCCATAAATGATATAAAGAATGTTGGTCTATCATCATCCATTTTTTCTACCATGGACAAATGAAATCATGCATAAAACAGAGCATAATAAACAATAGTCAACACTTTTTCCAGTAATCAAACACATGTGGCATAAGAACAACATGAATAACTAAATAAGTAACATTTAACTTATTTATAATTAAGAATAAAACAGACTCACAAATAGTTTAACCTAAAATACTTAACCATGTGTAACAGTTTCCTAAACACCTATTGATAAAGCAAAGCAAAAGCATAAGCAATTACTAAGGCAAATAACAAGTAGCTATATGTAAATGAAGGGCATAGATATGATGTCAGAAATAGTTACAATGACAAATAGATATGAAAAGAACATCCAAAAATTTTCAAAACTTAGTTGTGAGAACAACATCAATAGCATAAATTCCGTGACCTAAATGCATCAAAATCAGCATGTTGAGAGCTTTAACATTCATTTTTATGCTCAGAATTACATAAAAATAATAGCAGTAGCAAGTTATTCAAAAGTAAATGAACTCACCTTAGTATCTTCAGCACCATAGATAGAGATAACTATTACACACTCACTCACCACAAATGACAACATAACCATTCTATATACTCTTTACAACTTGCTTATCGAAAAACAAGCTACAGTTAGATGAAGGATCGAATGTGTGGAGGGAAATTGACCTCTACATGCATGCTTTCCCTTAAAAAACCTAGATTTTTTGTTTAATCTTAGCTGAAATTGCAGAGTTGCAATGATGGAACAATATATGAATTCAAAGATTTCATTTATCACTGTTCTCTGCACCTTGTGTTAAATAGTGTATATAACTTTTTTGGTTTTTGCCAGTAATTTGTGTCAAATCTCTCTTTTACCCTACTAAATGGTGCATTTATTTTGTTTCATTTACCTTTTCCCACTATTTGAGTCAAATATCAATTTTCCCCCTACCGTCAAAGATAACGGTTGGATATGCTGATTTAGATTAGTGCTGATGGTTGTTGCAACATTAGGGTGCACGCCTACTTTTACCGAAGCATGTGGGTGCTGGCGGAAAATAACCCACATTTCAAGTTGGTGTAATACAAAAGAGATACAATAGTATGTCATGAGGTAGTTAGTATTTCGTACTTATAATTTCATAAATGACTATGTTTGCCCACATGGAATGTTTTTGGTGTAAATCCCTGGAAATATTTATATAGCAAAGAAATGTAGTATAAGGTATAGCATCTGAATTAGGTTTATATTGAAAATCCTTACAATATGAACAAATAAGAAAAGATTAAAATACTAGATTTTGATTCAGTGCTGAACTTAACTTTTTATTATTCTTTTAGAAATACACAATTGGTAATTTTTTGATAAGGAAATAAAATTAATTAAATTTTAATCCTACATTCCTACACATGTAAATGCGACAGAAGATTATCAAGAGTTAAACACAAATAATTTCATTCAATTAGTAATTCGAATTCAATTCGTTAAATAAACTACTCGAATCCAAGTTTATGCTTGATTTGGTTTTTGTTTATTATTCATTTACTTCAACAATTTTAATTCTTATCCTATGATTTACTAATGGATTATAATTAGAAGTTTGCAATTTGAAGTTGAGATTATGGCACATTCGATATGTTCAATATAAGAATTATTTTGAATCTTGAAATTCGTTTTCAACATATTGTCATAATGCTAATGTCAGCCAAGAAAAACAAAGTCTTAATTTATGCAAATTTAGGTTTAATATTCCTTATTTATTAAGACAAGTTGACGTTCAACATATTTCCATCAAACACATATTAGTTATTGTCACTTTCTGAAGCAGTGACTAGGAGAGAAATTTTGTTCCAGAAACTTTCCACTGGGACAATCATATATTCCATCGATGCATTTGCCACCAGGAGAATAGCATAATTTGTCGCAATCTTCATTGAATTCGCAATCCCAAGCTTCTACTCCTTTGGGTAGACCTAAGAAACCATAAAAATTGTTTGCTTTCATTAGTTTAAACATCCCGTAACTTAATAAATTGATGTTTTAGTATTTGTTTGTGAATAGTAATTAGAAAAGTAAAACTTATAAAAATTGTAAAAAAAGAGAAGGAAATAAATTGAAAGTATATGCCACTAAGCAATTAAGAGAAGAAGAACAAAGCAAGCTAATTTAAGTTGAGAAGTTTTCTCCATTATTTCAAGTTAGTGCAATATAAAAGAGATACAATAGTATGCCATGGGGTGGTTGGTACTTATAGCTTCAAAAATGTCTAGGCTTGCCCACATGGAATGTTTTCAGGGTAAATATCATGAAATATTTATATGGTATGTTAATCTATAAATGAGGAAAAGAATTACAATATATGGTATGTCATCTGAATTAGGTTTATGTTGATCTCAATTGTTTACTTACAATTACCTAAACAAGAGAAAAAGAAAAGGAAATATATATATATCTTTGTTGGGCTTTCGCATTTTTGAATTCGAGAGAAAACATAGCAAATTAGTAGTTAACAAACACACAATGAGTTACACTAATGAAATGTCATATGCATCCTAATTTGTTAATTAAAGTTGATTTAATTGTCAAGCATTACATGTCATGCCATAATGCTTATTACAATTGTCGGATATCTTCACTAGAAATGCTTGTTTGAGATGTGTCAAGGCAATTTCATGATTTTTCTTACAGTCTTTCCCGAATAATTCTCTTGCCAAAGCTACACACATTGCCATTTCTCTTGCCATTGCGCACACCTTCAAATTGTTCAAGGTTTTGTCGCTGACTTTGGAAAATCTAATCTTCTTGTTACTTAAATTGGTCGGAGAATTATAATTAAGATAAAATGAAAAGGAAAATCCTTACAATATGAACAACTAAGCAAAGATTAAAATACAGGATTTTGCTTTTGTACTGAGCTAACCTTTCTGCTAACCTTTTAGAAATACATTATTATTGGATAAAGATGTAAAATTAATTAAATCCTAATCTTATATTGCTATCCATGCAGCTGCGGTAGAAGGTTATGTAGGGTTAAACACAAATTAACTTAGTAATCTATCCAAATCTTAAAATACCACATATTCTTAGCACATTGTCCAAATCATAAAATACCGTATATTTCAAGATTTTAATACCAAACAAAAAAGCTAAATGGACACTATACCCCCAAGGTTTGGGGCGATGGTCGTAAAGACCCAAGTTTTCAAAAAGGAACATCAAAATCGCTTTTTAACCATATTACCCTTGAATACAGGAATTAGAAAATTGACCTTAAAGCTTTTAATTAGAAAAAATTTTATATCAATAATATAATCCATTTAGTAGACCAATTATATTCAATTACTTTTAAGAGTTAAAATATTGTTAAAATTTTTAATTACTATATTTATTTTAATAATCTTATTATAAAGATTATAAACAAATCTTTGGGTCAAATAGATTACACAATTAACAAAACATCACCTACTTATCATATTCAAATTACATTTTTACACAATATTCGAATATTTTTAATTTATTAATTTTAATATTATCTTTCCATTTATTATTAAAAATTACTCGAATAAAATAAAATAAGTCTAACAGATAGTAGGGAAATTATCATTCGTATACCCTTAGTTTACTCTGTTATAAAAAATACTACAACACTTTGAGGGTGCATCAATCGTCCACCCTAAGTTGATAAAATGTATCAGCCGACCATCAAACCATTAGTTACCGTTTAAATATGATAATGTCAGAGGGGTAATATAGTCTTTTCATAGATACAAGTGATAATTTAAGGGTGTACAAGTGATAATAAGAGAATTTAACGGTATACAAGTGATAATTTTCAAGGGTAAAATCATCAATTCACTGTAATTCCGTTAACTTTTAAACGGCGACTAACGGTTTGGTGGTCGGTTGACACATTTTCTCAACTTGGGGTAGACAATTGATACACCCCAAAGTGTTGTAGTATTTTTTATAATAGAGCAAATATGGGGTATACAAATGATAATTTCCCTAGATAGTACAATATGATAATATTTTATAATTATTAAAATTATTTTAAAAAGTATATCTTGTTGGATTTATTTTAATGCCATATTTTATTTATTACAAAATTTTAGGACCCTTTCTCGGTTTCATAGAGTCAACAAGTATTATGATCAAAAGGTGGTTGTGGCGTCCCTTATTGAAAATTTTGGGGATTTTGTAACCATTTTCCAAAACCATGGGTGTTTGGACGTCCTTTATCCAAAAAAAAAAAGTTTCAATAGAAAAGCATTGCCGTTTTTGAACCATAAATAGCAACCTAATAAGAGAAACGATGTTAGATTTTGGTTTATATTATAAGTGATGATAAAGTTAAAAAATTTTATACGACGTATTTTGAACAAATTGATATAGCCTAAATTCATTGGTTGGATTGATATTAATATGAATGAGCACAACACGGACTGTCCATAGCATCACAGAAAAAATAAAAAAGAAACTTATTCTAAGGCCATCATCATCTCTTTGCTTCAATCTCCCCAGTCTTGTTCAATTAGCTTTTTACAGTGTTTCTTCTGTTGTTGGCATGTTAACTGTTAGCCTGCCACATCAGCATCACAAAGACATAACTACACTCTCTCAGGGGAAATAATTTTTTTAAAAAATGATTGCTATTAATCCACAATTACATGTTACAAAATTTTGAATATACAGGCTATTGATTTCTCATCCAAACCATTTTAATTTAAATTAGATGGATATGATTTTGAAAACTTAGTTTATTCAATAAGTAAGTCGAATTCGACTTGTTAAATAAACTATTCGAATCCAAGTTTATGCTTGACTTGGATTTTGTTTATTATTCATTCATTTTAACAACTTAAGTTCTTATAATATGATTTATTAATGGATTATAATCTAAAGTTTGCAATATGAAGTTGAGATTATGGCACATCGACATGTAAAATACGAGGATTATTTTGAATCTTTAAATTTCCTTTCGATATATCGTTATAATGCTAATGTAAAAAAAAATTATTTATACAAATTTGGGTTTAATATTCCTTAGTTATTAAGACATGCTGATGTTCAACAAACTTTCCACTGGGACATTCACATATTCCATCGATGTATTTGCCATTGGAAGAATAACATATTTGTTAACAATCTTCATCAAATTCGCAATCCCCAGCTTCTACTCCTCTTGGTACTCCTAAGAAACCATAAAAATTATTGTTTTCATTAGTTTAAACTTCTCGTAACTAAATAAATTGGTGTTACATAATTTATTTATGAATAGTAATTAGAATACTAAAACTCCTAAAAAATTGTAAGATGAGAATAGGAAATAAGTTAAAAATATATACCATTAGAAGCAATTAAGAGAAGAAGGACAAAGCAAGATAATTTAAGTTGAGAAGTTTTCTCCATTATTTCAATTTAGTGCAATATGAAAGAGATACAATAGTATGACTTGGGATGATTGGTAATTATAGTTTTACAAATGGCTATGCTTGCCCACAATGAACGTTTTTGGTGTAAATATCCAAAAATATTTATATGGTATGTTAATCTATAAACGAGGAAAGGAATTAGACTATATCGTATGTCATCTGAATTAGGTATATGTTGATCTCAATTGCTTACTCACAATTACCTAAAAAAGGGGAAAAAAAGAAAAGAAAATATATCTTTGCTATACTTTCTCATTTTAGAATTTGAGAGAAAATCTAGCAAATTACCTATTAACAAACACCGACACACAATGGGTTACACTAATGAAATGTCATATAGATTCTAATTTGTCAGTTGTCAATGACCCACTGAAAAGGGCAAAGAAAAGAAAAAAGAAAACAAAAGAGGAAGAAGAAAAAGAAGAAAGAGAACTAAGAAAAAAATGGAAACGGGTCAAAGAAGGAAAAGAAAAGAAATAAAATAATAATAAAATATTAAATGAACAGTAGCCAATTTTGGCTATAAAAGGAGGCTCTTCACCTCATTGGTAATCATCAAATTCTTCAGCTCATTTTCTTCTTCCCTATAAAGAGATAAGAGTTTAAACAACTCTTGAGTGATTAGTAATTTGAGAGTTTGGGTATTGAGATTTTGGGTAGTGAGCTAAAATAATATAGTACTTGTAACTTCTTTTTCACTAGTTAAATATTTACTTTCTGTGTTCGCCCGTGCATATAGGCTAAAAGTCGAACCACGTAATTTCTAGTGCCCATGTCTGATTTTGTGTTCTATTATTTCTCAATTTCACTTTAGCTGCGTGTCTGCTTCATCCATCAATTTTCCAACAGTGGCATCAGAGCTATTGGTTGTATTTTTTGGAGTCAGGGTACTGTTCAAGTGTACTCACTGTTAACATATACAGTGCTATTCATATATATGGTACTATATTCATGTACCGCACTGTTTATGTATACGATACTATTTATATATAAGGTACTGTTCCCGAGAAATAGTGGAAGCGATCCAAGAATTTTACAGTCTAAAGAAGGGAATAGTGGCATGAGTAAGACAACTATTTGGTTATGTACATGTCTAGTAAAGTTCTATCACAAAGGCGATAAAAGCCTAAGGTGTATGGGTTTTAAGTAGGACTATTGTGACCCTTCCAGTCTTTCCTGGGAACTTTCTTGGTGTGCAGTTTCACACATACTCACAACTACTGAAGGTGATACACTAGCTTGTGTGTGGTATTTATCAATAAAATGGTGGCAAAGTATGAAATTGAGTAGTTCAACTGGAATAATTTCTCATTGTGGAAAATTAAGATGCAGGCAATTCTGAAGAAAAATAATTGCTTGGTAGCAATTGAAGAAAAACTTATAGAGATAATTGATAATGGCAAGTGGAAAAAGATGGATGGCAATGCAATTGCTGATCTACACTTGGCACTTGCAGATAGGGTGTTATCTAGTGTAGAGGAGAAAAAGACAGCAAAGGAAATATAGGATACTCTCACAAAATTTTACAAGGCCAAGTCACTACACAACAAAATCTTCTTGAAGAGGAAACTCTATACTCTTTGAATGGCGGAATATACAATGGTGACCGACTATATCAACACTTTAAAGACTTTATTTTTACAACTTACAACATTGGGTTATAAAATAGAGGAAAATGAATATGCAAAGCTTCTATTTCAAAGCCTACCAAATTCGTATGATGAACTCATTATCAATCTAAGGAACAACAATCCAATGGACGGTCTAGTTTTTAATGATGTTATAGCCTCCGTATTAAACGAGAAAAGCTGACGAAAAAGTTGTTGGGAAAAATACAGTTTTTTTAAAAAACTTTTAGGACCGATCTCATATAATATATATGAATTCGTAATCTAGAAATCGTACCTTGAAAATCCAGTTTGGATTTTTCCGCTGAAGTGATTCAGGCTCCTAGATCATGATCCGTCACCACCACTCCCGTTAGATCACGATCCGTCACCACCACTCCCGTTTGATCACGATCCGTCACCACCACGCCTGTTAGATCACGAACTGTCACCAATGATCTTCCAGGTTATGACTCAGGTTTGATCTGCACTTGACGTGTGGGCGCCTTTATCACCACTAAAGCAACTAGCACGAGAAATTTTTTTTCTCAAAATTAGAAAGAAAAATCTTTTCTCCGATCCGTAAGTGGTGTCGCCTTTTTGGGAGAAAATAAGCCTTTTATATTATTTCTTTAGTGAAACCCTAGGCTCCAAAACTTACGTTACGTTACTTTCCTTTTTCCATAAGGGGACCACCTTGTAAAATAACATAAGGCCCCCTTATACAAAAATATATTAATGGAGCCTCCCACTAAATAATATAATTATGTTTTTGACCCAAATTGCTAGCTATCTTGCTTATTAATCCAGTAGTGGTGCAGTCAATTAAATGAGCTAACCCGGGGATCATTTGGGAACATACAATAGTGGCTACAACAATTAAGCCTGTAATTAAACAAGCCTAATCATTTAATTCCAACTCTACTCCACTATAAGATTGGAACTGACCTCCATAATTGTATGTTCGAATTAAAATTCGTCCCAAGCCACATTGATTTCTTTACTGCTCAATCCTTTGTACCACATCGTTAATTAAATCGATATCTCAACTGTCCAATCGATTTAATTACATCTTATTCCTTGATACTTACTGATTTTCTCTAATGATCATTTTCAACATATTAAATATGTTGACACACTCTGGCCAGAGAATTCTATGATCAAGTACCGAAAACCCATCAAGAGATGTGTTGTACAAATTCTATATTGTTAATCTATAACTCCAATACTCATAATTGCTCCCACCAAGATACCGGGTAATCTTGACCACAAGGGTGTGTCGTGCCCATTGGTAACTCAAATGGAATAACAATTATAATCATGAAATCATAATTAACTCAAGATTAAGATTACAGTAAAATCAATGCCTATGAGATTTAATAAGTCCGGATACCATTTCAAGGTTAATTAAATCTCATGTGTGATCCACTCAATGAGTCAAACTACATCAAGAATTCATACATGATTAAGACAAATCATTCAATGAATTTACTACAGTCTAAACCTAAATAAAGTGCCCAACTTTATTTATCAACTGCGAACTTAATTTATTTAATCATAAGATAACTTGTATTTATGTCTTCTGTGAATCCACATGGTGATCACATAAATACATATAATATGATTAAATGGACTTTATTCAATATATTCATGCAATTAAAATATCTCAAATATTTTATTAATCAGAAAATAAATTAATATGCTTTAAAAGAGCATATTATCCCAACAAAAGTAAGGAAGACAGACAAGTAAGTTCGCAACAAATGGAAGCGCTATCGGTGATGAGAGAAAGATCAACAGAATGTGGGCCCAGTGGGAGTCACAATCATAGTAGATCAAAATCCAGAAGTAAGAAGAATGTTAAATGCTACAACTGTAGTATGAAAAGACACGTTAAGAAAGAGTGTTGGAGCAACTAGAAGAGAAGAAAGGCCAAAGAACCTGAGTCGTCATATGCTCAAGGGTGTGTAGAAAGTACCTCGAATGATGGCGAAATTCTCTACAGCGAGACAACAACTGTTTCAGAAGGCAGAAAATGGCTATCTAACGTCTGGCCCATAAACTCGGGAGCTACCTGGCACATGACCTCTCCGAGAGAATAGTTCTACACATATAAACCTATCTTAGGAGGATTTGTATATATGGGAGATGATGATGCCTTGGAGATCGCTAGCATTGGTACTATCAAAATAAAAAATATTTGATGGTACAATTCGCATAATAGAGGAGGTACGATATGTCAAAGGCCTAAAGAAAAATCTATTGTCTTTGGGATAAATAGATAGTCATGGGTGCAAAACTCATGTTGAAAATAGGATCATGAAGATTACCAGAGGCGTGCTTGTGTTGATGAAAGCGGAAAAGATCGGTGCTAATATGTTCATGCTTAAAGAAAAAATACTACAAAAAGTTATTATGTGTGTCGCGTCAAGTGGAGAAGAATCAATAATAATATGGCACCTCAAACTCGGCCATATGGTGGAACAAGGTTTGAAGATTTTCTCTAAATGAAAATTGCTTTCTGGGCTCAAATTAGTAAATTTACCAATTTGCGAACCTTGTGTTACAAGTAAGCTGCATAGATTAAAGTTTAGTAAATCTGTTGCTATAAGCAAATGCATTTTGGACTTAGTTTATTTCGATGTTTGGGAATTACCGGATATGTCCATAGAAGGTGCAAAGTATTTGGTGACTTTCATTGGTGATTATTCCGGGAGATGCTAGACGTATCCAATTAAGAAAAAGTTAGATGTGTTTTCAGTGTTCAAACATTACAAAACACGGGTTGAACTTGAACTAGGAAAAGAATCAAGTGCTTGAGGACAGATAATGATGGAGAGTATACAAACGACAAGTTTCTTACTTTCTTTAAGCAAAAAAGTATTCAGAGGCAGTTTGCAGTGGCATATACTCCTCAACAAAATAGTGTGGTAGAGTGGATGAATAAGACTCTTACAGAAAGAATAAGAGCTATGTTAAGGACGGTTGTTCTATCCAATTTATTCTGAGCAAAAGCAGCAAAAACTACCTATTATGTAGTAAACCGGTCGCCATCTACGGCAATTGGGTTAAAGACTCCGATGGAGATGTGGACTGGAAAGCTAACATATTACTCTTACCTATATGTATTTAGATGTCATGTGTACGTGACGTACAATGCCCAAGAAAGAGCAAAACTGAATACAAAATCTAGAAGATTTATCTTTTTGGGATATGCTGATAGAGTAAAGGGGTATCGTTTGTAGGACCTCACTGCTCACAAGATCATCATCAGTAGAGATGTTTTCTTTATAGAAGATCAATTGCAAAAGAGAGATGGTGATGATAACACTGTAAAAGAAAAGTTAGAGACTGTGCTGGTATATGTGGAAAATAATCCAGAAGTTCTAGATTCTTCTGAAGCAGCAACAGGGCATGAAGAACAAGAACCGGTGAAGTTTGAGGCTCGAGAAGTTCGTCAGTTGACTTGTAAAAGATCCTTTGTACCACATCGTTAATTAAATCGATATCTCAACTGTCCAATCGATTTAATTACATCTTATTCCTTGATACTTACTGATTTTCTCTAATGATCATTTTCAACATATTAAATATGTTGACACACTCTGGCCAGAGAATTCTATGATCAAGTACCGAAAACCCATCAAGAGATGTGTTGTACAAATTCTATATTGTTAATCTATAACTCCAATACTCATAATTGCTCCCACCAAGATACCGGGTAATCTTGACCACAAGGGTGTGTCGTGCCCATTGGTAACTCAAATGGAATAACAATTATAATCATGAAATCATAATTAACTCAAGATTAAGATTACAAGAAATCAATGCCTATTAGATTTAATAAGTCCGATACCATTTCAAGGTTAATTAAATCTCATGTGTGATCCAAACTTAATGTAGTCAACTACATCAAGAATTCATACATGATTAAGACAAATCATTCAATGAATTTACTACGCCTAAACCTAAATAAAGTGCCCAACTTTATTTATCAATCATGAACTTAATTTATTTAATCATAAGATAACTTGTATTTATGTCTTCTGTGAATCCACATGGTAATCACATAAATACATATAATATGATTAAATGGACTTTATTCAATATATTCATGCAATTAAAATATCTCAAATATTTTATTAATCAGAAAATAAATTAATATGCTTTAAAAGAGCATATTATCCCAACAATCTCCCACTAGCTCTTAAAGCATATCCGCATACATCGCATGCTCTGTGGCTCTAAGTGCAGGTTATAAAGATTTTCCACTAATGGCCATTGTAATAAGATCTGCTATTTAGCATCTTATGCCATTTAGGGTACTTTCATATAACCTATCTACACCCTTATAAGATAATACTTCCTTTTAATATGTTTTGTTTCTTGTGGTTCTTTGGTTGAGCTACTGCACCATTATTATCTCAAGATGACATGATACCACCAAGATTTTGTAGAACTCAGAGCCATTCAAACTTTTGCCTTTAGAACAGCCCATATTTAGCTTGATTATGGAGTCTGTGACACAAGATTGTTTCACACCTCCAACTAACAACTCTACTTCCTAATGCAAACACATAAGTGGAAGTTGATTTTCTAGAATCCTTATCTCGACTTTTATCCGACATTAAGTCAAAATCAAGATAACCCATCTGGAATGAGTTCATCATAATACACAAGCATATAATTTTAGTTCTTTTCAGATACTTCATTATACGCTTGACGCAGATCGATGTTTAGGTTCGAGGATTAAATTGATATCCGCTAACCATTCCTACCGCAAAACATGTATATGACCTGGTAAAGCATGGCATACATGAGACTTCCCATAGCTATTGCTTGGGAACTCGTCTCATTCTTTCTATCTCTTCGATGTCTTTGAAGATTGATCCTCGAGAGAATACAATTCCATATCTGAATGGTAATAAGCCAATCTTGAATTGTCCATGCTAAATCTAGCCAATACCTTTGATATAGACCTCTTGAGACAAGGTTAAAGTTTTATTCTTGGGTTTCATATAAAGATGATACCAAGAATATAACTTGCTTCTCCTAGGTCTTCGTATCAAAATGTTTTGCTAACCAACTCTTTATTGTAGTCAATACTCCTATATCGCTTCCAATTAGAGAATATCATCTACATAAAGAATTAGCGGCTACAAATTTTCCTTGAATTTTCTTGTACACACATGGTTCATCAATGTTCGAATGAATCCAAACGATTTAATCGCTTGATCAAACTCGATGTTCCATGATCCGGATGTTGCTTCAATCCATAAATGGATCTCTGCAACTTACACACCATGTGTTCTTGGCCTTTCTGTATGAATCCATCTGGCTGCTGCATGTAGATGTCTTCTTCAAGATGCCCATTAAGAAAGGCTTGACATCCATTTGCCAAATTTCATAATCTAGCACAATGAATAGAGCGAATCCTGATGGATTTAAGCATAGCAACCGGTGAGAAGGTTTCCTCATAATCGATTCCCTCTTTCTGAGTAAACCCTTTGGCTACTAATCTTGCTTTAAATGTTTCCACCATTCCGTTTACTCTTCTTTTTCTCTTATAGATTCACTTGCACGTTATAGGTTTCACCCCATTTGGTGCCTCTACAAGTTCCCAGACTTTATTGGAATTCATAGATTCCATTTCTTGATTCATAGCCTTTTTCTAAAATTCAACATCTCTATCTATTAGAGCTTCGTTGTAGCTAGTGGGATCTTGTACATGTTCATCTGAGATAGCCGTATAGGTTTCTCCTAATAGCATGTATCTCGCTGGTAACGTAGTTACCCTCCCACTACGACGAGGTTCTAAAAGTGATTGTTGTCTGTGGATAATCTGTGTGATCACCGGTTTGTTGTTCTTCCTGCTCAATTACTGGTGTTGAAAGTCGAGCATCAACCCCGATCTTCTTTTATTTCTCTAGTTTTACCTTACTCTTAGGTAATAAGTCATTATATAGTCTTCCTCAAAGAAAGTAAAGAATATGTCTATAAATACATTCCCATCTTGAGGACTATAATTCAGACTTTACCTTATTCCTTTAAGATACTTAAAACATGTAAAGTTTTGAACACGAATTCATCTTTTCACCTCTTATCCTAGTATAAATACTAATAAACTCCAACACGAATGTGTCTCAAACTATGTTTGTGACTTTTCATAATTTCTTGGAGTAGTAGACCGAGGTAGATGAATCTAAGTTCCTTAAACTTTTACGCTTTAAATTCTTATATCTGGAATCAAAAAGGCAATTGATAAACCAATTAGTATATATTTTATTTTATCCAAAAGAATCTTATTTCTCCATTTAATTACACTATCGATCATAGTGTTCTTTATTTCGATCATATCGAAGTTCTTTATGTTCTGTCTAATTGCTTTGTCTTATCCATGTACCCTTTTGAATTTCAAAAGCAATGGAATTACTGACGCATTTAGACAAACATAAATAAAGTGAATATTCATCAATAAAATTGATAGAATACTCAAAACCTCGTACCACAAGTAAACTGATTAGTCTGAACATTTTCATGCACTAAAACATCAAATAAAATGTTATGCTTATAGCTCAAAAATATCATTCTCATCACATTACTTTTATAAATAAGATTTATAGAATTACCATGATAAATCTTAATAGGCTAAGAAGCCTATCATTAATCATTTTCTTAAAATCTTATTATTTTTTATATGACTTAAGCATAAATATTAGAGGTTATTTTGGTCGAGAAATATTTCTTTTCTTAGATAAAACATATACTATTTATCATTATATCTTACTTTGAATAGATCAATGGACTTATATGATATAATATGTCTTTATAAATAACCAAAATAAGTAATAAATAGAGGATCCATTAATAATGATGTACTGCTTATTATTAAAACAAGTCACCAAATTAAATTCCTCTAAAAAAGACAAATAACAAAAATAAAGTCTCTTAAAATTGAGATAGTCTTTTAATTGATATAAACTAGCATGTCCTCAATCACGCTTAAAGCTTTCACTTAATCTCTTGGTTTCTTTGAAAACCAAATAAATGAATTATAAATTAGCTATCTCAGAATTCACTATTGCATAAATCAATAGAAATCTGAACTAATTAGGAAGCTTAAAGATTTCCTATACCTGATTTTAATAATCTTAGGACAATCTTTCTTCTGGTGACCCTTCTGTCCACACTTGTAACACTTGCCTCTTGGCTTGCTACTTCTTTTAGTGAACACTTTGCCAATCCCTACTCTTTCTTGCTTATTCTAGTCTTTCGACTTAAGCTTTGAAGAGAATCCTTTTTCAGGAAGTTTTCTGCTATGATAAAACTCTTCTATAGCATGTAGTTCGTGCATTAATTCAATTAAGGTCATATCTTTATTGTTTAAGATATAGCTGACCTTAAACTCTTTGAATGTATCAGGTAAAGATTCAATCACCATGTTAATCTTTGTTTTATCATCGATTTAAACACCATGAATCTCTACCTCACTCAAATAGTCCATCATTCTGAGGACATGTTCACGAACTTTTGTGCCCTCTTCCATCTTAGTATCCATAATACGTTTTAACGCTGCATCTCTGGCAAAATGAGTATTCTGCCCAAACATCGATGAAGACTAGCTATTTCAAAGGGTCGCGTCCATGATGTATCTTATGCAGCTTCTATAGAAATCAAGCCAATATATAGCGCTTAGCCATTTTGTTAGCTTCAGACCATTTCTCATAAGGCTCCTCTCGATTTCTATAATCGATAACGATGGTTCGGAGGGCAAGGGTCAACACAAATTGCAAATTTCTAAGAAATGAGGATATTAAATAGATTGCTTCCAATCTAAATAATTTTCTCCAAAGGAGTTCATTTTTAACAAGGATAATTAATAATGGGTTGATGGAAGTCATTTTCAAACAAAATAGACATGCATAAATACTTTGAAATAATATTCACAATAAATGACAAAATGCAAAAACCATAAATGCATTTTAATTTATTGTAACGATAATCCGATCCGCTTTGACAAGCTATCCGTTGGGGAAGTCATGTATACACTTACTAGACCCAATTTTCCATTGGATTATTTACTTTCATGTAGAGACATGATAAATAATTATCGTTATCCTTTTAGGCCTAAATTTGTTAACGAGCTCATTGGGAAGGTTAATAACAAATTTTAGTTGAGTATAACCATTGTTTCAATCTACGATTTTTCATATCAATAGTCACCGTTGGGGTGAACAATTAATTGAAAAATATTTCAATTTTATCTATGAAGAAGTTCATCAAATAAAATATCTAATATATATACCTCCGTAGGAAGATCACCGTGTCGTGAAGTGAGGTATATATATAATTTTATTATTGAACTAACAATGGAGCCCATGGGAAAAATTATCTTGAATTTTCCTCTCCCACTCAATATTTTAAAATTGGTTTTCCTTTTAAAACATACATTAATAATATATTGTTAATTGCATGCTTCCTATAATATTATCTAGATGATATCCAATATTATAAAGCATTTACAAATTTCAAACAATATAATAAAATTCATAATTAATGAATGACATGTATCATTACGCAGAGTAAGACTACCTATTCTATATACATACGTTATCGCTGACGTTATCAACCAAAACACAACATATGTAAAAATAATTAAATAATCTTAATTCATGCTTTCCTATAAAAAAATACATTAACCCTAAGCCTAATCTTCATCGGCCACAACGTCCATCTTCCATGTTGTCTTGGTTAATGACTGAAATCGAATTTTAAATTTATTAATGGTCAATTTTAATTTTGAAATAAAACCCTTTTTTTTATTATAAAAAATTTTGACCAAAAATAAATTTAATGTGTTAAATTTTATCTACGATTTTAATCCATTGCAAATATTAATTGGGCCTAAAACTAGGATTCATTAAGCCCAAAACCGTTTTTAGACTTAAATGCAAAATATTTAACATTTATCTGCCCAAAAGAAATATTTCAGAACTATAGGGTCCTCCATGATAAAAACCATGAAACCCTAAAATCATATTTTTCTCTCCTCTTCCTCCCCAGCCGCATCTCCACAAAAACCAGATCCGGCCACTGCTTTGCCGGAAACGCACCATGCCCGCGAACTGGCAGTGTTGCAGCGCGCGCTGCTGGCCTTGCAGGCCGCGCGCGCTGGCCTACGCGCGGGGAGCGCTGGCCGCTGCGCGCGCTGGCCTTGCGCGTGCTGGCGCGCGCTGTGTGCTGGCCCTGCGCGTGCTGGCCCTGCGCTGGCTGCCCGTGGTGGCTGGGAGCGCGCCGCTGGTTGGCCGCCGCTGAAATTTCCAGTTTGTTCCTCCGAACTGTGATCTATAATTTACAAATTTCCTACGCCAATTTTACAAAAATTTATTACAAGAATTAAATCAAGAGGAAATACATGACGATAAACCACCCTCTCATGATCCAAAGCCGAAAAATACAATAAAAATCTAACCACGAATTAAGACAAACCATTAACACGCTTTATTCATATATTAAACAAACAATATATATCCGAATAAATCACCACTCTAATACATAATTATCAAGATTAATTTCATACAAATTTTATATATTAATGGTAGATTCGATACCAATTGTTGGGAAAAATACGCTTTTTAAAAAGCTTTGTGACCGATCTCATATAATATATATGAATTCGTAATCTAGAAATCGACTGAAAATCCAGGTTTGGATTTTTCACTGAAGTGATTCAGCCCTGATCACGATCCGTCACCACCACTCCCGTTAGATCACGATCCGTCACCACCACTCCCGCTTCGATCACGATCCGCCACCACCACGCCTGCTAGATCACGAATCGTCACCAATGATCTTCCGCATGACTGCGCTCGATCCAGATTGACGCATACTTTTATCACTACTAAAAGAAACTAAAGACGGTAAAATTTTTCTCTCAAAATTAGAAAAATCTTTTCTCCGATCCGTAAAGTTACTGCCTCGCCTTTCTATAAAAATGTCTTTTATATTATTTCCTTTAAGCGAAACCTCAGCCCAAAACTTACGTTACGTTACTTTCCTTTTCCATAGACCACCAGAAATAACATAAGTACTTATACAAAAAATATATTAATGGGCCTCCCACTAAATAATATAATTATGTTGACCCAAATCACAATTTATCTGCTTATTAATCCAAAGAGTGCTACTAATTAAACGCTAACCTGGGATCATTTAACATACAATAGGCTACAACAATTAAGCTCGTAATTAAACAAGTTCTAATCATTTAATTCCAACTCTACTCCACTATAAGATTGAATCGACCTCCATAATTGTATGCTCGAATTAAAATTGCCTGCTCACATCGATTTCTTTTATCGCTCAACTTTGTACACATCGTTAATTAAATCGATATCTCAACCGTCTAATCGATTTAATTACATCTTATTCCTTGATACTTACCGATTTTCTCTAATGATCATTTTCAACATATTAAATATGCTGACACACTCTGCAGAATTACATGATCAAGATCAAAACCCATCAAGAGATGTACAAATTCTATATTGTTAATCTATAACCCAATACTCATAATTGCCCCACCAAGACAGGGTAATCTTGACCACGGGTGTGTCGTGCCCATTGGTAACTCAAATGGAATAACAATTATAATCACGAAATCATAATTAACTCAAGATTAAGATTACAAGAAAATCAATGCCATGAGATTTAATAAGTCCGATACTCATTTCAAGGTTAATTAAATCTCATGTGATCCACCAATGTAATAACTACATCAAGAATTCATACATGATTAAGACAAATCATTCAATGAATTTACTACTAAACCAAATAAAGTGCCCAACTTTATTTATCAATCATGAACTTAATTTATTTAATCATAAGATAATCAGATTTATGTCTTCATGAATCCACACATGATCACATAAATACATATAATACGATTAAATGACTTTTATTCAATATATTCACGCAATTAAAATATCTCAAATATTTTATTAATCGAAAATAAATTAATACGCTTTAAAAGAGCATATTATCCCAACAAAAGTAAGGAAGAGACAAGTAAGTTCGCAAATAAACGAAGCGCTTATCGGTGATGAGAGAAAGATCAACAGAATGTGGGCCCAGTGGGAGTCACAATCATAGTAGATCAAAATCCAGAAGTAAGAAGAATGTTAAATGCTACAACTGTAGTATGAAAAGACACGTTAAGAAAGAGTGTTGGAGCAACTAGAAGAGAAGAAAGGCCAAAGAACCTGAGTCATCATATGCCGGTGTAGAAAGACTCGAATGATGTAAATTTCTACAATGAGACAACAACTGCTTGTAAGGCAGAAAATGGCTATCTAACGTCTGGCCCATAAACTCGGGAGCTACCTGGCACATGACCTCTCCGAGAGAATAGTTCTACACATATAAACCTATCTTAGGAGGATTTGTATATATGGGAGATGATGATGCCTTGGAGATCGCTAGCATTGGTACTATCAAAATAAAAAATATTTGATGGTACAATTCGCATAATAGAGGAGGTACGATATGTCAAAGGCCTAAAGAAAAATCTATTGTCTTTGGGATAAATAGATAGTCATGGGTGCAAAACTCATGTTGAAAATAGGATCATGAAGATTACCAGAGGCGTGCTTGTGTTGATGAAAGCGGAAAAGATCGGTGCTAATATGTTCATGCTTAAAGAAAAAATACTACAAAAAGTTATTATGTGTGTCGCGTCAAGTGGAGAAGAATCAATAATAATATGGCACCTCAAACTCGGCCATATGGTGGAACAAGGTTTGAAGATTTTCTCTAAATGAAAATTGCTTTCTGGGCTCAAATTAGTAAATTTACCAATTTGCGAACCTTGTGTTACAAGTAAGCTGCATAGATTAAAGTTTAGTAAATCTGTTGCTATAAGCAAATGCATTTTGGACTTAGTTTATTTCGATGTTTGGGAATTACCGGATATGTCCATAGAAGGTGCAAAGTATTTGGTGACTTTCATTGGTGATTATTCCGGGAGATGCTAGACGTATCCAATTAAGAAAAAGTTAGATGTGTTTTCAGTGTTCAAACATTACAAAACACGGGTTGAACTTGAACTAGGAAAAGAATCAAGTGCTTGAGGACAGATAATGATGGAGAGTATACAAACGACAAGTTTCTTACTTTCTTTAAGCAAAAAAGTATTCAGAGGCAGTTTGCAGTGGCATATACTCCTCAACAAAATAGTGTGGTAGAGTGGATGAATAAGACTCTTACAGAAAGAATAAGAGCTATGTTAAGGACGGTTGTTCTATCCAATTTATTCTGAGCAAAAGCAGCAAAAACTACCTATTATGTAGTAAACCGGTCGCCATCTACGGCAATTGGGTTAAAGACTCCGATGGAGATGTGGACTGGAAAGCTAACATATTACTCTTACCTATATGTATTTAGATGTCATGTGTACGTGACGTACAATGCCCAAGAAAGAGCAAAACTGAATACAAAATCTAGAAGATGTATCTTTTTGGGATATGCTGATAGAGTAAAGGGGTATCGTTTGTGGGACCTCACTGCTCACAAGATCATCATCAGTAGAGATGTTTTCTTTATAGAAGATCAATTGCAAAAGAGAGATGGTGATGATAACACTGTAAAAGAAAAGTTAGAGACTGTGCTGGTATATGTGGAAAATAATCCAGAAGTTCTAGATTCTTCTGAAGCAGCAACAGGGCATGAAGAACAAGAACCGGTGAAGTTTGAGGCTCGAGAAGTTCGTCAGTTGACTTGTAAAAGACGACTGCCAGTGTGGCACTCAGATTATATCACATAGGTTAATATTGCATACTATCTTTTAACAGACGATGGAGAGCCATCAATTTTCCATGAAGCTTTAAACAGCTCAAATGGTGCTTTGTGGATGACAGCAATGCAGGAATAAATAGAGGCTCTACACAAGAACAAGACATGGGAACTTGTACTACATCACATGGAAGAAAAGCCATTAGTAACAAATAGATCTACAAGATCAAACGTGATGGCAATGACCAAGTGGAGTGGTATCGTGCAAGATTGGTGGTGAAAGGATATGCTAATAAAGAAGGTATTGACTTCAACTAAATATTTTCTCCGTTGGTTCGACTCACGATAGTCAGAATAGCCTTGGCTATGTATGCTATAGTTAACCTACATCTAGAGCAGTTAGATCTGAAAACGATATTTCTTCATGGAGAACTTGAAGAAGAAATTTATATAATCCAACCAGAAGGTTTTGCTGAAAAAGAAAATGAGAACTTGGTTTGCAAGTTGAATAAATCTCTATATGGTCTCAAACAGGCACTGATGTGCTGGTATAAGAGATTTGATTCCTACATCATGAGCTTTGGATACAACAGACTCAGTTCAGACTATTGTGCATATTACAAGAGGTTTGAAGAATCACTTTACTGTTGTATGTGGATGACATGTTGGTCACAGGTGCCAACAAAGAACGAGTCCAAGAATTAAAGGCACAATTAGGAAAGGAGTTTGAAATGAAGGACTTGGAACCAGCAAACAAGATTCTAGGGATGCAAATTTCACCAAGATAAAAATAACAGGAAGATTTGGCTTTCTCAGAAGAATTACTTGAAGAAAATTTTACGACGCTTTAACATGCACAATTGTAAGCTAATCTCTACCCCACTTCTTGTTAATTTCAAATTATCCTCAAGTATGTGTTCTAACAATAAAGTAGAGGGGAAGGAAATGTCTCGAGTACCGTATACATCAGTAGTGGGAAGTTTGATGTTCGATATGATTTGTACAAGACCAGACATTGCACAAGCAGTGAGAGCAATCAGTCGATACACAACGAATCCTAGTGGAGAATATCAGATAGCTATGAAGAGGATTCTAAGATAGATTAGAGGAATATCAGGTGTTGCATTATGTTATGAAGGATCAGATTTTATTGTCAGGGGTTATGTGGATTTAGATTTTGCAGGAGACCTTGATAAAAGGAAATCAACTACTGGCTATGTGTTTACATTTGCAGGAGCAGATGTAAGCTGGGTTTTAAAACTGCAGACTGTTGTGGCCTTGTGTATAACAGTAGCAGAATACATGGTAGCTACATAAGCTTGTAAGGAAGCTATTTGGATACAAAAATTATTGGAGGAGCTCAGGCGCAAACAACATAAAATTTCTATGTTTTGTGACAGTCAAAATGCCTTGCATATTGTAAGGAATCTAGCCTTTCATTCCAAGACAAAGTACATAGTGTGAAGTATCACTTCGTTCGAGAAGTTGTGGAAGATGAAAGTGTGGATTTGTAGAAAATTCATACCAAAGAGAACCTAGCAGATGTTTTGACCAGACCGATCAATGCTGACAAGTTTGTCAGGAGTAGATCCTCTTGTGGCCTAGTAGAAACGTAAGCAACATGATTGCGACGAAACAGAAAGGATAGTGTGGAGATTGATTGGTTTTCAATCTAATCTCCAAGAGTGAGAATGTCAATGCCCCACCAAAAAGGGCAAAGAAAAGAAAAAAGAAAACAAATGAGGAAAAAGAAAAAGAAGAAAGGGAATGAGGAAAAAATCGAAACGAGCGGAAGAAGGAAAAAAATAAAATAATAATAAAATATTTAATGAAAAGTAGCCAATTTTGGCTATAAAAGAAGGCTCTTCACCTCATTTGTAATCATCAAATTCTTCAGCTCATTTTCTTCTTCCTTATAGAGATACGAGTTTTAAAAAACTCTTCAGTGATTAGTGATTTGAGAGTTTGGGTGTATTAGAATTTTGGGCAGTAAGTAAAAATACTATAATACTTGAAACTCCTTATTCACCAGTAAAATATTTTCTTCTGTCTTCATCCGTGGACCTAGGCCAAAAGCCAAACCGCATAATTTCTGGTATCCCTGTGTGATTTTGTATCCCATTATTTCTAAATTTCACTTCAGCTGCGTGTCTGCTTCACTCATCAATTTTCCAACATTAATTATTGTTGATTTCATTGTCAAAAATTACATGTCTTGCCATAAAGGTTATCACAATTGTCGCATATCTTTGCTAGAAATGCTTGTTTGAGATATTTGAAGTCAATTTCAAGATTTTTCTTGCAGTCTTTCCCGAATAAATCTCTTGCTAAAGCTACACACATTGCCATTTGTGTGACAATAGATGACGCAATTGCGCACACTTTCAAATTGTTCAAGGAGTTGTTGCTGATTTGGCAATATCTAATCTTCTTGTTACTGAAATTAGCCAGAGAATTAAAATTAAGATAAAATGAGAAGGAAACCCTTGCTATATGAACAACTAAGTAAAGATTAAAATATAGCATTTTTGTTCAGTGCTGAACTGACCTTTTTGCTAACCTTTTGGAAATACACAACTGGTTATTATTGGATAAAGAGAAAAAATAAATTAAATAATAATCATATATTGCCATGAGTGCACGTCCAGCAAAAGGTTATCTAGAGTTAAACACAAATCAACTTAGCACTCTATCCAAATCTTGAAATAAAATACCATAATTTCAAGATTTTAATACAAACATAAAAAAGGGAAAATGACACTTCACCCCAAGGTCCAGGGAGATGGTCGCAAAGACCCCAAGTTTTCAAAGAGAAACACTAAAATCCCTTTTTGACCATATTACTCTTGAATACAGTTATTAGAAAATTGACTATAAAACTTTTAATTAGAAAAAAATTTATATGAATAATATAATCCATCTAGTAGACTAATTACTTTTAAGATTTAAAATTGAGTTAAAGTTTTGTATTAGTATATTTATTTTAATAATCTTATTATAAAGATTTTAAATAAATCTTTGGGTTAAATAGATTAAACAATTAACAAAATATCACCTATTGATCACTGTAAAATTACTTTATTACACAATATTAGAAATTTTTTGAACCTGTTTATTTTAATATTATGTTTCCATTTATTATGAAAATTTATTCTAATAAAATAAAATAAGTCTAATAGATTGTAAAATATAAAAATATTATTTCAATATTAAAATTATTTTAAAATGTATATGTTGTTACATTTATTTTAATGTAATGTTTTATTCATTATAAAATTTTGGGGCCTTTTGTTTTGGTTTATAGAGTCAACGGGTATTATGATCAAAAGTTAGTTGTGGCGTCCCTTATTAAAATTTTTGGGGTCTTTGTAACCATTTTCCAAAACCTTGGGGGTTTGTATGTCCTTTATCCAAAAAAACAATTTCCAATAGAAAAGCATTGCCATTTTTTAACCATAAATAGCAACCACTTCTGGCATACCTGTACCTCTTTCATGCCATACCTACTCGAAGAAATGGACAAAACTTCTTTCTTTAAATTGGCTTGTTTCGTTGTTCATCTCTCAATTACTTCTTCTAGCATATATTTTAAAGAAAAACTACCATTTTCCACCTAAAAGATGTCAGAACCAAAGATGTTGCAATGCTATAAAATGTATAATTTCTGAGACCCAATGTCTCCAATTTGTTAGCAAATTTATGCAGAAAGGCAATTTTGCCCTTGTAATGTAATTTCACACTCTGATGCGAGACATTTTTTTAGGACAGGAAGATAAGAAAAATGATGTTAGATTTTGGTTTATATTGTGAGTGATGATAAAGGTAGAAAATTTTATACGAACGTATTTTGAACAAATTGATATAGCCTAAATTCATTGGTTGGATTGATATTAATAGGAATGAGCACAGCACGAACTGTCCTTAGCATCACAGAAAAAAAAAAAAACTTATTCTAAGGCCATCATGATCTCTTCCGTTCAATCTCCCCAATCTTGTTCAATTAGCTTTTTACAGCGTTTCTTCTGTTTTTGGCATGTTAACTGTCAGCCTGCCAGATCAGTATCACAAAGACATAACCGTACTCTCCCAGTGGAAATAATTTTTTAAAAAATTGATTGCTATTAATCTACAATTACATGTTACAAAATTTTGAATATACAGGCTATCAATTCCTATTTCAAACCATTTGAATTCAAATTAGATGGATACAATTTTGAAAACTTAGTTTATTCAATAAGTAAGTCGAATTCGATTCATTAAATAAACTATTCGAATCCTGGTTTATGCTCGACTTGGTTTTTGTTTATTATTCATTCACTTTAACAACTTAAATTCTTATAATATGATTTATTAATAGATTATAATCCGAAGTTTGCAATATGAAGTTGAGATTATTGCACGTTCGACATGTGAAATGTGAGGATTATTTTGAATCTTTAAATTTCCTTTCAACATATCGTTATAATGCTAACGTCAAAAAAAAAAATTTATGTATGCAAATTTGGGTTTAATAGTCCTTAATTATTAAGACATGCTGACGTTCAACATATTTCCGTCAAACACATATTAGTTATTGTCGCCTTTCTGAAGCGGTGATCTGAAGCGGTGATCAGGAGAGAATTTCTGTTCCACAAACTTTCTACTGGGACATGCACAATGTCCATTGATGCATATGCCACCCGGAGAATAACATATTTTGTCGCAATCATCATCGAATTCACAATCCTGAGCTTCTACTCCATTTGGTAGACCTAACAAACCATAAAAATTGTTGATTTCATTAGTTTAAACTTCCCATAAATAAATAAATTGGTGTTACAGTATTTATTTGCGAATAGTAATTAGAATAGTTAAACTCATAAACATTGTAAAACAAGAAAAGGAAATAAGTTAAAAATATATACCAATAGAAGTGATTAGGAGAAGAAGGACAAAGCAAGCTAATTTAAGTTGAGAAGTTTTCTCCATTATTTCAAATCAGTGCAATATGAAAGAGATACTATAGTATGCCATGGGATGATTGGTACTTAATAGTTTCATAAATGGCTACGCTTGCCCACAATGAACATTTTTTGTGTAAATATCCAGAAATATTTATATGGTATGTTAATCTCTATAAGCGAGGAAAGGAATTAGAGTATATGGTATGTCATCTGAATTAGGTATATGTTGATCTCAATTGCTACCTTACAATTAATTTGGGGGGGGCGGGTAGAGGGGAATATATCTTTGTTGTGCTTTCTCATTTTAGAATTTGAGAGGAAACCTAGCAAATTACCTGTTAACAAGCACCGACACACAACGAGTTACACTAATGAAATGTCATATGGATCCTAATTTGTTAACAAATGTTGATTTCATTGTCAAAAATTGCATGTCTTCCCATACTGGTTATCACAATTGTCGCATATCTTTGCTAGAAATGCTTGTTTGAGATAGGTCAACTCAATTTCAAGATTTTTCTTGCAATCTGTCCCGAATAATTCTCTTGCCAAAGCTACACACATTGCCAATTGTGTGACAACTAATGATGCCATTGCGCACACTTTCAAACTGTTCAAGGTGTGAACAACTATGTAAAGATTGAAATGCAACAGTTTTGTTCAGTGCTAAACTGACCTTTTTGCTAACCTTTTAGAAATACAGAACTAGTTATTATGAGATAAAGACATGAAATAATAATCTGATGTTGCCATGCATGCACTGCGGCCAAAGGTTATGTAGAGTTAAACACAAATTAACTAAGCACTCTATCCAAATCTTGAAATACTATATATTCTTAGCAGTCTATCGAAATCCTAAAATACCATAATTTCAAGATTTTAATACAAACATAAAAAAGGGAAAATGACACTTCACCCCAAGGTCCAGGGAGATGGTCGCAAAGACCCTAAGTTTTCAAAGAGAAACACCAAAATTTCTTTTTGACCATCTTACTCTTGAATACAGTTATTAGAAAATTGACTATAAAGCTTTTAATTAGAAAAAATATTATATGAATAATATAATCCATCTAGTAGACTAATTACTTTTAAGATTTAAAATTGAGTTAAAGTTTTGTATTACTATATTTATTTTAATAATCTTATTATAAAGATTTTAAATAAATCTTTGGGTTAAATAGGTTAAACAATTAACAAAATATCACCTATTGATCACTGTAAAATTACTTTATTACACAATATTAGAAATTTTTTGAACCTATTTATTTTAATATTATGTTTCCATTTATTATGAAAATTTATTCTAATAAAATAAAATAAGTCTAATAGATTGTAAAATATAAAAATATTATTTCAATATTAAAATTATTTTAAAATGTATATATTGTTACATTTATTTTATTTATCTAAATGATCAAATTTTGAATGAAAAATTAATTTTTTATTCTAAAAAATACCCCTCCTTAAATATATTTATTTCATGATATATAAAACCTAGTAACCCTTTATTTTGTTTTTCTGTAACCAAAACAATTTTTTTAATTAAACTAGAACATAATTTACATGTCATATTAAAATTTGTCTTGCTCTTAATTTTTACTTGGTTCAATAAAGATCAAATACACTATTCAATTTTACATGAATTCATTTATTATTATATAACAAATTTTTAATGTAAAAATATTATGTCAATTTTTAAAAAATAATGTTATTAGAATTATTTTTCAGAATTTATTTTTATCTATATATTAAATACTTACCTTATAAATATTTATAACATGTAAGTATTACCATACTAGATAACAATGTAAATATATAAATGTTTAGACTTTCAATTATATATAACACTTCAAAGGCATAAGTTCGAAAAAACTAGATTTAAGAAGTTTTAAGATTGTAAAAATAAACAACTTACCGCTTATTGTTAAACATTAAAAAGTAAAAAACAAACATATCGTTCAGGCATATGTCACCGTAATGATAAATGTTGAATAAATTATTTAACTTTATATGTCAAAAATACTCCTACGCCATTAATTTGTTTCCAGCCATGTAAAAGTTTAATTGTATAAATATGTATAATGATTTAGGTTCCATAAATAATTTTATAAAATATAGAGAGAAAAATAAAATATTTATTGCATATAATTTGATTAAGGACTATTTTAGGATTTGAAAAATTATGTAGAATGAAGATTAAAATTTTAAAATTATTTTTCCATATTATAATTTAGAGAGTAAATACGTACCCTCCTAAATCCTAATTATCATACTAATAACAAAAATAAAAAATAAAAAAGCGGACTTAAAAGCAACGCTATGCGCATATACCTGCTTGCTTAGCCTACGCCGTGTATTTGTTGCGGACTTAAAAACAACGCTACGCTGCTGATGGAGTGCCAAATCCCAAATATAAAACGATCTTTCACGTTAATGAGCGGCCTTTTGTTAGTTGTTTTTGTGCATGGAAAGTGTAAACCCTTCGATCTCTGTGCCCAGAACGTAAGCGTCCGTTCAGATCGACGGTGAGTATTTGCTTAGTCCCAATTCATGTACGTAATGGCTTGTTTGCTGCCAGGGTTTTATTTTAATTTCTTTTTTACGATTCGTGGTTCGTTCTTGTCAATGAAACTATGCTGATTTCATTGGCATTTTATTTTTAGCCTGATTATCTTCAATTTTGTTTTTAAGGTTCCTTATTCTGATTTTATTTTTTTCTATGCAAAGTGATAGTGATTGAAACTATGTCGCTTAATTTGATCCTAGTAAACATTTTCTTTCTATGTTTCTTTTTCTATTTGTTCTTTTTTTTAACTAATGACCGATTCTCTTGTTTCTTGATTTGTATTTGACATTTGTTTCAGGTTGTAATCAAATCAAGACTCTGTGTAAGTATTTTGAAGTGAGGAGAAGAAATAGTAATAAGTGACAATGTTCGGTTCAACTAATCGCAAGTGTTTTCTTTTACCTTTATCTTTTGCAGTAAATTATTCTCTTTTCAGTAGTTTAATCTTATTTGCTCTTTTAATTTTTGAAAGCTTTGTCTGTATTGATATTTTAACTCTTTTTTTTTTCCTAATTGTTCACGAGTTGTGTTATTTGCCCTTACTTTATAGGTTTTAGTTGAGTTAAATTAAGTTTTCTAGTTACCTGATGCTATTTCTAGGTCTCAGTCATTTGTGGCAGGATTGTAACTACTTAGAATATGAACTCGTTTTCTTCTCACAATTCTTATACTGGTCAAGCATGCTGTGCGACTTGCATTTGCTAATTTTTTTTTTTTGGTTGGACAGCATTTGGGCAGTCTTCTAGTAGCCCATTTGGATCTCAATCAGTCTTCGGGCAGAACAATAATGCAAGTAACAATCCATTTGCTCCCAAACCATTTGGTACAACAACACCTTTTGGTTCAACAGGGAGTTCCATATTTGGAGGCACGTCAACTTGGGTGTTTATTCCAACCCCAATCATCTTCCCCATTTTCATCAACCACAACTTTTGGCGCCTCATCATCTCCCGCGTTTGCAAGTTCAGTTCCTGCCTTTGGAGCATGTTCTACTCTATCTTTTGGTAGTTCAACGTCATCATTCGGTGGTGAGTATGTCCATGAAGTATCATTAGTTTAATTATTATTATTTTTTGTTAAGCTTTGTTTCTCCTTCACTCTTTGCCTGACTTGTTATTACTTTTGATTTTAACTTTTGAGATAGAAGGTTATGGTTCTAGGTCAATATGTGTTTGGGGCACTAAATGTGCTTAGTGTTCTAACATTATTCTGGCAATAATGCATGGCTTATGAATATAATTTATTGCCGGATGTCCATATGTGAGAAATTCAGCTGAGATTGATGCCAACTTAATGGCTTTTAAGTTTTTGCTTATGATGACTGAGATTCTTCCTCTATGTATGACTCACATATTTTCTCTTAGGTTTTTGATGCTTTCATGTATCTTTTATTTTGTTTATATCCACCAGACAATTTTTTTATGACGAGGGTAATTGGAATGAGTAATGTTGTTCTTGTTTTTTGTTTTTTCCTTTTCTCTTCCCACTATATATAACTTCATTTAGATGATAGAGAAACACAATATTTGACCAGAGTTAACCCATTTGATAGATGCTATGTATTTGCTTTATCATCCTTCTATAGTATTTTATTTGGTTTATCTTTTTTTCCTTTTTATATTTTATTTTCTCTTGCACTGGTGTGCCTTGATCCTCTTTAACTTAAGGGTCAGTATGCGTTGATAAGCCCCTTTGATTTAAGTAGGATTTTTTTTCCCGAAAGAAAAATAAACTAAATTTGAGTAGTAATTTTCATCTTTTACTGTATGTGTGTGTTATATCCTAAAATTCTTTAACATATTTTATTATTCTCTTTTTTTTTTCCCCTGGTTCCTTTTCATGAGAACTCATATTAAATCTTGCTCTCTAACTGTATGCATATATCTCCAGGGTCTTCTATCTTTAGCCAGAAGCCTGCTTTCGGATTTGGGTCCACTTCTACTCAAGCAAGCCCTTTTGGAAGTACGACTCAGCAATCTCAGCCTGCATTTGGAAGCAGTTTATTTGGTTCCTCAACACCTTTTGGAGCATCAAGTCAGTCTGCATTTGGTGCAACAAGCACCCCTGCTTTTGGTGCTACTAGTTCACCTGTTTTTGGGGCTACCAGCACCCCTGCTTTTGGTGCTACTAGTTCACCTGCTTTTGGGGCTACCAGCACCGCTCCATTTGGAGCTACCAGCACACCACCTTTTGGAGCTAGCAGCACCTCAGCCTTTGGTGCTACCAGCACCCCTGCTTTTGGTGCTACCAGCACCCCTGCTTTTGGTGCTACCAGCACACCTCCCATTGGAGCTACCAGCACCCCTTTCTTTGGAGCTTCCAGCACACCACCTTTTGGAGCTAGCAGCGCCTCAGCCTTTGGTGCTACCAGCACCCCTGCTTTTGGCGCTACTAGTTCACCTGCTTTTGGGGCTACCAGTACACCTCCCATTGGAGCTACCAGCACCCCTTTCTTTGGAGCTTCCAGCACACCACCTTTTGGAGCTAGCAGCGCCTCAGCCTTTGGTGCTACCAGCACCCCTGCTTTTGGCGCTACTAGTTCACCTGCTCTTGGGGCTACCAGCACACCTCCCATTGGAGCTACCAGCACCCCTTTCTTTGGAGCTTCCAGCACACCACCTTTTGGAGCTAGCAGCGACTCAGCCTTTGGTGCTACCAGCACCCCTGCTTTTGGCGCTACTAGTTCACCTGCTTTTGGGGCAACCAGCACACCTCTCATTGGAGCTACCAGCACCCCTTCCTTTGGAGCTACCAGCACACCACCTTTTGGAGCTAGCAGCATCTCAGCCTTTGGTGCTACCAGCACCCCGGCCTTTGGTACCACAGGGACTGCCTTTGGTGCATCCAGTACTCCAGCTTTTGGATCTGGTGGAGTGTTTGTGGCTTCTAGCACACCTCTTTTTGGGTCATCAAGCACTTCGACCTTTGGGGCTTCAAGTACTCCCACTTTTGGGGCTTCGAGTACTGCATTTTGGCCTTCAAGTACTCCTGCTTTTGGGGCATCCAGTACTGGATTGTTCAGTTCTGGATCCTGTCCAGCTTTTGGCCAGTCAACTTCGGCATTTAGTTGCAACCCATTTGGAACTTCTGCATCGCCCTTTGGAGCTCAGAGTTCTTCTTTTGGTAAGCTTCTTGAATGGATATGCTTGTTTATGTGCTGTTACAGAACATATGCTTTAGATAAGCATTCTGTGTCTTGAATAAAAGGAACCTTGCTAGCTTTATAATCTTTATTAAGTTGCACTGCAGTCATTAATTTCCAAAATTATTAAGAAAAGAAATAAAAATTCATGTGCTGTTATGTGCTACAGGAGGCCAGGGTACAACACCAACATTTGGAAGCACTGGCTTTGGCCAATCAACTCTTGGGGGTCAACGTGGTGGAAGTCGAATAGCTGCTTTTGCTCCCACAACTGAGGCAGAGACTGGCAGTGCTTCACAGCCTGCTGGAAAGTTGGATTCAATATCTGCCATGCCTGATTACAAAGATAAAAGTCATGAAGAACTAAGATGGGAGGATTATCAGTTGGGAGATAAAGGTACTTTGCTGAAATCTGGAAATTTTGATTGCTTGTTCCTTTAAAATGAGACTGACTGGTTCAATTGTTCTCTTTATTTCGATGTCAAATTTCAGGTGGTCCATTTCCTCCACCATCATTTGGGCAATCATCTGCCAGTCCATTTTCCTCTACATCTAATTTGTTTGCTCCCAAAACTTCAACCTTCACTAGTTCAAGTTTTGGAACTTCCACTTCAACTTCTGCGTTTGGTTCTTCTCCTTTCGGTGTATCATCTGCAGCTAACCCTTTTGGTTCAACTTTGTCTGCAACACCTTCAATATTTGCGTCGACATCAACTCCCACATTCGGGCGCCAGTTCATCTCCAGTTTTTGGGTCATCCCCGTCCCTCTTCAACAGTACAGCACCTCAGGGAACAGTTCCATCATTTGGTTCTGGCATGAACTTTGGTAGTCAGACGTCACCTTTTTTCAGATTCTTGAATTTAGTGAGAAGGCCTCCTCCATTCCCCAATGATTAGGTTAAATACATCATCTTGAGTGTATGCTTGTGTGACCAAAGCTCAACATTTTAGCATTTCTTTATTTTATGATCTAGTTATGCTATAGATTTAAGTGGAAAGTGGCTAATATTTTATCCAAAAAAATGACAGCCATTGCACAGAATTTGAATTCTTTTGCAGTTTCAGTGTATTTTAAGCACAATCTTGAAACACACCTGCTCTTCATTTATTTGGCTGCTGATGAAGTAGAGGAACTAGAAGTAGTAGTCAAATTTTATCATGGTTTGATTCTTGATAGAAGCTTGTGTGTATAGGTATTGTATAATTAACAGTTTTGAGTTATAAATAAATGAATTCTGCAACATTTGAAATTGCATTCTGGTTGTGATTGAATCACTACATGACAAAGTAAATTTACTGACAATTTCTTTATTATTAGTTTCAGAGATGTTATATTGAAAATATTATGTCTCTGAACAAAAATATATTGAAAGTATCATCTCACCATAGAGGGCTCTACATTAATGGGCTTAAGCTCGGCCTGGCCCAGAACGTCGAATAGGCTTCAACATTTGGGCATAGCCTTTTGACACCTAAACTTCCAAGCAATGTTCCTTCGTTGCTAGCAACCCCCTTTTTGAAATCACTAGACGTCGCCAAGGAAACAATTGTCCCTGCATGCAAAGCATTTAACAAAAAGGCAATGGCTACGCTCCACTATAGTGTATGAATTATAATTACACACACAAAGTGATAAATAGTAAACAATACGCTATAAGTTTGATCATGTGATAATAAAGAAGTGCTCCACGGTAAAGCAACTCTAACATAGCAGAACCCCAAAACAAATTGTATATTACCTAAATCCAAACATTTAAATATCACTGTCCACAGAAATCCGAAGCAAATATACAAAATAGAGTGTTAAAACAAATGTGGGTCAAGTGCTATTGAAATCATTATAAAAGACAATAGAAAAAAAAATGAGACAATGTCACATGAGATTGATACATAATAATATATATGATGTGAAGTTGTCAACAAAGACCTATATACTATTTGATACTTATATTACTGTTAAACTTCAAAATAATATATTCATAGAAGAGAAATGTTCTAATATAAAATTTTAAAAGTACGGAAAAATTTAAGAAAATACATAAACCGTACGGTTTAAAGGTTTTAAGTCTTTAAAAGATTTTCTGAACTTTCTCATGATTTAAAATCCCAGATTGCAACATTTCTATTTCTACAAACTTCAAAATAATATATTTCTAGCCTATCAACCAAATAGTATATTTATAAGTATTATTTTTGAAGTTTAATATTGGATTTTTGGCATGAATTGACTCTTCATATCGATTTTTGTACTGTAGTTAAAAACTATATGTTATTACATGTGTATTAATACTAGACCCTTTTATTCCTTAAACCTTCACCACAAACACTTGAAACCTCTTACTCCATTTCATATCATATACTCAAACCCAGATGATGGAAACAATGGGAACTATCCCCAACACCCGAGTTGAGAGATACAATGTGGCATATTTATGATTATCGAAGCCCTAAAGCGTCTCACCCCGTTTGTGAAAAAGCAAATTGGAAACAATACTGCAAGTTCTAATTGAATGAATATTAATTGTAGGATCTATATACACAGGAGGCGAAAAATTGCTCTTATTGTTCCTAAAACTGTGAAACCTTGGGAGTAAGTTACTTACTTTTGTGCATTAAGAAGAGTCATACAAAACTAATATTTTTAGCAGGTAGGTAGCAAAACAATTTTCATCCAAACAGCATTAGTGCTGCTGCAACTCAATAAATATCATTGTCCTGAGGATATTGTAACCATAAGGAAGATTTATTATGCCCATAAATGCTTCTGTAAAGACTATAAATAAGATCAAGTTTAAGATACTTTAAATGAAATCTATTGCGCGGTCAAAAGCAACAGATTAAGCTTGCATGTCGACATTGCTTAAAGCAAATGCATGGTTATCAGAAGATTATGCTACTGTGATAGAGAAGATGAAATTATTTATAATAGGGTTGGGCGATTGGGGCTAACTAGTACCTACCAATACTGAAAATGTCATTAACGTGATCACGGACAATGCTTTAATTGTAGTTATGGCGGAAGATTACAATGTTTTTAACTATTTGACTTAACATAAAGTTTTTGTTAGAATTCCCTGTATTTTTACTGCTAGAATAGGGTTTTCAGACGTTATAATTGTTGGAATAATATGCTCTTTTAAAGCATATTAATTTATTTTCTGATTAATAAAATATTTGAGATATTTTAATTGCATGAATATATTGAATAAAGTCCATTTAATCATATTATATGTATTTATGTGATCACCATGTGGATTCACATAAATACAAGTTATCTTATGATTAAATAAATTAAGTTCATTGATAAATAAAGTTGATTTTATTTAGGTTTAGACCGTAGTAAATTCATTGAACGATTTGCCTTAATCACGTATGAATTTAATCATGTAGTTTGATTACATTGGATCGATCACACATGAGATTTAATTAACCTCGAAACGACCGCCGACTTATTAAATCTCATAGGCATTGATTTTTGTAATCTTAATCTTGAGTTAATTATGATTTCATGATTATAATTGTTATTCCATTTGAGTTACTAATGGGCACGACACACCCTTGTGGTCCAAGATTACCCAGATATCTTGGTGAGCAATTATGAGTATTGTAGTTATAGATTAACAATATAGAATTTATACAACACATCTGATGGGTTTGATTGATCATGAATTCTCTGGCCAGAGCAGTCAACATATTTAATACGTTGAAAATGATCATTAGAGAAAATCAGTATCAAGGAATAAGATGTAATTAAATCGATTGGACGATTGAGATATCGATTTAATTAACGATGCCAGATAAAGGATTGAAAGAAAAGAAATCAACGATGTGACTAATTTTTATTCAACATACAATTATGGAGTCGGCCCAATCTTATAGTGGAGTAGAGTTGGAATTAAATGATTAGGATTGTTTAATTACAGCTTAATTGTCAGAACACTATCAGTATGCTCCCAAACGATCCCTGCGTTAAATTTCATTTAATCGACCGCATCACTTGGATTAATAAGCGAGATAATCAAGAATTTGGGCCAAAAACATAATTATATTATTTGTATGCCCATTAATATCTTTTCAGATATGTTATTTTATGCCATTCCCCATGGAAAAGGAAAGTAACGTAACTTTGGTTTTGGGCTGGGTTTCACTAAAGAAATAATATAAAAGCTTTATTTTCTCCCAAAAGAAAGAAACCCACTACAGATCGAGAAAAGATTTTTCTAATTTTGAGAGAAAATTTTCTCGTCTTTACTTTTTAAGTATGATAAAGTACCATACGCCAGTGCAGATCAAACCCAGTCATAACTCAAGATCATGAAAAGATGGTGGTGACGGATCGTGATCTGGGCTTAAATCACTTCAAATAAAAAATCAAACCTGATTTTCACGATTTCAGATTCATATATATTATATGAGATCGGTCTAAAAGCTTTTTTTTTAAAAGCTGAATTTTCCCCAACACCCAGATAGCCATCTCATATTAATATATAAGAATTTGTAAAATTAATCTCGATAATTATGTATTAGACCATTTATTCAGATATATATTATTTGTTTAATATATGAATAAAGATATTTTGGATTTCTTTAATTACTAGATTTTCTACTATATTTTTCCTTCTGGACCGTAATAAGAGGGTGCTTTATCATCGCCACGCTCTCTCGATTTAATTCATAAATTTTTGTAAGCCATAATTGGCCTAGGAAATTTGTAAATTACGGATCACAGTTCGGAGGAATAAGACTGGAAATTTCAGCGACAGCCACCAACCGGCAGCACGCAAACAGCAATGCACGCCGTACACGCACAGGCAGCGTGTGGACGCCCAGCAGGGCGCGGCGCGCACAACAGCAGCAGCAGGCGCGAGCACTGCGCGCGACCAGAAGCTTTGCCGCGCACGGCATGTCCGGTGACTTTCCGGCGTGGTGGCTTCACTCAGATCGGCGTCGGGGATGGCCGGAAACCGTGAGCAGCGGCTGGAGGTTTTTGTGGTGATGGCGGCGGGGAAGAACGAAAGAGAAGAAGATGGTTAGGGTTTTTCAAAGGTTGTTATCGTTGAAGTCCCTATAGTTCTATAATTCTTCTAATGGGCAGTAAAGTGTTAAAATTTTGCATTTAAGTCCAAAAAGAGTGTTGAGCTTAATGAATCCTAGTTTTAGGCCCAATTAAAATTTGGGCTTAATGGATTAAAAATGCATAGATAAAATTTAACACAATAAATTTATTTTTGGTCCAAATTTTTTATTTATAATAAAAAAAAGGAGTTTTATTTATTTCCTTTCAAAATTAAAATTGGACCAATAATAAATTTAAAAGCTCAATTTCCCCTAGTCCATTAACAAAGACAAGCCTATGGAATATGGACATTGACAAGAAGCTCAATGAAGATTAGGCTTAAGTTTAATGTATTTTTCATTTTAGGAAAGCCATGAATTAAGATTATTTAATTATTTTTCTATATGTTGTGTTTTGGTTGATAACATGCCATGATAACATGTCATATAGAATAGGTAGTGCCACTCTATGCATAATGATACATGTCATTCATTAATTATGAATCTTATTATATTGTTTGAAAATTGTATGTGCTTTATAATATTGGATATAATCTAGATAATATTATAGGAAGCATGCAATTAACAATAGAATTTAATGTATGTTTTCAAGAAAAAACCAATTTTAAAATATTGAGTGGGAGAGGGAAAATTCAAGATAATTTTTCCCATGGGCTCCATTGTTAGTTCAATAATAAAATTATATATATACATCGACTTCATGATACGGTGATGCTCCCTACGGAGGGTATATATATTAGATATTTTATTGGATGAACTTCTTTAAAGATAAAATTGAAATATTTTTCAATCAATTGTTCACCCCAACGGTGACTATTGATATGAAAAATACGTAGATTGAAACAATGGTTATACACTCAACTAAAATTTGTTATTAACCTTCCCAACGAAGCTCTGTTAACAAATTTAGGCCCAAAGGGATAACGATAATTATTTATCATGTCTTTACATGAAAGTAAATATTCCAATGAAAAATTAGGTCTAGTAAGTGTAGACATGACTTCCCCAACGGATAGCTTGTCAAAGCGGTACTAGATTATCGTTACAATAAATTAAAATGCATTTATGGTTTTTTGCATTTTTGTCATTTATTGTGAATATTGTTTCAAAGTATTTATGCATGTCTATTTTTTTTTCAGAAAATGACTTCCATTAACCCATTATTAATTATCCTTGTTAAAAATGAACTCACTGGAGAAAATTATTTAGATTGGAAACGCAATCCATTTAAAACTAAATTTGTGTTGACCTAGCCTTGCCCTCCAGTACCATCGTTATACGATTATAGAAATCAGAGGGAGCCTTATGAGAAATGGTGCGAAGCTAACAAAATGGCTAAGCGCTATATATTGGCTTTGATTTCTGTAGAACTGCATAAGATACATCGGAGCATGGAAACAGCCACTGAAATAATGGCTAGTCTTCATCAGATGTTTGGGCAGAATACTCATTTTGCCAGAGATGCGGTTAAAGCGACACGGATACTAAGATGGAAGATGGCACAAAAGTTCGTGAACATGTCCTCAAAATGATGGATTATTTGAGTGAGGTAGAGATTCATGGTGTTCAAATCGATGATAAAACAAAGATTAACATGGTGATTGAATCTTTACCTGATACATTCAAAGAGTTTAAGGTCAACTATATCTTAAACAATAAAGATATGACCTTAATTGAATTAATGCACGAACTACATGCTATAGAAGAGTTTTATCATAGCAGAAAACTTCCTGAAAAAGGATTCTCTTCAAAGCTTAAGTCGAAAGACTAGAATAAGCAAGAAAGAGTAGGGATTGGCAAAGTGTTCACTAAAAGAAATAGCAAGCCAAGAGGCAAGTGTTACAAGTGTGGACAGAAGGGTCACCAGAAGAAAGATTGTCCTAAGATTATTAAAATCAGGTATAGGAAATCTTTAAGCTTCCTAATTAGTTCAGATTTCTATTGATTTATGATATAGTGAATTCTGAGATAGCTAATTTATAATTCATTTATTTGGTTTTCAGCAAACCAAGAGATTAAGTGAAGAAAGCTTTAAGCAGCAGTTGAGGACATGCTAGTTTATATCAATTGAAAGACTAGATCAATTTTACGAGACTTTAGTTTTGATATTTGTCTTTATTGGAGGAATTTAATTTCGGTGACTTGTTTTAATAAATAGGAGTACACTGTTATTAATGGATCCTCTATTTATTACTTATTTTGGTTATTTATAAAGACATATTATATCATATAAGTCCATTGATCTATTCAAAGTAAGATATAATGATAAATAGTATATGTTTTTATCTAAGAAAAGAAATATTTCTCCTGACCAAAATAACCTCTAATATTTATGCTTAAGTCATATAAACTATAATAAGATTTTAAGAAAATGATTAATGATAGGCTTCTTAGCCTATTAAGATTGATCATGGTAATTCTATAAATCTTATTTAGAAAAGTAATGTGACGAGAATGCTCTTTTTGAGCTAAAAGCATAACATTGTATTGGATGATTTAGTGCATACAAATGTACAGACTAATCAGTTTACATGTGGTAAGAGGTTATGAGTATTCTATCAATTTTATTGATGAATATTCACTTTATTTATGTTTGTCTAAATGCGTCGTAATTCTATTGCTTTTGAAATTCAAAAGGGTACATGGATAAGACAAAGCAATTAGACAGGAACATAAAAGAACTTCGATATGATCGAAACAAAGAACACTATGATACAATAGTGTAATTAAATGGAGAAATAAGATTCTTTTGGATAAAACAAAATATATACTACTTGGTTTATCAATTGCCTTTTTTATTCCAGATACCAAAATTTAAAACTGTAAAAGTTTAAGGAACTTAGATTCATCTACCTCAGTGTCTACTACTCTAAGAAATTATGAAAAAGTCACAAACATAGTTTGAGACACATTCGTATTTAGAGTTTACTAGTATTTATACTAGGATCAGAGGTAGAAAAGATGAATTCGTGTTCAAAACTTTACATGTTTTAAGTATTTTAAAGGAATAAGGTAAAGTCTGAATTATAGTCCTCAAGATAAGAATGTATTTATAGACATATTCTTTACTTTCTTTGAGGAAGACTATATAATGACTTATTACCTAAGAGTAATGTAAAACTAGAGCTCGGCTTTTCACAACACCGTTATTGAAGGAGCAAGAACAACCAGCTGATCAACACAGGATTATCCCTGAACAACAATCACTTTTAGAACCTCGTCGTAGTGGGAGGGTAACTACGTTACCAGCGAGATATATGCTATTAGGAGTACATGCTATTAAGAGAAACCTATACGGCTATCTTAGATGAACATGTACAAGATCCCACTAGCTACAACGAAGCTCTGATAGATAGAGATGTTGAATTTTGAAAAAAAAGCTATGAATCAAGAAATGGAATCTATGAATTCCAATAAAGTCTGGGAACTTGTAGAGGCACCAAATGGGATGAAACCTATAACGTGCAAGTGAATCTACAAGAGAAAAAGAAGAGTAAACGGAATGGTGGAAACATTATACAGCAACCAGATGGATTCATACTAAAAGGCCAAGAACACATGGTATGTAAGTTGCAAAGATCCATTTATGGATTGAAGCAAGCATCCCGGTCATGGAACATCAAATTTGATCAAGCGATTAAATCGTTTGGATTCATTCAGAATATTGATGAACCATATGTGTACAAGGAAAATCAGGAAAAATCTGTAGCCTTCCTAGTTCTTTATGTAGATAATATTCTCCTGATTGAAAACAATATAGGAGTATTGACTACAATAAAGAGTTGGTTAGCAAAACAGTTTGATACGAAAGACCTCAGAGAAGCAAGTTATATTCTTGGTATCATCTTTATATGAAACCGGAAGAATAAAACTTTAACATTGTCTCAAGAGGTCTATATCAAAAGGTATTGGCTAGATTTAGCATGGACAATTCCAAGATTGGTTTATTACCATTCAGATATGGAATTGTATTCTCTAAGGATCAATCTTCTAAGACATCTGAAGAGATAGAAAGAATGAGACGAGTTCCCTATGCAGAAGCTGTGGGAAGTCTCATGTATGCCATGCTTTACCAGACGTATATCCGCTTTCAGTAGGAATGGTTAGCAGATATCAATTTAATCTTGAACCTGAACACTAGACTGCAGTCAAGCATATAATGAAGTATCTGAAAAGAACTAAAGATTATATGCTTGTGTATTCTGGTGATGAACTCATTCCAGTGGGTTATACATATTCTGACTTTATGTCAGATAAAGGATTCTAGAAAATCAACTTCCAGCTATGTGTTTGCATTAGGAAGTAGAGTTGTTAGTTGGAGGAGTGTGAAACAATCTTGTATCACAGACTCCACAACTTAAGCTAAATATGTGGCTACATCTGAAGCTGCAAAAGAAGTTGTATGACTCTACAAGTTCCTACAAAATCTTGAGATGGTACCTGTTGTAACTGCACCCATTAAACTATCTTGTGATAATAGTGGTGCAGTAGCTCAACCAAGGAACCACAAGAAACAAAACATATTGAAAGGAAGTATAATCTTTTAAGGGAATAGTGTAGATAGGTTATATGAAAGTACCCTAAATGGCATAAGATGCTAAATAGCAGATCTTATTACAATGGCCATTAGTGGAAAATCTTTATAACCTACACTTAGAGCTCTAGAGCATGTGCAGTATGCCAGATATGCTTTAAGAGCTAGTGGGAGATTGTTGGGATAATATGCGCTTTTAAAGCATATTAATTTATTTTCTGATTAATAAAATATTTGAGATATTTTAATTGCATGAATATATTGAATAAAGTCCATTTAATCATATTATATGTATTTATGTGATCACCATGTGGATTCACAGAAGACATAAATACAAGTTATCTTATGATTAAATAAATTAAGTTCGCAGTTGATAAATAACGTTGGGCACTTTATTTAGGTTTAGACTGTAGTAAATTCATTGAATGATTTGTCTTAATCATGTATGAATTTAGATTTGACTACATTGAGCTGGATCACACATGAGATTTAATTAACCTTGAAATGACTGTCAGACTTATTAAATCTCATAGGCATTGATTTTACTGTAATCTTAATCTTGAGTTAATTATGATTTCATGATTATAATTGTTATTCCATTTGAGTTACCAATGGGCACGACACACCCTTGTGGTCAAGATTACCCGGTATCTTGGTGGGAGCAATTATGAGTATTGTAGTTATAGATTAACAATATAGAATTTATACAACACATCTCTTGATGGGTTTTCGGTACTTGATCATAGAATTCTCTGGCCAGAGTGTGTCAACATATTTAATATGTTGAAAATGATCATTAGAGAAAATCAGTAAGTATCAAGGAATAAGATGTAATTAAATCGATTGGACAGTTGAGATATCGATTTAATTAACGATGTGGTATAAAGGATTGAGCAGTAAAGAAATCAATGTGGCTTGGGATGAATTTTTATTCGAACATACAATTATGGAGGTCAGTTCCAATCTTATAGTGGAGTAGAGTTGGAATTAAATGATTAGGTTTGTTTAATTACAGGCTTAATTGTTGTAGCCACTATTGTATGTTCCCAAATGATCCCCGGGTTAGCTCATTTAATTGATCGCAAAGACTCTTGGATTAATAAGCAAGATAACTAGCAATTTGGGTCAAAACATAATTATATTATTAATCATATCTTTTTTTTGTATATTTTAAGGCTATCTGGTGCATGGAAAAAGGAAAGTAACGTAACTTTAGTTTTGGAGCCTAGGGTTTCACTAAAGAAATAATATAAAAGGCTTATTTTTCTCCCAAAAGAAAGAGACAGCCACTTCATACAGATCAGAGAAAAAGATTTTTCTCTCTAATTTTGAGAGAAAAATTTTCTCGTGCTAGTTTGCTTTTAGTAGTGATAGAGGTGCGCGTCAAGTGCAGATCAAACCTGAGTCATAACCTGGAAGATCATTGGTGACAGTTCGTGATCTAAAAGGCGTGGTGGTGACGGATCGTGATCTAGGAGCCTAAATCACTTCAGCGGAAAAATCAAACTGGATTTTCAAGGTACGATTTCTAGATTACGAATTCATATATATTATATGAGATCGGTCCTAAAAAGTTTTTTTTTAAAACTGAATTTTCCCCAACAATAATTACATATTTAACCAACATCCTTATGTCTTTAAAATAAGACATATAAATTTTTGTTAACTTAGCTTCGTCAGTAAAACTAAACTCCTCTTGAAGGTCATGAAAAAGCCTCTAAATTCTTTGTGATCATTTATGATACATATAAGAGAAGTGATATGCTGACGAAAAGTCCAAAATGATGTGGAGCATTCTTCTCATTCCTCCCCTCATGAAGGGTTAAATAAAGATAATGCTAAGTTTATACTTGTGATAGAAGATTAACCACTTGATGGAACGTAGGTTTTTCTACTAGAATTCCTTATATTATTATTACTTGAATATGGTTTCTAAATGCTATCACTCAGTAATTTCTACATAAAATCTGTACACTTTTGCAAGTTGTTGCCATGGTTGTCGAAGAATTAAAATCGGATAAGGGTTCATATTGTGATTGTTAAAAAGGTACAGTTGTAAGCTTATCAACTGTAGATATCATTGTTAAATGACCAAAGATTGGTATTTAAACAACATTCTTATGTTTTTAAAAAATAAGCTTCATCAATAAAATCATACTCCTTTTGAAAGGTCATGAGTAAATCTCTGAATTCTTTGTGATCATCTGTGACACATATAAAAGAAGTGATATACTGACAAAAATGTCCAAAATGGTGTCGAGCATCTCCTCCCCTTCCTTCTCTTGTGAAGAGTCAAATAAAGATAATGCTTTATTTATACTTGCAGTGAAACTCAAAATCTTATGAGTGTTAGCATTCTATGATCTGCATCCATCCAGCATGTTAAATATCAAAGGGAAGCCTATGCGACGGCTTAATGGGATGAAAAATTCTAGAACTTTGGATCCAGTAGACCAACCTCCTATGCAAGGCAATGGAAATGGCGAACATAGTGCTACTGTTGAACCTACTTTGTCCAGTGCTAATCGAGGGGCTAATCCTCTTATTGAAGCTTACGATATAGCAGACCAACCTCCTATTTCAAACATTGGAAATCTTGGGCAATTTTTTTTTCGTACCCCTAGTGTTTGGAAGAGAATGAAAGGTGTAGGCGCTACTAAAAAATGAATGATATGACAAGTAAAATGGAGTGTTAGAGGTGTGGAGGAAATTTTACAAAAAATGTAAATGTCCGTCATGCATTGGAGGAATTACAAGAACTTATAATCTTGTGGAAGCCTACTTGACAAAGCTGTGCTCTTAGCTTATGGTTGCGGCCTTCTGATGATAAATGCTGTGGTTGTGGTCAGTAGTCGATTTACCCACTCGTTCACCAAGATGTAGAACATATTAATTGGTTGCTTCTCCTTCCAGAGAAGCAGCTAGGAAGATGTGTTCATAAGGACTTGAAGTATTATTGCGAGAAAACTAAACTTCATTCCCATAACAAATGCAAGCAGAGCTTATCTTCCGAATGAATATACAGATGTGTGTGCAATGGGATAGAAAGGGGGCAATTGCTTGCAATGAATTTTTAGAAATGATTCGAGGATAGTAGTGGGTTGCAGCTTCCTACTTAAGACCGCAGAGCTAGGATAATTGTTGTCTCATCAATTTTTTGCCTGCTAAAAAGATTTTTGTAGCATTGATCAATTGAAGATTCTCACTTGATCAACCAAAAATATATAGATAAATTATTCATGTCATGCTTGAATGACTTGATATGTTGAACTTAGTTCTTAATAAATTTACTGCTTAATGATAGATGCTAGACTTATTAAAAAAAACTATTTGACTGAACGGTTTTTTACTAGAATTTCTTGTATTTTTATTATTAGAAGATGATTTCCAGGTGCTGTCACTTAATTATTTCTATACAAAATTAGTTCAATCTTACAAATATCAATTTTTATTCTTTTTAACCATAATCTCTACAATTTTGGTATATTGACCACTTACACGTGCACTTCTTTAACCATCATGATAATGGCCTCCTATCCGTAGGGTTGTGCTTTTTAAACCAAACCTAATTAATCTGGTCCGGTCTTAACAATTTTGACTAGTTTGGGTTGATGTCTATTTAATTCAAATTAAACCAAAATTCATAAAAATTAAGTTCAAGCGTTTTTCATTGGCTATTAGTTTAAAATATTACAAAATTGGTATTTAAACAACATCCTCATGTCTTTAAAATAAAACATTTAAATTTTTGTCAACTTAGCTTCATTAATAAAACCAAATTCTTCTTGAAACATCGAGCATCTCTTCCCCTACCTGCTCCCATGAAATGTCTCATTAGGATAATTCCTTTTTTTTTTATATACTTGTGGCAAAATATTACATTATTTTTAACTATTTGATTGGTTTAGTTTGATCATGAGGTAAAAAAAAAAAAAAAAAAATTGATAAAACACTTATCTAAACGAAACTGTTACAGGTCACCTCACCGTCAAGCTCATGCTAGCACCACCACCATTCGCCGTACCAGCACCCAGCAGAGCAACTCCTCGCCAAGACGATACCAGCAAAAAGCAGCATGACACCCCGCCATCATCTTCGCTTGCCCACTTAAACCATCTTCAATACGATCAACTAAGTAAATTCACTTGAAACTTTGTACGGATCACCATATAGCAAATTTTGATTCTCATAAGCATTTATGAGGATTGGAAATTTTTCTATACTTGAATTCCCTGTTTAAAGTTGAAACTATATGGTTGATAAAGCTCTTTCAAGAAACTGTTTGCTTGAGTGATTGGATAAACATAGGCGTTTATGATGCATTGACCAGGAAATCTTTTGAAAGTCTCGTAGTCATTGTATTTGACTACAGAAAGCTATGTGTGATTGAAGAATATTCACTTTCATTTGCTTATCACAGAAGAAATAATCATAATCCCTAACTGATGCTCCAAGTAAGTATGCACTATTCCAAATATAATGAGGAGTTTTGCTTGTGAGTGGATAAACATGTTTAAATTTTTTTAGAAAAAATATTGGCCCAATGCTGCAGTGCATTCTATATTAATGAAGATCTTTTACAACAAAGATGAGGTGCCAACGGATTATGAGCCTCCAACCTTTAATGCCACCACATGGCAAGATCTTTTACAACAAAGATGAGGTGCCAACGGATTATGAGCCTCCAACCTTTAATGCCACCACATGGCAAGCATTTGATTATTAATGGCTGAGAGTCACTAATGAATTGCAGTTCGGAAAGTCAACTTTCATTATTTTAAAGTACCTATTAAGATAAAATATATGCCTAATATTAGATCGGGCAATGCATGTAAATTGTTGGAACAAAAGGGTAGGGATGTTTAAAAATCCGAAGAATAAACCATAGGTTAAAGTTATTAGTTATTTCTTGTAAGTTGTAATTAGTTGCATGATTTGGTAAAAATAGGTAAAGTTAAGGATTTGTTCAGGAGATGAGAAGGAGAATTGAGTTTTGACTATATTAATCTGGCACTTTTAATGTCATATATATATATTAAGTACTTTTTTATTTTAAAAAAAAAATGGTTTATTAAAACTACCAGAGTAAAGTACATAATTGTCATACCAAATAAGATATCAAAATAACACCTATGAATGCACCAGCAGCAAAACTTACTAAGCCAGTACCACCACCAAAAAAAAAAAGAAAAGAAAGCAAGGCAACCACTCCCAGTCCTCACTCTCTTAAGTATCTTTAGTGCCAACCACAACCACATTGTCCATATTGCCAACTTTTAAACATAAGAGTTTTCTTTCGAGATAGTCTCCTAATGCATAAGGAACTATATGGTCATTGTAATGACCGTTGTATTGATAATTGGCATAATAAAACTCGACAACTCATTCGGGAAATCTTCTATTTGGGGTGTCTGGTGTTGCTGGTTTGATACTTGTTGTTTAATTTCTCATTACTTGTTTGGCCCTTACTGGTTTGATGGCTACTTCATGATCTTGAGAATGTTCAATTAAGGAAGTGAGGGAACTGTAAAGTAGAAATACTATGAGTATATTGAGCACTTACAAGTACACTTCTTCAGCCATCAAAATAATAGGCTGCTATCCTAGTTTAATTGTTTGACAACCGTGGCACTAGCTTCCAAAATGATCTTTAATTGTCTTTCGGCAAAAAGACATAAACTTTTGTTAACTTAGCTTCATCCATAGAATCAAACTCCTCTTAAAAAGCCAAGAGTGAATCTCTGTTCTTTGTGATCATCCGTAACATTTTTTTTTTCCGCTAAGAAACAAAAGATTATGTAAAGAACTATATGAAATATGTACAAGAAATAGTAGGACTACAATCTACATAAGTAAGGATGAGAAGTCTGATTCTCTACAAAACACTCAAAAAACTACGTAGACTAAAAAGAGTTCAAAACCCAAAACAATACAGTTCACTGAGAATACATCCCCTCTTAGGATATAGAAGATTCCCAAGCAAGCAAAATAAAAAAGAAAGAAATATATTTGAATTCAGTATTAATAGATGTAGGGGTGGGCAAAAAAAGCTGATTAATCAAAAATCGAACCGAACCGAATCGGTTCGGTTCGGTTTTTGTGCTATTTTTTTACTTCTAAAAAACCGAATAACTAATATACTAAAAAAAGTAAAACTAACCGGTTCGGTTTTCGATTTTTTTTTTAAAACTGAAAAACCGAACCGATTATAAAAAAAAACCGAATACCTAATAACCAAACCCTAAATTCTAATTTCTAAATCTAAACAGAACACTTATTCTCTAGTTCTCTTCTTCAGTTCTTCACTGGCCGCCGAACCCGTGACCTTCGTCCTTCAGCTTCAAGGTTAATCGTTCAAAACCCGAACCCGCTGCAATCGTTCAAGATTCTTTAAAGAATTAATCGTTCAAAACCTGAACCCGAACGGGCAAACCCGTGACCTTCAAGCTTCAGCTGCAGCATCATCAATCGTGTAATCTCTTTCCCGCTGCAATCTCGTCGTCGCCGCTGGCCCACTGCAGTCTCGTCGTCACCGCTGCAAATCCTGCAATCTCATCGTCCCGGCTGCAATCTCATCGCCGTCGCCACCGCCGCCCGCCTTCACAACTCGCCGCCGCTACCACCACTGCACCGCTTATCATCTCTTGTCACGCCACACCGTGGGAAGATTGGTATTTGATTTCTGGAAGTTTATTAATTCACCTTTTTTTTTAAATGAAAATGATCAAGTTAGGATTGAAAGGTGCTTCCGCCATAACTTGTACTGTTTTGAACTTGTTCTGTTGTATTGAAAGGTGCTTCCGCCATAAGAAAGATTGGCTAATTCAGTTAAGATTAATTTTTTGGCTTGTTCTGAACGAAGCTAACAATGCAACAAATAGACAATGTACTTACAGTGAAAAATGCAAGACAGCTCCTGTATTATGATAGATATTCTGGAAAACATTCACTAGTTAATACCATATGCAAGGTCTTTGCAATTGAATAAATCAGTCACTAACCCCAGAAGGTAGAGACTAGAGACCATTGAGCATGCCACAAAATCTTTTAGGATATAATTCTACAACATTAAGAGGTCCGTGCCTAATAAGAAGAGATTGAAGTACTTTTTTCTTTTTTTTCTTTAAAAGAAATTTCGGGGGAGGGGGGGGTGTGAGTGGATTGTGTCAACTGCCTTCACCTGCATTCATTTTTAATAATTAAAATAAATTTAATTTAAACCAACTTTAATATTGGCTTTAATAAATTTAATTTAAACCAACTTTTATTTTCTCCACCAATTAATTAATGCCATTTGGTTTTAAAACATTGAATAATTAAATTCTCAGAAGTTAAATTATTCATTAACTAGAATAATTAAATGCCAACTTTTTTTTAATGTACATGTACTGATGTACATTGTACATGTTAAAAACTTAAATTTTTTTTTTTTTTTACATTTGATTAAAACAGCACACTCCATCACGAATGATTTTATCTTTTTTTGTTCTAATATGTCTATGTTATTGCATGTGTTTGTGTAGAATGGAAAATTATGATGAGGAGGAAGTGCAAGAGGTGGAGGTTGATAATGGGAAAAAAAAGAAAAATACCTTTAAGATCAAATGTTTGGGCTCATTTTACCAAACTACCTTGTGGAAATAAAGGAAAATGTCATCATTGCCATAAAACCTTTGCAGCTAATAGAGGAAATACCACTAATTTGAAGAATCATTTGGATAGATGTAAGTCATATGACGGTGTGAAGGTTGAAGGGGATCTGAAGCAACAAGTACTTTTCCGTCATAAGGGAAAAGATAAAGATGATGGAGTTGTTAAAGTTAGTAGCGGGTTTAGTCAAGAGGCTTGTAGAATGGCACTTGTGAAGATGATTGTCAAGGATGAATTACCTTTTAGCTTTGTGAAGGCTGAAGGGTTTTTAGAGTTTATGCAAACTTGTTGTCCAAGATTTGATTTGCCATCGCGAAGAACAATTACAAGGGACATTCTTGAATTGTATCAGCATGAAAAAGGGTTATTAAAAAGTGTTTTGGGTGCAAACAAGTAGAGGGTATGTATTACCACAGATACGTGGACATCAATTCAAATGTCTAACTACATGGTCATTACTGCTCATTTTATTGATGCAGAGTGGGTGTTGCACAAAAGGATTCTTAGTTTCACACCTATAGTTAATCATAAAGGAGATGGTATTGGAAAACTAATTGAAGCATGCTTGATTGATTGGGGAATTGAGAGGTTGTTCACAATTACAGTGGACAATGCAAGTGCCAATAAAGTTGCAATAACTTATGTGAAGAAGAAGTTAGCAAGTTGGAGTGTGAATTCAATGGTTTTGAATGGTTTATATATGCATGTGAGGTGTTCAGCACACATAATAAATTTGATTGTGCAAGATGGGTTGGTGGAGGTGAATCATTCAATAGCTAGTATTCGCAATGCAGTAAAGTATGTTAGATCCTCTCCAGCAAGATTGCAAAAGTTTAAAACATGTGTTAATAGGGAGAAAATCTCATATGGAGGGCTTATGGTGTTGGATGTGCCTACTAGATGGAATTCAACATATTTGATGTTGCACAAAGCGGTTGTGTTTGAAAAAGCATTTGATAGGATGAAGGAAGATGACGGACATTATGTTAATTGGTTTGTTGAGGATGAGGGTGAAAAGAAGAGGGAGGGGCCACCAAGCGATGACGATTGGGCAAATGCAAGGAGGTTAGTCAACTTTTTATCAGTTTTTTATTATGTGACCTTAAAATTTAGTAGCTCTCTTGATGTTACTTCCAATGATTACTTAAATGAAATGGCAAAAGTTCTAATTCATTTGAAGTCACTTGCTACTTCTAGCGATGATTTGTTGAGGAAAATGGTTGAAAAAATAGAGCAAAAGTTTACTAAATATTGGGGTGATTCTTTTGATCAAGTTAACATATTATTATTTGTAGCAAATGTGCTTGATCCTAGATGTAAATTAGAGTTTGTTACATTTTGTTTTAGTAGCATGTATGAATCTAGGAAAGTTGAAGAATTGAAATATAACATTAAGGAGTTGTTGATGAAGCTATATAATAGCTATATTGGTGGGAGTGATGTAAAGAGTAGTGGTGGTGTTTGTTTTGGTGATATCTATGATGGTAGTGGTGGTAGTGGTGGTGGTGGTGGTGGTGGTGGTGGTGGTGGTGGTGGTGGTGGCGGCGGTGCTAATAGTAGTATAATGTCAATGGATCTTTTTTCATCTTTCAAAATGATGAAGCAAAATTCAAATGATGACATTACTTCGAAAAATGATGTTGAAAAATACTTGACGGATGCTAATGAGAGTACTAGTAATGCCCATTTTGAAATTTTGACTTGGTGGAAGTTGAATGGGCATAGGTATCCGATTTTGTCTCAGATTGCCAAGGATGTTTTGGCAATTCCAGTGTCTACTGTAGCTTCGGAATCGGCATTTAGCACAGGAATGCGTGTTCTTGATCCTTTTAGAAGTTCTTTAACTCATAAAACTGTTGAGTCATTGATTTGTACTCAAAATTGGCTTCGCTCAACTCTATTAGGAGAATGGATAATACAACCCACTCATGAGGAAACGGAATTCTATGAAGTTATTGAAGCAGGTAATATGTTACTACTATATGTTGATATATTGTTTTGGTTATATCACTCTTAACTAATCATTCTAATATTTTTATTTAATTTGTCAATGTAGAATTTGGTAGGCCAATAATAGCTCAACAAGAACAAGCAGCTGAGGATCAATTGGGATTTAGAAGTTAATTGATGTTTATTGCTTTTGTAGTTTTGTTAAAGTTTAAAAGATTTTTTACTTAATTGTTTTGATTTGAACTTATTATTTGAATATGTTATGTGTTCTTGAACGTATTTTGAGACATATTTTGATTTTTTATTTGTTAACTTTTTATGTTTGTGGTAGATTTATTAATTTAAGGTTTTAAATTTAAAAAGGCCCAAAATAGGTCCAATAAGCCCATAATCGAACCGAATCGAATCGAATTATTTCAATTAATTGAGTGTTTGATTATTTCGTTAATTTGATTAGTCGCGATTATGATTTAATAATCGGAATCGAACGATTACAAAAAATTTAGTAAAAAACCAAACCGAACCGAACCGCGCCCACCCCTAAATAGATGCTCAAAGGGAAGCCCAGAACTTCACTCTATCTGTAATGCCCACTTTTATTTATTTATTTTTTTCATCTTTTACCCTTATTAAATTGAGTATGACAGTTATTATTGAGTATTTGTGTATGAGTAAAATTTATCAAATTGTTTTAAATAAGTTACGTAAGTTATTAGTTTTTATAAAATAAAAAAAGGAGAATTTTCTTAAAACTCACGTTTTCTTTTTTTAATTATTTTTTTAAAAAGTATTTATTAATTACCAAGTATTTAAGAGAAAGCCATCTTTTTAAGAGGAAGCCGTCTTTGATTTTCTACATCGTTACAAACCCTAAAAAAAAAAAAGAGAAAGAAACATAAGCCTTTGGAGAAGAAAAAGAAAGTTTTATAACTTTTTCCTTGGTGTTTGCCTTAAGGTATTAAGTATTTTTTTGACTTATGTGATATATTTTTATTAGTTGTTTGTATTTAATTACTTGTAGTATGATTTATGTAATGTATGTGTGTTTGTAATGTTGTGATGATATGAAGAGTCTGTATTCCTTCCTTGAAATCATTTTCTTTATTTAAAATCACGTGAATACGTTTATATATCATGGAACTAGACATCCCAAGCTTTCCAATGATAGGTTATGTGTTGAAATCCCTTGAGTATGCAAATTGTTATGGTTTTTCAAATTTGGGTTAGTGGTGCTGGAAAATTCCGATTTTCAGCAGCGGTTCTCACTTCTTGAAATTTTTCTGATAAGGTTACAAATCCTTCAAAATTATGGCGATTTTTATATCAACAGATCTATGTCTCCTATACTTTCATGTTTAATTTCGTTGTTTTATTCTTTATGATTAAATTATTAAAAATCGTAACATGTGGCTGCTGCAAATATGGAAACTTTTTTCCAGAATTGCAGAAGCTGAAACGTGTGATAGTTGGGCTAATTTATGAATATTACATGCCGTGTTAGGATTTTATACTGAAATTTCAATCTTTCATCTATCTTTATAAACTAGAATCGCAATTTTTTGGGCATGTAAAATAAAAGATGTGAAATTTTGAAATTCTGTTTTCAAATCTAGAATTTTCTGGACAGATTAGATATTCTCGGAAATAAAATGCTTTTAAAATAGTTTCAGGCTTCCAAAAATTAGGAATTTTAATTATATGATTCCTGAATGTGTCTTCTGTAATTAGAAAAAAAAAATATTATTTCGAGTACTAAACAATATTATATGAATTTCTCTAGTGGTAAAGGTCTGTTTTGGTCAATGCTGGGCAGTTTTGTTACTTTGGTGAAAGGTCAATATTATGACTCGATTTTCACTTGTGTTGATTTTTGTGAAATATTGTATGCAATGCTATCCATGTTCACAATGCCTCTATAAATTTTCATGGTTTTCCGACGTGTGTATAGGTTATTAAAAATCAGCACGTGCAAGATACTCATACTTATATCTAGAATATGTATAAGTATTGAGGTAGTATAAGTGCCTATGATTTAAGGATGATTAGGATTATGTTTAAGGTTAGAGATAATATTGATAAGAATATTTTTATGATGATTATAGGACGTGGGTGAGCTCGCTGGTTTGTTCTTAAGATATTAAGTTGATTGTTGCGGATCGAGATAAGTAGATTCATGTATGATATGCTTTATAATAAATGCAATTTACGTTATAAGAATTATGTTTAAATGAAAATTTTTACAAAACTGATTTTTAAAATATTTAAATGAATTTTGCAAAATAAAAACATTTTTAAATGAATTTATATAAATGTATTTAATTAGTTTTCTTAAACAAAATGTTTTCTTAAAGAATTTTCTAAAAGAATTAAATGTTCAAAGAAAGGTTATTAAATGTTTTAGAAGACTTTAAATGCTATTTATGAAAGGATGTAAGATGGATTAAAAAATATTTTAACTCATAGTCCGTAGTAATGTATACGATGCAAATGTTATGATGTTATGTAATACTATGGCCAGCTTGCTGGTATGATAATGATCTTGTGCACAAGGATGTTATGAACAATGCGGGGTATAGTACCCTGAACGAGGAACAATACGGGGTATAGTATCCTAAATGATGAATGATGAATGATGATGACTACGAGGCATGAGCTACCAATGTGTATGTTTTAATGTTTTTATGAATGTTTTAATATTTTTAATGCTTTTACATGAATCCATCCATTATGCTAAATGAAGATGTTATTATAAGATGTTATAAAATGTTTAAAGGTATAATGACAAAAGTTTTCAAATATTGTGTATGGATTTGCTTACCGAGTTGATAACTCACTCCTCGTCTCCAATATTTTACAGATTGATTAGAGATATGACTTGGGTTCTTAGATGGAGAATTTTCTTAGTGGATCTTTGAAGTTACTTTAAAGATTAAATTTGACTAGACTTTTTTTTTCAGATTAGAGACTTTTTTTTTAGACTTTATCTCAGATGTTTTCTATAAGGATTCAATTCTATCTTGAGATTTATTAATAAAAATAAATGATGTGAGGTTTCATTTTAATTTTACCCTTGTGTTTTCATGGGTAATTTTTCTGGGGTTACGCTATCTTATAGGTTTGAAGGATCTTCTCCAATTTTGTTATCAAAGATTATCTAGTTTCTTTCATTCTGCAAGACCCAAAAAAGTGTCAAGACTACACAACCCTGGAGAACCCCTGCTTCTCCTCTCCCTTTTAAGCAAGAAAATCTTTCCAATGGGAGGGAGTAACATAAGGCAGGAGCTGACCAACTTTTCTCTCAGATCATTAAGATAAACGTCATGTAGGATCTCAGCATCTAAGATCATCCATTTCATATGTAAAAGAAGTTATATGCTGACAAAATTATCTAAGGTGATGTCTAGTATCTCTTCCCCTTCTTCCCCTCGAGAAGGGTCAAATAAAGATAAATCAATTCTCCATAGAGCAATATACGCAGCGCCATCTTAGAAGCTGGCAACATTTTTTTTCCTTTTGAGTTGATAATGTAGATTTAAAATTTCAACTTATATATTGAAATGGAATTATAGTAATAAACTAATAGTATAGAATTTATACGTTTATCTTTTAGTTTTTCTTTCATCAATCATGACTTTTCAACCATCATATTCAGTCAGAATAAAGGTTTTGCCTTCTTTTAAAGACACTGGAATCATCTACACAATGATGGGCCAACACGAACCCTTTTCTCAGTAATCAGTTGCTCCCCTATGCCAAGTATAATATTAGATATGACAGTCTTGATGCCATATAACATTGAAGGAGCAATTTTTTCATCAAGGTTGCGGTTTATTGTTTTGATCAAGCAATTTATAGTTAGGATGAAGTCGTTTACCACTTTTTTTTTTCTCTTCATAATTAATCAGGGTTTTGGGAGAGTATTGATGCTATATAAGAATAAGAAACAAAAAAATATACCACACAGTAATTAGATCATAAAATTACTAAAAGAAATATGCAACACACATGAATAGACAGCAGTTAAAGCATAATATTAAAAGAACATAAAATCACACTATAAAAAGAGTGCAAGACTAAGAAAATAAGCACGAGGAGTGTGGAAAACAAAAGGAGTAGTGCAAATGAAGTTACAAGAGGAATCCATAAAAGAATTAAGCAAGCAAAAGAGGCAGACAAGAGCCAAAAAGAGGATGGCATCTTTATGAAGCCAAGACAAACTGAAGTTAAAATAAGCAAGAATGAAGCCAATAATTAAATCAAGTCCAAAGAAGCCAAGTAAGACTAAAGAGGAGAAGAAGCAGGGCAGTGAGAGACAATTCAACAAGTGAATAATTGGTCATTATCGAAGCATAAACAAAATGAAGCATAAGCAGAAATTTCACATCACAAGCTTCAATAAAAACATACTTGTAGACAAGCTTAAGCAAGGTGTACAAATAATTGTAAGAACATGTATACTTTTGTCAACTTAGCTTCATCAATAGCCCAAACTTTGTTGAAAGGCCAAGAGTAATCCTTTGAATCCTTTACGATCATTCATGACACATAGAAAGGGAAATGATATGTTGACAGAAAGGTAAGTGTATATTAGTATATCATATCCTAATTGACCTGATCTAAAGTTTTACCTACAATTGTTACCCCTACGTGATGTTTTTCTATGATCTCGATAAGAATAGCCAATGATGACATACAAATATTTATAAGACAATAGCAATGATGTTAATGGGCTGATCTGTAAAAGTTATTGGACTTATCTGAAAATTGGTGAAAGTTATGGGTCATTGTGAAAATATTTACAATAAGTGTGCTGACGTTGATTAAACAGAAAATACAAATACGATTCTGTTAGATTTAGTTGAGAAAACCCCGGAAACTGCAGCTATATAAAAGCTTACTCGCGGCTCTATTGACTTCGTTTCTTACCCTACTTTTCTTTGGATTTGTTTCAACAAAATATTTTAATGCAGGATCTTGGAGTATTGTGATTTGATCAACAAAAGCGTGCGTTTCCTCTCTGCAAATATTGTGCATTGCGCTGAGTTCATTCAAATTGCAAATTTAAACTGCAAAACAAAATATCGGGCCTTATTGATGAACAACAAATCAGATGATCAACATTAATGTAATCCTAGGACTAATTGACAAACAACAAAATCAGATTTTCCAAATCAGCAACAAAACCCCTTGAACAATTTGAAAGTCCCGCAATGGTCATCCATTGACGCACTCATGGTAATGCGTGCAGCTTCGGCAAGAGACCTATCAAGGAAAAGTTACAAGAAATATCATGGACATTGCCTCGACATATCTCAAAGAAGTTCTGGCAAAGATATGCAAGAGTGGTGATCATCATTCAACTCACACCTCATATGAAGAAATACTGTTAGCACAGTTGTTCTTAAAGTTTGATAACAAAAATGGTTACTACTACTTTAGGGTTCTTACAAGGCAAGGTCATGGTAAAACTCTACAGTGGTTGAGATTTTTTATCTTTGCCGTATGTTGTATATCGCTTGAGATCGAATGCAGTGTCAAAATGTCGACTTCTGTCCTGCCAGTTAAAGGGTAATTTTCCACCAAAATGGAGATTGCCTCTCCTATACCCAATCTTCCGCACTACTTCCAGTCATTATACAACAGTGCATCATACACCGTACAAAATTTACAGATCATTTGAACTATACTATGCAGTTCTAGTCTATGATATGCTATTGCCTAAATAAGCAAAAACCCTTTTTTTGAATTTCCGACCTAAGTCCAAAATTTCAGATTCCCTCATCTGCCTAGTTATGCTATCAGATTGCCCCCGTCTTTCTTCTTTCCTTGACAACCTGGTCGCAACATCAACGGTCAAACTGGCCATATCTCTGCTGCTTGTTAATACTTGCAAAACAATAGAAGAGTATGAAGGATTTGACACAAGCCGATTGAGTAATATAAGATTTTCCCGTATCAGCAATGTCCTACATACAAAAGTGCTCTTGGTATAAGCAGCTATGAACACACAAAGATCATGGTGAAGCTAGGCACCCCTTTGCTATCAATTACCTTGCTCTAAACAAGTCTGCGGGCACGGTATAAGCTGATGATTCTGTGTCTATCTCCGCCACTAATACTTGCAAAAGCAGCATCAGGAAGTTTGCCTCTCTAGGTAGCTTTTGACTCACCAGAATTTCAACGCCAGGTTTCCCATATGATACTATCAAAGCTAACAGAATAATAGCATTTCTCCGAAGTTCCAAGTCCTGAAAGTCCATTTATTTCAGATAGTATAACAGACATAATTTTATGGCAAGTATTACTGAGAAAAATAGGATTTCAGACAGAATCAGTTAACTCAGAAAAGACAAAAGGCAACAACTTTTTGATCCACTTCCAGGTTGAAGATTATTCAACTGAGAGTCTGATAGACCAACAATTGACAGTGGCCGCAGACAAAACCCTTAAGTGGAGACAACTGTGCAGACAAGTTATGTGCTCACAATTGTTTAGATCCAAGAAATGAGTTAAACATCTAGTAACGGTAATATTTATACAATAACATACACTAGGTCCTAAACTTTTCAGTGACATCTTTAACCGCTCTAGGTTTCTCATGCAAGATGAAACTTTCATACAGAAGAAGATTTCAAGAGGGAAAGAAAGAACATAGAGTGCTTAGAGAACAGAAAATAGGTTTAAATACTAAAAATGAAAAACATAAATAAGGGCATATACATATCAAACAAGAAAAGAGAATTTTAAAAACAGGAGTAATGCCTTTAGATCATATTTAACCTGCAATGATGCGCACATTACTGATATTTCACAAAAATTTCATCATTTTAGCATATCAAAACTGCTGATAGACAACTTGAAACAAGAGGTTGAGTTGAAAGAGAGGAGGCTCTGAACTTACAATGCCTAATGAGAGTAATAGCTTGTTGACAAGCACCAAGTAATGCCATGGGATAAATACTAAGAGTTCCACTACTTTTGTTAGGCCCACACTACTAGCTTAAGATTTTTTAGGTTTAATAATGCCTCCACATGTATCTATCTTACCGAAGTAGTGTTGTGTTTGAATCTGGTATTATATTAGTTAAATGATAGCACAGAGAAACTTGACCCTCCATTAAAATCCTTGCGATGCCAATTAATTAAATTTTCATTAACTATCTGTGGATTGTTTTAAAATATTATAGCGCATCCCTACAAATTTAAAGTTTTTGGGATGAATAGTTATGCAACTAACACAAACAAAGGCTTACATCTAATAATAGTTTGTTATTATGAAGTAAACTCATAAGCAGGGGCATAAAATCAAGCAGCTAGAGGCACAATAACTGGATGCAATGATGATAATAGTGATACTATATCAAATAAATGAAATTTTGAAATTTGAAATTCATCTAATAGTGTGCTACCTGTACACTGGTTCCACAACAACCTATACAGTCTGCCAAGCTCTCCAAGATTGAAGGCGAAAGATTTACATGACTGTCATCTGCAATGCCAGCATTCTCCTCTTTATAACCAGAGCAGAATCTAAGAAATATTTTAGGACCTTGTATCCAATCAAGAAATAAAAAATTGTTAGGAAAGTGTTGCAACTATGAGCAAATCTATACATGCCAACTTTAAATCTCAAACATAGGAATGAATGGGGTTGTCAGAGAGGAGATGAGAGTAGCAGTACCTTTTAAGATCAGTCAGAGTGCTCTGCTAGTCAGCTTGAAATTAAAAAGTAAAATAAAAAAGAAAAAAACAACAGCTCAAAGTATTAGAGAGCACTAATTAGAGGTCTTGTCTGAAAACTACCACTTAAAAGGGTTGGAACTGGTTCTATATTGCATCATGTATGGACAGAAACTTAGAGTGGTTAATCTGATACGTGGTTTGAACATCTAGTTCTTCTTCTCACCCATACTTTGATTTGGCCACTTAGATTGACAAAACTTTCTGATAATGTTATGACAAACATGTTTGAACTATATACAAGATAATCTAACAAAATATTGAAGCTAACTACACTAAAACAAAAGAAGAGTAAACCTGTAGTCAATACAAAAACAGATAAGTGGCTGATAGGACTTAGGGCTAAATTAGGGCTGACTTTTATTGATTATATCAAAAGAAAACAAATAATCCTGACCTACAATTCGAGAGGTAGGTCAATCTCTCCCAAAACCCCTAATGGTTCCTAATACCAGACAAAACTCAACATAAACCCTAAATGACTCCATAATCTCTATTTATAGCTAAACCCTAATTAATAATAAAATTACTAAATTACCCCTGCCCCTAAAATTACTAAACAGCCCATGCCTCTTTATATTTATGCCTAACATAAGTTTTCATAGGTCTAACATTACTCCCCTCCCAAAAAGACACCTTGTCCTCAAGGTGGAATCCAGGGAACTGCTGTTGTGTTCTTATCCGCAATCATCTGCGCCAACTCCATTGACTCCCCAATCCCTCTTGGCCTTAGCAACCGTAGCGCGGCTCGAATTTCCGGCTTCAGTCCCTTCATAAAATTTCCTTCCAACACTGCCTCTGAGACTCCCCTTAGACACCCCAACAGCAACTCAAACTTTTCCGTATATTCCATGACTGTTCTCTCTTGGATCAGGACAAAAAACTGTTCGTGCAAATCTCCTTCTTGAGAGGCCTGAAACCTCTCCAACAATTGGTCCTTAAATTCACCCCGCGGCCTCAATGGTTGTCGTTGTTCCCGCCATTGAAACCACGCAAGGGCCTTTCCCTTCAAACATAATGCTGCTGCCATCAGTTTTTCCCTTTCTGAGAGTCCATTGATGGCGAAATAGCGCTCTAACCTATACATCCATCCATAGGCATCCTTGCTTTTGAAAATGGGCGTTTTTAGTTTCTTTACCCCAAAATCCGCTTCAAATTGAGTCAGGCCCGCCCAATTATGTGCCATTGAAGGTCTCCAACCTCCCGAATCTATTCTAGTTTCCACAAATCTCAAAGACCTAACCCAAAATTCTCTTTGCCCAGCCCCAAATTGGGCTGGAATCCCTTGCTTAGCTGTATTCCGATCATAACCGCTCCCTTTCTCGTTGGTCACCCCTCCTCCTGGCCATCCACCCCTAAATCCGACTTGTCCAGACCCAAATCCAGCCTGCCCAGGCCCACAACAGCCCTGCCCGGTCTGCCTTGACCCAAAACGACCATGCCCAGGCCGTGCATCACCCCCAAACGTCGTCGAGACGCAAAGCCCAGCCAACCCCGACTTTTGCACGCCCCATTTGGTCTTGAAACCGATTCCCAACCTAGCGCCTCCTCCAGCGCGTAACCCTTAGATCCACTACCCTAGCATGACCCGTTCTCCTTCGCCCCTACGCGGAAAAGGCTCCCTGAGTCGTAAGTCCACAGGCTGACCTCCCGCCACCAATTTCTGTGCTTGTTGCCCCTGGGTGCGAGACTAATAGTTTTCGGCCCTCAGCCCCTGTCACGATCGTGAGCACGGGTTCCATGTCGCGGATCCTTCCCTCGCGACCGCCTTGGCACATTGATATTATTTGGTGGGTTAAGGTGGAGTTCTATCAATTTCAGCAACATGGCTTCAAGGGATGAAAATTTTTGCTGAACGTTATTAAATCGCTCGTCAATAGTGGCCTTGAGCGATCCAATCTCCGCTTTCAATTTTTCTTCAAGCGCGTCCACCTTCTTTGCTGCCATTGTCCCTGGATTTCTGCTCTGATACCACTTTGATAGGACTTAGGGCTAAATTAGGGCTGACTTTTATTGATTATATCAAAAGAAAACAAATAATCCTGACCTACAATTCGAGAGGTAGGTCAATCTCTCTCAAAACCCCTAATGGTTCCTAATACCAGACAAAACTCAACATAAACCCTAAATGACTCCATAATCTCTATTTATAGCTAAACCCTAATTAATAATAAAATTACTAAATTACCCCTGCCCCTAAAATTACTAAACAGCCCATGCCTCTTCATATTTATGCCTAACATAAGTTTTCATAGGTCTAACAGTGGCTAACGGTAACTGTGTGTGATTCAATTTACTAACACCCATAATAATGATAATAATGGGAGAACAAAATGATGTGGGCTTACAGTTCAGCAGCAGATACAGAAGGTGCACGGCTTCCTTTTGCACTTGTACGCCAGCTTCTTTATTTAGCAGCTGTGAAATATTTTCAAATACCAGCTTCTGGCCAAATCTGGTTTAAGCAGGATTTCAATGATGAAATTCTTTTAGAAAAGTGCACCATGTCATGGTAAAAGGTTTAACAAGGAGAATACTGTTAACTTACTTTTCTCTCTCCACGTAAGAATAACTGCTCATCAAAATCATATTCATGATAGAAATTGCCTCTGATCTTACATGTTCATCAGTAACTCTCAGAGTCGTTTGATGCATCAGTTCAAAGAGAGAAAGCCAATTTACACGAGAAAGAGAAGTTGCCATGATAGGACTCCAGATTCCCTTTTTGTGTAGAGTTTCTGCATCAGAAAATCTTGTTCCAAAAGGATTACAGCCTGAAGAAGAAGCCTCATCCCGTCTTAAATAAAACAGTCTATTTTCTGCAGCGTAGGATCCATGAAGATCTCGGACGTTGTCCCTAGAAAGAACTCCCTCGACCATGACATTTTCCCTGAGTAGAGTGCACTGGAAAGATCAAATCAAAGTTCATAAGCACGCAAATATACAAGTTAGAAGCATAACATTACTGAGCACGAACTATCAGACAACTGGTGAATGAAAAGGATATTAACTAGTCTACCCCCAAAATGAAGTTAATAATGGGAAAGAGTAATATTATAGCTACAAACTCTTGTACAAACTGACATGCCATTAGATGATTGGTTGAATACAAATATAAAATCTTTTAAAAAAATGTGGGCCAAGTGATGTTTTCATTCAATCACTCATATTATATCACATCAGTTTGTATGTATTATTTTGTACGAAGGAGTTTGTAGCTGTATCATCATTGCTCTAAAGGGAATAATAACTAAATTCTGTATCCATGATATCCTAGGTAAAATCCTCCTTGGGACCTTGAATGAGGAATTCAATTGAGGACATCTGAGGTGGCAAGCAGGTGGGACTGCCCAAAAAGTTGCAGGTCATGCTAGCTTGTGCTCCAAGCCAATTCTAGGCCCACCAAAGCCCGCTTAAATCTATTTATTTTTTTAATATAAAAAATTAAAGTTCTTCAAGTTTCTTTGCATTTATAATTAGATCATTGGAACAAATATAGCTACACCATAAATTTAAAATAAAGTGCTTTATTTCTATTAATTAAAAAATAATAATAAAATTAAGATACAAATACACTTTAATTACAAACCTATTATAAGGAGTAAAAACTGCATCACTATAGTTTTAGCAAACCAAATTGAGTTGGCACTTACTTCAATGTCAATCATATGCAACGCTCCAATCTAAATACAAAGTAAAACAAATGAAGTACATTGGTAAAAATCATTTATCTTTGGATTTTCCCAATCATATCATCACCATCATCTTGTGTTTTATCAGCTATAAAATCGCATTTATTATGACATAAGGCATTCAAGTATTCAATCAACCAATATCTGGGCACCTAAATTACCATCTAACCACAAATTACTGTTGACATGAGAAGTTATATTGTCGCAAGCCATTGTAGAAAAAGTAGTGAAGGTTTTCAAAGGTTGTTTCCACTAATTCAATAAGTCTAATGGTTCTCCATTGTTGTCTAGTTAAAATATTTGCTAAATCAATTCTAAATCTAAACAATTCATCAGGTATGGAACTTCACCATCAACATTTTCTTGCAATTATCGACGAACACAAGTCATTATCACTAGGAGTAAACTTGAAGTGGACCCATTATTGTTGTAATAGTTTGTTCATTATCTCAGTTGATAATGACAGAAAACATAAGGAAAGGAATCATAGTTGTATTTCCATGCCTCATTTATTACTCAGTTTATTTGAAGAATTTTAACTTGTTTCATATCAGAAAATGGTAAATCTGAATTTAGCCGATTTAATGAGCCAAGCCAGCAAGCGGCTAATGCCTAGCCTTACATTAGTGGGCCCAAGCTAGGCCTGGCCCAGAACCTCAAATGGGCTTCAACATTTGGGCATTGCCCACCCTTTTGACACCTTTAATTCAAAGTAGTTCCTAGGTTGCTAACAACCACCTTTTTAAATGGCTAGATATCGTCAAATGTAACAATTGTAGCCACATGCAAAGCATGTCCATCAACCACGAACACATCTATAGGATACCAATAAATGCAAACATGACATAATAATAGTATAACTAAAATAAAATTAGAGGATTTGACACATGACCACGTCGTCATCTCAACCCTAATAGCCTACCAAGGTTACCATTAACCTAGAAGCTTAAACAACAGCTCAGTAGGAGTATTTCAGCTGTAATAAACCATTACCAAGGAGCAAAAAAGAATATATATGATCATAGCACAATTAAAGGTAACAACAAATGAAACCCTGAACTCAATAACCAACAATCCCATAACTTCAAAGTAAGTGATCAACCTAAAACAATGAAAATAAGAGCGCAAGTCTACAAGTGTGTATGTCATGCCAATGAAGCAATACCTTTCTCCAGCTTTATTTTTCAAAGTCAAAAGATGCTTCAAGAACACTTTTAGTACACACAAAGAATTGCTAACAACCACCACCTACAAAAGGAACAAATTCCTCAGCATATACAACCCAGATTTTCTGAAAAAAAAAAGGAAATCACCAAAACTCGTGAAAAAATTAAAACAAACAAATAATGGAAACTAGAAAGAGAGAGAGAGATTTAAGAACATTCAAAAGTTCAAGTTAAACATACTTGCAGCAAAACGTTTATGGATAGGCTTACAAAACTGAATCTCACAGAGTAAAATATTGATCCAATAGTGAATTTCCATAGTGCACATGCAGATTCTCTAGCCAAGAGTTTAGGGCCCGGCAGATAAGTAATCCTTGGTACCATTTATAGAAGAGATTCTTGTGGATATCAATACATTCCAAGTGATTTTACTCTAGTAAATTTAGGATCAAAGACAGAAATTACTTTTTTATTTAACCATATTGTGTTATTTCATATGTTCAAAGATTAAAATAAAAAAAAAAAGAAAAAAGAAACTTTCAGTCAGTGCCAAATGCCGAGCTAGAGCTTCTTACATTGTAGTTGTTGATTCATTCTTCAAAAGCACAATTAACATCATTAAACAAAAATAGATATGCCCCTTTCCTCATCTATTATCAGAAAAATAGAGAATACATATTTGAGATCTAAGCATACAAATAGTAATAATGGAGATAGACATTACTTTTTAATTTAATCACATTGTGTTGCTCATGTGTTAAAAATAAATAAATAATGCAGTGAGCACCCAATGCTGAGCCTGGGTCTCATACAAACATCATAAAACTAAAAAAGATATTTCCCCTTCCTATCTACGTTATCCAAATGAAAAGTAATAACGCATTTATGGGAACTAAGCATACTAATAGCAAACCCAAAAAAAAAAAAAAAAAATCTACTCACATTATTAGCATTGCAAAGACGAAGTAAGGGTTCAAGCAAAGTCTCCAACTGCATCACTCCATTACCGATCTGAATTTAGGAATGAATCAAACTAAAACAAATCAATATTACTAATATTGATCAGTTTAGGATTGCAGGTAAAAACATCAGGGTACCAATCAGATTAGGCTGAAGATAATAGGTAACAGTGGTTGATGCTACTTGAGTTACTATACATAACAAACTTGGCCACTCTTTAGAGAGTTATTAAATTGGTGGCACCAAGTACTAAAAGTGCAAGTAGTAATATTGTATCACATGGACCCGAACATTTAAATATTATTGTCCACAGCAATCCCAATCGATAATATAGTTTATAGAGAATGGTTAAACAAATGTGGGTCAAATGCTATAGGAATCACCAAAATGCACCGTGAAGTTTGATGGTTGGCATCATTATAGTAGAACTAAAAATAAAAAACCGTAGAGGAAAATTGATATTGTCATATGATACTGATACATATTAACATGATGTTAATAAAGACTCTAATCATTTGCTGCTATTGAATTCTGAATAGGCAAAGGTCATCTGGTACTATACTAGAAATGCAATTGAAAGCACTGATATTTCCCTTCTATAACTAAAAGAGAAAACAAGAAACTGTGAAAAGGAAACAGGGCACAACAATAATCTAATCCATTGTTCTGTTTCCATGTCCTAACCTCCACAGGCATATAGTACAAGGGAAATGCAAGGGGAAACAAAAAGAAAAAGAAAAAAAAAAATTAACCAACTAAGGGTCAATATTCAATGCATTTCAAAAGTGTACTAATGGAAAATTGGTGGTGGAAAATAAACATTTATCAACATGGACGAATCCTCCCGAACTTTTCCAAATTGCTGTCACTTGCCACGTAAATTAGCGCTGCAGATGGCAGAGCACGATCTTCAAACATGTTTTGTCTTAACAAGTATATAAAACAGCATCAGTGAGAAGTACCTTTGTCAACACAGAATAGAGATGACTTATATTTGCAGCTTCAGAACTAGGATCAGTGTCAGCATGGTGGTACTTCGAAGCTCCAACAGAACTTTTAACTGGCAGAGAGACTTTCATTATCGATGATGTATTCATGTTCATACAACCAAAAAGGGCATGAAACTCTTGTGAACAATCCACAACCAACTTGGATATCATATTTTTTCCCAATTCTTGGTCTCCTGGAGAGCCCCAAATGGCCCGCAACTTTTGTCGATGATCAGAATGGGAAGCTTGATCCACTTGGATTCCTATAGCCTTACAGCTTGAGCTGGCTAACATATAACAACGAAAAAGCACTGAAATATCAAAAATACTAGCTAAAACAATTGACACATTTGTGCCTCCAACTCATTTCTTACCTGAATTAATTTGATTGCCAGCCTGATCTGAATCTTTTGCCTTTGGAAATTGTTGGAAAACCTCATGATGATCCACTGCAGGAACTCCATTTTTCCTGTTGCGACAGCCAATATCATTTACAATTTTTTTTTTTTAACACTACAACCAAAGGCAATATATACATTGGAAATGCCAATTACCTAAATCTTATCTTAAATTTACAATTACAAATTCCAATGAAACAATAGATTCTGTGTGCTAAAGCATGAACATAAGAAGTTATAGCTGCTCGGAGGCACTTCAAATTTTATCTTAAATTTACAATTACATATTCCAATGAAACAATAAATTATATGTGCTAAAACACGAACATAAGGAGTTATAACTGCTTGGAGGCACTTCAGTTGCAGATATCCTTCAGTACAGGTTCTCATTATAAAATGTGGTATATGCCACATGTCCATTAACCAATTGCAATACAAATCCTCTAGTGTATGAGACGGTACACACCAATATTAAACTTCAAAACAGTACTTCTAGCCTAGTGTACAACAAAACACTAAATTTAGAAAATCTTCAGAATTAGCTAAACTTCAATCAATCCTGGAAAAGAACACATACAAAGCTTAATATCTTAAATGGTATTGTCTAGAGTTAGTAAGTCAGAAATATTAAGGTGCCATCATCTTAGTGCTGAATGTTTTACCATGATAATTCTTTGGTTTCAAAATAAGGCTAATTAGGGTGATTAATTTAGGTAATATTAAGGGTGACTTAGTCTAAAAAAATGTTCTCACCATAGACAATTTTTAAAGCCATTTTTACCTATGCCAGTATGCTTTGTATTGCTTTTAATTTCGATTCTGCTGTTTCCCCACATTCTGAAGGAGTTTTTGTCCTTCTCTGTTTCTTGTTACGCAAGGCAAACATTAAAGATTTTCTGATAAATTTAACTAATTTAAAAACAGATCACATATTCTCAGGAACTCCCCCACTAGCAATGGGGGATCTCTCATATGGACCATCTCAATCATAAATGGGCTCATATGAAAAAGGAAAAAAGAAAAAATCTTGGATAGTTCATTATGAAAAAAGAACAACCATTAACTTAATTAAAACCTTCAAATAGATAAATTCCACAAGAAATGGAACAATTAAAAAATTAAAAATTAAAAAGACTGAGAAAATGACAAGCAAAAAAGAAAACAATTTTACTAACAGTTTTTGACACTCGGAGTGATGAATATTAGCAATCAGCTTCTCTTTCTCATTTTTGTCCTTCTTAAGTTCCAAGCATTCATGTTCCTGAGAAATCGCGTTAAAATATATATATATATCAATGCACGCACGCCCAAATAAAAATAAATAAATAAATAAATAAACTTCAAAGAAAATTCAGAATCCATACCATTTCTGAGAGTTGCTTGGAGACAAGTCCGAGCTCCCTCTGTAAATCACAATTAAGGAAAAAAAAAAAAAGGACATTTCATAAAAGCGTATTACGATTAAGGAATCGCATTCTTGATGTAGAAAAGGAGATGAAAGTAAAAACCTAACCTTGAGACGCTGAATTTCAAGATCCTTGGGGTCGACGGCGGAGGCGGGGGCGGCGGCGGGGCCGGCGGTGGTTCTCTGAGAGAGGTTTCTTGGAGGCGAGTAACTGATTATTGGATTACTATTGTTATTATTATTATTCACGGCACTGGAAATGAGAGGAGGAGGTTGCGAGAAGAAAGCAGTTGAAGAAGAAGAGAGAGCCAACTGTTCTACTTGATTCAGTTCCTCTAAGAAATCATCGTCCCATACTTCCAAATTTTCTCCACTCATTTTAATTTTATTGTTTTATTTCCCTTTTCTTTTTCTTTCTTTTCTTCTTCTTCTTCTTCTTCTTCTTCTTCTCCTCAAGTGAAATTGCAGTGCTTTCCGCACTTCGAGTGCGCCTTCTTCGCGGTTAACGTAGGTTGCGGCCAGACAATTTTTCTTTTTTTTTTTATTCTATTTGAATTTTGAAATGCCTTTTCTATTTTTAATAATGGGGAAAATAAAATAAGGATTAAGGGCGCCGAATGTTTTTAATAAAGTGATTTTATAAAAAAAAATCTTTATTTTATTATTTATTTAAAAAAATATATTAATATTTAAAATTTTAAAAGATATTTATTTAATTAAAAATTTTTAAATAAAAAATAATTTCCTTCTTATAAATTTAGAGAATTTTTTTTTTAATTTATATTTTATTATTTTTTATTAAAAAAATATTTTAATTATTATTAATTTTTTTAAAAAAAATTAATTATTTAATTAAAATAATATTAATTTATTTTTATTTAAAAAATTTTTTAAAAAAATAATATTTTTTTATTTTTTTATTTATGATATATGTAAATAAATAAATATTTAAAAAATAAAATTTATAAAAATTTTTAGAGATGATGTATTCGGGCCTCCTTCAAAAGTTTCTCTCTCTTAGAGAGAATTAAAAATGAATGAGTAAAGGGGATTTTATGACTTTAGAAGTCACTCACCGTTTGGGTGATTTAGTTCTTTTTCTTTTTCTTTTTAAAGCTGAGTAGTTACTTTAGTCTTACAACTTAGGGAGAGTAGAGTTGGTGACGGGTTTGAACATAGGGAGTAACTTGTTAGGTGAGTACACTGACTTTTTCAACCCTTAAAAAATCCTTATAGCTATGGACATAGAAGAACTAATCTACAAGCGCAAAGCTATAAGTATAAGGGAAGACAAAGAAAATGCAATAACTTTTTAAGGAAGCATGAAGTGTAAAGGGAGACAAGTGGTGGTCAGTTGTTTGGTGAGCAAAATACTTCACACAAGAAGTGTAAATTTGGAAGGATTAAAGAGCGACTAAAACTATTGTGGAGAACAGTTAATAAAAGTAAGGATTGATAGCCTGGGAAACAATATTTTCATGTTCAAGTTCATTATGGAAGCAGGTAAAAGAAGAATAATGTCTTGAGGTCCATGGCATTTTAACAAAGCATTAATTATTCTCACAAAGCTAAAAGGTATCGGTGAGATTATAAGACAAGCTTTCACACATTACATCATTTTCGGTGCAACTCAGGAATATATCCATTATATGAATGGAAGGAGATACACTCAACATACTAGAGAAGAGTAGATTGGGACGATGGAGGAAGTAGAGACAGATGAGAATAAAGGATGAATTGGGGAAATTGCCAGAATATGGATATCTATTGATATAACACAACTACTTACTAAAATAATTTTTCTCAAACAAGACGATGGTGAAAAAATTCCAATTCCAGTGGGCTATAAACATCCGTAGGATTTTTGCTTTTGTTATGGACACATTGGGCATAACTTTCAAGAATGTAGTGAGTATAAGGGATAACTAAAAGAAGAGTTGCCATATGGTATTTGGATAAAGATAGTCAAAGCAGGTGGGAAAACTAAACAGAATCGAAACAAGGAGTGGCGGAGCAGAAATTTTGGGAGACTGGAAAATAATCAAACAAGTTTAGTGCAGTGGGATCATTATGAAGCTTTTCAGCAAGGGCAGGTTGAAATGAACCCAGGTATCATAACCACGTCAAAACCCATTAATGAGATGGTGGGTCAAGTAGCAAAACAAGTAGGTGGTGCTGAAGTGAAACGGGTTGGTGAGAATCATTAATGCAAAAGAAGAAAGGTTAGAGCAAGCAGCAAGCGTCAATAGCTGGCAATGGAACAGTTTTTGGATATTCGAGCAATCAAGCGGGAAAAGAAAATACAGAGAAGAGAGAAAATGAGGAGGCTGCCCTAATTGAAGTTCATAAAGGGGAAGTAGGCCTTGACCATCAAACCCAAGAAGGAAGCCAAACCGAAGTAAAAGGGTCTAGACAAAGAAAAAGTGGATAAAAACCTGTGCACAAATCACTCAAGGCCCAATAGAAGAAAGTAAAAGCTGCATGGCCGTGCTATGGGTACTAAAGGAATCTATAAATTTAGCCCAATTGCTTTCAAACGAACTAGAAACGATCCAATTAAACCAAGCCCAAGGCATAAAAGAGCAAAGTTGTCTAGCCCTTTAAAACCAGCAATACAACATGATCAACAACACTCTCCATCACCAAAACTCAAGCTAAATTAGGAATCATTGGCGATGGAGGAAGTAAAGTTGATAGTTTTAACTACAACAGAGATATCGATAGAGGCTGGTGACTAGCCATACGAAAGACATGAAAGCCATTAGCTAGAAAGTACAAGGTTTAAAGAATACTCAAATGCTTTTAAAACTACAAAAAAATTTCCAATGGCATAAGCCTCAACTCTTATTTTTATATGAGACAAAACTGATACATGTATAAATGAACCAAATCAGTAGGAAGTTAAAGTTTGAGAATTGTTTTGAAGTGAACAAAAATGGCAAATGAAGTGGCTTAGCGATGTTTATAGAACTTAAAGATTGAAGTACAAATCAAATCCTTCAGTAAATATTATATTGATGATGAGGTGCAGGGTGAAAATGGGAAGCACCTAAGATACATAGGTGTTTATCGTCACCTCAATCGGGGCAATGAAAGCATACATGGATGATTTTAAGGCACTTAGCAGGTTTATCATCTTCATCTTGGTTATGTTTTGGCAATTTTAATGAGATGTAGCACCCTTATGAAAAGACAAGAGGTAATGCCAGAGATTTAAGCATGATTAGTGAATTTAACGAGGTTCTACAAGATTGCAATCTAATGAATGTAGTGCTGAAACAAATACGAGCTTTGTGCCCTTGATCTTGCATTTCTAAATAAACACATACTTTAGGTAAAATTTCGAAGTTTACCTTGATCACCCATGAATCCGAACGTGGAAGCTTGTTATGGAGCTTTAACAGAGTTTTTACAGCCTTGATCCAACTTCTGAGAGCTTGCTTCCTTCACTTCAGCTCAACATTCGATTCTCTCTTGATTTACTGTACACACACGGAAATGAGAAAGAGAGGGAAAGAGGTGCACTGCACTCGTGCCACAGATCCGTGAGCTAACTTCCAAGTTACTTAAATACTGTGGTTGAGCGCATGGACCCCTCATGTGTTAGTACAAAATTGCCCATCCTATTATGAGCTAAAATAACACAATTACAGGTTATACTCGTCCATAATATACTACTGTATAGGGTATGTCAAAATCAGACTCAATAACATAATATTTGATCACTTAATAAATGTGTCTGTCAAAATTGCTCCATAATATTTGACATTAGTCACGTATTAATTCGAAAAAATATAGAAAACAATTAGAATTATTTATGCCAGTCCACAAAATGTGAGAAATAAATCTAACAATCTCCCACTTGGACGGCAGAAGTCATTCTAATAATAGTTTTAAAATAAAATAAAGTAAATATTTTGAAAACAACTGAATTAATCAATATGTGACTATGACATAATGTTAAATGTGAGCAATCACCCAAAACACAAATAAGTCCAAAATGTGCCATAAGTACCAAAATCATATGTGCACCGACAGGATGCTACATACAATAAGATACCTAAAACACGTGACTATATAGTAGTATACAAGTATAATTATGGAAATAGTATGACAATGTGATCAACATACCCATTTCCATACAGTCCATATGTCTAGCAAAATGAGACGAAAACAAAATATCTCCTAGACCATCGCTTCTTTATAACTATAATGAGACTCGAGCAAAATGTCTCAAGAAGCGAGCTTCTTTTTCATCATAATGAGACTAATACTAAGATGTCTCAAGGAAGTCGTGCTTTCTTGTAACTCTAATAAGACTGAAACAAAATGTCTCATGAAAGCAGCGAACAAAATGTCTCGGACCACAATATCCTCACTATATAAATAATGCCATATTCAACCAAATGTGTACACAATATATGGCATATCAATATCACATAATAATATGCATGCATAATAACAAAATGAGTAATACATAATCTCATTTAAGTTGTAACTCATAATACAAACCAGAACTCCCACTGACTCAGCATATATAAGTGGATTCTAATAATCCCATATGAGTCACATGCTCCCTAAACACTTTTGGAGCTAAAGCTTTAGTAAGTGGATCAGCTAACATGAGTTCTGTAGGTATGTACTCTACTGATACATAAGATAGAGTAATTTTCTCTCTCACAAATAAATATTTAACATCTATGTGTTTAGAACGTGAGGAACTCCCTGTATTGTGAGAGAAAGAAACAGCTGCAGAATTATCACAGTATATTTTTAATGGCCTCGGTACAACCAATACAAAATCTAGCCCTGCGATAAAATTCTGCATCCATAAAGCTTGACGTGTAGCCTCAAAACATGCTACATATTCTGCCTCCATTGTTGAAGAAGCTATCGATGTTTCCATGATATAGCTCCTCCTGCCATCATGAAGATGTAACCAGATGTGGATTTCTTGTCTTCTAAACACCCTGCGAAATCAGCATCAGAATATCCAACTATATTTAAATAGTCAGATTGCTGATATGTCAATGCAAAATCTTTAGTGGCTTGCAAATATCTGAGCACTTTCTTTGACCTTCCAAAGGTTCATATCCAGGATTGCTCAAGTATCTTCCAAGTACTCCCACTGCAAAAGCAATATCAGGGCGAATACAAACTTGAGCATACATCAAGCTACCCACAACTGATGCATATGAGACTGTTTGCATTCTAGCTTTGTCTACATCATTATTATGACATTGAGACTTGGAAAGTTTGTCACCCTTTGAAATTGGTGCTTTTCCAGGAGTACAAGACTGTAAGTTGAACCTCTTTAAAACACGATCAATGTAGGCCTTTTGAGACAATCCTAGAACCCCTCTAGATCTGTCACGAAGAATCTTTATCCCTAATACATAATGGGCTTCACCGAGATCTTTCATATCAAAATTGTAGGATAGCATTTGCTTTGTCTCAAGTAAAAAGTCAATGTTATTAGCAGCGAGCAATATATCATCTACATAAAGCACCAAAATGATATACTTGCTCCCACTGACCCTCAAGTATATACATTGATCAACAACATTCTCCTGAAAACCATAAGAGGTGACAATGTCATGAAATTTCAAATACCACTGTCTGGATGCCTACTTAAGTCCATAAATGGACCTTTTAAGCTTACACACCATGTTTTCTTTACTAGGCTCAACAAAACCATCAGGTTGCAGCATGTACACATCTTCAGACAAGTTTTCATTAAGAAAAGCTTTCTTCACATCCATCTGATGCAGTTCTAAATTGAAATGAGCTACCAATATCATGATGATACGGAAAGAATCTTTGGTAGAAATAGGAGAATAAGTTTTTGTAAAATCAATACCTTCTCTCTGATCGAAACCCTTGGCCACAAGCCTGGCCTTGTATCTTTCTATTTGACCTCTGGCATCTTTCTTGGTTTTGAAAACCCATTTGCAACCAATTGGCCTGCATCCATCTGGTAACTTAACTAAATCCCCCAATTATGGTACATAGATGTTATCTCATCATGCATCGCATGTATCCAAGATGAGGATTCTGAACAACCAACAACCTCTTGAAAGGTAACTGGATCAGATGATGAGTCAACATCAAAATCATGTTCCTGCAAATACACCACATAATCATCAGAAATTGCAGGTCTCCTAACCCTCTCTGATCTCCTCAATTGCATATCAGTGACATCATCCTCTACAGTTGTGGGCTCCAAATTAAGATGAGGTTCAGGATTAACATAAGAAACATTAGTATGTGGTAATCCCATCACAGAAGTTGGAAAAGATGGAATAAGTAAAACCACATGCTCTTCTCTCAATGTAAGATTGTGAGGCTCAGAACTCCCACTATTGTGGTCATCCTCAAAATAAATGGCACGATCAGACTCAATGATTCTAGTAGTGTGGAATCGACAATAAAATCTAGAACCCCTTGAGCCTATACAATAGCCAATAAAATGACCACTAATAGTTTTCGGATCAAGTTTCCTTGATTGTGGATTATAAGGCCTCACTTCTGCTTTGCATCCCCAAACATGGAAATGACAAAGACTCGGTCTTTTCCCTGACCACAATTCATATGGAGTTTTAGGCACTGATTTACTGGGTACCTGGTTCAAAATGTAAGTTGCAGTTCTTAAAGCTTCACCCCACAGAAAATCTGGTAAAGTAGAGTTACATAGCATACACCGCACCATATCAAGAAGGGTACGATTTCTTCTTTCTGCAATTCCATTCTGTTCAGGAGTCCCAAGCATTGTATACTGAGCTTCTATTCCACATTCCTGAAGAAATCTAGTAAAAGCTCCAGGATTACGCCCAGTTTCATCATATCGCCCATAGTACTCACCACCTCTGTCTGATCTTACTGCTTTAATTTTCTTGCCCTTTTGGAGCTCAGCATTAGCCTTAAAGGCTTGAAAAGCAGATAAAGATTCAGACTTTTCAGCAAGAAGTTCAACATGACCATAACGAGAAAAGTCATCGATGAAAGTGATAAAGTACTTATAACCTCCGATAGTAGTAGGAGTAAGTGGCCCACAAATGTCTGTATGTATCAAGTCCAGCACCTGTTGACTTCTCTGAGTTCTGTCTTTTCTGATTTTGGCAGTAAGCTTGCCTTTGACACAATCAATACAAGTGTCAAAATCAGAGAAATCTAGATTATGGAGGATATCATCTTTAATGAGCCTTTCCATCCTCTGTTTAGAAATGTGACCTAACCGTTTATGCCACAACATAGAGGAATTTTCATCAACTCTAGCATGATTAGAGATAACAACGTTCATAGCATGAGCATTGGATGATGATTCAACAGCACAAGAAAATAAATCAATCATATATAAGCCATCGTATAGAGTGCCAGAACCAACTAACTCTGAATTGCGGAATAAGTAAACTTTTCTATCAGCAAAATGAAAAGTATAGCCACATCTATCCAAAATAGATACAGATATCAAGTTTCTCCTAATAGAAGGAATATAAACTGTATCCAACAGATCCAAAAAATATCTTGTGGCTAGATGTAGTCTGACAACTCCTATGCTCTCAACTTTGGCTTTCACTCCATTGCCCATGTGAACTATCAACTCCCCTTTATTGGGCTCCCTCCTGCTTCTGAATTCCTGTAAGGAATTCGTTATATTAATAGTTGCATCAGTATCCAACCACCAAGTATTAGAGGGGACATTAATTAGATTAGATTCAAAGCCTACAAAAGCTACAGGAATACCTTTCTTTTCCAACCATGCTTTGAATCCCTTGTATTCAGCTCTCTTGTGCCTAGGTTTCTTACAAAAGTGGCATTTTCCCTTAAAGCTCTCAGAAGTGGAACCAGAAGTGGTAGAAGAATTACCACGTGAAGTTTTCTTTCTAAACTTCTTCTTCTTGAAAAACTTATTGCTGCCCTTTGAAGAGCCTTTCTTCACACTCACACTCTCTTGAGTAGATGCCATCATGGCAGTGTGAGATTTCCCCTTCTTCAATGATTCCTCTTCTTGAACCACATAAGCAGTCAACTCAGTGATATTCCAAGTATCTCTCTGAGTATTGTATTGGCTTCTCAGATTGCCAAACTGTGATGGAAGGGATTCAAGAATTTGGAAGACCAGGTAGTCATCAGGCAAATTGACATCCATGTCTTTTAGCCTCTTATGGTAACTAGTCATCTTAAGGATGTGCTCTCTCACCCCAGAAACACCATCATACTGGGTATTAGCAAGCAGCCTCAGATAGTTACCCTTTTCTGCCTTATCTACCTTTTTGAAAGTTCTTCCAACAGCTGCCAAGTAATCTCTGGCCTTATCACATGCAGGGATGCTATCTCTAGTTGTTCTATCAATGGTGTGTTTCATTGCGACCAGACAGTGTCTATTAGATTCATCCCAAGCTGCCCACTCTGCTTTTTCAGCTGCAGTGCTCTTATCTGTGGGCTTGGCTGGTTCATCTACTCTTAATGCCAAGTCTCTGTTTAACGTAGACAGATAAAACATAATGGACTCACGCCAGTCCTCAAAATTTGACGCAGTTAAAGTCTTGAGGGAGGCAACTTGGAGAAAGGAGAGAATATCTAGAGCTGAGGAATTAACAACAAAAAATTATCAAGCATGCAAAAACAAAATCATGCTATAATCAATGACTCCTCATTCTAAGCTTCTCCAATAACAACACAATATGTTAGGCATCCTTTAGCAATATAGGAATGCACTAACCCAAAGATAAAGCAGGCAAGTTGAATATAATACCAACATTGACCTATTACCGACAGGGTAATCAAGCCACTCAGTAGAAAATACTCAACAAATCTCTTTATCTACCCAAGCATCCTACTAAGTAGTGATTTGCCGACAGGGCAGTATCATCACCCGTATGGATCTTGGTAATAACAATAACAATCCATCACATAATCCATAATTAATAATTATAAATGGGCATTCAATCGCAAAACACCAAATAATTTATCATGATTGGTCCTACGGCAAGCAGATACGCAATCACTCTAAATTGTAGTTTTGCTTCATATATATCATATATATATATATATATATTTCATACATTAACAAAATTGAGACTAAATAAACTTTATCAAACACAAACAAAACTTCCACCAAGATATTAAATTAAATAAAAAATATTTAAATGCCTCAATGAAATGTATGAATATTATGCCCATAGCATCCAACAATGATGGATTATTCTAAATTTAAAATTCTGAAAAATCGCCAAAATTGCAAGGATTTTGGACTAAAATGACTAATGTTCATAATTATGGTCACTGTTTTAAATATTAAAACTTTTGGCCCAAATTGTAAATAAAATAAAATAAATAATTGGGCCATAATATAATTTACCAAAAATTGAAGGGACCAAATGATATTTTACTATGTTGACCTTCGGCCAAGGACCATTATGAAAATTTTTCAAACATATTGGGCCATAATGATATTTCACAAAGTTTAGGGATTTCAATGATATTATCCCACAATGGCATCTTCAACCTCGCGATGCTTCAACAGTGCAGCTACAGTGAGATACAGTAACTTCGTTCATACCCACCCAATTTTAGTCACCAAAAATTATGGAAAAATTATATTTTTACTCTAAAATCATCACTCATGCATTATTTAACAACCATATACTCAAATATCCCCAAATTCGAAAAACTCAAAAAGTTCGAAATTAAAAGAAAAACTCCATGAGTGATATTTCATCAACAAATCGACTATGGTTTATAAGGAAATGCACAACCACATGCTCTGATACTAATTGCTGAAACAAATACGAGCTTTGTGCCCTTGATCTTGCATTTCCAAATAAACACATACTTTAGGTAAATTTTCGAAGTTTACCTTGATCACCCATGAATCCGAACGTGGAAGCTTGTTATGGAGCTTTAACAGAGTTTTTACAGCCTTGATCCAACTTCTGAGAGCTTGCTTCCTTCACTTCAGCTTAACATTTGATTCTCTCTTGATTTACTGTACACACACGGAAATGAGAAAGAGAGGGAAAGAGGTGCACTGCACTCGTGCCACAGATCCGTGAACAGTTAACTTCCAATGGGCTGAAGTTACTTAAATACTGTGGTTGAGCGCAGGGACCCCTCATGTGTTAGTACAAAATTGCCCATCCTATTATGAGCTAAAATAACACAATTACAGGTTATACTCGTCTATAATATACTACTGTATAGGGTATGTCAAAATCAGACTCAATAACATAATATTTGATCACTTAATAAATGTGTCTGTCAAAATTGCTCCATAATATTTGACATTAGTCACGTATTAATTCGAAAAAATATAGAAAACAATTAGAATTATTTATGTCTGTCCACAAAATGTGAGAAATAAATCTAACATGTAGGGTATAGATGATACTTGTTTACTTAGGCTAATGAGAGGTACAACTCACAATTTACTGAAGAATGGTTAGATAGGTTTTTATGTAATGAGAAGTGGAGCGATACATTTTATGATTGAGCAGCCACTTACATTCCAACATAGACCTCATATTATTGTTCGGTACTGATGGAGGGTCATAAAAAAGGCATACAATTAAAAAAAAAGATCCATAAGAATTCATTACGAGAATATGAGGAGTTTATATGAAGCTTGTAAAGAAATTATTGAGAGGAAATAGAGTATCTATTGAAGTTCGAATGAAGGCAATCTCATAGTTTTATTTCAAAAAGTCACTAAAGCATCGATGGCTAAGCTGAAATGGTGAAGTAAGGAAGAATTTGGAAGAAGAGAAAAAAAGTTAGAGGAATTAATGAAACAGCTACAGAGATTGAGATAGAGTTATGTGCAGTATGAAAGTAGGGATGAAATAAAGTGAGTGGAAAGGCAAATTCATAATATGCTTTTTGATGAAGAAATCTTTTAGAAGCAACGATCATGGATGGATTGGCTGAAAGAAGGGGACAAATGCACAAAGTATTTCCATTATAAAGTCTCAGCCATGAAGAAGAAAAATCGAATTTGGGGAATTGAAAATGGAACCAGCAGCTGGACAAAAAAAGCTGCATAAGTGGAGCGTGAGTTTTATGACTATTTTGCAAAGCTTTTCACCACATCTAAACCAAGTCAAGTACGAATAACAGTAGCCCTAGAAGGGATAACTCCAAGAGCTTATAAAAGCCATAAATGAGCAACTGGAGCAACCTTTTACAGCGAAAGAAGTCTTTGAAGCTTTGTCTCAAATGTGCCTAATAAAAGCACCAGGACCTAATGGGTTGCCTACAGTTTTTTACCAAAAGCGCTGGAGAATGGTGAAAATAGGGGTCATCACAACTTGCATGCATATCCTTTACAAGCAAGGTACTATAGCTCCTCTAAGCCATACTTACATTGTTGATCTCTAAGATTGGAAAGCCTAGGAAAGTCACGGATTATAGACCAATCAATTGGTGTAACATGATTTATAGAATTGTTGCCAAGACTATAGCAAATAGGTTGAAACAATTTCTCCACCAAGTAATCTCCCCAACACAGAGTGCATTCACTCATAATAGACTTATAACAAATAAGATCATTATAGATTATGAGTGCTTACATAAAATTAGACATAGCAAAGGGGAAAAGAAATGGTTTGCTGACTTTAAAACTTGACATCACTAAAGCTTACGATAGAGTGGAGTGGAGGCTTTTAGAACAAGCAATGATCAGACAAGACTTTTTCCAAAAGTGGGTGGATTTAATCATGATATGCATTACTACAATTTCTTTTGCTATGATCATTAATAGAGTACCAAGAGGTCTAATCCAACCTCAGAGAGGGCTTAGACAATGATGTCCACTGTCCTTATACTTGTTTATTATATGTGTAGAAGCTTTTTCTTCTTTACTAGTGCCAGCCAAATAGAAAAAACTCATTTATGGCCTATCTGATGCGTAAATTAGCAAATGTACTAGTCGGCACAAGTAATATAATAAAGAGTAGAGTATCATCCCACAGAGATTGTATATCCTATTAGTTACCGAAATTATTCTAACCCTAATTTATTTGAACAATCGAATAGGTGAATTTAGATTAAGATTAAATAAAATAAAATAACTAAAAATTAAATAAATATGCAGACAGTAATATATATCACCAAGAGATTAAAACACTAAGACATTCGATTTCACCATAACTAATCCAATTTAATCCTCCATCTATGCTATTAAAAATTATTACCTATGTTGACAGTGAATTTTCTTAATCTATTCAATATCCTCTCTCGAGTAAAATCAAAAATACCTTAACATATTAACCCACTATATCTCTATGTGAATTTAAAAATGTAAAGATTCATTAAGCTCTATGAAAATTCTTAGAAAAACTGCACGAATCACGTTGGCATATCTCTATCTTTCGTTCAATTCATGGCATTCATTACACAGAGCAAAATGCATAAATCTCATCTCGGTCTCATTATGTATCCTCTAATCATTCAAATATTGGCCAGATATTTAAAAGCATTAAGCACAATAATGAACACTCAATCATGAAATAATAAATTAAAAATAATACAGATTTATGGAATTAAATCTTCATAGTTAGGCTACATCATACCACTAGTAAAATAAATTAGTTCATGGAAATATAAAGAGAATCCATAAATTTAATTGGGAACATTCAAGCAAAATAATGGAAAGGAGGGAAAGAAAAACTCAAGAAAGTATCTCTCTCCAATCTCTACAATTGACTTCTCTAAATTATTGCTCCCAGATTTTGCAGCCCTTCTTCTTCTTCTTTTCTTTTTCTTGCTCTCAGTTTTCTCTCTTTTTTCAGTTTGTGCGGCTGCTGCTCTCTTTTCTTAATTCGGTCCCTTCATCTCTCTTCCGCTTGGCACTTTCCTTTTATACTATTTTTAAATATTTGTTCCCTAAATCCTTGCATGGAAAAAGAATTAACATTGAAGCCAAGCCGCCACTTAAACCCCAGGCCATTATATTACAAATCCAAAAGGCCCAAGTTCACGTGCATGCCACATTTGCTTTGAAAATTAATTATCCAATGCTTCCCCCACATGCATGCATGCATGCATGCTTAATGATTAATTAAATTAAATCTTTGTGATTTGTTTCAATTAATTCTTTTTATTGTTTTTCTTTTTTTATTCCTTCAAGTTGATTTCTTCTTGAATGCTCTGATTTAATTTTTCTTTAATCTCATATTGTACTTAAAATAATAATAAAATATAATTTAACATAAAATTAAGTTATAGAAATATTAAAATAATAGATAAAGTATGAGCACATCACTATCTTTTGGCAAAAAATATGAAGATTTCCTATCTCTTTTTTGCGGATGACAGCCTTATCTTCACTAGAGCTTCTTTGATTGTCAGAACTTGAAGAGAATCTTTGATTGTTATACTACTGTATCAGGTCAGTTGTTTAATTTGGAAAATCATTAATATTCTTGAGCAAAAACATTCAAGAGGGACGTGCTTCAACTATCAAGAATATAATCTAGCTCAAAGTAGCCTCAATGCATAAAAAGTACCTGGGATTGCCATCAATGATTGGGAGGAAAACAAGTAGTTTCTTCAATGATATAAAACTTAAAGTGATGGGCAAGATCTCAAATTGGCAGCATAAGTTCTTCTCTTGTGGGGGCAAGGAGGCATTGATTAAAGCAGTGGTTCAAGCTGTTCCAAAGTATGATATGAGCGTATTTAGAACTCCATTGAGAATTTATGATGATATTCAAAAGGTAATTGCCAATTTTTGGTGGAGATTTAAAAAAAAAAAAAAAAGAAGGGCATACACTGAGCAAGGTAGGAAAGGTTAAGTCAGGCAAAGAGCCGAGGAGGGTTGTGATTCAGAGACTTTTCCAGTTTCAACCAAGCTTTGGTAGCTAAATAACGATGAAGGGTGCTACAATTCCCAAACTCTTTGGTAGCTAAAGTATTGTAAGCCAAGTATTTTAGGCAATGTGATTTTTTAAAAGCAAAACTGGGGACCTGGGGTCCAATCTACCTTTATATGGAGAAGCATTCTTTGAGGAAGACAAGTCATTTCTGCTGGCTCAAGATGGAGGATTAGGCAGGGTGATGAGATACAAATATACAAGGCAAATTTGTATAAATGGGGTGGAGAATATTTTTCATGCACTGGTAACACGTAAGAGAGCTATGAAAGTATGGAAGCTGACTCAATTTGTGGAGGAGCTAAATGGAACAAATGGCTAAGACATAATAAGCTTGCTGCAGGGGAGGATGAGTGCGAGAAGTAAAGCTGATGCTGAAATGTTAATGACTGTTTGTTGGGGCATTTGGAATGCAAGAAATCAGCTTCTGTTTAAACATAAGAAGCAAGATCCACATATAGTGCTGGCCAAGGTTGAAGCTATTGTTCATGCTTACAAGAGAACTCAATTATCAGCGTACAAACATATGGATAATCAAGGAGCGGTCACGCAACAGAGTTGGAAGCTCCAACCAATTGGATGTTTCAAGTTGAAAGTGGATGTAGCCACCAAGTTGGATAAACAAATTTCAGGTTTTGGGGCTGTTATTACTTATTAGAGATGCTGCATGAAATGTTATAGTAGCGGCAATTAAAGTTTCAACTTTTTCTTGGAGATGCGGCCTAGGTGGAGGCAGAAGCTAGGGAATGGGGTCTGCAAGTTGCTAGAGATGCAGGGCTATCACGTTTGATTGTTGAGATAGATTCCCACGAGGTGGCAAATTTTGTTAACAACAAGCAGAGAGCATGAGAGAGATCGTTCAGATTGTGTATGGAATTCAGAACTTAATGAAGGGCTGCAATCAGATTAAAATCCAATATATACCAAGATCCTGTAATGCAATTTGTCACTCTCTAGCTAAACTAGTTTTGGAGAGATGCGGGAATGTTGAATGGATGGGTTTATATACCCTTCTGAACTGATCAACTTATTTGCTTCATTGAGTTAATAGAATGTTTAACTTTCCTTTTAAAAAAATAAAATGATTTTGTCCCATGCGGTGAGTTGAAAATGGATTAAAGTGGAAGAAAAATGAGGACTGCCAAACGCTTTTTTTTCTACCCTTTCCTTTTCAAATTTAGTTGTTGAGATTGTTTTTTTTTTTCTTCACATCAACAGTTATTACCACTTAAAAAAAAGAAAGAAAAGGATTCAAATACACATTGTACCAGATGCACGATAATTCAATCCAATATTTTCATCCTCAAAAAATATTAAATTCATATAAATTTATTTCAATCTAAACAATTTTGACTGTCAGGACTAGTTAATTAGTCCAAAAAATTCTAATCCAAAAAAAATGGGACCATTAATTCTTATTTCAACTTGGGTTTAAGTAGGTTAAAATCGCTTTTATCACTCTTTCTACTTTTATTTAAACTAATATTCATATAAATAATAAATTAATTTCGTAATTTATTTAAACTAAAATTAATTTCGCATTTGTTGGGAGGCACTTATGCCTCCGGTTCGGGGCTTAATGGGCTTGTGACACAAGGTGTCTCTCCCATACGCCGTGGTTAAAACCAAAAAAAAAAATATCAAATTTTCAATTCAATGATTTATTTACACTAGCATTTACTCCAAGATTAAAAATTAAAATTTTATTTAATAATTTATTTACAAAATGCTAAATATTAAATTCGAGAATTAATAATATAAATTTAAATTAATGAACAAACGAAAAATGCACAGAAGCAGTTGTTCTTGCTAATGAAGTTCATCAAACAGTTTCGACCGAAATGGCTGGTGCAGGTGGGCCCTACTCACCCTTTGACGGCAAACATGACACGTGTGTCCAACCTGTCAAACCAACACATGTCATCGATCATCCAAAGCCACCAGCTTTGATGCCGACTTTTGGCCGTTTACCTTAAGCAACCAATTAATTGGCTTCACTTTGTTTATTAGTTTTCATCCTGCAACTTGCTCGCTCTTAGATTTGTTCCTATAATTAAACTAATTCATCTCTTCGTTAATGGATTTTTGTCAACACTCAACCGGTCCTTTTCTTCTCGTTAAAGTCATTTCACTGTTCACTCCAAAAGTCTAATTATAATTCAATTATAAATAACTACAACATGTAATTAATTTTTTATTAATAATTGGAATTTATCATCTACATCTTATAACTTTTTATATTTTATTAAATAATCGAATACAGGGCTTAAGTGATAAACCCATTTCAAAAAATATTTTTGGATAATAACTTTTCAACCCCTAAAATTTTACAAAAGCACAATTAAGGACACAATGTTAGTTTGTACATGGCTATCCACAGTCAGACTCCACTAAAAATATATTAAAATGGAGGTGATAATTTGAGTTAAAATGTCATGTTTTATTTGTGCTTTATCAGATTTAAACTAACATAAAGATTCGACCCATTTATTGATTATGATAGGAACTTCAAATACTAATTTATCTATTTATTAATTGTGTCATATTTATTTTACTTATTTAACATAAATCTTTATAATTTTCTAAAATTTATCCTGTTTAATGCATTTTTAATATATTTTCTAAAATATTTATCGCACTCTACACCAATAAATTTCCAATATATGACAAACATAAGAATGAATCAACACAATATAAAAATAAAAAATTAATTGTATAATATACGAATTTGCATGTCGAGAACTACAAATTTAAAAATAAATAAGTGAAACAAGTTTGATATGATTAATCGCATCATTTTAGTTCAATTTAGATTTGCTAAATAGTGTGTTATTCGTCTCAAACATTGACACTTCCAAGAAAATCAATTATTTAAATATTATCCTTAAATTTTTTTAAAAAAAATAAAATCTCAAATGAACTGAATTTTAATAGAATATGACAGTAGAAACCCTCATGAAAAATATTACAAAATACATCCTTACATGTAATGCTACAAAACCATGGGGACCAGATGATATCACCATGAAAGATCTATTAAAAAATTGACAGAGAATCTATCTGCAGGCAAAACCCAATACGCCAAGCAAGAGAAGCCACAGCTTTAGCTTACAGCTTCCCCTGCCTCTGCCCTTATCATCTTGGATGTGACAGACGTTTACTGGACGATCAAAATAATATGAAGAAGACTTTTTCGATACAGATGCAAATACAGTAGTGAGAGAGTCAAAGGAGTTTTTAAAGTTATTAAGGATCAGTGGCAGAGGAGACAACATGGTGGGTATTTTCTCAAGATTCTCTGTGGGGAGAGCTGGCCATCGACGAACTCAAAGTGCCCTTGTAAGCACAGACTCTCTCTCTCTCTCTTTTTATTATTCTTTTTTTCAATAAGATTGACAGTTAAGTCTATTTTTGATTTGTGTAATATGTAGGATGAAAGAGCAGTGTTGCCACCAAATCCTGAAGTTACAGGTGCAGTTCCTGGGACTGTAACAACAGCTGCAGCTGCAGGTGCTCATGGGATTCAAGCAGCAGTGGAGTTTAAGCCAGTTGAACACCCTATTGAACCTCTTGATAATGATCTCCCAATTCAATGCCCTCTTCCAGAACCCTCTATTCTCAATGTAAGTTTGAAGAATATTGTTTGTTCTTTCGAGATTCTATAACCCTGTGTTCATATGTGATTTATTTTCTCAATGGATCTGCAAATGTCTTGTGTGTATTTAAATGTCAAATATTGTGTGGTTAATTGTGATAATAACCATTGATACTTAATGTAAACCAATCTTTCTTTATTCTTTTCTTGGTCTGGTTACGACTGAAGCTAACTTGTACAGCGTACTTGGACCCATGATGTTTCATCTCTATGCCATGTTTTGTGCATTCATCTATCATCATTGGATTATTATGCTCAAACCTGATTTTCCTGTTTATCCTTCCCACTATTCCTTGGCACGATAGAATTTTCAATGTTACTTGAATTGAATCCCTTATGATTTGAGAGTAAAGCATAACAGATAGAGCTTTTGGCTGTTTTGCAAAATAGTAATCTTTTTGTAATTTCCAAAGCTGTTTTTGAGAAGAAATTTGATCTTTCAAAATGGCCATTACATCATTTACTATGATAGGTGCCAGATTATAGAGTTTTCACACTGGTGTAGATTCGTTCTGACAGTTGATATCATTAGCATGAATTCAGCAAGGTACTCTGCATGGTTCACAGTATTTTGTGGCATATTCTATCCTTTAACATGAACCGGGATGGGGCCAGTTGGGCTCAGACTAGTTTTACTGACTTTTTATTTAACACATTTTTAGAGGATAAAGAAAAATGAAAAATTTTGAATAGTGTTGATTAGTTTGGACTGGAAAGAAAGGAAAGGACACAGATAGGAATGCTGTGGGCGTATAGGGATATAATTTGTACAGCCATCAGGCTTTCACATGTCACTATGGCCTACAGCTTATGCTGTTTAATCTGAAATAGCTCTCTCTCATGAGCGTGTTGGATCTAGTTGCAACTTCTTAGGGTAGAGTTTGTGATTCATGATGTCAATCACTGCAGATCCCTGGTTGTCTGTGTGGAACTTAAGCACACCAGACAAGGCATTGCCGATATGAGAGAACAGATTAATTTCTACACGGAGCAGTCAGAGATGCTATTTTGGTTAACTATGACTATCTAAGATCGTCATTTCCCTTATACATAATTTACTTCTTAAAAGGATAGGCTCATGAGGCCAAAGATGCTTATTGACTTCCATTCCTATGTCTATCCATTCAGGAGCTGAATTGCAAGAATGTCTCAGCTTTATAACCTAAATGGATAAGAATCATATGATTCTATTATCCTTCTCTCCAAGAATGTGATACAAAATTTGTTGATAAGTGATTTTATCTTGTTACCATGGCATAATAGGGATTTTCTACATATTAATTTTCTTGTAGGAAGAGAGTCTGAATTATTCAGATCATCAGATATCAAATTGCATTTTTACTGCTGCTTATGGTTCAATGATGATGTGAAATGATTTTAGTTGATGACAAATCCCGAATGGCTGATTGTGTATGTATCTACTTAAGTTTCTTAGCCATACCTCTGTCCCTCCCTTAGCAGTCTATAAGATGTAAATAACTGGGTCAGGGTATGTATGATTGATGATGCTGTGTTTGATGAAGCTTTGTCATGTTAGAGGTCACCACTTTTTTGTTGACATAAAAATGAAATCACTACATGATGTGTGTGTGTGTGTGTTTGGATTGGTTAAAAGTTAAAACAGATCACACTGGTATTACTGTTTGATAAGCTCTCTTTTTGGCTGCAAAAGCGGAATGCAAGTTTGATATGAACAAAATTATCAATGTCACAATAGCGGAAAGGGGTATGTAAGTCACACTGTTTGAATATTAAATTACTTTGGTTGGACCAGAGAATATGGCTTATGTTGAAACTCAACAATCGGATGAGATACGTTTGGATACCAGCCGCACATGATACTTGCTTACAAGTGGAGTGGGTCTTCTACGCATTTTGTTGTGGATGGGTCTGTGTTCATAGAGGGCTTACTTCTTTCTGTTCTCACATCTATTGTTCTTTGGGGTGATAACCATTAAATGTATGATTCTGATAATGAGATTTTATTTTACTAGGATGGAAGAATATGGAAGGAGCGAGTATCAGCGGGCATGAGAAGGAGAGCCGACTTACCAGTTATGAAAGAAGGAGGAGCCCTTGAATCTGAAGCTGTGGGTACAAAACCACCCCCAAATAGACCTAATCGGTTGATTCTGCCATCTCTTAGCGCTCCTGAACACAATTTACTAAAGCTTCTCGAAGAATGTAATGCTTCTGGGATCTGAAACTCGTTACTGATTCAGCATGGAATTGATCATTACATACTCTTCGTGTTCTTTTTCGCTTATTTTCCCATTGTGTATACTCACTCATTTGGATTTATAAAGTTTTCGATCAGTCATAGTAAAAGCATATATATATGTAATATGTAATAAATCACATCACAGCTTCCTTCAAATTTGATCGGTGTCGTTGCTCCTGCAATTGCTGTTATCTGCAATTGCTGTTATTATTTCTAAGCGCTTTCTTGTCAAGATCATTGTGGTAACTGATTGTGTGAGTTAAGAATTTACATAACTGGACATTCTTATCATATTTTCTGATGAAACTGGATAGGATTAGGCGATGTGATAGCAGATGCTGTGTAACCTCACAAATTTGAATGTGAAAGTTCAGAATCTGAAAATTTTGGTGATGAGCATGACCTGAATGGTGGGAGTATAAGATCAAGTTTTTGTAGTTTCAACAAATAGTATGAGAGACCCACCGATATAATCAAAATACCAAGAGACTTAAGAAAGTTGTAGTTATTTCAATGAATATAATGAGAGGCATACAGAAACATCACAATTACTTATTAACATATGAAAATGAAGGGGCTATTTATCTATCTACACTGGCAGCTTTGGAACTTCAAATGGGTGCTCTTCTGCTGCTGTGGGATCAACAAGGTGTTTCCGAGGCCCCCGAAAACTGCCGTGATTCATCTGTGGTTTGTGCTGCCAGACATGGTTTGCTCCACCGACTGGACGAACTCCAACCGCTGCAGCAGCTGCTTCAGAATGATGAACTGTCATGGAGGAGATGAGAATGAGGGAGATAAGAGCAAGAAATGTATAAAAGAAGGCCTTCATTATGAGAAGCTTTGGAATTGTGCTATTCCGTGTAGTGTGGACAACAATGAGTTAATATATAAACTAAAAAAGTCACGTAGAGTGAACTTTTTAACTTTGCTTTGCTTGGAAGTCACAAGGGAATGATTTTTCCACCACCCACTCCAATTCCATGTGTAGTAGTGATATTGCAATGTTTTGGTGGCTTTGGTTTTGTTGGTGGGGTTGGCAAATGAATGATTCAAGTACATGACCATACGGGCAAAATATATTATAAGGTATAAAACTGACATGCTTTTTAAGTAATGATTGCTTAGGCCTACTACTTAAATGGGATATGTGATTAATAATGTAAGAGCTGTACACTCACACACAAAAGTCATAACAAAATAAATTAAGGGATTGATATGGTTGTCCATTAATTATCACAAGGGCTTATAATAATTTTTTTTTTTTTTGAGAACTAAGGGCTTATAATAATTATTATCATTATTGTAATTATGTTAGAATTTATTGATTTTACAATCATTAGTCTACTGGGACTTTTTAAATCATATTTGTGATGGCGCATTCTAAATTTTTAGGCCCAAAAAATCATCTAGATCTATGTCTATATATTAAGAAGAAAATCAACTTCCAAAACACTTACTTGAGCACTCAAATCCTCAACTTTAAGAAGAAGGGAAGAAGGTGGCCACCACTCAAACAAGAGGTGATTTGCATTTTGAGCAAAACTATTGACACTCCTTAATTATCGTTATGAAATCTCACTTAAGATAAAATTACATTTAAGAACAAAAATGAATCTAATTAAACATTCTTAGTTTTTTTCCATGCAAATTATTCGCATTAATAATCAATCCATTTTTTTCTTTACCTATCTCTTCCTAGCTAACCAAAATTAAATTGTGTATATTTATAATAATCTACAATTTTTTTCCTATTCTTACTGATTAAGCATTTTTTTTACTTAAGATTACTTTCAAATTATTATTTAAAGTATGTTTAATTTAACTCAATGATTGATATTAAAAAATTAATCAACCAAAAAATTTTTTAATTTCTGGGTAGGGTAACAATAAGATTGTAAAAGAAAAAAAAGAAAAAAAAAAGAGTACTACTTTGAATTTTAATGATAAAAAATTAAGTTAAAAATAGAAGAGTGAATTATTTTTTAAAGGACATTTTTTAAATTATGGTATATTTAATTCTTGGTTCAGGAAATGAGAATGATTTTCATTCCTCATTGTTAGTGTTCACTTACTAAATATATAATGGAATGAGAAAGAATTTTAGGTGGGATCCACAAATTTGAGAATAAAAAATGAGAATCACATTCCCATAAGGAAGGTGAGCATGAAAATGAGAAATAAATTGACATTTTTATCTTTAAACAAAATAAAAAAATCCTTTTTTTTTTATAATTATGACTAAAATAATCATAATAGTAATAGCAATATTATAATTAGTTTGTTCATATTAATAATGATAATAATGGTAATCATATTTATAGTAAGAACACTTACTTTTTATTTTGTTAGTGTACAAATAACTAAAGATATTTTAGTAACTTGTAACAATGCATAATAATTATAAAAGAAAACAAATACATTAATGGGAATACAGTCCGTGTCAATTCTAATTCCTTCAATTTAAGTAAATAACTAATTCTATATCTCATTCCTCATTCTAATTTCGATCCATTTTTATTTCAGTTTATTCAGATAAGTAAGAATAATTGAAATAGGTGTTTTATGAGAAGATTTGAAGGGTGCCAATTAGAGGTGGTAATTTGTGATATTGTGTCATGTATGTGTCTTGTCAAATTTAAGCTAATATGAATACGAACTCATTTATTAATGTCCTGAGATATCAAAGCAGAGGCACAATCTATTTATTAATCGTGTCAAATCGTATTTACCCATTTAACACATTCAATGCAATTAAAAAATAAAAATATAATTTTAAATATGGAAAATATATTAATATTATTATTAAACAAGTTAAAAATAGGTCTTCTAACATAAATAACTTTACGGTGCTACGAATATGACACAAATATTTAATTAGTGTTAAATATATATATATATATAAGTTGTTTTTTTTCAATAATATTACCACATATTAAATGATAAACGTATCATAAGTAGATAAATGTATTGAAGTGGTTCGGTATGAATACGACATATATCTATTTATTACTGGAATCTCCCTATCTTACATTTGTTATTATCTTACATTTGTTATAAGATATACCCTCACATATAAACAGTGTGTGAACCCCACATATGTACTGTTTATGTGTGAGGATTGTATTTTATATTAAACGTAAGATAAGTATTCCCTTATTACTGGTGTTTGTTTATGTCAATACGAATTCAAAAAAGTCATGTGTATCCGTATCATGTAATCATTTCAGGCCCACATCACGACCTCCAGAGCCAGTAGTCCGACTATTGCATTTTTATGTGTAGGAGGCCACGGGGAACGAAGCCCAAAAAATGAACAGAATTGGGTGTGAGCCTAAGCCCATGATCAGCTTGCAAGTCGGGGCTGGACAAAACGGCGAGAAGCATACCAATTTAGGATGGGTTCGGGTTCTGAATTTTAATTTTATTCAAAATTACATAAAATTCTTTTCTTTTGGTTCAAGAAAAACGACATAAAAAAGGCACAACGAGAAACTGAGGGAGAAGGGTTTTGAGATTGCTCTGATATTGTAATAAATAAAGAGAGAAAAAAATCATATTTTTCTCTGCGTCTTGCACTGTCGCTTCGCCATGGCAGCTCTTCAGTACTTGGAATCTTTGCGAAACGACCATCCGGAGCTGGGCGAGTGGTACAATGCTTTGGCAGATCTGTACCAGAAGAAGCTGTGGCACCAGCTCACCCTCAAGCTCGAACAGTTCGTTGCTCATGCCGTCTTTCAGGTCACAACTATTTTCTTCAATTTTGGTTTCCTAGATCTTGAGGTGGTTGTTGAGTTTTATGTCCAATTTTCGGTTAGGGTTTTTAATTGGGCATTTGGGGTTTTTCAAATCCTTAAATTATAATTACAATTTATGTGAGTTCTAGGGCTTTCTCAAGTCGAATTTAGGGGAAATATAATATGGTTTGATATTCTAAGGAACCTATTAGATTGTATGTATTATAAGGAGCTGCTTGGTGGTATCAAACTTTAGTATTTCAGAGCAAACGGAACAAATTCAAATTGGTTAAGTGTTTGTGTCCACTGAATTTTTGGTCTACAGATGATAAATAAAGGTTGACTGATTGTTACACATCACATGTGTATTCAAGTTTTAAGGCTATTAGGTTCTTCAGAAAATGAAGATTTAATTCAACTTTATGCAGTTTAAGGATACCTGGCTTGAGTGTGAAATTGTCTTGGGTCAGGTTTTGGTCCAATGGATGTTTTGTTTATATAAATAGGACAATAAGTTTTGAAATTTTTTCTTGATGTTGAGTTTTGTATAGAGTAAGATATTAAATGAGTGAGGTTGTTCTCCTTGGATTAAGCTACTTATAGTCCTAGTGCAATTCGTAAAGGAGGAGTTATTTCGTTTAAATAATCAGTTTCATTAAGGGAGTTATAACTTTTTATACAGAATTTTATTTTATTTTTTTGGTTGATTATAATAGCAATGATATTTAGTGCAAGATATATGGAAACTAATCTATGCAAACTTGACAATGACATAATTGGAGCCCTTTTATCTGAATGACGTGGGCTTTAAAATTCAAAATCAAATGAGGTTAATTTCCTTTTTTCTATCTCAGGAAAAATACCACAGGTGACATAATCATTTATTCTTTTGGTTCTGATAATGGGACCATGTACTGGAGATCATATGATTGGCTTATTTGGACTCTAGTAGCCAATGCAGGGAAACTTCCATAGGTGGCGCTTTTTGGGCATCTGATCTATTACAGATCTCCAAGTTTTCATATGCATTTTAGTATTCTTGGACTGCACTTTATGATTTATATACCCAGGCCACTTCGTCCAAAAATGTGGGACTGCTATATCTCTCAGATCTTTTGCTGGAAAAATTTATACATGGACCACTTATTATTTTTCTGTTTCATGTCTATCAAGTGTCATGATCTGATGCTGAACATTTGTGTGTTTATTTGTGTAATTCGTCTTTTACTTGGATTGTGATGTGATCTATTGGTTTGCTTTGCTCTGCTCATTTTACTTCATTTTTATTTCATTTGGCAATTTGTGATAGGCAATTAACCTTTTTGGTGATATGTTTTCGTTTTAAGTTTCAGGCTGGTGATGCTCTGATTCAGTTGTACAACAACTTCATAACTGATTTTGAGACAAAGATCAATCTTCTCAAGCTTGCACATTTTGCTGTTATAGTTTCTCGGCAGTATCCTGAGAAGCAAGCTGCTATTAGTTATCTTGAGGGTGTGATTGAAAAACTCCGAGCAACTAATGAGCAGCGTAAAGAGGAGCCAATCCTATACATTAAGATGCAAATAGCCATGTTCAAACTTGAGCAAGGAGATAGAAAGGAGTGCAAAAAACTTCTCGAAGATGGAAAGAGTACACTTGACAGCATGACTGACATTGATCCATCTGTATATGCCAACTATTATTGGGTGTCATCTCAGTACCATAAATTTCACCAGGAATTTGCAGAGTTCTACAAATGTGCCCTTCTTTATCTGGCATACACATCTGTGGAGTCTCTCTCAGATTCATTCAAGCTGGTATGTGCTTCTATTTCTGTTAGAGTGTTGCTAGAGTGGAGCAAGGCCTTTTTTAATACTTTAATTTCTATTGAGCGTTGTCACAATTCACTTTTTCTGGTCGTGTTGAATTTGTTGTTGTGATATTGCATGCTGTTATTTCGTGATTTTGAGCGTTATTAGTTTGTTCAGGATTTTGCCTTTCTTGTTTCTATAATCCTTTCTCTATTTATTCTCTTGATTTCTGATATGACATTTACTCTAGCTCTGCCATATGACTGATTCAGTATTCTCCATGCTAACACAAAATGATTATGATCAGGAAGAGCGTGGTTCAATTAGTTTGTAACATCAGATGATGATAGCAGCCCTTGCCTCGTTTTAGATTTCTTTAGGAGTTCAAACTTTTCACCTTCAATTGTTGAAGTTGGTGAAGTTAGGAGAAGACATATAGGCCTAAGTTTAAAATCGCGTAGGAGTTTGAAAATTGTTTTCAGTTTATGCCATTAAGGAGTCATGGTATTAGTTCTGATGTGGTTAAGAGTGTTCATTGTTAACACAATTTACAATTTCTTACTAAAAACGAAAAAAGTGTTACTTTTGATGCTGACCGGGAGGAAGATGTTAGAATGACTTCACCTAGTTGTCTTAAACCCTAGGATGATATTTGGTGAAACAGAAGATGTGTAAAGTAGGATCTGTAGGTGCGTCAATCCTTCTTCTTCTTCTTCCTTCTTTTTTTTTTTTTTTTTTAAGTCCTTGAAATCTTCAAACCAAACTAGTAGCGGTTTTATAAGATTTTCTTCTTTAAGGGGGTAGGTTGATGGAAGTGGCGGCCAATTCAGATGGGGGATCTAGCATGCTATACTTCAGGTTTCACATCCCTTTTCAATGATCATACTGGTGAATTTTTATGCTGGAGAATTGAGATTTGGAATGCTAATAAATAGAAAGATTTGATTGGAGCCCATAGTATGGCTAAAGAAAAATAATATAGAGGCTGAAGGAGGAGTACTCTTCAATAACCTGTCTACATGATTGGCACTTCATTAGCTTAGAGTTCAAACCCTCGAGAGATAACCAGTAGAAAGAGCAGGAATGACTATTTCCTGCTCAGAGTAGTTGTTAGACAAGCATGGTTCAGCTTGTTACGCCGGCAAATAACGAGGGTATGCTTAATTTCAAAAGAGGAATTGCTTCAGTTATTAAATTTTCTTGTATTTTGACTGTTGTATGGATGGTTATAGACTTATAGTAGAATTTACTTTGAAAAACTACTAAACATAATGGAGTTATTTTATTTATTTATTTTTCAATGTAGTCTTTCAGAGAATACAAAAAGTTTGGACATGAATGAATATTTAGTTGATCATATGGTAGCAATAAATGCAAAATGTAATTGTGTTTCAATTGTATTTTCTGAACAACAACCTTTTTGGCATTGTTTGTTTTGTGATCACTGATATTAATGGTTACATGGTACTTTACTTTATTCATCATCATGCAAAGTTAACATTTTAATGCTATTATAATTTACTTTAGGATTTGGCATTTGATCTCTCCCTTTCTGCACTGCTGGGAGATAACATCTACAACTTTGGGGAACTGCTCGCACACCCTATTGTAAGAATACCTTCTCTAAAGATGTTGGTTTTTCATGCGATTTTCCTTTTCTTTTGTTACTGTTTTACTTAGATGAGAATCATATTCGACTGCAATTGTGGTTTCTCAACCAATTTAAGTAGGTGGCATTGAATGATCACTTCGCGTAATATTGCTTGTGCATTCTCAAACTTCTCAGCACTTTATTTTATTTCTTTGAAATTTTAAAAACTTGCTGCCATGCCATTGTTGGTTGTCAACTTGCACACACGGTATGACTGATGTTGATGTGTTTTTTAAGTTTTATACTCATAAATGTGAACCACGATATATATGTACACATTATATAGGTACAGATTGGAAAATATAGTTCTTATGATGTCCTGTTTCTGGGCTGATTGGAACATTGCCAAAATTTGTTAACGTAGCTGCACAAGAAAAAGAGAATTGTTATCACGGAATTACTTTACATTTCTGATAATCATTTTGTGGTGCTCTGGGGTGATTTCCATAATCTTTATTGTTGTGCTTGAGATGACGCCTTCAACTGTTTTTACAGATAAATAGTCTTATAGGAACAAAGGTCGAGTGGCTTTACTATATTCTCCAGGCATTCAACTCTGGTGACTTAGTTCGCTATCAAGAATTATGCCGTGTACACAGTGCTGCGCTGAGAGCTCAACCAGCATTAGTTGAGAACGAGAAGAAGCTATTGGAAAAGATTAACATTCTCTGCCTGATGGAAATCATCTTTAGGTATTTATTATTTTAGCTTTTTTTGGTATATTTAATAATTTCAGTATGCTTGGTGACTGACCTGAGTTGACGTGCCTTTCCTTCTAGCCGGCCTTCTGAGGACCGAACTATTCCATTAAGCATCATTGCTGAGCGCACAAAACTTTCTATTGAGGATGTTGAGCATCTTCTCATGAAGTCTCTATCTGTAAGTCCCTTTATTTTTTACATGCATACAATTATTCTAGTCTTTGGAGAAGCACCCTCTTTGATTGGCAACTAAAGTACCTTGAACTCCTTGTTCGCCTTGATGTGGCCTATGATTATGATTGTCATTTAATAAATTATTTATAGGTTAATGAGAAATGATCTGTTGGTGACGAATTCATCTGACATGACACCAGATTTTAAAATGCTCAGTTTAAGCCCCTATAAAACATATCATATTTTAAGTTGTCTTATAATTCCTCAGTAGCAACTTGATTACTGCTCCTTTGCACTTATAAGATCTATTAATATCAAGTTCAGTTACAATTATGGTAATGACTTATTTTGTCTGAAGAATTTGAGCAACACTCGAATTATTGATTGTACTTTTGACTCATTTATGAAGGGATTATAATTTTTCCCAAGTTTGCTATTGGTATGTAGTTATAGAACTTCTTATCTGATGTGCCGCGTGAGAATAAACTTGGTAATTAATTATATTGCCTATTCCAGACATATCGTGTATATATCTTAAAAATCTATTAAAAGCTTATATATTAAATGGTTTAAATACTGGGAAAATTTTGCCATTGGTTTTTTTTTTTTTAAAAATAAAGAGAAATTCTTTATGTGCAATCTATTGTCTTTGAAGTTTGTGTGATCGATGATTTAAAGAATGGGATAATGTTGCTGCAGGTTCGCCTCATAGAGGGTATAATTGATCAAGTTGAGGGCACGGTACATGTGTCCTGGGTGCAACCAAGAGTTTTGGGAATCCCGCAGATCAAATCCTTGCGTGATCGGCTGGACAGTTGGTTGGGCAAAGTACATACCGCTTTGTTATCCATCGAAGCTGAAACACCCGATCTTGTTGCATCGTGATTTATTTTTATTTTTTTTCCTTTCGGGTTTTCCTTTCTGCTCCTTGTAACAATGTCTTTTGAGAAAACGAAATGAAACATGACAATGGCGGCAAAGAGGAGGTAGAGACGGTAGTTTGAAATTACTAGGTCACTCAGAGCCAACTTTGTATGCAAATCCTTTAATTGTTGCTTTATCCCTTCTTCCTGAATCATTTTTTTCTTGAAAGGAGCAGCTCATGTACTCTCCTCCAATTTAGTGTCATTGCTATGGCAGTTTCTCTTTGAGACCACATGAAAATTGATAATGGCTTTTCACTATTTAAAATTGAAGTGGTTATCCAACTATTTATTTGAGAATTTTCTTATGTACAACCAGAATTGCGAAAGTCAATCCTCATTAACTCCCAGCGAGTGCAGCAATTGTGTGTGATCCAATGGGCTTGCACTATGTGGAATGTAGGCCCAGCTTGGTACTTAAGGTGTTGTATCTATCTCCCTGTACGTCGTCAAATGGTTGAAAAAAGTTTTAACAAATTTGATAATGGATAAGAGTAATGCCAAGGATGAGAGAAAGATGCCAAAGAGGGAGAAATGCTAAGGAGAAAAGTTCTCTTTAGCATTTTTCATTTGATAATCTTTTTCTGGCCACAGCAGTGGAATGTACGGTTCAAAAGTTGCCGATTCCCAAACACATTGCAGTTTCTGCTCTTCTTAATCTACTCATTTATTTTATTGAATATTTCATTAATTGTTGATTTTAGTAAAATTAATTATATTCGGTGTTAGATTACACGTCAATTATTCCTCCCCCACCCCCCGCGAAAAAAAAAGTTATCCCCAATCTTATGCTCGAGCCACATATTGCCCCCTGGCCCTTGCTCAGTCAAATTATTTTTCTTCGGAGTTTCTCAATTTCAGCCAAATTTATTTGCCCTTGGTGGGTTTTTCATCTATTTTCAAAGAAAAATTCTTACATTCAAGGGGTTATTTGTTTTTTAATTTAAGGGTGATAATATCTTCATTCCAGATTTTTTTGTGAGTTCACCCCATGTTTTAAAAATTAACTATAAAAGTTGCGCATTATTTTTTAAATTTTCAAGTCAAGAAGAACTTTGAAGGATTAATTAATTAAATCTATCTTAACTCACTTGTTTGTTGCTTAGATTTTTTTACCATATTTGATTACAAAGATTGCTTTGACATAAGTTTAAATTGACCATTTTTTCTCTATAAAGTAAAATTATCAAGAATGTGCTTTTAACTTCAATATTTTTCTAATTTGTACCAAACTCATTATTTCTAATACTGCTTTATTAGTATGATTATTAATTTTTTAATTAAATTAACATAACACTTTATGACACAATTATCATATAAATTATTAGACTCAAAGTTATGTCATTTACACATAAGGATAGTGAAATACTAATTAGATTTCATTTAAAAACATTAGATCATATGTCGCAAAATTAAATACCTAAATTATTAGATGTAATAACTCATGTTTTATGAGGGTAATTTTGTCTGTTTAAATCATAATAATTAAATAGTAAAATAAAATTTATATTAAAATTTATTATCAAAGATGGTCAAAGAATCTAAAAAAAATTAATAGAAGGATTTAATTGATTAATTATACAAAACTTTTATTAATTTATATTTTTTAAGAATATTGTGAACTTATTATAATTATTTGTTAGAAATGGAGTGGATTTACAAAAATAGTGGAGTGGAAATATCTCCATCCTTAATTTAATAACTTAATTGATTTAATTTCAATTAGTTAAGTCATTAACTCCCTTTGTTTTTTAGGTTTGACAAAAATTTTCATTCATTAAGTTATTAAATCATTTTTTTAACTTTTTGTTTACTCTAAACAGTTTGAATTATATCATTAAAAATATTCTTCAAAATATCCATATCTAATTCATTCATTCTCATTCTTACCTAAGTAAAAATTTAATAATTAGTATTATTATTAATCTCTATAACTTGTGATAATATCGTTTAAAAGTATTATTATCTGACCTTTTTATTTTCTTCAAATTAGCATTATTTATTTTTGTAATTTTTAATAAAATTTTTCCATATAAAAACATCATGAACTACAATAAAATTGATTAACATATATTAATTTAGAATATAAAAAGTTACATTCAATTGAACATAATTTATATTATGAAAATATATTATCTTATTTAAATTTTTTAAAATATTTATTATTTATTTTACATTTATAATTTGTAAAGGTATAAATATAAAAAATACGATTTTTAGACTTTTTAAGTTACAAAACAAACAACTATTCAAATTTCAAACCAAAAATGAAAAAAACGCTCCCTAAGACCTACCTTATAATATCTATCTAATCTCACTACTAAATGGACCCTTAAAATATTAAGACTAATATTATTATTCTGTGGCACTATTTATTTGAGATGGTAAAATCTTTTGAGATGGTAAAAGCTTTTGTTTTGGAAACAAAAGATTTGAGGTTCTGTTCAAACGGATGAAGATAAAACTAGAAAAAAATTTGGCAAATTTTTGTTTAATCCCTCCAAAATTCAAATAAATAATCATGCACCTATTCCTTGCGTCAGTCCTCATACAGATGAACTTAGAATTTATTATATTAATAAAAATCACAAATTTCACGCACAATACAGAGTGAGAGAGACTTAGGACATACATTAAATTTGGCCAGCTTTAGCATACCTGGAATTTCCATCATTGATTCTGGCGTAAAAAATACAAAGAAAGAAGGCTCCATAAGAACATCATTCTTGCCTAACAAAGGGCGATGAGCTCATGTCTGTGCTGTAAAATGAATCCTCCGCTCCACCGTAGTAGTTCTCTTCTTTCTCATCATCCCACTTAAGGACCTCTCTTATGTACTTGAATGCCTCATCAACTGTCACTCGATCCCTTGCCCTGGCTTGCCACACGAAAAGCTTTCGTCCGGTAAGGGAAGCATATAGTTCTTTGAACTTCATGGCGACATAGTAGTAGGCTTGTTGGGCCAGCGACTGGTTGTTATGGTGCGTCCGGACTGGACTGAAATCATTGAACCATTCGCAAGCACTTAAATGCACTCGATTCACCTTCTCCTCAAAGAGATCATACTTGTTGAGTATCAGCACAAAAGGAGTGTCCTTGAAGCAAGGATGCCTGATCATCGTCTCGAAGAGCTCCTTGCTTTGTATCATCTTGTTTTGAAGTAGGGTTCCGCTGCCACTACTCTCTGGACAAATCCAAATTTGATCATAATCACTAAGGGCAACACAGAAGACTACCACCCGAACATCTTCGAACATTTCCACCCACTTGCAACCCTCATTCATCCCCTTAGCATTGACCCTTATAAGTTGGTATCTATAAAAAATACCATACAGGAATTGTTTAGAATCCTAAAATCAAAAATCAAATATTTTGAAACCAAAGCATTGCCAAAATGGTTATGCTAAAATGGAAAGAACAGGTGGGGCACGTTTTTCTGCAATTAATATAGGCATGATTCATAATTGTAATAATATTCATATCTAATAAGACTCTTTTTACCAGGCCACAGGGGCCAGAAACCATAAGCATTAGTTCAATACAGAAGGTACACTAATCAAAGAACTGGTTTTAACTGATTCCCAACTCAAATGAAATGTCAGCTTGGGCCTCCTTTTATTAGCAGAAGTTTTGTTTGCGCACCTATAATGAAATGATACAAAAACTTACTTTGTCAGAGGCTGAGGTTGAACTTCCAGATTGTCTGTGTAGGTTTCAGACATTGGGCTACGATCATCAAGGGAAAATTCTATGAAGGCCAAGCCATTTCCTTGGGTAACCCCTTCTGCATAAAGAATGTCTCTTTCGGAAGGTTCATATTCATTGCTTGACACTTCAACAGCCTGGAACAAGCAAGATCACAAGATATACCATTCAAGATTAATGAACAATTCAAGTTTATCAAGGCTAACACCTTGTTCAAATGGCTGTTGAAAGACGCCATATATTAGATTCAAATATAGACAATGGGGATATCATTTGTGCCAAAAATGGGACATCTTGTGTACTCAATGAATACAATTTTACAAATATCAACCTTAACATCATGATTTTAGGCAACAACATCCAACATGGAAGCACAATGTTAATAATGTAAAGAGCTCCACAAAGTAAATAAAGCACAAAATTCAGAAGAAGCTTCCTAGGGAAGCATTGAAAGCAGCTAAACATCTGTATTCAAATGACTCTAATGCCCCCACTTGCTTTCAGAAGATAATAACTTGGTGAACACCAACTTAATTGGACATGAACAACCATTCAGTCACCGAAATTCTTTACAAGACAAGTATGTTGATAATAGAATTGTAGGAAAGAATGATAACAGGCAATATCTAGCTTACTACAATTCAAACCAAACCCTTAAGCTTAACTTAACGAAACCCCAAGAGATATACAACTAATATCCCAACTAGGAACAGCAACAGATGAGCAAATTGATTTCCATGAAGGCTGATGTGCAATTGGCCACATGGCATATGATCTAATCACAAGCTAGAGCTAAGGGAAGAGCCTCCATGTTCTAGCATTCTTGGATGCCTGGGAATTATTGGCCAAGGAGAAAGAAGGGAGGTCGGGAGTATAGGACGAGCACAACTTGCCCCATCAAAGGTAAGTAATATTAAGTTAAACATCAGATCTAGGAACTCTGCATAGTGAGCTTATATGAGTAAAATAAGCAGATATGTTACAAGGATCTAGAAAAATACCCGGCTTAAGAAGTACTCTGCAACATCAGGGAGGAAGTGGAGCTCATCTTTTCGCTTATAAGTTTCCTGTATAGCAGGATCCTTCCACACTTCATCAACTAAAGGAGCATACTCGCGTGTTGCTGCAGGAAAAAATGCATCCAGATCTCCTGTGGCTATAATGTCCAGCAGCCAGTCAGAGAAATGCTTCAACCTTGGGTTAATGGAATAGATACACTGAGAAGTTTCGCTGGGATCAGCCTCTCCACCTGAAAAAGCATTTCCAGATACACATAACATATAGAATCCACTTTAATGTGTCAAGCGGCAGAGATGCATATGGTATTTTGATAATGTCACACAACTTAGTTTGGTTCATTGTGGTTCCCTATATTTTCCAATCTGCAAAGCGAACAACTCTGATTTGTTTCTAGTCCATAATTATAGGTAGGAGATTAAGCCACAAGATACCTGCAACTTAAACTCACAATGGGCTCCTAATTTGTGATGTAATAATGCCACTGTTAAATACTGATAGTGGACCGAGACCAAAAAGTTTAAACTTTTGAGTCAAGTGGTTTCGCAAACATGACATAAAAGCTGAGGTGTTATACTTGAACCCCAATTCTCACTCAATCTCAGTCAATTTCAAAACTTGTCTCAATCAAATCAAATCCTGGTCTTGGTCTTATGCAATGCACATTTATTGCAGTCTCACCCAGTAATCATTGGATCCATATTCCAAGTGAGCAGACCTCTAAGACTTTACATAAAAATAATGTTGGACATTTCTCTAATAGTTTAGTCTCGAGTCAACTGCTTTCACTAACCGTAAGCAAGTTTCATATGCATCCAAATAGCTGAATACAAAAAGACCATGCATTGAGCTATTTGATGACAATCATGATAGGTTACTTAAGAGACTTATTAGCCAAGAAAACCAAACATATTCACCTCCAACACCATGAAGATTCTGACGGCCACAAAGCCTAAAATCTATTGTATCAAGGTTAGATATACAGAAAGTAATGGCTTCGTTCAGTTGTCATCTTTAGCCTGTTAAGTTCTTTTAGAAGTATTGGTTAGTAACTCTGGTACGCTTATGTACATATAAATTGCAGATCACTATGTTGTTTATGGAGTGCCCGATCATTATACGTCAACTAAGATGCAAGATCTAACAGTATCAGCAATATATATCATTTGGAAGAGAAAAGTTATTTTTCTATCTGTTGCCAACAAACTTCCCAACAAACTTCCTATTATAAGAAAATGATTTCTAAAATACAACATTTGAACCCAATAATATGATCTCTTAAAAGACAGTCATATCATGTGTGCAAAGACAGATATTGAGCAGGTTTGCCAGAAAGTAACAAGTTTTGATTCATAAACGCAGACAACTATTTTTACTGAAAACATAATTATTTTAACATTCAAATATAAAACATACAATATCTGCAAATGTTACCTGCTTCAGAGTTTTGATCTTGGGAGCCCTGTGTGTTCATCCTAGCAGTGGCCTCCTCCTCAAAGCGCTCCCGTCCATCAAGCAAAATGCTCAGATATCTGTACATATTGCTCTGTATCATCAACTTAATATCCTGTAGTTCTTCTGCAGTGAACTTGTTCCCATACAAAAATTTGGCCTGTCAAATAGTGCACAACATCATTTCAGAAGAAGTTCTAATAGTGAGGCAACGTTGAGTAAATGCTCATTCAGAAGCCTACCAATTTCAGGATGGTGCATCATCAACGAAGGATGCAGTAGATGAATATGAATAGACTAAAAGTGAATAAATATATTTTGGCACCCACAAGAGCAAACAAAAATTCGGGGAAGTAAATGTAGCATATGTTAAAATGATTTCAACCTGCACTGAATTTATACACTAGACAACTGGGATTTGGGCTATTTTTTATTGCACACAACAGTTTCAGCCACTAAAACCCTCCATTAGTCATTCTGATTCAGGATGCTTACAAGTAAGCTTCGATTGCAAGAATTATACAATGATCTGATAATTCTCAAAGTTATACCTCCATCATCTATTTTCTTGCTTTTATTTACCTAGTATTTAAAGTAGAAACTGAAGAGTTTTGTTGGTGACCCTAGTCCGTTGTAGCCCAATCAAAATATGTGACACTACCTATCAACCTTTGTGGCTCTAGCAGCATCGTGTCAAGCCCATTACTGGCTGAGTAGCATGAAGACCTACAATATCATTCATAATAGAAGGGCATGATGCGATCCACTGTTTTTAAGGTTGTAATGCCGGTTAAATCCTGTTTCAATTGAAAGGAGGTTCCAACGCTTTCAGTATAGTGGGATATTCTGTACTACTTTCTGGAGATATTTTATTTAGTGGAAAAGTACTATAACATAAATTCTCTCAAATGAATCAGGTTTATGCAACAAATGCTATCAATTAAAGGAGAGTTCTGAAGAAAATGGTGCACCATAATCTGGTTCATCAAGATACTCGATACTAATTGTAAGTAGGAAGAATCAGATTTGATTTTATTCCACAAATAGAAAATATCTGTGGTACACATTTTAGTTTCTCAATTGTCTAGGATTGGATTTCATTCTACCTTAACCCAATCACAATAACAGTTGAATACTAAAGTCTAGCATCGTTTCTCTTCATTAGGATTGTTTGAGTATCCTCAATGGTTTTTATTTTAGATAAAGCCTACAAGATACTGGATGGTAAATCTAAAATGAAAAAAAAAATGCATTCTGCATGCTTTCAGAATTAGCCCAATTGTTTGGGGTCCAATCAAAAACCCTGTTTGGCCATGGCATAGCATCATCACAAACAGATAAAGTTAGATGAATTAATTAACGATATCTAATTGCTAAATATACTGAAGTAATAATAAATAACTTGCCATGCATATGATATACCTATTTAACATTACAAATTAACAACAATAAGAGAATGTAATTTTGATAAACACTCTGACAAAAATCCATGGAGGATTCCACAGACCAGACAGAGAAATTGTCAGAAGTGTTTGTCAAGCTACAACCACAAAGTTTGTAGAGGAGTTTTAAATCGAGAAAAAACCTGCACGGTGCAGCTTTTCTTCTCATACTGTTAGTTAATTAATGCACATCATAAAAGTTCCATTTAGATTGTTGCAATACTACTAAACTGTCAAAACCACAAGTCATCAAAAGCATCATTTAAAAATACCAACCTGCTTGAAGATAGTACTGGTTCCAGCGCCTTGAAGACCAAGTAGAAGAAGCTTCTGAACTTTCTTCTGCTCTAGATAATTTGGTACAGTAGTATAATTGCTAGCCTCATCTCTATGCCCCTGCGGTTGACCATGAAGCACAGGCAAAGAGAGCAAGCTACAGACAAACCGTGTTGTTGCCTGTCTAGCACAGAGTGAATCCAAAATGCATCACATAGGATAGCCACGATCCAATATAAATTTTGTGATAACAAAGAGTTTGACGGTACATACCTTCTCCCAGATGTTCCCCCTGATGTTATTCTGACCTTCTTCCTCATAACGACCATCATCATAAACCCAAAAATGAGTGTCACGTGGGCATTGTACATTTGCCAGCTGAAATTGTAAATGAAATAGGCAATAAATCCATCGGCATAATTGGACAAGTTAAGAGCAAAATTTGTAGCATTAACAGGGCTAAACACTTATCAAGACAAATATTCCAACTCCAAGTTAAAAGATTGTTTTATGTGCAAGCGCATTGGAAATAGTTTGAATGCAATGCCCTACTAATTAAAAATAAGTGACTGTCATACAACCATGGGAAACCAATTTTATTTTATCTACACTATCTTAGATGTTTGTCCAATACTATGGAAATAGTATCACTGGAATGTGCTTTGCGTATGACTGTGCATCAGGAAAGTGAATATGTGGGTTAGGAGCTGATTTGGTGTGAGCAAGTCTCCTGCAAAGGTTTTCAAACATTCAGGATGCATTGAAAATGCCCAGTGAGCAAAGATATAGAACTTTACCCGTGTCATATTGTATGGATACATTATTTTATAAGGAAAACAAATAGTTAGCACATTACAATAAATTCATGTCACCAAACTGTCTGTTGGGTTGCTAAAACTGAGACCACTTTGATTGAGTCAAAAGATGCATCCCTATATGCTAACAAATCCAAGAATATGTACAAAGAAAATAACCAGAAAAACCTATGACAAATATATTAAAGGCTCAAACATCAGGTACAGCATAAACCAACATACAGACGCAAGGAATGAAGAACAATCTTGAATAAAGTGGATGTTATTCATACGTATGCTCACAAGAGTCAATGATATTGTATATTAGTTTACATGAAGAACGGCCTCACCTTTAGCACCCTCCTTTCTAGTTTTGTAATTTCTCGGCCATTGATGTAAACCTGTGTGTTCCCATTGCTTGCATCAGGGCTTAATTTTCCTGAGAAATTTAAGTTCGAACTAATAATTCTGTCTGGCTTTTCACCCTCCTGTCAAATCAAGAAGCACAGATAATCAAATGATTTCCTGCTTCTCGCATGTGCAACTACGGAATGCCAAGTAGAAAAGATCTCAGTTGAGGCATCAAAATATACATGAACCCACCTTTCCCCATAGACCAGATTCCTTGTCATACCAATATCTACCAGGCTTCAACTTTCGTGGAGGTAAAGGACATCCAAGTAACTCTGCCATCTCTTCAGGCTTCAGAGGAAAACCATTAACAATGAGCTGCTCTGGCCGGAGCTGATTAGCAGGGCATTCTTTCTCTGCTTTCATTATCTGCTTTACTTCCAATGGGCTCAGTAATCTGGATAAAACCCTAGAATGTTTACCCAATTTTAAGCGTTTTGATTCATCAATAGGCTCACCGATGCACGTCACACACTTACGCCCTTCAGGCATGGATCCCATTGCCCTAAGCACACAATTGCTGCAATACTTGGCATCACAAACCAGGCATGACTCCTTCGTTTCCCACTTCCCTTTACCGCACCTATAACAAACTCTACTTTTCCTCCTCTTCTTTTCTTTTGAGACCCCTACATACTTGGGATAAGTTGGCGTCTCCACATCCACCTCTTTCCTCTCCGATCTGTCAACAGTACTGTCAACAGTATTAAACGTGACAACAGGCACTCTCCTTCCTTCATTCACTGGTTTTGGAGGATTACTTGGATGATTCTGGATGGAACCTGGAGATGCTGAAGGTGATGCTGAAGAAAAATCAGGGTTCTGCAAGACCGACACTACAGACTCAGAGCTTGCTGATAACCTTGGACTCTGAGTAGGCGAATCAGTGACACCATCAGCAATACGCGACACTGGCAAAGGAATCGGTTCGATCACCGGGGCACCTGCATTAGCAACTGATCTTTGCGATTCTGAAAGGGGCTCTGCAGTTGGAATGGCACGAGAATTTACGTCAAGAGGTTCTACTCTAGGGACATCATGAGAAACTGGGGGACCTTTGTACTCCATGGCTATCGAGTAATCAAGCTCAGACGTTTCTTCCGGGAGAGGAGCTCCCGGTGGAAGCATCTTTCTCACCAACTCCTTCCAGCTCTCTCCCCCCTTTTGCTCCATCATCCACAATAATAACCACTATGTCTTCAAATATAGAATCAAACTCTGAACTAGTTAAATTCCACCCATATTGATCAAGATAGGATCATCCCAATGAAAGTTCAACTATGTGCCCTTAGAACCTCCCACGATGTAGACTTAGCAATCAAAAGCAGAAGTGGTCATCAAGCTGCTGCCGCATCCTTTGAATGCCTTCAAAATTAAACGAATTAATCCAGAAACTCATGAAATTCAATCATTCAAAGTACAAGATGACATCATTTTTATATTAGCAAAATTACAGAAACCCCATTACCAAATCTGATGAAATCAGAGTCAAACAGAGGAAAAAATCAATCCAAACACAAATTGCACAACCCCCATGTAGGAAAGTTCAAACCTCTCTACTTTTCAGCTAATCCATCGTCAAAAATCATGCAACCCCACTTGTAAATTACATTACTTTCAATCTTTAAACCACTTAACAACCCTCAGCATAACACCAAAACTGCCATTTATGACAGTCCAAACCAACATTGAATAAATCAGAGTCAAACAAATGGTTGAGAAAAAAAAATAGTAATAATAATAATAAATCCAAGACTATTTCAAACAAAGAAACATACTCAAAACCCCACCCACTTTTACCGCTTACATTAAGTAAAAAGGCATAAAAAGAAAATGTCTTTTTTTAAAACCCCTTTTTTGAATAAATCTTTGGACTTTCTAGAGAGATTAAAGCTAAAAGAGAGTGAGTGAGTGAAAGTATTTACCAGAGTAAGGGACAAAATTAAACTGAATCCGATGACAAATCAATCAGCTTCAAATATCTATAATCTATTAATAATAAAACAAAAAAAAATAGAAATAAAAATTTCACTGCAAAATAAATAAAATCTGGTGAGCCAAAAAGTTTGACGATACGGTGAAAACAACAGCTAGAAGTGCCCTGAAAGGAAAGAAGTTATGTGGGGCCCGCGGTTCTTTTCGCTTTACAAATTGCTCTCTGTCTTCGTGATGACTGATGATAAATCAAATAATGATGGCCCTTATCCTGTAGACGCATGTTAGCTAGTGCGGGCGTGTGTTACACGCGCTATCTTTCTGGCGCACCGGGTGTCTTAGGCGTGTGTTCGTACGCCAGGATATTTTGAATACGAAACTGTTGTTGTCACGCGCGTGGTACTCTCGTGTGACTACTCTTTTGTGGACACTTGAAACTACGACATGATCCTGATCAGTTTAATGCTCTGTCCTAGAGGCCTGAGAATGGACGGGCTGAAAAAAATGTAATGGAACTGAATCAATCATTTTACAGTTTTGGGTGCATAAAGAAATATCAATTCCCAACCTTTTGTTGGGTTTCTAGGCCCAGCCTGGGCTTTTGATGGAAGCTCAGGTCCGTGCCCAGCCTCATAGGGGCCTGCGCACTCGAAGCCCTTGCCTGAACTCTTGCACGCGGAGTCGAGTAGACCCAAGTTTTTTTGCCATTTTCATCCATTTCTATCCCTTAGATTTGAACAGCGGCTCGGTTCAATTCGATTTCAAATTAACCTAAAATTTGAACTATTGATTTTTTTAAAAATAATAATTTGAATCGAGCTGAACCGAATTGATTCAATTTGATTTTTTTTAGTTTTAAACTATAATTTTCTTTGCATTTTCTAATTTTCTTTTGGTTTTCGTTTTTTTATCATATAAGTCCATTGACATTTTTTTTCAATTTTAAAAGCTGAATAGAACCAATTTGATCGGGATAATGGTTTTGTGGCTCACCCGTATTGTCCTCTTTATAGTTAAGGAGTTCCATATGTTTTATCTATAAAATAACCTTTTGTGCCTTTATTATTTAATACGTTGTTAGTACGATTGCATGAGTGTCCCACACATGAAGGGAAATAATTAGTTTCTTAACCCTTTATACAATAATGGTAAATTTCTCTCCTTTTATGGTCTTTCTTGCAAACTTAAATATGAGCATCTGCCTATCCATCGGATAAAAATAATTTTCTAAATCCACCGATATTTATTTGGATATTATCTCATGATATCTATGATATGAAAATTATCCAATGCACTATTGATGAATATTCTAGATATCCAATATGCATAGATCCAATTGCCATCTCTGGCAAAAGGTATGGAAATCTTTATTTTATTTCATACACAACCTCAATTTTCTCTAATATTAATTTATATATCTCATTAGATAAGGGGATCGGAAGACTATATATTTAAAAAGCTTTCTTTTTCGAGTTAATGTTTGAAATGAAGTTTTAATGTTTCGTTCTGGCCTTTGCGCGCATATTTTGCATCATTGAAGGCCTTAATTTGAACGAAACTTTTGATATTTTTTGTTCCACAGTTGTGCCATATCAATTCTTAAACCATATTAAAGAACGACCAAAATTAACAGTAATTTAAGCTTGTCTTGTCTAGTCAGGTTATAAAAAAAATAAAAAATTGCGGTGAATAATTAATGTTTTTCTGTACTTCCTGCCCAATGTTGTGCTCTATATATGATTACAGAATTTCCTGCTCAATGTTATGAATTAAGAATTGATCAGGTCACTCCCCTGTGTGCACAGCATCTGGAAATAAGAGCTATTTTTCTGTGAATTGTGAAAACATATCTTAAACGTTCCGCATGTTGAAAGTTTATTCCCGTCTTCGTTGTTCTACTTGTGCCTTACTTTACAGTATTACTACAGCTTTGAAAGTGTTAAAGCAACCAACCCTTGTGCATTCTCCTTCATTTGAATGTCTTAAGTTGAAAGACAATGAGTATATCTATTATAAAGACGTATAGGATTATCTTGTATATAATTTACTATTGTTGACGTTACTGTTATTATTATTACTACTATTTCAAAATTTCTAGGTATTGGAGATGTGAAATTTCAGATCTATATTCAGGGTGCACTCTGATGCTTAATAGTTAATACATGACATCCAATGTCTTAGTTTGTTTATTTTGTTTCGCAAATTTCAAAGAATATGTAGGTTTCAAAAAGTTCCTCTAAACATATGCTGAAAGTCTTGTTGGAGCAAGTGCATTTTGCAACCCAAGCCTTTATATTTGGTCAACACTGTCTATATATATATATATTTTAAAGAGTAATGATATATTTATAAACTCTTATATAAATTGTTGTGGCTTGATAAAATTAGTTGAATTAAATATCTCTTGGTCCACATGATTTATTTTTATTATTTTATATTTTTTATTCAACCAATAAATTAATGTCACATCAGTTTATACAAGATAAATTTGTACAATTTTTTCAAAAGGTAGAGGACTGAGTAAAATTCATAGCAATTAGATTTTTTAATGTTATACTTTTATAGAATTCGAACATAAGTTACTAATTAAATAAAGTTGATTGAAAACTACTCATCCAAGTTTTTGGAGGCAAAATAATTTTTTTTTTAGGGAAACCTCGTCTAATTAGCGGACACACAGCTTAATCACCATAAAAAGTGACTTTAGATTCTCATTTGTTTTACCAACCGAGTGTAAATTAAATCTAAAGTGTACGAGAAAATATGTAATAGAAATGATTGAGGAACTAATTATTTTGAAATCCACCCAAAACAACTCGTTTTGGGTGAACTTTTGCTTGAGTTTAGTAAGTGTTTTATACATATATAGGTGCTCATATATAATTGAACGACCTGACCTGAGCCTTGCATTACACGCATAGGAGCTTCTATTTATATTTAGATTTATATGAAATTTTAAGTAAAATTTCGTGTTAAATTAATCTGACACATATAAAATTTAGCACAACTTATATAGGAACGAACATAATGAGAAATGTTCGAGTCCAGAATCCTGGGTTTGACTAAGTCTGGAAATATTATTAAGTCACGAGGTTTAATAGTGTAATGTTTGTGAAAGTTATTGAGAAATGTATTTTGATAGTATAATTTCATAATACTATTAAACTGCACAACTTAATAACTTTTCTAAATTTTAATAAAGTCCAAAAACGATCGTACATACTGCTATGTAGATATTAATTCAATCCGATGTCTTGCAGTTCAGTTTAATATTATGTAATGTAACCTGCGCACATCAAACGTACATGCAAAATAGCATTATTTAGGATAGACTGTTGCGAACTTATTTAGAAATTTTTATTCAACATTATATTCATTTTAATCATTTATATTTTTATAACAATTTAATAGTAAGATTTACTGAAGACATCTACTATTTTTAAATCTGATAGTTCTTTATATATTTTATCAAATCTTTAATTGATTATCTTTACTACTGAGTTTTTTTTTTTTCTATATCACAACTAACAATAATTGTTATACAAAATGTAACATTACTAAATTAATCGTAAGTCAATTTTTATATAAAATTTTTTTGTATGGTCAACAAGTAACCAAAGTAGATTATGTTAGCTCCTCATATAAAAAGAAAATTCACTTTTTATTTATTTATTACCATGTGCAGGTTATTGTTTACATCATGTGCAGTTTATTATTTACATTTTACATGCCCCTAGCTTTTGCGAAATTAGCTCCGAGTGGACCACATATTACATTCGTAATAATGATCCTTAAAAAAAATATTCTGTAATAATTAACAATTTGTTCTAAAGATTGGACCACCTACTATTTTTTTAACTCTTTGTTTGCATGAGCATATCAAAATTAAAATCCTTATATATTCGTAATTTGTCTTGATGGTTTTTTTTTAATCAAATAGAAATGGAATATCGTGCAGTGTGTTCATATTGTTTTTTAATTGGTGCTTTCATTTTTCATAAAATAAAATTGAGAATAAAAACAGTACTTTTAAATTTATTTTTAAAAGTCGAGAATGCATCCGGTGTCATTTTTAAGATAATAATCTTGAAAATGGAAAGCGTGAGACTCGTCCTTCATAGATTGCGTTGAAAAAACATTTCAGATATATATAGCTGATAATTTTCGGTATTTAGAAACTTCGATGATTTTTATTTTTAAAAGAATTTATCATTTATCATCTTGTTAATTTCTTTATTTTATACAAGTTTGAAAGATTGAATTTGATAGTTATATCAACTTTGATTAAGTATTTAATCAAGACCCTCGGTTAGAGGTATTGAGAATGTAGTTGTGTTAAATATTTTTTATAGGAGAGATTTGCCACCCTAGTGGTTCTACTTACCTCAAATCTACATTAGTCGCCCAATGTAGTCTTTGAATACCAGATAATTTAATACACTAAAAAAAACTTTGATTAAATTTTTAGGGTGATTGTTAATTTTCTTCAATCGAAATTAATGTATACCACTTATTGTTTTGATAATATCCAAAAAAATCTTTTGACACAAAAAATTTAAAAGAAAGATGGGTAAATGAATCATTTCCTTGATAGTTTATCTTGAGAATATGAAATATATATTTATTATAAAAATATTTAAAAATAATAAAAAGTATAAGAAAAATATGTTATTATTAATAATAATTCACATTAAAATATACATTTCTTATTTTTAATACTTAAATTTTTGTTTGATTTTCATTTATATGATTTATTAATTAATAATAAATATTAATAAAAGTATATTTGAAAATACGTGTAACAGTGTAAAATTATACTACTGGAGGGTTATTAGGCATTATAAAAATAGTAAGAGGATAAATAATATATATTGACTTAAGTAAGTGAATGGAAGTGAAAATCTCCCCTAAATATTAATTAAATAGTTGTAACAAGGATATTAAAAGTGCAGAAAAAATAAAGAAAACAGGAGGATGTTTATGTAGTATAGAGTTTAAATTTCGACATCCATGGGCAATTAAATCCGGATTCGGAAGATCCAAATTCGAAAAAATCTGGATCCATATATTAAAAAAGTGGATCCGGATATGAAAATTTGGGATCCGCACAGATTCAGATCCGAATCCTGATGCACTTAAAACTAGATCCAGATTAAATTTATTTTAAATTAAAAATTAGATAAAAAATGTATATTGAAAATTAAATAAAAAATAAAAAATAAATTTTATTTCTGGATTTATGATGTTGTATATTATTCATGTTAAATTATTAATTATTGGATTATGATTGAATTTTATTTGATATTATTAGGTAAATTATAAAATTTTATTTTAAATTAAAAATTAAATTAAAAATATATTAAAAATTAAATGAAAATCTAAAAAATAAAATTGATTTGTGGATTTATGATGTTGTATATTCTTCATGTTGAATTATTAATTGTTGGATTACGATTGAATCGTATTTGATATTATTAAGTAAATTATTGAATTTTATTTTAAATTAAAAATTAAATTAAAAATACATTAAAAATTAAATGAAAAACTAAAAAATAAATAAAAAAATAAATAAAAAATTAAATAAAAAATAAAAAATTAAATTTTATTTGTAGATTTATGAGATTATTGCATGTTATTCATGTTAAATTATTAATTGTTTAAATATGATTAGATTTTATTTGATATTATTAGGTCGATTATTAAATTTTAAAAATATTTATTAAATTGTTGAATTTAATTTTTGCAGATCCAGATATCCAGAATATCCACCGCATCCGATGCAGATATTACCAGCATTCAGATCATCATTTTTTTTTTACGGATATTGTTCATGTACTGTTCACAGGTATTGTTCTTCTGATATTGTTAACGCGGCACAATTTATGCCACTATTGTTCATCCGGCAGCAGTCATAAGTTCATCAAGGCGTGCGCAATGCACTATCCTTAAGACCAATTTATGCCCCTTTAGAAAGATTTCCTGATGCAATAAGGACATAAATAATGCATATTGATCTCTAGGATTTAATGATGCTACTGTTGTGATGTTGCACTCCGAACAACAGTGTAGAACACCAAAAGAAAAAATTATGAAGGCAACATAAGATAGATAGAGACGTCATAGAGGTTGTTCTTTAAAAGCCTTTTATATCTCATTTATATAGAAAAACCCTCTATAATCTTTTTCCTAATTCAATTTGAATTAGTAATTCATGTATCTCATTATTTAATTCAATTTGAATAATCCAAATCTCGTCTAGATTTTACTTATTCAATTTTAATTTATAATTAAATTAAACACATGACTAATTTCAAATCAAACATAAAATTGATTGGTCTCACTTCTCTCCAATGTGGGAAATTAGTATTTTGAAATATCAATAAAATTCCAACAATCTCCCACATATTTCAAAATACTTCAATTTCATTCATCGTAGAGTCTAATGCATGTGAACTAGTGTCTTTTGGGTTATAAACTAGCCATTGAACAACTAACAGTGTCTCACAAGAGCTTGGTGAATTCTATGAATTAATATGCTTTTTATGTAAAGCAGAGGACTAGAAACTCACATTAAACTCTTTTAGTCTTTTGTTGTTTTGTGGTTTGGCATTTTAATGGCCCTATGCCTCCAGATTCATGAGTGCTCTAAAGAAGCATGTATAACTCTTATATGAATCGACATAATTCCACATTCATATAGGTGAATCTCCGTCAAGTGTGTCATGCAGTTTTGACACATTACCATACACAAAATGTGGGTTATGGAGTTCATTAAGAGCTCAATTGCTCAACCTAAATCACTGCCCATAGGCAACTATGTCACAATAAGGAGGACTTAAATAAATAGATCGATAGTGCCACAAAACAATAAGTGACTTTTTATTACCCTTATGAAATTACTTAATGGGATGTTTAATTCCATAGATAAGGTTACCATCACTTTTGTCTTTGATTATAAACAGAAGTCTCATCCCCTTGACATAATTACCACTAACCTCATGTAGTAGTTTATTAGAGAATTGGCCAAATGTGACTCTGACATCACAATCTAGGCTCACAAACTCAGATCTTAGCAGTTACTCAGAAATATTATATCTTATATGAATTTATCTAATTTTCTTATTATATATCTTATCTTTTTGCCCATGGCAATAATAGTGTGGCAATCATAATATAATTACATAGAAATAGAAGAATAAACATGAATGGGAAGATTTCTTGAGAGATTTCTTAACCATTTAGTCTCAACACATGCTTTCTCTAAAGCAACTAACTTAGACTCTATGGTAGAACGAGCTGAACACATTGGTTTAAAAGAATTCCAAGGCACACCTCCTCCATCAAGGATAAATATATAACCACTAGTAGATTAGATTTTATCTTATCCTGAAATTAAATTCGCCTTACTACTATACCCCTCCAACATAGATGGAGAGCTACTATAGTTAATTCAAAATCAATGGTGCCTCTAAAATATTTTACAAGTTTTTCTATACCAGTTAAATGATCCTCACTGAGATTTTGAATATAACTACTCAATCTGCCTACGACATATCTAACATTAGACTTGTACTATTCATCAAGTATTTTAGGCTACGATGATTTGGGCATATCTCAATTTATCAACATTGCGTTCTACATTTTTCTTAAGGTGGATATTTGCATGATATGATATAGTAACTGATTTCCCATCGTAATACCCAAACCTTCTCAACATAGTGTTCTTGAGACAACATGAGACTATCACTAGTCTTAGTGATTTTGATCCTTAATATAACATCTGCCTCTCCTATATTCTTTAAATCGAAGATAAAAGCAAGCATTCTCTTAGTCTCACTTACATATCCATTAGATATTAATACTTTATTAAACATTTCATGCTACTATTTTGGTGTTTCTTTTAAGCCATTTAATGATTTAACCAATATGCATACCTTTTTGCTCAATACTTAGAACTGCACAACCCTCTGATTGTCTTATGTAGATTTTCACATTCAAGTTGACTTTAAGATAAGTAGTTTTGACATCCATCAAATAAATATATCAGTTATGAATTACAACTATACAATCAAAACTTTAATGGATGCAATATGCATTACAGGAGTATAAGTATTAAAATAATCTATGTTTTTCTTTTATAAAAATTTTTGGCAGATAATCTTGCCTTACATTTATCAAATGATCCATCAACTTTCAATTTTCTTTGAAAATTTCATTTGCACCCAACAAGTTTTATATCTAAAGGCAAAACAACCAATTCTCATGCATGATTGCTCATGACAAAATCTAACTTATTGTTGATTACTTCTCTCCACTAAGGTGCATCTCATGAAGCCATAGCTTCATTGAAAGTTTAGGGATCATTCTCAAACTAATGGTTGTTCTCATCCTCTTACTTTTCTTATGTTCAGCATCTGAACTCTTAGGAGGATCATTTAATTGACTCTTTGAGGGGTAAGTAACTAACGTTAGCTTTCTTAAGAAAATTGAATCAAATAGCTCAATATTTTTGGACTGAATGATGGATGTCTTCATTTTAAAGTACCAAGAATCTATAAGCAACACAATTTTGGAAATCTTATATATAAATAGTCAACAATTTAAGGTTTTGACCTAGTCCTTTTGTGGCATCATGTATAATTATGAGATTATTAAGTCAAAATGTCGTTATTTGATAAACAATTGGTTGTTGAGATTTAGTGTGGGAGAAGTTTCCGTGTACAAATAAAGATGACATATGCATCCGTCACCCAATTAAAGAATAAATAAATAAATAAATAAAGGACAATTGAATCACAATTCCTCGAAGACTTTTGGTGTTGGTTATTATATGTTATGTTACATTATTGTATTATGTTACATGCTTTAATTTTGTATAATTATATTAATTTTTTATTACTTTTTATGATATTATCGGTAGTTATCTTATTATCTATTAGATAATCCTTTTTAATTTGAATTTTTTTAATTTATTAAAAATAATTACTGGAAGCTCAAGCCCAGCCCAAGCTTGGCCCATGCCCATTCAAATTAGACGGGCTTTTAAAAGGTTTGGAATTCTTAACAACAACATCGGCTTGGGCCTGGGCTTAAAAAAGCTCGGCCCAAGCCCACAATTTGCCAACCCTACTCTCATTTTTTTAATATAAGAAAATTTCACACGACCATGTTTTCCATGCTGTAGATTTTTTTTTTTTTTAAGAAATGATAACTTTCATTCAATGTTGAATACATTCATAACTTTGGTTGGAAAAGAACCCAACCAAACAACAGCTCCTAAGTGATCAAAGGCTAATTTAGCCAATGAGTGGGCAATTGCATTACAAGATCTTGGGGCATAATGACATTTAACATTACGGAGATCCTTAATCTTATCTTGGATCTCTGAAATAACCCAATAAATCTCATTCTTACTGCCGTTTCTGTTGTTAATTAAATCGGCCACTATTTGAATGTCAGTTTTGATAATTAATGAAGATAAGCTAGCATCCTTAGTTGCCTGTAATCCCCATCTTACTACTTCAGCTTCTGCATATGATATATCCCAATGAAACCTTGAAGTTTTAACAGTAGCAACTATGGTTTGAATCTCTAATCACTGCTCACAAGCCTGATAGATGTTTCTCCCTAATTATGACTGCATCAACTTTCACCTTGAACTAGTTTTACGGTGGAGTTTTCCAAGCTTTGGTTGTTTTCTCCTCTTTATCAATTCCACAAGTCAATCCTGAAGGTTTTACTCTCTGATAGGCTTCTAATGATGCTTCTACCTTTGCTATTGACATTTGAGAACTAGGTTTCTTTGCTTCATCCAAGAATTTATTCCTTGTTTTCTAAATAGTCCAGCAAGTAATAACCATCAGCTCGAAATCTGTTTTGCTCATTTTCTTTGCAAGGTCTTGGAAAACAGTAAGCATATATAGGCCTACCAAGCCTTTAAAGCTTTCTGCAAAGTTACTGTGTCTCCAAGTTTTCTGCGCTGCCTTGCATTCTATCAGGACGTGAAAAATGTTCACAAACTGGTTACCGCAAATCTGGCAAAAATGCTCATGCAATATCATTTTCCTCCATAAGTTCATTGCTATAGAGTTAATAACACAAGTTAAGACGATTCGCCTTTCATCTTTAACTTAAGAATTATAATCTTATGGTGCGTTTACTTCTAAGGAATGAGAATGAGCAGGAATGGGAATGAGCTGTGATAGGTCATAAATAGTCATGCTATATTTAGTTTAATTCCCTCATATTTTGATTGATCTTGTGCTAATTTGTGGAAATTATGTTTGATTTGATCTAGGAGCCAAAACATGGAGGTTACGATAAAATTTGGATAAAAAGGGCTTTATTTGGGCTTTGCAAACATGGGCTGACCATTGGCTGGAAGGATTCGGTCCTAGCAATTAGAATTGGAGAAGGATTTGGTCTCCTAGCATTACAAGAAGAGGAAACCGCAAGGGAAAAGGAAAGCTAGCAATATAAGAAGAAGAGGACTCCAACTTTGAAAAGAAAAAGGAGAGCCCACGTTTCCTATATAAGGGGAAAACAAAAGAGGAGAAAAAGGGAAGCTTGAACGTGAGGAGAAGGAGACAAACGGCTGCTGCAACTATTCTTAGTCAAATCTCTTGATTTTGTTTGCCACCATGAGTGGCTAAGGTTTTAATTCCGGTCCAGGGGTTAATCAAATTCCAGTTGTAATTTTGTGAGGCTTTGAACTTAACAAGAATTTCTTCAGTCCAAGTAATTTTTATTTTCTTGTTCTTATTTTCTATGAATTATTTATGTTGATTAAGTTGACGCCTTAATTCAATATTTATTTTTCTATCGCTAGTCAGGAGTTTGTGATCCGTAATTGTCATGAATGATTGAATTGAGTAGCAAGGAGTTGGCTCATGTGTGTGTATATTGATGGCCACAATTACATAGCTTGCATGATAGGCTCTAGGGAAATAAAAATACAAATTGATTAAATTGGAGTAATCTGAATTAATTGATCTTGTTTTAGTCATTCTCACTATTCTTAATGCTATCACTTAATTTGATATGGAACGATGATGCCCAGTTAAATTTGTGATAAGTTTGGATTTGGGCGATTGTTTGAGTCTATTACATTAGGAGAATAATTGCTTTCTGCGGGATTCCGATTAAGTAGACTAAGTTCTTGGATTGAGTAATTTATATTTTTGCCTATGATCAAAAATTGCAATTGGATGGAATTGACACCCTTGGATTGGAAGTTTGGTAAGATTGAATTTCTTTGTTTAATTTTAAAGTCTTGTTATTTTTATTTTATTTTATCTATTTCTCGTTAGAAAAGAAGAACAATTAAAACCCAGAATTTCGGTTAACCGTTTACCACTAACGGCTAACCGTTTGTCACTATCGGCGAACCGGTAATCTCTAAACCGCTAACCGTTAGTGGACAGAACCGATAGTTTAGAAATTCGGCTTACCGGTTTCCCTAACCGGTTAGCCGATTGTGCCCAGAAAGGTTACGAACGAGATTCGGTTTTCCGTTTTCCCTAAACGGTTAGCCGATTAATTCCAGAACCAAGCCAACCCGCAACCGGTCTTCCGTTTTCCCTTAACCGGTTGTCCGAATAGTTCCAGAAAACTTCGAACAATTAACGGTTCACCGATAACAATAAACGGTTCGCCGTTTATTTGCAGAAAGCTGCAAATCTAGTTTTCTTTGGAGATTAATTTTGTTTTAAACTTTGAGGAATTAAATACATAGTTCTCTTATTTGGTTTATTACAAATTTATTTAGAAGCGAATCGGTATTTTTTTATTTCTCACACAACGTCAAAACCCAATGAGAATAATTTGAATGGGAATGAGGAATGGGAATGAGATTCTAATGTTTACTTGGTAAAAATAAATGGGAATGGGAATGTGCTGAAATGCCATTGATGTGTTTACTTGGTAAAATAAATAGGAATGAGGAATGGCAATGAGAATCAATTTACTAAAATATCCACAGTATTAAATAATGTGATTTTCATGAACTAGATATGTATAAATATTATTATAAAAATGATATTAATTAAAAAATAAAATTAATCATAATAATTATAAATGTTAATAATGATAATATTAATAAAAATAAAAATAATAATTAATAATAACTAAAATAAAAAAGTTAATAATAATAAATGTTAATAATGATAATATTAATAAAAATAAAAATAAAAATAAAAATTAATTTTTATTAACATTATTATCATTATTAACATTTATTATTATTAAATTTTATTAACTTTATTATTTTAGTTATTATTAATTATTGTTAATATTATTTTATTAATATTATCATTATTAACATTTATTATTATTATTATTTAATATCATTTTTATAATAATATTTATACATGTATCTAGATAATGAAATTACATTATTACTATAATTATTAAATTTATTAACTTTATTAACTTTATTATTTTAGTTATTATTAATTATTGTTATTATTATTTTTAATAATGATAAATTAATTATTGTTATTAATTATTATTTTTATCATTATTTTATTGTTAATAGTGATAATATTAATAAAATAGTAAAATTAATAAAATTTAATAATCATTATTATTATTATTATTATTAAATTTTATTAACTTTATTATTTTTATTATTATCATTATTAACATTTATTATTATTATTATTATTATTAATTAATATCATTTTATAATAATATTTATACATGTATCTAGATAATAAAAATTACATTATTACTATACTTATTAAATTTATTAACTTTATTATTTTAGTTATTATTAATTATTGTTATTATTAGTTTTAATAATGATAAATTAATTATTGTTATTAATTATTATTTTTATCATTATTTTTATTGTTAATAATGATAATATTAATAAAAATAAAAATAAAAATAAATATAAATAAAATAATAAAGTTAATAAAATTTAATAATAATAATAATAATAATAATAATAATAATAACTAAAATAATAAAATTATTTGTGATTTGAACAAGGGTAATTTAGTAAATATGAAAAAATTAGAAGGATAGAAAGGTTTTTTTCATTAACCTCTCTAAAATTAATTAATTTCATTCCTTATTCCCAAATTATGTGGGACCCACACATTTTATTCCCATTCCCAAATTACATTTTGCCAAGTAAACATAGGTTTCATTCCCATTCCTCCATTCCCATTCTCATTCCCATCAAGTAAACACACCATTAAAGAATTCACCAGAACAATATCCATTTTCCCAACAAATAACTCATTATCTGACAATGTAATTTGTCACTCTCAAAAGGACATTTTCATTCATGTCTTGCTCAATACAAAGACATAATTCAAATAGTATTGCATTTTATAAACATGGCATTTATTGCTCAATGAGATGATTCTCTCAAAAGTAAGTCTAAGAAGAATTATTTCCTTGCTCAAGACTAGTGTGGACCAAAAGTCATCAAAGAAAACAAATTCTTCTCCTTCCCTTACTAAAGTATAATCAACCATGTTTATCTCAAAGACAACCACAATCTCCTTCAGCCAATAGGCTTGTGGAGGTTTTTGTTGTCTCCATTCCTTTGAGTTTAATTGCTCTGTTGGCTAACATAGTGCCCAAGTTTTCTAAGCACATTACAATTTCCTTTCCTTTAATAATGAAATTGAAATAATTATTAAAATTTTTGTTATGCTTTTGTTATGAGGAGCATAACTCTCTTACCTTGAATTTAATTCCTTGGTTCTTCTATCATATTAATCAAATTATATCTTCAAGACTAAAATAATATCACTATCCATTCCTCAATAAAACAGACTTTAGTCTATGAATTTTAGTAATTTATTCCTTCGTCAGAAAGATCTTAAATTTTACATAGAGTATGTTGACATATAGAGTTCTCAATAACAAAATTGTCATAGCTTGATTCCATCTAACAAAAATTTAAAACAATTTTCATTTTAGACCTCAGGAAAACATGTCACACAGTTTTATGCTATGACCTTATTGAATTAAAAAGCTCAAAAGAATTTATCCTTTAATTGTAAAATCATGAAATTTTTTCAGAAATATACTAGACATATATAGGAAATAATTCTCCAAATTTCATGATTTTTGAACAAGTCTGGGTTTAGTGAAATGTTATCGTAACTCATGGATTGTGCTGAAACTAGAAATTTTCAGCGTAACAAACTTGAGTTCAAAAAATCATTATAAATTGAATTCTCATATGATTTTGTTTAAAAGATTCCTTTGGATGTCCAGTGTGTCATATAAAATTTTCAGATTCAAACTCAATTTGCATTAATTATTACAAATTTTGCAATAACCCTCTATCAGCATAAATTTTTATAAAATCTTAGGTACCCAATGTTTCTTATCTAATCATACTCAAAATATTAAAATCACTTAATGAAATACTTTTGAGATTTAGGATATGCTACTATATATATTTTAATAAATCTCAAATCTTAGAAGCATTTTTGTAACATATGCACTTTAGTTCTCCCAATTAAGTGTATTATTTAATTTTTCCCCTTCGGTATTAATTTTAAATTTTGTCGGATTTGTTTCGAATTATTACCGTAAAGTTGATATAACATGATTATTCGACATTATGAGTAGTGATCGTTAAATGTTACACACTTATTAAAAATATCGTGTTTGGATTATTTTAAAATTGTTATGATATTAAATCGAGACAAATCGAGCGCGATTAAAAGCTCGGCTAGTTGGATTTTATTTTCGTCACGGGTCCGGTATTAGCTTAAACTGTATTAAGCCAGTCGTCATTCCCTTGCCATCCTCACCGCCGGAAAACGGCCAGAACGCCAGCGATCAAGCTTGGAAAACTAGCTGCTCAACCCATTTTCACCGCTGTTAACTCTGCTAGTTTTGGTGACGCCACCACAATGATCTTGTTCCTCAACTCACACTCATCATTTTCCGACCGACCACGACCACCGGGGATGCCGTCTTGGCCGCGAACGACCACCGAAAACCTCACAGATGTGGAAGCTTCGATCCGCCGCCGTCACTGCGCGTGGGTGGTCACTGCCGTCACCATTGGACGCACCAAGGTCTAAACTATCAGACCCGAGCTTTTAGTCGTCGTTGAGTGAAGTCCGGTCACCGTTGACCGGTAGGGGTAATTCGATAATTTCATGAAACTTTGTGGGTAAATTTATAATTTTTAAGAATACTAGATAATTTGGTAATTTTAGATTAGGCTAGTGAGGTAATTTGAGATTTTGAGGATAACTCGATAATTTAAGTTATTAAGGTTATTTTGGTAATTTCGTACTTCGAGGGTAATTTCATAAATTCAATACTTATAGTTAATTTTGTGATCCGAGTTGAGGACAATTTTTTAATTTAGGATTTTGAGGATAATTAGATAAATTATGGTTTGGACGGTAATTCGGTAAATTTCGATGTCAGGGACATTTTGGTAATTTTTGGATATAAGGAAAATTTTGAAATTTTATGTATCTGAGAGTTTGGTTTCGAGCTTTATTTTGCACTGTTAGTCGTACTTCATGTTACAGAAAATAATTATATTGTCTATTTAATTAAGAGGATCCGCAAACGAGAATCAGCCTGTGGACGTTGGTGATACCGAGTCTAGACATTGTCACTTTGTGTGGAATATACAAAACATATTTTCATAGTATATTCTGATTTTACGATACAGTACAACATGTTTGATAAATAAGTATTTGATACTTCGATTTAATGATTTTCTAAAAGAATGGATTTTTATTTACGTGCTGATATTTATTATTATCAAGAATGAGTTTGATTAACGATTTTATTATCGTTTTTGAGTAAATGCATGATATTATAATTGAGTGGATTTGAGATATGTTAAATAAAAAGGAAATGAGATTTTCAGATGTGATTATATATTTATGTACATGTGTATAAGAGGTTGTTTGCAAAATCATTAGACAATACCCTTCCCTTCCAAATGCAGTGATTCAGATGATTTGAGATGAAAGGTCTTTGAGGCCCGTCTGAACACACATAGAGGCTTTGAGAAGTGTGTTTGGACGCTTTTGCCTTTTGGGGGTTTATGCATGCAGTATGATGATTACATAGATACAGATGTTAAGATACAAACAGACATTGAGATTACAGATGAGACAAATGATACTGATGAGATATGATGAGATATATAAGATGATATTTTTTCTGTCTATCCGTGTAGCTCCGGGACATGATGGTATCTTGATTGCCGGTTCGTCGAGGTCCGGATATGATGAGATATGAGACAGTACTTCCCCATCTATCCGTGTAGCTGCAGGGCATGATGGTTCCCTAATTGTCTGTCCGTCGAGGTCCGAATATGATAAGATTATTCCTCTGGGTACTTGTTTGGTGATAGTTTTTTGGTATTCAGTATTTAATATTATCAGTGATATGATTTCATTGATTTTATGCAGATTTATGTAATTTTGTTATTCCAGTGCATAATTTGAATTAAATGAGTTTATTAAAGTTTTTATAATATTTTAATGAAATTGTTTACAGAAGAATTAAATTATTTCTTTCAGTAAATTTATTTATTTTTTAAAAAAACTACTATCCACTCACTGAACCCATTGAGTTTTATACTCACCCCGTTTTTATTATATTTTCCCCCCCACAGGAGATTGTAGGTATATCAGTCGACTCAGCAACATTAGTTATATTGATATTCGGGCCATATAATGGTGCTACGAATCGTAGATATTTTATTAGGATATTTTGAATTATATAATTTATTATATATTGGAGATTAAGAATATTTTACTATATTTGTTTATAATATTTGTATGATATTTGGTATGTTGATTAAGGAAGTTGGTTGTGGATGTTGGTTGTATTTAGAATTATTTTGGGAGTGCTAATTTTATAATTTACAGGTTTGAGTATATTATATTTATAGAGGAGGTTTTGTTGAATTTTCAACAGAATCGTTATTAATTAGATTACTTTTTACTCGATTTGATAGATTTGAATAGACTCGCTCCAGGGGATTCGGGGTGGGCCGTTTCAATTTTTATACATAATATTATAAGTAATAGGTTTGGCGTATCTTATTTGAAGCAATAATCAAACCTCCTAAAATTTGATCTTAAGATTGTTGGAAATATGAGTCAATATTGCTTCTGTGAATTCAAATCAAGCCGAATCAAGAAGTTCAACACAAACAATAAAACTCCATGAATAGTTGTTGCGCGTAGTGTTCATATGATACTATTCATAGCATTGTTCACTCTGCACTGTTCATGGCATTGTTGATGGAACTGTTCATCCGGCAACAGTCATAAGTTCATTAAGGTGTGCGCAATGCGTTATCCTTAAGGCCAATTGCCGCTCCTCTAAGAAGATTTTCCAATGCAATAAGTGTTGGGATAATATGCTCTTTTAAAGCATATTAATTTATTTTCTGATTAATAAAATATTTGAGATATTTTAATTGCATAAATATATTGAATAAGGTCCGTTTAATCATATTATATGTATTTATGTGATCATCGTATGGATTCACAGAAGACATAAATACAAGTTATCTTATGATTAAATAAATTAAGTTCGCAGTTGATAAATAAAGTTGGACACTTTATTTAGGTTTAGACTGTAGTAAATTCATTGAATGATTTGTCTTAATCATGTATGAATTCATGATAGTTTGACCACATTGAGTGGATCACATATGAGATTTAATTAACCTTGAAATGACTGTCAGACTTATTAAATCTCATAGGCATTGATTTTACTGTAATCTTAATCTTGAGTTAATTATGATTTCATGATTGTAATTGTTATTCCATTTGAGTTACCAATGGGCACGACACACCCTTGTGGTCAAGATTACCCAGTATCTTGGTGGGAGCAATTATGAGTATTGGAGTTATAGATTAACAATATAGAATTTGTACGACACATCTCTTGATGGGTTTTCGGTACTTGATCATAGAATTCTCTGGCCAGAGTGTGTCAACATATTTACTATGTTGAAAATGATCATTAGAGAAAACCAGTAAGTATCAAGGAATAAGATGTAATTAAATCGATTGGACAGTTGAGATATCGATTTAATTAACGATGTGGTACAAAGGATTGAGCAGTAAAGAAATCAATGTGGCTTGGGACGAATTTTTATTCGAGCATACAATTATGGAGGTCGGCCCAATCTTATAGTGAGTAGAGTTGGAATTAAATGATTAGCTTGTTTAATTACTGTGCTTAATTGTTGTAGCCACTATTGTATGTTCCCAAATGATCCCGGTTAGCTCATTTAATTGATTGCACCACCATCGATTAATAAGCAAGATAACTAGCAATTTAGGTCAAAACATAATTATATCTTTTTAGGAGAGGCTCCATTAATATACTTTGTATAAGGGACTTTTATGTTATTTTAGTGGTCCCCATTAAAAAGGAAAGCAACGCGAACTACAATTCAGAGAGCTTTTGTGATTCCCACTTATGAGAGAGATATAAAAGTCATTCTATTCTAAATAGGAGAGGAAAGTCACTATAAATACGTGTGAGAAAAGGTTTTTACACACATAAGACAATTTTAGAGAAAAGATTTTCTCTAATCTTGAGAGAAAATTTTCTCGTTAGTTTGCTTTAAGTAGTGATAAAGGCGCCACACGTGCAAGATCAATCCCGAGTCATAACTCGGAAGATCGCTTTACGGATCGTGATCTAACGAACGTGGTGGTGACGGATCGTGATCTGGGAGCTTAAATCACTTCAGTGGAAAAATCCAAATTAGATTTTCAAGGTACGATTTCTAGATTATAAATTCATATATATTTTATGAGATCGGTCCTAAAAGTTTTTTTAAAAAAAACTGTATTTTTCCCAACAATAAGAACACAAATAATGCAGATTGATCTCCAGGATTTAACGACGCTACTGTTGTGAGGTTACACTCCAAACAATAATGTAGAATAGCAAAAGAAAAAATTATGAAGAAAACAAAAGATAGAAGGAGATGTCATAGAGGTTGTTCTTTAAAAGCCTTTTATGTCTTCTTTGACTAGAGAAACCCTCTATAATCCTTTTCCTAATGCAATTTGAATTTGCTATTCACTTTCTTTATTCAATTTGAATTAGTTGTTCGTGTGTCTCATAATTTAATTCAATTTGAATAATTGAAATCTCATCTAAATTTAACTTATTCAATTCTAATTTATAATTAAATTAAACACATAATTAATTTTAAATCAAATATAAAAGTGATTGCTCTCACTTCTCTCCAATATGAGAAATTAGTATGTTGAAATACCAATAAAATTCAAACAGATATATCGGACTAAGAATTTTAATGTTAATTATTTAGAGATTTCAGTTCATTCATTTTGGAGAGGCAAAGTTCTAGTTCTAATTGACTCCATTTTCTTATCAAACCTCATTGTCTTTCATGATTTCTTTGCTGTTATTCAAACTTCAAACTTCAAACCTCCCACAATAGCAAGTTCTGGCTCCCCACACCTGGTTTATTTATAGCTTTCATCTCCCAAAAGTTTTGTTCTTCGGTGAGCAGCGAAAAGACACACTTGTCAAAACATGGTTCTCCACACAAGAGTAAGACAAATTATATTCTGCAGTTTTTCAACTCGCAATAGATATTTTTTCTAAACATTTTTATTTGTCGTTTTTCTATTTTATTAATTTCTGACCTTAGCTGGTTTTCACATTTCTTCTCGGGCCAAACCATCTTGTGCACATTCAACCACAGGGGGATGATGGATTTTTATTCTTAGTTTTTTCATTCCCCTCCCCAAGCTGTCTAAGTTAAAAAAGTTGGAAGCTAAAATATTATTCTTTGAGATTTTACTAGTACAACTAACTAGCACCCACCTATGTAATACTTATTAATTTGAACTAAGGTCTAATTCTAGTGGTAAGGGGCAGTTTTCTTACAGCACAAGTTATGGGTTTCGAGCTTTAATGAGTCTGTGTGAATTAATAAAAGGTAAAAAATTATTTAAACCTTAGATTTTGAGATTAATACCTGTCTAATCTTTATATTTTAAAAAATATATTAAAACCCCGTTACCATTAAAATAAAAAATTTATTACAAAAACATTGGATTCTTAAGATATAATTTAAAAATAAAAAACCTTTGATATAAATAATGCAAATTTACATTAAAGGTTAATTGTTTAAATTAATTGGAATTGTATATGCAAAACACCCCAAAATTAATGGCGTTAGTGTTGAAAATTATGATGCAATCAGTTTTGTCTATCGACTTGTCTGATTATTGGTGATATTACTAAGTCTGATTGCAAACTTGAAGTTAACTAGTTTATGGAAGTCAGCAAAACTATGAGACAAAAGCAATAATAAATAATATGGTTTTCTCTAACACAACCCTCTCCTTCCCTATTAAGATCCTACATCGATTAGGGGTTAGTTTGGAGTTGTAGTACCAATGAAATAATCTGCGTATACTATGAGATGAAATAAGCTATTAATTAAAAAAGAAGCTTAATGTTAGGTAAAAAAGTACATGTGTTTAGTAAATTTTATTACGAAAAATACTATTTTATTATATAATGACAAAAATAGATATAAATTTAAATTGTCTTTTATTTAATATTAGGGTTTATGAAAAATAAGACATAATTGTTGTTTTATTAAAAAATCAAGTTTATAATAGAAATTTTAAAAAAGTACGATAACTTATTTAATAAGTTGCTTATTAAAAAAAAATCCACATGCTTTTAAAATCAATTGTAAAAAATTTTACTAAACATCATTTTTGTCAAAACTTAGTAAGTAAACAGCTTATATCTTTTCAATCTCCATCCCTGAGGTCTCGTTTGGGATCGAGGTGTTGTACATTTTAAGCTACAGCTGCTGTGGATAAAAAGCTGTAACTATAAAAAAAAAGTTAATAATATGTAATAAATATAAAATTTTAAATAATAATTTTAACAAAATTATTAAAGATATAATAGATTTTTCATTATACAAGTGAAAAATCATATCAACATAGCTTACAAGCTACAGCAGCTAATATTTATCAAATACTTTAATATTATACCTTTTAAGGTACAACTGCTCAACTTCAATTCCAAAGGCACCCTAATTGGTGGTTTGTTTACCCCGTGACAAGGCATCCTACTCTTGCAATTTGATTTTTAAGAGCGACCTCTACCTTGTGGATTTTTAGCAATTAATTGGTATTAGAGTAGTTTGGTTCTTTAAAGTTGGCCTTGCCACAACAGTCTTGGCCTTGTGACCTTGGATGCATCATCTAGTCAGGTGTATAAACCGCCATGAAAGTCAGTTCTAAAGCATGTGGAATGTTAGGTGTTCACATATATGTTTCCATAATGATTTTGATGATAACAAACAAGTTTAAGAATGATTAATCTTTTAAGCTCAAATTGTAAGGGGAGCTTACATTTAGGAGGAGTAATTTATTGAATCATTCTTTAAAAACATGAAAGATTTGTCATCATCAAAAAGGGGGAGATTGTTAACATATATGTTTCCATATTATTGATTTTGATGATAACAAATAAGATTAAGAATGATTAAGTTTTTAAAAGGTTAAATTATTTTTATACATTTTAAATAAATCATTATTTTCACATTATAAAGGTTTTATATTTAATGGAAAAATAATTTTATGAAATTGGTTGTTTTTCAAGTTTATGGTTTAATTGAAAGTGTTTTGAAAACTTGAAAATCAACAAGTATTGTTTGAAATTTTGGATAATGACTTATTTGAAAAGTGTTATAGTATTTTGAGCTATTTTATAATTTTAAAAGGTTTTGGGATTCACAAAGTATTATTTAGAAATTCTGAAATTGGACTTATTTGTAAAGTTTCATAACATTTTGGGCCATATTATAATTATAGATAGTTTTAGGACAAAACTATAATTGTAGAAAATAGTTCAATGTAGAAGTTATCATGCGGTTATGGCAAGGGATAGCGGCATAATCTCTCCGGATGGAAAACTATCCTATCATGTATAATTCGGAAAGGTTCCAGAATATAAACGGCTATCCGGTTATCGTAAGCGGCATGCCGGATATTGTGAAATTCAAATTTTTGCCTTAACGGTAACATTTAAGCGGCTAACCGGATTCGATAAACGGTAAGCTGGTTATGAACAAAAAGTGTATAATTGCTAGTTTTTTATCTCCTACTATAAAAACTAAACCCCAACTCTTGTTCAAGGATCCAAGCACGCACCAACAAAAGACATACAACATATCTTGAGCTCTCAATTCGTGAATCACAAATCCTTGAGCCATCTTTGTTCTTCATTTTGTATATCTACTCTTTGAGAGAGTTTTTGTTGTACTTTTCAATTTCTCATTGAATTTGTGAGTGATTAAGTGTGTGAAACACTTAAGTGAAGAGATTGGGAGATAATCTCTTTGTTGTAAAGGTTCATTAACACCTTGAAGTCTATTGTAAGTATTTAAAGCCTTGGAAAGGTTTGGATAGTGAAATTCTCAAGTTTGGGTTGCTTGGAGGTGTGGACGTAGGCGGGGATAGCCGAACCACGTAAAAATCGTTGAGTTTACTTTCTCTTCTCTAGCTCATTTATTATTGTGCTTTTATTGAATTTATTGTTTTCAATTTTATTAAGGCATTAGATTGGATTGTTGTGAATTGCTGTGTGATTTGATTAGAATAAGTTTTAAAATATCAATTCACCCCCCCTCTTGGGTTGCACACTTGTATTTCATTAGGATCCCACCTTGGGTCGGCATGGGACTAGTTGGTGGTTTATTAACCCAAAGCACCCTCCTCTTACAATTTAATTTTAGGAGTTAATTCTACCTCATACAATTTAATTTTAGGAGTTAATTCTACCTCATGGGATCCTTTACTTGAAACTTATTTTTTACTAAAATTTTGCTGGGAATTTCATAGCAAATGTAAAAGAATAAGAAGAAGAGATTGTAGTTTCCATCGGTATAGAAACTGAAATTAACTTTGCAACAAATTGGAGATGGTGGTATCATAACCAAAATTGAAGCAATTAAAGACATAACACAAGCAGGAAGCTAGCATAAGAAGAGAGAGAGCATTGGCTAATAATATCGTTTTCCCACAGATGTCAGTTGTCAGACTCTTCTTGTATTGTTACCCAGTGATTGTAAATATTGTGGTCGATAGTTGGCAATCGTAAGATTGAAAATTAGTTCCTCTCCTTTGATCAAGGAGGAAAGACTAATGTGAGAAATTGTTTTCTTTTTTCCCTCATTACTATATAAACTCTATTAGAAATTCACCGACTTCAGAATAGAAAAATTAATTTTAACGGATAAAAACGATGCAAAATTCAATGCCACAAATTATCAAAATCAAGATCCCTTGATTCAATTGAAAGAAAAAAGATCAGCCCTAGCCCTAACTCAACAGCCACAAACTGCCAAAATCAAAATTAAATTTTATTTAATTTATAATCAAATAATAACAAAAAATGCATGGTTGACGAATGGCAGCTGGTGATGCCGCTGGTGTGGTCAGGCACGTTGGAGTGAGGAAGGGGACTGTTGGATTTGATCGAACCCAGCGTCCAGTGATGTGGCGCGCTGCCACACTGGCTGATCGTGACTGAAGTCAGCAATGAATGAGAGGTAAGAGAAGAGGCTGCAATTTTTATTTTAGAGAGAAGAGACAAGACTGTAATTTTTTTGGGAGAAAGAGAAGAGGCCGACGATCACCCAAAAAAAAAAAAATTGGAGGCAAGGATTGACAATTAGCGGTTGCGTCTTGCTGCTGATGTTGCTTTTTTTTTTTGAAGTTCTGCTGCTGCTTTGGTTGAATTCTTTTAATTTTTTTTTTGGTTTATTGTTTAGTTTTAATTTGGTTATTGGGTTGAGCTTGGGTTAAGATTTGGGTTTCAATTCTTTTAACATTTTCGTTTTAATTTTGATTATTTTGTTTTATTTATTGTAATTTTGATTATTTAACATCTACATTGCAAACAAAACCAAAGTCATCTCATTTTTTTTTAATTAAAAGTAAAATAATTATCAAGTAAATATTTTGTTAAATTCTCTCACGATTTTAAGAAAAAAGGGGAATAGTGATAAACATTGTAAACTTAAGGTGAATTGCTATTAAAAAAAAAATTGTGTATTTTTTATAAAATCTGAAAGGTTAAGTGGTCGGTGGATTTTTTTTTTAATTAACGCACATATATTAATAAGACTTGAACTCACCTGAGTCTTAACTAGTGAAGTCGTTCTTTACAAGCGAACTACACTGCATCAACTAATTTGAGAAGTACTAATACGGCATCTTCTATTGTTTTAATTTAAATTTTTACCCCGTGATGGTAAATATTGGTTTAACACAAGGCTTGGAGCAGTTTTCATATTCTAAATTTTAGATTTGGTTACCATTTTCCATGATATATGTTAATTCTTCACATGCTAAGCAATAATCTATTGTTTAAGCACTAGTTGAACATTTTAGAATTCATATGGAAGATAATTTTCAGCACATAACTTGGAAGAGCACTTCGATTTCTGCAAACCAAAACTTGTCACTTACAAAACAGGTTTGACTTGGTAAATATATAATTGTTTCATTTTTTCTGTTTTTACATTTCAAGGGGTAAAATCATGTTTTTATGTATTAAACTGTTCTAAGAGTGTGATAACGTTTTAATAGATTCTTTAACAGATTGAAATGGTGTAACCTACAAAATGGTCGGTTAATATTTACAAATTGATAATCGGTGCTGAGTGAATTGTCATAATATTTTATTTATGGTTATTATTTATTTGTACTCTTCCCAGTTCCCAAGATGCATAACTTAATGCTACTCGGACCCACATGTCACGTTAATTTATTCAATATTTCAAGAGTCATTATATAGTAAAAAGAAAGGACAAAAAAACATAAAAAAGGATTTCTAACATTTGTCACAAGTAACGGCTTGATCCTTTAGTAATTTTTAAGAGTACCTGAGGATCACACCAGCACTTGTATCAAACCCTAACAGTGAAAAGGAATCAATCCCAAATTATATTAATTCCTTCACGGTAGTAGGTTGCACCACAAGTAAATTTCTGCCTTTTTCGTCACCCCCTTCAATTCATGATACCGGAAAAGGAAAATGTTGTGAAGAAATTACATCTAATTAGACATCAAGCCCATTTATTTCTTCTTATTGGAACTGCTTGAAGCTGTTAAATGTTATCAATACCATATAATTAATTACAGCCAAAAAAAGAAATCATATAATTAATTGATATTATTGAACTTCCCAAGATCCGGCTATCAGATTACAGAGAAAAATATGTAGATACGTACGTCTAGTTAAAGTTAAGAATTAATATATAATCCCTGAGATAGTATCTCCTGTATTAAAATAGGAGGTATGATATTCAATTTTTTTCTTTTAAAAAAGTGCTTTTTGCTCGCAGATAATAGAATTTGGTTCATAATACATATATATGGATCCAAAGATTTACATTTGAATTATTCACAATCAAAATGTTGATTATAAATAAGTACAATTAGGAAAAGGTTAAAAATAATTAAGAAACTCTATAATTACCACTGAAATTAAGCATACCAGAGTAAAGTCTTGTCTTTTATGGAGACTCGAGCAAAACGAAACGATCATCAAGTGACCCTTGAGGAGGTTTGGGAGCAAATGGAGTAGCCCCCCCGAAGAATTATTTGTTTATTTTTGCTAAATAAATTAAAGTAATGAATCATTCCCAAATATATTGGAAATGTTCTCCTCAACATCATGACTTCTTTGGTGGAAACCCTAGCAGCGTTAATTTCTTTGTGCATGTTGACGTCCCATGACAACCTTTGTGGTGGGAGGATTCACAGGACCTCTAACATGTCTTACATTGCCACCTTCCGGTGATGATTCGCCGGCATCGCTGGACGCCGCTGCTTGTGGTGGATTGCCTCCAAGACAACAGGTTAGATTTCCCATTCTTTCTTTTTAACCTAGAGGATCGATGCCGAAATTGCTGTGATTTTATAAGAAGAAATTGTTGGTTGTTATTATTATTATTATTCCCATTCTTCTCGCCTCGTTGACTTGTATTGTGTTTGTCATATGCATGTATTAACATCGTTAGTTCAATTTCCTGTATGGATTTTTTCGTCTAAGTTCTCTAGTTTCTAAAATTTTCATTTAAAATTTTCTATATATATGCATATATTATGTAGACCCATAAGAGGCCAAATCCATTCCTCTAGTATTTGAGAGATATTTTCTACCTTTACAAATAATTTGGAAAGAAATAGTCGTTTGTGAGATTCAAAACCCTCCCTTCAAACAGGAGGGAGAGGCTTGTTACCAGCCGGCTACTAGTCTATGTGGCATATATGTTTCATAACGCTGTTGCTTAAAACAAATTGACAAAAAATATGTAGGACTTCTCTTTTAAAATAGTTACTACAACTTCCCTCACTTAAGGGGCCTTTGTTTTTTTATCTAAAATCTAAATAGATTTAAATTAGTTTGAATTCTAAATAGAATTAAGTGTCTAAATGAGAATGACATATATTTTTTTTGTCTAAATCTTTGATAATAAGTATTAAGGTTTTTTTTTTCTTTTCAATTTAAGAAGTGTGAAAATCAGCACTCTTATATCTTGTGCCCTTGCAAATTTTAAATATTGAATAAATCATAAATATCTCAATGAACATAAATAAGATAGTTAAACATCTCAACAAATATAAGTAAGAGAGTATTTTATCATAACATGAATCATGCTAAAGTGAATTCAATCCTTTGTGATTCTAAATTAGAACATCTTAATCAATTTTATTGTAGTTTATAATGGAACATATGAAAAATATTCATAAAAAATTGTAAAGACAAATAATGCTCGTTTGAAGAAAATAAAAAGATAAAAGTAATGATAATCTATTACTATATTATCACGAGTTAGAGATAATTAATAAATTTTATTTAGATTCGGATGAAATAAATTAATTAGATATGAATATTTTAGAAAATATTTTTTAATAATATCATTTAGGCTTTTAAAATTAAGTAAACAGCTAAAAGACTTGACTTTAATGGCTTAACTACTGAAAACTTTGATTAATGGCTTTTTTAATTAATGACTCGACTTAATAAAATTAAGTCAAAAAAATAAACAGACTTAGGTAACGTTTGTTTTTTTCTCTGAAATCTAAATGAGTCTGAATTTTTCTAAAGTCTGAATGGGTCTGATTACGAAAATATGAATGACATGTTTGTTTTTCTTTTTTAAATATCTGAATATAAGTGGCATCTTGTTTGTTTTCACAATAAAAAAACGTCTTAAATTTGGTTATTTGACATTTATATCCTTGTAAATTAAAAAAAAAAAAGAGGATTAGATTTTATAGTTAAAGAAATAAGTTATTTTACAGAGATATTTTTGGAATATAATATTTACTTATCATTCAGACCTTTTTCCATTCAGATAAAAGTCACAAAAGTTTACTTTTTCTATTCAGATATAAATGTCTGAAAATCAGACATAAGTTCTAAAAAACAAACAAACATATTTTAGAAAAGGTCTGAAATTAATAAAATTTTAGACTTCAGACATTTAACAAACAACCCCTTAATTAATGACTCGACTTAATAAAATTAAGTCAAATAAGTCTTTGAGTTTAAAAAAGAAAAAAAAACCGTTATACTCATTCTTAAGATGGAAAAGTTAATTAACTTAACATGCATGTAATGATCATAAAATTCTGGATGGAGTGCATATTAATCTCCTGAATATCTTTCCATGCAAAAGTATATCAACAAACTGGAAAAGATATATATAGAAATAAAGCGTGATAATAAATATTAACAATCAGTTGGACATAGTTTGAACTTAATCACGGGATTGAAATTGTACTATGTAAAATGAAAGATAAAGCAAAATTTCGTTAGACTTTGGTCGTTGCTTTGATTCGGCAAAACAATTCTCTTGCATTTAGGGCATCATTTTGTAGCTACTCAGATTTTGGTTTCAAGGGTTCGGTGGGATATCTTCATCTCACTTTTTGTGTACATCCTGCACTTTTAGATTATTAACAATGTTATTTAATTTTGTATGTAAGCCCTTTTGATACCAAAATCTCTCTGACTGCATAGACGCCGAGGTTAAAGAAAACGAACTTAAAATGCACATTTCGAAAATTGCTGCAGTTATCTGAGACCTTTTGATTTTGATATAACCGGTTCTAATTAAACCAAAACCTTAGTATTTAGATGATAATTGCCTTAGACTTTAAGTGTCATTACAAACTTCTTCTAAATTAATTCTTGGATAAATATTCTGCATTAAAGAATTCACCGACGAAATCAAAATTTGGTACGCCTAGTTGACTAAGGAAGGATTAGGAAATTAAATGTATACGAGGGACTTCGGACTGGTTCCACATAATGATAAGGAGTTGCATTTAATATTTGCGTATGACATTTTCATAAATGAGTTACGTGACAAACATGGTAAGAAGTTACTATAGATGAGCAATGCACATTGAACACTCAACGTTTGTCTAATATATGTGTATAATCGGTGGCGGATTTAGAAAAATAATTTATTGGGGGCTAAATTAGATAATAATAAAATATGAAAAATTAAAATTTTGAATATATAGGATATTTGCTAATACATTTATAATTATTCTCTATCCATTTTCATATTTTAAAAATGTTATGCAATTGACTTATTATTAATGTTATTAAATTTATTGTTTCATAGATAAACAACCAAACTATTATTTATCCCATCCGAATCCAAAGATAATTATTCATGAGTTTCATTACTAAAAACATTCGCTCTACTATTATTAGAGACTGGAAGAATTAATCGTACTTTTGAGAATAAAAAACATTTTGAGTGGTGGGCTATCATTATTTTTAATTAAAATATAAGTTTTTATAATTCTTAAAAGTTAAATTTTAAATTTTATGGGGGTTTATTATTTATAGTGATTATTTTAATAAATTTTTTATGGGGACTAATTAGAAAATTAAAATATTTTTCTTTTTTAACTGCCCCTGTGTATAATAATTAAATAGAAATATCTATTAATACATCACTAATGTGAAATTAAATTTTATCTATTCATAATTGGAATGTTATATATTACATCAATTTAAGATACAATTACACAAACTAAACAACATTATATGCGTAGCTTGATTAATTAAAAGAAGAATGATACTTTTGTCTTTCAGAATCATTTTTTTTTTCACCACTTAGCTCTTTTATAAATTTCTAATACTTAGTCTAACTTGTGCATTAAAATGTTTGAAAAAAAAAAAGAGAGGAAGAACACTTAAAAAGTATAATTATAAGATTTAGAATAGCACATAAGTTACTGTCGTGTCAACCTTTGTCTTTAACGTTATGCTTGGAAGTTGGGTAAAAGGTGAGATTATACTAATTTGAAGAATAAAAAAAAATTCAATCCAAAGTTCGGTTTGACTATCAAGACTAATAAATTAGTCCAAATCTTAGTCCAAAATTCGTAGGACTAATAGTCCCTATTTTCATATGAGTTTAGATAGAATTGAATTTCTTATTATAATCCAAATTTTCTACTTATATCAAAATCTTATTTAGTAAGTTACTTTGAACTTGTATTTAATTTAATATTAATATCAAAATTTTAATTCAACAATTTATTTTTAACTAGTATATAATACTAGTGGATAAATAATTGAATATTACTAATTATTAAATTCAACAATTTGTAATATAGTTTAAAAAATAATATACTATTATTTAAATAATTATTTACTTTCACTAAAATAAATTTAACATAGTCCGACATTATACTAAATAAAAGAGATTACTATATAATCAGTATAGTCCAATCTAATTTTAAAAGTAATTTAGTCCAATCAAACCTTCCAAGTGTAGGCTAAGGGTAAAAATGTGAAAAAAAAAAAGTTAGCATCAAATAACGGTATCTTTGTAATGGCTATGACGAAATGGGCTATTAGAAAAAAAATATGGGGGGACCAAGATGGTAATATCTCTTTGAGTGACAAAATGCATTCATCTATAAATATGTTAAGTAAATTTTTTACTTTTCCCCTTTTTAATTTGGGTGGGATTATTTAATAATATATTTTGCACACTCTTATTTTAATCAAATTTAATATTACTAAAATACCTATAAAGTAATTTAATATTAAGGATAAATTAAAATTTTTTTACACACAAATCACTAGATCTTACCTTGTTTCAATATCAAATCTAGTTTTGAAAAAATAACAAATCTAATTTACCAGTTAACTAAATTAAATGGCTTTAAAAAGTATTTATTCAAAGAGACGAACAGTATTTGAAAAGAATTATTTCTTCTTCTTTTGGAAAGGTTTACCGACACCATTATTCTTATTTCTTCGTTCGTTCATCTCCATGGATAAATTGATTCTAATCCACTCATCCCTATCAATGCTTGTTAATTGAATACAGAACTTGTTGACTATTAATTATTTTTAAATCTTTAATTTGGGTGTTAAGCAACTGACGTGCATAAAAGAGAAAATAACATAACATGACTAATTTAATTAAGGGCAATTTTTATATTTAGGAGAATGAGTATTAAATGAGTGTGTAAAGTAAAAGTCTGTCCCAAGTATATTTAATGAGTACGATTGCCATTTTTACCTAAAATTTTTAGTTCTATCATTTTTCTTCTAAGTTTTTCATAATAACCCATCGACGCCAAAATTTTAAGAAAAAATAGATGAATGGTTTCTGCTGAGATGGGTTTTTAAATGAATTTTTTTCCTAATATCATTGGGAAAATGTGCGTAAATAACCTTAAAAATTTTTAGATTTCCAAAAATAACAACTTTAAGTTTTTCTATCAAGATTAGCCAAATAAAGGCTGTCATTCCTAAAATACCCTAACTGTAAAATATACATTAAGGCCCCTATAGAGTTCAATAATATGGAAACAACCTTAATAGAAGTAAAAGAATTACTAATACATTTAAAAGAAGAAATCAAAGAAATAAAACAGGAAATAGAAAAGTTAAAAATAGAATTAACATTAATACATGCTGGTAAAAAGAAAAATAAGAAATTAGAAAAATATAAAACTTTAAAATCGGAAACAATAAAGAAATCTAATATAAATTTAACCCAAAAACCACAACCAGGAAGCTTTGATGAGTGGTTTATGAAAAATAAATATCCTAAAATTATAAAAGATACTGAAAATTTAGTAAAAGAACTAGAAAATGAAGAAGAAAAAATAAAAGATAAAGGAAAAGAAAAAATAGAAATAGGTGAAGAAAAAGAAAGCAGTGAATCAGATTAATGGAAGAAGAAATTGAAAAACTTACTGAAATATTCAGTGAAATAAATCTAAGTGATTTAGAAGATATTGAAAAAGAATATAAAATAAATATGAATACAAGTGGAGGACCAGAGATGAAACCCCACGTTGAAGAACCTAGTAACTTTGGTAGACAAAGTAGAAGAAAAAGACACTTTTATGAATATAAACCACCAATCAGAAGTCAACCTTGGAAAAATGAGTATATTCCTCAAGAAAGTGAACTGAAAATAATAAGTAATGCGGGAGTATTCTTAGATTTAGACTGTAGGACAAATCCACATAAAACCTTAGTAGAATGGGCATTACAAATGCGTTTATTTTTTATGTATAATGGATCAAAAGAAGATTGGAATGTAGAAACAGAAGACCAAAAGGCAGGAGTATACACAGAAATCTTAATAGCAAGCTTTATAGGAAATGTATTTAGCTGGTGGAGAGGATTAACAGATAATGTAAAAGAATTAATAACTAATAATATAAAAGCAGGATTCCTAAGAAATAAAGAATTAGGAATAGAAACAATGGTAGAATACATCTCAAATGAATTTCTAGGAGAAGATTGGAGATTAAACCGAGATCAAGAAATAAAAAATGAAAAGTTAAACAACAGAATGAAGTTAATTAACTTAAGCATATGCAATATGTGTTATGTCAAAGAGTACACTTGTGAATTTAGTAAATATTATTATTCACAATTCTTTAGTAATGAAGATCAAAATATATATCTTAACTTATACTACTCTAAGTTACCAATACCATGGAGTACATATTTTGTTAATGAATACGAAAAGTATAAAATAACTAATACAGTACCTGAAACATTAGGATCTAGAATAAGATTCTTAAATGATAGATTGAGTGAAATATGTATGCAACGCAATATGTTTACCTAGCAGAAATACAAATCCTAGTAAAATCTTTATTTAAGGAAGGAATAGATAGTCCAATAATACTATCTTTACATTATCAAAGATTTAATGATCCTATGATAGGACATTTAGGAACAATAGAAGGAAATTTATGTTATACAAAATTAATATTTACATGTTATCCTAGATATTGTGTACACATAAAAGATAAGAATATTAATGAAACATTAAGCTTACATTTTAAATTATTGAAAAATAATTTAATGAAAGAAGGAAATAGATTAATGACCTTCCATTATTCAGCCTTATATAGTTTCTGTAATTCAAATTATGGCGAAATATATAATGATAAACCATTAATAGAAATAAACAAAGAATGTGAAGAGATAACTACATTAATAGAACCCATTAAACCTGAAATTAAGATACCAGTAAATTACAGATTAAGTATAGATGACAAGAAAGAAATAATAAATTCAGAAACCCAAGAAACATCAATTATTCCAATTAGTTTTTCAGGTAAAACCTTACTTAGAGGAAATTCATCAAGGAAAAGTTATTCAGAAAATAATCAATTAATAACTAAACCAACAGCTAAAGTAATGAAAATAATAGGACAATACTTTAATGGATTAGATTATGTAAAAGGACCTTATATAACCATAGACACAGGAGCATCCCATAATCATATAAACCCAATAAAAAATAATGGATTAATAATAAAAGAAAAAGATCCACCATATGAATATATAGATTTTAATGGAAACAAACATATATGTAAACAAGAAGTAAAAGTACCAATTATAATTGAAAGTACCAGGATTATAGTAACTTGTTTTATAGATTCTAATATGAATAACAATAATCATATCCTCTTAGGTAATAGCTTTCTAGAAGGATTAGAGTATTATAAAATAGAAAAACATGGAATAACTATGCAAGTAAATGAGCATGAAATATTCTGTCAAAAATGTTAAAAAAAAGCATACCTTAAATACCCTTTATCGGTCTATATTCAAGTACACACTATAGAAAAAGACATACATACATGTGTTTTAATAGATACTGGAAGTGAAATTACAATAATGAAAACATTCTTATCTCATAAATGGAAGCCAGATGGAAATATAAAAATTACTGGCATTACAGGAGATAAACATCAAGTTAATAATCTAGTTACAGATTATGAACTATTATTAGGAAGTAAAAATATCTCTGTAAAATACATATATCAGTACAATAACATGGATTGTGACATACTATTAGGAAATGACTTCCTTCAACAATTTCAATATTATCAACAAACTATGTTTTTAATCACTTTAAAAACTCCATGCAATAATATTCTTAGAATTCCTAGAGAATTTCGACCTTTCAGAGTACAACCAGCCCAGCGTGGTGATATTCTATTATATGAAAAACATTATTTAATACAAAAGGGACAAATATACAACATAAAACTAGAAACAATAAAACAACAATTAAAACAAGTATATAGTGAAAATCCCTTAGCTTTATGGAAACCAGACCACCCTAAAGCCAAGATAGAATTATTAGAAAATAAAATAATTAGAGTTAAACCAATGATGTATACAATGGAAGATAAAGTGGAATTTAAAATCCAATTAAAAGAATTATTAGATTTAAATCTTATTCAACATAGTAATAGCCCCCATAATAGTCCAGCTTTTATGGTTAGAAAAAGAGCTGAACAAGTAAGAGGTAAAGCTAGAATGGTGATAAATTATAAAGAATTAAACAAATATACAAAATTTGATGGATACTTTTTGCCAAATAAAGAAGTATTAATAAATTTGATAAAAGGGAAAAATTATTACTCTAAATTTGACTGTAAGTCAGGATTTTGGCAAATAAAAATGGAAAAAGACAGTATACAATATACAGCCTTTAGTACACCTCAAGGACAGTATGAATGGTTAGTAATGCCATTTGGTTTAAAAAATGCACCACAAATATTTCAAAGAAAAATGGATAACATATTCAAAGAAAATAATCATATCATAGTATATGTAGACGATATATTAATAGCTTCTGAAACATTAGAAAAACATAGAATACACTTAAAAGACTTTGTCAACAAATGTGTAAAAGAAGGAATAGTTCTATCAGAAAAGAAAGCACTTATAGAACATAAGAAAATAGAATTCTTAGGAATGGTTCTAGACAAAAATGGAATAAAATTACAAAGTCATATAGCCAGAAAAATAGTAGAATTTCCAGATAAACTAGAAAATAGACAACAAATCCAAAAATTCTTAGGATGTTTAAATTATGCAGAAGGATTTATAGAAAATTTATCTCAAAAAAGAAATATGCTTCAAAAATTATTACGAAAAAATAATAGTAGAGGATGGAGTGAAGAACATACACAAACTGTTATAGAACTTAAAAATCATTGTAAAAATCTACCAGAATTAAGATTACCAAATGAAACTGATAATTTAATTCTACAAACTGATGCTTCTGATTTATATTGGGGAGCAATTCTTAAAACTGATTTAAATGAAATATGCAGATATACTAGTGGAACATTTGATAAAGCTCAAGTAAATTATCCAGTCCATGAAAAAGAATTATTAGCTATTTATAAAGGAATAAAGAAATTTTCTTTGTTTTTATTACAAAAAAAATTTATAATAGAAACGGATAACACTCAAGTTAATTCCTTAATTTGTAGAAATTTACCCAATGAACCACAATATAGAAGGTTGCATAGATGGCAAGCTTATTTGTCTCATTATAATTTTAAAATTATCCATATAAAAGGAGCTAACAATTTTTTAGCTGATTTTCTTAGTAGGAACGTAGAATTTGCAGAGTAAAATATGGAAAAAAGAATTGCAGATTTGGAAACAGATCTCGTAGACCTTGAAGAAGTTGTCAACATCCTTGGCAATTTTGTCAACAATCTTCGACTCTCTATAAAACATCTGAGAGAGGAATTCGAAGAAAATAAAAAAGTAAATCCCTTAAGTGGGAATCCGGTAAATCCTGGTGTAAATTCCTTAAGTGGAAGCAGTGGTGGACCTAAACCACATGGTAAATCCATTTGTGATGAGGATTATGTAGAAATCCCATCTCAGAAAAAAGTAATCTCAGTAAATCCCAGTAAACAGCCCTCAAAAGATCATGTCACGGCTGCAGTAAAAAGAATAAATATTGGTGGAATTGAGATAGTAAATCTTTCGCCAAAAGAAAAAGAATATAGGAGTTTTTCTGAATATATCTACAGTAGAACAGAATATTCAGAAAACTGTTTTAGAAGTACTGGTAAATCCGTATATCCAAGAGTAGTATGCATCAAAGGATCAGACCCCGAATTTGTTAAGAAACTAGCAGATTATGGGTATCTCGATCTTGCATATCCTGATGTCAGCCTCGGTGAATTATTTAATTTTGATCCAGCTCTTGTAAGCAAAATAAGCCAATATGGTCAAAAGAAAAACGTATGTCTAAAATTCTATACTATTAGTCCTGAGTATGATGATGAAGTAGAATATGAAGCCATACATCTCATCAGCCTCAACATCGTTACAAACAGCTTCAACCTGGAAGTAGGCCAAAGTAGACTTAAAGAACCCATCTTCAGCAGAGATTGGGCCAGCTATAGAAGAGCTGCTGGAGTCACTGTCATCAAATCAATTGCGTCCAACCTATATGAGAGAGGATATAAAGTTCTCATACAACAAGACAATTTTATCCTCTGTACACCTGGCACTGGTGTCGGCAGATCAGGAGTACTCGCCAGCTTCACCAGTGATATAGATCAACATCAAATTCCATGTAGACCCAGCACAAGGCGTATAGCATGTGAAAAAATGGAACACCTGGCATGCCTTTCGTAAGCACTTATGTCAGCAGCTTCAAAAACGTAAGCACTTACGTCAGCAGCATCAATTATGTAAACCTTACTTTTGTAAAAGTCAAAAGGATGTTGGCCAACTGTCGGCCATCAGCGAAAAACTGATAATGTAATCTCATCTGAGATAACAAGTGTAAACCTCGATGAGGATGTAAACCTTCTATATAAATGAAAGAGAAGATCTGAAAACTTCAGATCAGAACTTCAGAGAACTTCAAAGCATCTGAAAAATTTCTGAACAACCTTTCATTCAAGCAACTCTCGTATGTCTTTCTATAACTAAGAACCTTCTCTCCAAATCATAAAACAAAGATCAAATACAACTCACTCAAAAGAATAGAAAAAGAAACCTAAGAATCAACTAGAATTTTTAAAAGATCAAAACTCCAAGATCTGACCGACGCACAGTGATCCCATTTGCATAGCCCATTAAGCCATTGAAGCCAGGGTGGCGTGAAGGCAAGCAGGGCAGAGCTACAGGGAAAAGGTGACCAGTCAACAAGATAAGGAGCTAGATCTGGAGAAGTTCCAGAAGATTTGAGGGTAATAATTCTTGATCTATATCTTTTGGTGGGAGGTTGTTGATGATCAATGTTTTATTGAGGAGGAGAAATATTTTTATGGAAGTTGCTAATAATATAATCAGATCCATAGAAAATATAAATTTTGAAAATACAAATCAATTAAGAGAAATTGTAAATAGACTTGATGATAAAATACAGACTCTATGTTGGTTCCTAGATCCAACAAACATAGATCAAAAATTTGTCAACCAGGTACAACTGATAATGGAAAAAAGAATCCTAAGTCAAATAAAACAGATTTTAGAATTTAATATATATATATCAGATGTTGATTGATCAAAGTATATCGATGGAAACCAGTGACGTAAATTGGGTAGCTGATTCCGAATGGACAGTAGTGCCCTCTGTACTTCTGGTAAACAATTCATGTACTTGATCAATCATGGAAGAATATCATGAAAAATTATGTAAACAGATGGGTATGACAAAATTAAAATGGTTAAACAATGAAACAAAAATTATTTATAATGATAAAGATTTAATGGTAGGATTCAAATGTGGAACCTATTCATATAACAGTATATTATTTGAAACAAAAAATTTAGCCAATAAAGATGAATTAAAAGCAATTATAAACACAAACTTACCACCTGAAATAAAAAGAAAAATTGTACAAATAATAGAATGGGATAATTTAAAAAGTCTAATAATTCAAAGTTTTGTAGAACGAGAAATAGAAAATATTATAAATATATATGAAGACTTTAGTATATTTCAAGATGAAAATAGTCAACATCTAAATGCTAACTTAAATTTATAAAATTCTTAATTTTTAGTAATAATATTTGTTAAAATTCGTTTAAAGGCTACGCCGCCCTCAAAAATGGTATCAGAGCCAAAGAAAAGATTCATGGAATCTCAAAACAGTAACACTACAATATATAATAAAATAAAAAATCTTTAATATGAATCATCAAGAATTTTTAATAGATCAGGCATTTGATAGAATACAAGAATTAAATTCATGTATAGACCAGATGCTTTTAGGATGGGAAAACAGAATAAATTTATACATAAATTTCTTAAATCAAAAGATTGATCAAATAGAGCATGATAGAGCCAATCTAATTAATATGGAAGAACATATATATGAAGGATTTATTGATCTATATGCATTAGATCAACATATATATTTATACAAAGAAATAAAAAAGGTATTTGAAAAAATGAAAAATAGATGTAGATACGATGGTAGGAGAAATGATCAACCATAAAGATAATATAAATTAATATAGGGACTACAACGAAATTAAACCTATACCTTCAAAAATAATATTAAAATAATTAAGGATATTTTAGTCCAAACACCCATAAATTGGCTAAAGATGATAGAAAAAAGTTGCTATAGTTAAATTTGAAATTCGTAAAAATTATATGGCTACTTATGTAAAGATCCCAATATCATTAGCAATGAAGTATTATGAAAACTTTAAGAAAGTACAGGAGAATTTGTATAAATTAATAGGGTTGAAACCATATAAAATATTAAAATTTATTAATTAAAAGAGAAATAAAATAATTGATAAATTAGTAATTTATTAATTGACTGATAAATTAATAATTTGCTAATTTACAGGTTATTTACAATTCAAATATTCAATTAACATACATCAACAATAGTTCATAATTTTTTATTATAATTTGAGAAGTCAACCTGAGAGCTTTTAGGTGCAATAAGAAAAATAAGAGATTAGACCCAACTATATATAAATTAAAAAAATAAAAATAAAGTCATATTTTATGTAAATAAGTAATAATAGAGTCATATTTTATGTAACTAATATATGATAGTCATCTACAATTGTAATTACAGTAAATTATTAATTTATGATTCTAATGGGACCATAAAGTTGTATAAGATTTTTTTAGAAAAGTATTATCTCATATTTTATCTAAATTATTAATTTACTCATTTGGTCCAAGTTGGCAACCTAAAAATTTATTATATAATAGAGATTATTAATTTATCGAATATTAATTTATAGAGATTCTACTGTAAGTAGTAAAAACTGAAAATTCAAAGAGGAAAAGTTTAGATCTCCCTTTTTATTCTATTATATATGATGTATAGAATATTATATTATTTATTATATATCACTTCTCCCTACTGTTTTTATAATTTTACAGTATTACCCTTACTTTCAAATAAACTTTTATTTATATTTTTTTATAAATTGGATAAACCAATTTAAGCTAAAAATGTTGATTTCTAAAAATTAGAAAAAAATTTAGTCTTGTTTTTATTTATTCTAATATTTTTATTATCTATAAAAATGATATTAAATAAAAATTTTAAATAAAAACTTTTAAAATATATTTCAACCTGAAATGCATAGTTACTTTTTAGACAGATTGCAGCAAGTGTATAATAATTCTAATTCCACACTATATCTCTCTTTTTCTAGTTTCTATATATATTCAATAAAACCACTAACTGCGTTTTGGGACTCCAAACACCAAACTATCACCACATTGCAAATAAAAACTTTGCAATTCTCAATTCTAAAAACATAATTAAAATTTCATTACACACTTTTTTCCCAAAGCACAAAAGCAAAGAAAAATGCTACATCTTTTCTGAATCTTCTATAAATTAAAAAAACAAAAATGTATTAGAATCACCTTAATTAAAAAAAATGTGTCTTTTGTACGTAATTTATATTTACCCAAAACATGACAGCTAATATTTATTTATTTACTAATTTTCTGGAGAGGGCTAATACTTTTTTTTTTTTGATTTAGAGGGGCTCTGAACAGAGCTAAGAGGCTACAGATCGAGGGTAGACTACCCCATAATTATCACACGAAATAAACTGAAGTACTCCCGTAGACGGATAGATAAAAACATAAAATTTTAAAGGAAGGGAACAAGCTAAAGTGGCCGGATAATATTTTTTTTAATTAAACACAAAAATTGGATCTTGTCCACTCAATAAATGCCAAGCCCACTTTGTCAACAATATCAGCATGATGTCAAAGTAGAATCTTTAAGTGACGTTAAAAATTCGAAGGCCAATTAAGAAACACCACTTTCACAGAATTGAAAAAAAAGAAAAAGGAACACATAAATAAACAGAAACAAAACACAAAACTGTAATCTGTAAGAGAGGTAAGAGAAACAATTTCATTTTTTTAGGGGGAAAAAAGGACACTCGACCTCGGGATTCCTGAAATATTTTGTCCAACTGTCTGTCGGTCAACAGTTGAAAGGTGCTGAGAATTATCCCTATTGCTATTATTGGATTCTTTAACGTTTGGAAGTGTACACAAGGATCTTTGGATATACCTTACTTTTTTCAACTTTATTGCTTTCATTAATTAAAAAAAAAAAAAAGAATATACACATCTTTAATATTTAATAAAATTTAATGAAAAGACACAAATTTTTTTAATTTTTTTTAAAAAAAATTCACATCCTCAAATTTTATAATTTTAATATGTAATTACTGTTATACTCTTCTAATAATTTGTTGATTGTGTAATTTATCTATATATTATTATTATTAATAAAATTAAAAAAATATCTTCATTACTCATTCTTCTATTTAAATTTTTGTCAAATTTTTTCTTCAAACTAAATAAATTTAATCAATTACTTAAGAATAAAAATAAATAAAATTAGTTATTAATATCATAAGAATAACAATTGCTTGTGATTATTTAAGCATGATTACTTTTTTTTTTGTTGATTATATAAGTTTAAATGATTAACATGTAGAGAATTGTTATTAAAAAAATAATTATGCTTAAATAATCACAAGCAATTGTTATTCTTATGGTATTAATAACTAATTTTATTTATTTTTATTCTTAAGTAATGGATTAAATTTATTTAGTTTGAAGAAAAATTTGACAAAAATTTAAATAGAGGAATTGGGTAATGAGGGTATTTTCCTAATTTTGTTAACAATATATAGACAAATTGCATAATCAACAAATTGCTAGAAGGGTATAATGATAAAATTATAAAATTTAGGAGTGTGGATGTTATTTTTGAAATATTAAGGAGTTTTATGTCCCTTTACTAAACATTAGGGGTGTGTATGTCCTTTTTCCTTTTCTAAATTAACCATTTAATTAAATTTGAATAACCTGCGAAATTGGATCTCGCATTAACATTTTTTTTATAATCTTTAAATGCACAAGAATTAACGAAATTATTAGCTCAAGTTATATGAACTAAAGTAGCATTTACTTTTATATAGTCGTAATTTTCATTTCTAATTTTCTATTTCAAACTAGGGATAACAAGACTCTAAAATAATTATATATAGCGGAATAAGGTTATGACATCAATATCGTAATTAAACATAAATTATATAAATAAAACATAAAACGTATAAATTTAACATAAAACTTGTAAATCAACATTAATTGTAAAATTAAATATAATTTTTAGAAATTAAATATAAGACTTGTAAATGAAAAGTAAAATAAGTAAATTAATATAAAACTAGTAAATTGATGTATTATTAGTAAATAAAACACAGACTTGCAAATATAATATAAAACTCGTAAATCAACATTAAGCGTAAAATAAAACATATATTTTAGAAATTAAACATAAGATTTGTGAATCGAAGATAAAACAAGCAAAATAATATCAAACTACTAAATTGATGTATTGCTAATAAACAAAATAAAAACTTACAAATATAACTTAAAAATAGTAAATAAACATTAACTGTAAAATAAAATATAAATTTTAGAAATGAAACAAAAAAACTTGTAAATTGAAGGTGAAATAAGTAAATTACTATAAAACTAATAAATTGATGTATTACTGGTAAATAAAACAAAAACTTACAAATATAATATAAAACTAGCAAATCAACATTAAGCGCAAAACGAAACATAAATTCCAGAAATGGAACAGAAGACTTGTAAATTTAAGGTAAAACAAATAAATGAATATAAAATTAGTAAATTAATGTATTATTGGTAAACAAAATAAAAACTTAAAAATATAACATAAAACTAGTAAATCAACACTAACTACAAAATAAAATATAAATTTTAGAAATAGAACATAAGACTTATAAAAGGAAGGTAAAATAAATAAATTACTATAAAAGTGGTAAATTGATGTATTAGTAGTAAATAAAACGAAAAGTTACAGATATAACATAAAATAAGTAAATCAACGTTAAAAACAAAATAAATAAAACATAAATTTTGCAGATTATGCCTAAGACTTAAGAATAAAAAGTAAAATAAGTCAATTAATATAAGAGTTACTATAAAAAAAGGTTCACAATTGTAAAATGAAAACTCATTATAATTTTTATTAGCTTATATATTTATTGATTTTTTTATTAAAATTGAATAATACTAGCTTTACATCTATGTAATAGATGTAATATTTTATTAAAGATGAAATTTAATCTCAAAATCAGATTTTGAAAAAAAATATTATCTTAATATCTTTCATAGTAGTTGTAAGAAGAGGTTATTTTGCATATTTCTGCACTTCTTTAATAACAATCATAAATGGTCCTAAGCACAAGTAAAAAGTTTGAAACTATATAAAGTATGCATAAAACTCAAAATTAGATCTAATTTTGTTGATATATCATATATATTTTAGTAATATAAGAATATTTTTTTATTTTGTTTTTGCTTGATCCACATCAAGATAAATAACTGCGCTTAACTAACTTGTGAAATAAATAGATATTACAATAGAAAATGGGAAAAAAAATATACAAATGTCCTAAATAAATATAGAATTTATGGTTAAACCAATTTAATAAAATTTATTCTACTTTTTTTTGGTATAATTTTTTTTATTTAACTAATGAGTAATTTTTTTGTATTTAATTAAAAAAAATATTCTGTAAATAAATAAAATATTTGTCACTAAAATTTTATAAAAATAATATTAATTTTTTAAATAATTAATAATCTTATATGAATTTACTAATTTTACTTTATATTTACAACTTCTATAATTTGTATTTTTATATTTGTTAACAGGGATGCTCTCACCTAATTTTGAGTTCTTCTGTGTTCTACATGGGTTTTTGGAGTGTCAAGTAGCGAATTGTTAATGCAGTTTCTTATCTCCTAGCACATGGATTCTTCTAAAAGACGCAATAATTGACTTGTTCAAACCTTTTGCAATTTATTTGTTTAATGAATTATTATTTTGGTAAATGTCTTCATTCTTATCTGTAAGCATGTTTCTAAACCCTGATTAGTTGTAACAGCACATTCTTGAGCTACTGCCAGTCTGCCACTTTGTTGCTACTTAATTTTATAATATAAATTCAATTACATATAAAGTATTCAGCTTTATCATATAAAAAGCCCATTGATTATATCGATGTGGCGAATATCAAAGAAAGGCATGCCAGTCCATTTTTCTTTTTCTTTTTTTTTTTTTAAAGGCAATGCTAGAAGATACTGCTGTATATATATATATATAGATATTCAGATGGGGTGTCCTAATTTTGTGTGTGTGGATATGTTATTAAATTAAATAGTTTGATAGAGTTAATGTTTAATTTTTTATAAAATTATATAATATAATAGCGTGTTTAAACTAATATTTTAAATTATATAACTTAATTATATATCTACATAAAAAAAATAAAGATATTCGCATTAGAGAAGTATGTGTGTGTAGTCTTTTTTTTAATGACAGTATCTTTACTTTACAAAGTAAGGATACAAACTAAAATATAACAAAAAAATTACTGATTTTCGATTATGTTTCTTGTCTGTTATTAGCACCCAAGTTTAGGAAAGCAATTAAACCATGAGATTTTATAATATAATAACTGTAAAAATTATTAAACTATATAATAACATCATATTATTAAATTATATGATTTAATAATTTTTTCGAACTTTAAATCTTAGACTAAATACACACACTAATTTTTCACTTTTATAAACTTTTAGAAGTTTTGGATCCTAATTTAAAAAATTATCATATATATAAGGTGAATGTTCTCATTAAAAAAAACATATATTAGCACTTATTTGGTGAATGATCTCACACTTTATTACTGTACAAAAAAATTATTACATCAAATGGTGTAATAGTTCTTTTTCCATTGTAATAAAGTGTGGAATCTGATTGAAAATATTTTATATATAGAGAGAGACACACACATACCGCCAAGGCAACTTGACAAAAAGATTTCCGAAATTTGTGTGGGATTTTGTCTTGCGGATTAATGAGGGTTAGAATAAAAAATGCAATGCAGTATAAATATACTAATAGTTGGTTATCTATATCATAATATGATTGTGATAAAGGACTTCATTTTAAATAAAAATAAAACATCAAAAGGAATTCCTTTATAAATTAAAAATTAAGGAATTACAGATATAGAAGGATATTGAACGTGCATGCAAGCCAATAACTAAAGACAATATTAGGCGCCGTCGGGGAACGAGATAAGTCAGCATTTGTTTTTAAAATTTTCATCCGAACATTTAAAAATTTAGTACCATGTGTACTAATAATCCACAGTTGTCATTAGGCTAATAAATAAATAAAGTCAGTGTCATTTAGTAAATTTAGTAAAATCTCTAGTTAATGCAGTAAAATTTCATGTTGAAGGTAAGAGATCTAAAATTTAAACTGTACTCACATAATTGTAAAAAAAAATTAAATTGTCATTACATTAAATAATAAGAGAAAGAAAATTCACTATTAATCTAATCTTGTATTGATCATTTCATAAAACAAAGGATATGATCATTATTTATTAGAAGGAGCGTATGTGTAATTAAATTTTAATTTATGACTGCGAACGGGCCCATCATAATGCTGCCGTCTTAGATTTGTCTATTACCTGAAGGATTGATTGCACATGTTGCCTGAAGTTTAACATGAGTATATTTCACTGTATAATCACCATATGCGGATTTTTTTTTCAAGTGAAAATTTCACTGTATCCCTATAATGTTATGACATAATTCAATTTACCCAACAATAATTGAAAAACACCATCGCATCCCCTTCCATTATTATTTTTTGGTTCACTTTAATTGGCTAAAGGGTAAAATGGACTTTTTGTATAATATTACCAGTATTTATAATTTTAATAAGTAAGATAAACTAGAAAAAGGTAATTTCATCAAATAAATTAGAAAAAGGTAATTTCATCAAATATTTTAGATCAATTTTCGAACTCTAACTCAAACCCAAATATAATTAAAATTCATTTGCATAATGGACAATCTCCATTCTTCAATAAATTTACCAAAGCAGCATGCGGTTACCACTGTTGTAGAAAGAAGCCAAGCACAGCTACCGTGCAACGAAACTGCGCTTACAAGGGCTAGGCAAAAAGACGAGCCTACACGTGACAATGGGTCTTAAAAATATTATCCCATATCAGTTGAGAATATTTATTGGTATAGTTGAAAATATTTATTTGAACAATAATATTAGCCCGAGGTAACGTTTAACTCTTTAACCAATTTTTCAGTATAAGTTAGGTTCATGAGTGTGCTCACTTTACCTGATCACGTGATGAAAATCAGGTAAAAAGACCAATTTGCATAAGATGAGAGATGCTAATGACATTATCCCACATCAGCTAAGAATAGTTATTGAGTTAATCATATAAGATTAAAGCAATCATGAACTCTTAAGTTAGTTTTCGAGCATACATTAGCCTCGTATGCGTCTATTGACTTATGGTGTTATGTTGTTAAAAAATAAGGCGAGGCACTACATAAGCGCGACAATGGTTTTTGCTCTTCCTCTAGCTAGCGATGGCATTAAAATGTTGAGAACTTTGTAAAAATGTGGTCAATTTGGTTAAGAAAGTTTAGGGTTTGGCAATTGATATTAATTAGGATAAGGGTTTTCATTTGTTATGAGCAATGATATTATTTTTTATTTTCTACTTTTTACAAATTTTCATTTTTTATGAAAAATGTGAATTTTTTTGTTTTCTAGTTTTTACAAAATTTTATTTGTTATGAATAATCTTAATATTCCTAAATTCTAAAATTTTATCAACTACATATTTATGCTATAATGTAAAATTATGAATTTTTAAGGTAAACTTTTCTCTTATACATAAATATGAATGTTGGTCAAAGTTAGTCAACTATTGAAGTAAACTTTAACTTTTGGGGGGAGGGGGTGCAATGATCTTCAATTCTAGTGTGAGTAAATTAAATTATGTCACGATTTGCGGGGTAAAGTGAAATTCCTCCTTTTCTTTATTACAAGAATTGAGAATCAAAATATGAGTGATGATATCTCCACCCTACATTATTTTGTAAATCCAACCAATTTTTTAAAAAATAATTATAAAAATTACACATTATTTTTAAAAGTTGCACATTAATTCACTTTTTTTGTGGCTTAGACTTTTTTAGCTTATTTGATTACAAAGATTTGTTTGACATAAGTTTAAATTAACTATCTTATCTTTATAAAGTAAAATTATCAAGAATTTACTTTAAATTTAATATTTTTCTAATTTGAACTAAACTTGTTGTTTCTAATACTATTTTATTAGTATGATTATTATTTTTTAATTAAATATAATATAGTGTCTTTATGGCACAATTCTCATATAAATTATTAGATTGTCAAATTTATATCATTTACATATAGGGTAGTGAAATAATAATTAAGTTTGACTTAAAAATATTAGATTATAAGTTGAAAAATTAAATACCTAAATTATTAGATACCATAACTCATGTTTTATGAGGGTAATTTTGTCTTTTTATATCATAATAATAAAATAGTGAAATAAAATTTATATTAAAACTTATGATCAAAGACGGTCAAAAAACCTAAGAAAAAAAAATTAATAAAAAGATTTAATTGATTAACTATACAAAACTTTTATTAATTTGTATTTTTTAATAATATTGTGATCTTATTGTAATTATTTTCTAAAAGTAGGATGAATTTATAAAAATAGTGGATGAAAATATCCCCATCCTCAAAATACTCCCCAGGGCAAGACTGTTTTACAACTTGTAACTACTTCAAAAAATAACAGATTCTTATTTCCAGCAAAAGAACCGTCAACTTTTTTAACATATAAATATTTTACAAATAGTCAAATTTGTAATTTAATACTATCTATTATAACCAAATTTTTAAATAAATTTATTCAATGACTTTTGTTAATTAATATGGATAGCATTTTGATAGTTTATTAAAGTAAAATACTTTCGCTTTAATTTTTTTGGTAGAAAAAGAGCATTTTCTTTTTAGTAATTGTCACTGATCGTATTTATATTGTTGATCTAATTTTTTTCTAAAGATTGGAAATTAAATTGAAGAACGTGAAATTCTTTTTCCTTTTCCTGCCAACCCATCTAAACGGATTATGAATCTAAGCCTCAAACGTTTTGTGCCACTCCAGAAGGTTTTTCTAACTAAACTAGCAAGGAAATAATTTTAGACTAGGTTGAACAAAATAATTTTTTTAAAAAAATATTTATGTCTTCATGTATCACGTCCATTCTTTACTTATTTGATTTAATTCCATCAGCAAGTTTATTAGCATATAAATTAAGTATAACTCAATTATGCAAATCAAAGAAAATTATAACTCAAATATAATATTTTAAAAATTCTAAAAAAACCTAATCAAAATTAAATTATAATTTTTAAAAGAATATTAAAAAAAATTATAGCTCAAGATGATAAGCGGTATAAATAATACTAATGCTAGTATCTAGAATGATGATTTTCTTGATATTAAAATTTTTTAAATTTGATGAAGTCTCTTTTCAAGCCCAAAAAAAAAGAGGTCTATTTGCTATTCAAAGTTGTTTTATAGAGAAAATAATAAAATTAAAGTGAATGAATTGAAAATTAGAGGAGATAAATGGTCTAGAAGAAAAAATGAAATTGATTTAGGAGTTGAAATAATTACTTATTTGTTACGGTACCTCAAAAAAGTTTGTTCAGGGCACATTGAATATTTTCTCTTTTAGCCGGACTCAAAAGACATTATCCAAGACCAAGCCGGAGCAGCTAGCCAGCTCTCTCTTTTCCACCACTAACAGCTGGCACCTACTCCGTAAATATTAATATTAACTAATGATATAAAAAAAGAGTTTGTTATGTTACATCATCGTGTAACCTACATGATGATGTAATAATCGTTGGATAAAATCCAACGGTTGTGAAAATATGAGATGAAAAAATCATATTATTTTTATAACCGTTGAATTTCATCTAACGGCTGTTACATCATCATGTATGTTACATGATGATGTAACCATGGGCGGATGTAGCTTATGACCAGTGGGGGCTCAAGCCCCCACTGGCCAAAAAAAAAAATTTAAATTAAAAAAAAAAAATTTAGTTTTTTAATTAGCCCCCATCAAAATTTTATTAAAATAATCACTATAAATTATAAACCCCCATAAAATTTAAATTTTAACTTTTAAGAATTATAAAAACTTATATTTTAATTAAAAATAATGATAATCCACCACTCAAAATATTTTTTATTCTAAAAAATATGATTAATTCTTCCAATCTCTATAATAATAGTAGAGCGAATATTTTTAGTAATGAAACTCATGAAGAATCATCTTTGGAATCAAATGGAATAAATAATAATTTGGTTGTTTATATAGAAAATAATAAATTTAATAATATTAATAATGAGTCTATTGCATAACATTTTTAAAATATGAAAATGCGTAGAGAATAATTATAAATGTATTAGTAAATGTTTTATATATTCAAAATTTTAGTTTTTCATATTATATTATTATGTAATTTAGCCCCTGGTAAATTATTTTTCTAGATCCGCCACTGGATGTAACTTAACAAAAGCCTATAAAAAATTAACTAATGATCCTTTTTTTTTTTTTTTAATTCTTCATGCAAAATAATAATATTTTAAGGTAGGCGGTAATTTTATATTTTTGCCGAGTTAGAGGCATGATATCCCTCATATTTTTAAAACATATAAACTAAATGTAATTTTACAAAATTGCAGGGGTCGCTTCTACGAGTTTGATTAAATAATTCTCAAGCAACTTTCGCCCGTCACACTCACATTAGTTTGAATCTTCTTAATAAATATAAAAAGTTAAAAAAAATTGATTTTAACTCTATCCACGAAATTGTACACAATCGCTGGCCAGGCTCATTGTAATTTAAAATTGAAAAAATATTCATAATGGCTAGCCACTTGTAGTAACAGTTACTTCTCAACAAACGCCTAGCGGTAATTAATTCAGAATTTTACTGAAAGCTTGTTAAAGACTTCTCATATTCTTTAAATCTGAAAAATAAACTTTTGGAAAAGTCTACGTTAAATAAGTTGTTTTTTTATCATTTTTCTGATAGGAGCCGTATGAACAATCGGAAGGTCAAGATCAAAATTAAAAGAAAATGCTATCAAACGAAGATAGAATCGTAGAAATAGCCAAAAATCGAAACCAATATTACATGCATATAATCATAGCACATTATGGCCTACAAAATCTGGAAACTAAATCATACCCATTAGAATGCAAATATGGCAAAATAATACTTATAATAATTGTATTTGATTGTTTTCCTTTATTATATTTTGGGAGTAACATATATATTTATATTGAAATTTTTATAAATTAATAAGAGTGATGATACAACCATAAATTCTTATACAAACTTATCTTGTATAAACTGATGTGGCATTAATTCATTGGTTGAATGAAAATATAAAATAATAGATGTAAATCATGTGGACTGAGAGATATTTAATTCAACCAGTAAATTAATATCATATCAGTTTGTACAAAATAAGTTTGTACAAGAATTTGTGGTTATATCATTACCCAATTAATAATATTGGGAGAATACAAAACCTACTAATTTAAAAATGTATTAATTAATTAAATTAATAATTTATTAATGTATAAAGTATATATACAATTCAATGAAGATACATTTTACTCAACTAAAAATTCATTGTATTTTTCTAATCTAATCAATTAAACATGAATTAACGCACTAAATATAAATTAAATTAACAAAAAAATTTAAAATTTATTAATTTTAGAATTCAATGCTAGAACCTCTAAAAGCAAAAGTCAAATAAGAGATGAGATTCAACTATATTTAAATTCAAGAAAAGAAATTAGTACCAACAGAATCATTTTTTTTAATAAAATATCATAAAAATTATATTTGTAATTTCAAAAAATTATTAATTTATGATATGAATGGGACCACGTAGTATTTTCAAAACAAGAATTATCTTATTATTTTATTAAAATTATTAAGTTAGCCCTTTGGCCCAAGTCAGGATAGTAAAAGTTATTATACAGTAGAGGTTATTAATTTATCCAAAAAAAAAAAGTTATAGAGGTTTTATTATATTTTGTTTATCTAAATTCTTCATTTTCCACTTGATTTTTGGCATATGTACAACACATTTTTGTGTAGATAGAGAGAGTGCAAACATTTAGAGTACCTATACTCTCAAACTTAAGTAGGAAACAGAAATAAATTTAAAATTAAAAAGAAATGGAAGAAAGGGTGAAATGGGCCCCCGGGGGGGGGGGGGGAGGTGGGGAAGAGGCGGTTTATGCTGAATGTGCCTATATATGGTGAGTACACAAAGTGGAGTACATTAATCATAAGTCAAGTATTACTTCTAGTGGGGTTGATTTGGAAGCTTTCTCCAATCAAACTTTTCTTCAAGTATCTCTGTCCAGGTTTTTATTTTTTCTTTTTTTTTTAAATTTTTTTTCAAGTGCTGAAGAATCATCACTCTGAAGTCCATTTATACATATGTTTGTATACACTCGATTTTAGTTCATTTCTACATATATTTGTCTATTATGAATTAATAGTGGAAGTGGAAATCAAGTAACTCTGAGCTAATTAATTAACTTAAGTGATGTAAATGGAATTAAGTCAGACTCAAGTTATTTTATTTTCACATGATGGCCTGAACTAAGAAAACAAATGTACAAATTGTTTGTTAATAAGTATTTGCAAGATGAAGTTCAAGACCTATATATGTAGTTCATATAACTTGCATAGACATGCAAATATGCAGCAGTTCAGGTGAAATGGCTAAAAGGGATTTCAGTTCGAACTCTTGTTCACAAATGGGAGGTTCGTTTTCAATACAAGTGTCAGAATTTGTTGAGAGCGAGAAAAGTTCATTAACTCGAGTACTTAGACAGCCTTCTCTTCACTTGCTTTCTGGTAAGAATTTTTTTTTTTTTTTTTGATGTTACATAAAATTCAACTTTTATGTGATTCAAAATTTTAACAGGGAAAAAGAGAAAATTATGCTGCAGCATACGTTTGCTGCTTTATAAGGCTTCACTAAAAGGAGAGATGAAGGAAATTGAAGGTTTATTGGAAAAGGATTATCGATCAATACTATGTGCGGCCATTACAGAGGGACATCAAACTGTTCTTCATGTGGCAACCGGAGCAAAACGAACTAGTTTCGTTCAGCAATTGCTAAACTTTATGGATCCAGAAGATTTGATGCTTCAGGACGAAAATGGGAACACAGCTTTTTGTTTTGCTGCTGCTGCAGGAGCTGTAGATATTGCTAATTTAATGCTTAAAAAGAATCCGAGTCTGCTGGGAATCCGAGGCCGTAAAAATATGCCCCCGCTCTACTTTGCTGCTTTGTTTGGACAAACGGATACAGCGTCATTTTTATTCCATAAAAGTAAAAAGGAATTGACAACTGAGGACCGGAAAGTTATATTCATTACAAGTGTCGACACTGGTTTATACGGTAAGTAAGTCATATTCAGATTATAAAATTTCTATCTTTTAGAAACATAGCACGCCGAGGTTAAGGTTTAGCTCTAGTAGTAAGGAGCAGTTTTTTTTAAAGATTCAAGTTTTGTGTGGAGTTTTTTACTAGGTACATGATTTATATTAATAACAACTGTCCTTAATTCCATTATGCTTTATTTTTGGGACATTAAAACACACATAGATTCAAGAAGATTTAGCCAGAAATTATTTCACGCTGAGATAAAGAAACTTCACTTTATTTTATTTTATTTTTCTTTTGAAAGGCCTTTATTATAACATGTATCTGAATCAAAGAAATTGCTAAAAAAAAGTTTCAAATAACATTTCGTTAATATGTAAGAAAAAAATGTACAAAGAATACAAAAACATGCCACCGCTCTACTTCGCTGCTTTGTTTGGACAAACGGATACAGCATCATTTTTATTCCATAAAAGTAAAAAGGATTTGACAACTGAGGACCAGAAAGTTTTATTCATTACATGTGTCAACATTGGTTTGTTCAGTAAGTACAAGACATATTCAGATTATAAAATTCTATCTTTTAGATATGTAGCCCCTGGAAGTTAAGTTTTAAGTATTACGTTCGAATTTCAATGGGTGGGTTAATAAAAAAATTAGATGTATAGCAAGTGTCCTTAATTTCATTATGCTTTTTTTTCGGTACATTAAAACACACATATATTCAAGAAGATTTAGCCAGAAAAATTTTTCAGTCTGAGGTAAGGCCTTTATTATAACATTTATCTCAATCAAAGAAATTGCTATAAAAATAGGTTTCGTTAATATGTAAGAAAAAAATATGTACAAAGAATATAAATATAATTAAGCACTGTCAAAGTTGCGCTTGACAATACTATAGTATAAAACTGATTAGATTTTGAGAGTTATGATTCAAATAATCAAAGTAAGGACAATAACAAAACTGTAAAGTAAATGCATTAAATATAAAGCTAATATTTAAGAGTTGAAAAAAAAAGTACTAAAACAAAGAGAAAAAAATAAATTTAAAATATGTGCTAAATTCTTTGGCTTTTACAAATTTGTGTACATGAGAGAAGAAAGAGGAAAATAAAGATTAAGAAATTAGGAAATGGGTGTTGGGTCCCAAAATTATAATGAGAAACCTCTAATAAATTTTTTTATAATTGAAACTCAAAGGCAGTTGTGTAAATAGCAATAACTTGAAAAAGAGGCAGGTGAACTAAATTTTGAAAACAATTCAAACTGGTGTGTCAGGTTTGTAAATTCATAAATATACTAGTGGTAAACCTGGTAATAGCTGATAACCCTAGAGGCTCAAACAAAATTTTCCAAATATAGCCTAGCCTTTTGAAACAAAATTTTATTAAAAAATTTCATATTAAATGATGTAGCATTCATCAAGTAGATAATGATAATACAATAAATTCATTTGAAACTTAAAAAAATTATCAACCACTTCATGGACGAATGCTACATCACATTTCATATTATTTTTTAATGAAGTTTAGAGATGCCCATGTCATTATTCTTTGTATTTGAGTAAGGGGTATATTTTAGTTGGTGGAGTAATTAGAAAAAATAAAAGGAAATAGACAAGGAATAATTATTTCTTTGTCTAATTAGCGAAAAGTGACCTATGCAAGAATTTAATGTTTGACTCATGACTCATGGTTAGGAATCATAATTCCTTCATGTTGTCGTGTTTAATATTCTAATATAGGGTGTAAAGCCCGGCTTCGGCCCATATCTAATATAGTGGCAAGTCTCATCTTGCCCAACAGTTCACAAGTCCTACTGGGAGAGCGATACTGCCCAGCACATCGTGGCGCCGATATAAGTGGAGCATGGCAGAAGTTCCTACCAACTCGCCACAATTTATAAATAAAACCAAATAATTTAATTTAAATAAAAAGAAAAACTCAAAATACCAAATTAATAATTTTTATATTAGTGTTATTTGTTATTTATTAGGTTATATTACTAATAGTTTATGTATTTGACTATTATTTTATTATATATTAGATGATTATCTTTAATTTAAATATTTTTTTCTTAATTTAAAAAATATTTTATAATTAATTTTAAAAGCCCAGGCCCGGCCCGCTCATTTTGGACGGGCTTTTGGAGGGCCTGGACCTTGATGGGATGATGTGGGCTTGGGCCTGGGCTTTGAAAAGCCCAAGCCCAAGCCCATTAATTGCCATCCCTATTCTAATATTGTCATTTTAAAGTTTTTAATTCACATAATATAACAATAGCAATAAAAGAACAAAAAGTTAGTCTGTCACTGGCGTGTTACATTGTCTTTTTACGTTGCTGGTATCATACTAACCAAAATTTCGTGTATCAAAAGCAAAGATTACAGTTTTAATATATTTATAGAATTTATGGGGAATTTGTAGTGCAAGTAAATCGTAGAGATCGCATAAATAAGAGTTTCTATGTTGCAGTCTATATACTATCACTACGGCACTTTCTGCGTTTGGGATAAAATTAATTATGGTGAATTGGCCAGATCTGGCGTTGAAATTGTTGAAGAGTGACAGACAACTAGCTCTAACTCATCATGTGCAACATGGAACGGCCTTGCATATGTTGGCTCGAAATCGTTCTCCATTTGCAGACTCAGGTGGAGGACTAGCGAAAAGCCTTATTAACTCAAGTAATTAGTTTCTCCATTTATTGATACTCCTTACAGTGTCTTTTATTTTTAAATTACTTTGGAGGCAAATTATTAATTATTTAACTCCTAACTTCTCGAGTAATCAATCAAAGAAGACTACTTTAAAATCACTCGGTCGAACCCTAAGATAGGTATATACTAGCAGTATTTTTTTTTTTTTCTTTAAACTATCAGTTGCTAATCACTTGTTTCTGACCTTAGTCCTAGGAATAATGAAGTGCAGTCGAAATATTGAGCTGATGAATAATCAAGCCCTTGAACTAGTCAAATGTCTGTGGAGAGAAATAGTTAGACAAGAAGATGTGGATGTTGCAGAAGTGATCAGAAAACCTACAAACTTATTGTTCGATGCAGCTGAAGTAGGGAACATTCAGTTCCTGGCTGAGCTCATTGGCTCTTATCCTGATTTGGTTCACGAATTAGATGAAAATGGTCGCAGCATATTTCACATTGCCATTTTGCATCGTCATATGAATATATTCAATCTAATCTACGAGCAAGGCTTCAATAAGCAGCTTTTAGCAACCTATTTAGATAGCTGGGGAAATAGCATACTGCATCTGGCTGCAAAATATCCAACTCCAAGTCCGTACAGAACCGTGTCTGGTGCAGCTCTAGAAATGCAACGAGAGTTACTAATATATAAGGTAAAATACTAAAACTAAAAATTCATTTCCCAATTTCCTAATTTTCCTATGATATTCGATACTAGCCTTATGAAGATTCAATGCAAGTTATTAGTGTTAATATTATTATTTTATAATGGCAGGAGGTTGAAATGATCGTGCAACCTTGTTATAAAGAAATGAAAATTATGATGGAAAAACACCTAGAGAATTATTCACTGTGGAGCATTTGGAGTTGCTGAGAAGAGGAGAACAATGGATGAAGAGCAGAGCCAGTTCAAGTATGATTGTTGCAACACTTGTGGTTACAATGGTATTTGCAGCAGCCTTCACAGTGCCGGGTGGTAAGGATGATAAAACAGGACTACCCATTCATCTTAAAGAGAATTGGTTTCAGGTCTTTGCAATATCAGACGCAATCGCATTCTCCTGCTCTATAATCTCCGTACTTTTCTTTTTGTCCGTCCTCACATCACAATTTGTAGAAGATGATTTTCTGATGTCGTTACCGCTTAAGCTGCTAGGTGGACTTTCGGCGCTCTTCGTGTCTATTGCATTCGTGTTGGTAGCTTTCTTCTCAACCTTTTTCTTAGCTTATGATCATGGAGTAAATTGGATCGTTGTGCTTTCGGGCCTAGTTGCATTCGTGCCAACG